>OZ024743.1:232179941-232227441 GCA_964016885.1 Eledone cirrhosa | reverse complement strand
ATATATATATATATATATATATATATATATATATATATATATATATATATATATATATATATATGTATACATATATATATATGTATACATATATATATATATATATGTGTATACATATATATATATATATGTATACATATATATATATATGTATACATATATATATACATATATATATAAATATGTATACATATATATATATGTATACATATATATATATATATATATGTATACATATATATATATTTATATATGTATACATATATATATAGATGTATACATATATATATATATATATATATATATATATATATATATATATATATATATGTAATTATATATATATATATATATATATGTATACATATATATATATGTATACATATATATATATATATATATATATATATATATATATATATATGTATACATATATATATATATATATATATACATATATATATATATATATATATATATATATATATATATGTTTATATGTATATATATATATATGTATATATGTATATATATATATGTATACATATATATATATATGTATATATATACATATATACATATATATATATATATATACATATATATATATATATATATGTATACATATATATATATACATATATATATATACATATATACATATATATATATACATATAAACATATATATATATATGTATACATATATATATATATATACATATATATACATATATATATATATAGAAAGATTTGAATGGATACAGTTTAGTTGAAAGGAATTTATTGACACGTGTTTCTATAACAGTTACATAACCTAAAACAGCTATCTACAAACTTTTAGTTATGCAGACATTCAATATTTCAATGTTATTATTTACTGTCATTTCATCAGAATAATATTACTGAGGACCTATTTAGTTTTTATAGAGAATATTAGGAGGGAGGGGTGAAGTTGTTAGAAGAATAGTTGAAGGAGTGGTTTTTCGATAGCAGTGAGAATTCTTGGTGGCAGTGAGTAATTAGATTCCCATCTGTTGTTTTGACATTTTTTATAGAATATATTATTGGTTATTTTTCTAAATCTATAGAAGGATTAGAGATAGTAAAGATATGCGTGGTTGGTTTTGTGTTTGCACTTAATTAACATTCAGACTTAAATTTTTCTTTCAAGTGTACGTATCCTTTCACCCACGCATTCACACACAAATATATTTGCACACCTCTACAAAATACATATACTCACAATTCACATATTCATACTTACATATATATACACATGCATACACATATATATACACACATGTATTCATGTACATACATACGCGCTCATGTGTATACATTTTCATACTCAACTTATCTTTATATACACACGTATAGACACACTCATATATACATACATACTCTAGTCCATGTGTACACACATACACATACTTACACATCCATATACAGATATATACATACATATATATATATATATACATATACATATATATACATATATATATATATATATATATATATATATACATACATATATACATACACATACATATACACATATATACATACATATATATATATAAGCACTTTAATACATGAATACACTTACATCTAACTATACACATCAAACATATATATATATTTACTTATTTATATACATTTTCACATATATATACATACTTATGGACGTTTTTAGACACATTCATTATCGCATATTTGTACCTATTCTCATCAGCATATCTTTTCAGGTTATGTAACTGTTATAGAAACACGTGTCAATAAATTCCTTTCAACTAAACTGTATCCATTCAAATCTTTCTATTTTTCTCCGGATTACTTTTGGAACTACAACTGGAACCGTCGAGCAAACTCTACGTGAGCTGATAATCTACTGTGTGTAATATTTATATTACAACACAACGGAAAATACTGTATATTTACCTCCTGTAAAGTCGAGCAACCCACACAGCAAACGCAACCACAACAATGGAAAAACACTACCTGGATATGTCACTCAAAAACATACCAACCCAAGGTAGAAAGGAATATTTATTGAGCATGATTCAAAAAACTAATGAATTCATTCGACGTGTCAGGTGGAAAACGCTCCATTATGATAGAAGCCGTATGAACTCAACATTAGAAAGTGGTGTAAACAACAAATTCGGTTTTAGGACTTGTAAAAACCCACCCACCAACCCACTATTAGATGCATTTGAGCAGGACCTTATGAACTTAATCCTTAAAATTAAATTCAAAGGACGCAACACCAACAGCAAATTACAGAAAGATATAAAAAAACTACTGGACGACCTTAAAAACACCAAAGGAATTGTAGTAAAAGCGGACAAAACATCAAACCTGTACACTATGGATTGCACTACATACAACAACTTCATTCGAAAAGAATTACATAAAAAAATATAGAAAAACGAGTGAAGTAACCCTTAAGCACATCAATGATGAGGCATGCGAAATAGTGAAAAATCTCGGAATCGAAGATAGGACAGGACCACTCTTACCGGCGGTACCCACCTTCAATCTTAAGGACCACAAGGTAAACTTTGATAATGACCCTAAAATTAGATTAATCTGCCCCTCTAAATCAGATATAGGTAAAATAAGCAAATATATCTTAGATAGAATCATCCCCCAAATTAAGGCTAAGGTTAACATTAAACTCTGGGGGAAGACCCAAGAAGCAATAAGATGGTTTAATAGCATTAACAATAAGAATAAATCTAAGTTTATCCAGTTTGATATCGATGAATATTACTCATCGATATCACCTGAAACTTTGAATAGAGCCATTAAGTTTGCTAAGGATAACTCTGACCTTACAAACGATGAAATTAAGATTATATTAGAAGCTAGGAAAACTATAGTCAAATTTGAGAACAGTTATTGGGTACGTAAAGATAGACCCTCTAACTTTGACATAACAATGGGCTCTAACGATTCGGCGGAAATAACTGATATTGTGGGGTTATTTATCGCCTTTAGACACCAGGAAAAATTCAGCAATCTCCACGGCGGAATATACCGCGACGATGTTCTCCTCCTAGCTAAAAACCTTAATAACCAAAAACTAGAAAAACTACGCAAAGATATAAGAAAACTACTACTCGAAATAGGACTAACTATAACATATGAATACAACCTTAAAGTAGTTAACTTCCTGGATGTCACACTCAATTTAAACTCTGGTTTGATTAAACCGTTTCATAAATTGAATGAAAATCTCAAATACGTAAATGTTGGGTCTAACCACCCCATCTCTATAATTAAATCTATCCCTAAAAATATTTCCCTTAGAATCTCGAGTCTATCTTCTAACATACAAGTATTTAAGGAACACGCCGAGTACTACGATAACGCCCTTAGTAAAGCAGGCTACCTCAACAAAATAGAGTACATAGATGGGAACAATCAAAACACCCAAAATAAATCCCACATAGGTAGATATAATAACACAACACCAAACCACACTTACTACCATAGTATGCACACCAGTAAACCAACAAACAAAACTAATAGAAAGCGATGCAAAGAGTACTTATGGTATAACCCCGAATACAATAGCTCCATTAGTACAAATTTACCAGTACTCTTCTTTAAAATAATTAAAAGACATTTTCCCACACCACACAAATACCACAAAATCCTAAACCCTACCACTATAAGACTGTCATACTCTACAGCGTTAAACCTTGAACAACACATAAAAAAGATCAATACTAGAAGGTTAAACGAAAACACTAAGAACTTAAGTACAAAGAACACAAAAAAAACAGTAGACAATACACTACAGAACATAAATAAACCACACCTAAGTTCGTCCGCAATACTACTCCAGAGAAAACCCAACGTACACAACTGTAACTGCACCTATCCTGACAACTGCCCCCTCGGCAATAACTGCCTGGAAAAAAATATTATTTATAAGTGTACCATTAAATCCGGAGGCAACGAGTGGTATTACGTGGGATCAACGGCAACATCGTTTAAATCTCGATTGTATAGGCATTCTTACTCAATAAAACACCAGAGCCAAAGAAATGTAACAACTTTAGCAGAAAAAGCTTGGACGCTCAGGGATAGCGACCAAAAGTTTACCCTAAAATGGGAAAAATTAGCTAGAACCCAAAGCTTTTCCAGGAGCCAAAATTTCTGCAAATTATGTAATCTTGAGATTTATTACATAATCACACACAAGAAGAAACTGCTGAATAACAGAATTGAACGAACATTATTCTGCCGTCACAGAACTAAAACCCTTTTTTCCCACTACAAGCCGAATATTACATAAAAGAGGGACATCCCCCAACTATATAAACCTTAATCTAGTTAGAAAAATATAAAAACAATCTCTTCTCAACATATATTAATAACCTTAAATTACCATACTAATAATGAAAAGATATGCTGATGAGAATAGGTACAAATATGCGATAATGAATGTGTCTAAAAACGTCATAAGTATGTATATATATGTGAAAATGTATATAAATAAGTAAATATATATATATGTTTGATGTGTATAGTTAGATGTAAGTGTATTCATGTATTAAAGTGCTTATATATATATATGTATGTATATATGTGTATATGTATGTGTATGTATATATGTATGTATATATATATATATATATATATATGTATATATATGTATATGTATATATATATATATATGTATGTATATATCTGTATATGGATGTGTAAGTATGTGTATGTGTGTACACATGGACTAGAGTATGTATGTATATATGAGTGTGTCTATACGTGTGTATATAAAGATAAGTTGAGTATGAAAATGTATACACATGAGCGCGTATGTATGTACATGAATACATGTGTGTATATATATGTGTATGCATGTGTATATATATGTAAGTATGAATATGTGAATTGTGAGTATATGTATTTTGTAGAGGTGTGCAAATATATTTGTGTGTGAATGCGTGGGTGAAAGGATACGTACACTTGAAAGAAAAATTTAAGTCTGAATGTTAATTAAGTGCAAACACAAAACCAACCACGCATATCTTTACTATCTCTAATCCTTCTATAGATTTAGAAAAATAACCAATAATATATTCTATAAAAAATGTCAAAACAACAGCTGGGAATCTAATTACTCACTGCCACCAAGAATTCTCACTGCTATCGAAAAACCACTCCTTCAACTATTCTTCTAACAACTTCACCCCTCCCTCCTAATATTCTCTATAAAAACTAAATAGGTCCTCAGTAATATTATTCTGATGAAATGACAGTAAATAATAACATTGAAATATTGAATGTCTGCATAACTAAAAGTTTGTAGATAGCTGTTTTAGGTTATGTAACTGTTATAGAAACACGTGTCAATAAATTCCTTTCAACTAAACTGTATCCATTCAAATCTTTCTATTTTTCTCCGGATTACTTTTGGAACTACAACTGGAACCGTCGAGCAAACTCTACGTGAGCTGATAATCTACTGTGTGTAATATTTATATTACAACACAACGGAAAATACTGTATATATATATATATATATATATATATATATATATATATATATATATATATATATATATATATATATATATATATATATGTATACATATATATATATATATATACATATATATATATATATATATATATATATATATATATATATATATATATGTATACATATATATATATATATGTATACATATGTATATATATATGTATATATATATGTATACATATATATATATATGTATACATATATATATATATATATATATATGTATACACATATATATATATATATGTATACATATATATATATATATATATATATATATGTATACATATATATATATATGTATTCATATATATATATATATATATATATATATATATATATATATATATATATATATATATATATGTTTATATGTATATATATATATATGTATATATGTATATATATATATATATATGTATACATATATATATATATATATGTATATATATATGTATATATGTATACATATATATATATATATACATATATACATATACATATATACATATATATATATATATGTATACATATATATATATATATATATACATATATATATATATATATATATTTCTTCAATTGAAATTCACAATTTAGTATTCGATACAGCTTCGATTGCGTCTTGACGCAGATAATGTTTTCAATTTCACCCACAATTACGCAAAAAATAGATAAAACTCAATATCTTACGATTTTACTCTCTCATTTAAACTGCTGAACCCCTTCTACTACCATTCGAAATCTATACAACTTCATACTTTCTGCTACTTTCTCTTTCCAAGCTTGATCGTGATACTGTCCGTTCACACCACTCCCTACTGTCTTAAATGTATATATATATACATATATATATATATATATATATATATATATATATATATATATATATATATATATATATATATATATGTATACATATATATGTATATATATATATATGTATACATATATATATATATATATGTTTACATATATATATATATATATATATATATATATATATATATATATATATATATAAATATATGTATGTATATATATCTATATATGTATATATATATATATGTATATATATATATATATGTATATATATATATATGTATATATATATATGTATACATATATATATATACATATATACAAGGTAAAAATGAAATTTCATTTCTCACTCTTAGTACGGATGATACTTAAATATAAGTATGTATACATACATATATGTATACAGACGTACAGTAGTTTGTATATACATACACACATGCACACACATATATATATATGTACGTATGGGTTTACCGAACATTTATTATACTGCTCGGTTTGTTTGTAAACAAACGAATTATTAGCGGTACAGTATTCGGCAACCATCGTTGCCATTCTGTTCAACACTCACAAAGGAACGATGAACTAGTTTCTAGCTTATTCGCTGTCATGAGTACCGTATACTTTCCTGCCAGTTGATTGAACGTTTGAAAGTATATACTTTTCTTATGCATATCAACGGTTGAGCAGCCTAATTTGCATATCGAGTTAGTTAGTCGGCCTGGCGTACCGAAAACGATAAATGGAAAAAATGAAATTTCATTTCTCACTCTTAGTACGGCTGATACTTAAATATAAGTATGTATACGTACATACATATATGTATACAGACGTACAGTAGTATGTATACATACATGCACACATATATATATGTACGTATGGATTTACCGAATATTTATTATAATGCTCGGTTTGTTTGTAAACAAACAGCCCGAATTATTAGCTGTACAGTGTTCGGCAACCATCGTTGCCTTTTGTTCAACACTGACACAGGAACGATGAACTAGTTTCTAGCATATGAGTTGTCATCAGCACCGTATACCTTCCTGTCAGTTGAGTGAACGTCTGAAATTATATACTTTCCTTATGCAAAGCATATACTTTCCTTACGAGTGAGTTAGTCGGCCGGGCGTACCGAAAATGATAAATGGAAAAAATGAAATTTTTTACCGAAATTGATAAATGGATAAAATGAAATTTCATTTCTCACTCTTAGTCAGCCGATCACTGTACGGCTAATAATTCGGGCTGTTTGTTTACAAACAAACCGAGCATTATAATAAATGTTCGGTATACCCATACGTATATCTATATATATATATATATATATATATATATATATATATATATATATATATATATATATATATATGTGCGCATGTATGTATGTATATATATACTACTGTACGTCTGTATACACATATGTATGTACGTATACATACTAATATATTTATATATATACATAAGAAATAGGATTTCGCTTAAAGCATACCTTTATACAGGAGATACGAAATATTTATAAATATTGTATAAAGCTATGCTTGAAACGAAATCCTATTTCTTTTCTATTATAAGTTGAGCCAACTTATGCAGCTTCATATTCAAATGAGATTAATCACATCATTTACACAGACGAGAAAAGTATATATTCTCGCCTGTCTTCTAGTCCAGCAATTGCAGGCGGTAGTGGGGGGGGGGGGCATCCTGACGATGGGTAGTTAAGCCTGAAATGCATAGACGGTTGTCCCCCTTGCTTCTGCTGGACATCACCAGAAGGCGTTAGCTCCCCGGTGTTTGCATAGCTACGGCCTCCTAAAAACACATTTCTTTGGAAATACGAAATATATATATATATATATATATATATCTCGCTATACAAGAGGAATTGCTTTTCTCCTTTAGACAGAAGTTATTAAAGATAAGATTTAGCATTTTCATCACATCATTCCTCATATTTCCTTTGACTACTTTGAAGTTCGTTAGGAACAGTAGAATTCCTTAATCTATAATATAATAAACATTTCAAGTCTTTCACAAACTCATCATCAGGTGGTGGGGTGTCAGTAGTACTAGTAGTACCAGTAGTAGTAGCAGTAGCAGTAGCAGCAACAGTAGTAGTAGTAGTAGTAGTAGTAGTAGTAGTAGTAGTAGTAGTAGTAGTAGTAGTAGTAGTAGTAGTAGATGTTATCGCCGATGTAAAATAAGAAGAAACGAAAAAAAACAAAACAAAAAAAAAACGAAAAGCTAAATAAAGAAGAAAGAAATATGTTTAAGTTTTAAGTTAAGAAATAAAAGCAGTAAGAATGTGAGATACGAAAACAAAAATGAAAAAATATACAAAATCAAAATTTGAAAATGAAAAAGGAAGACAGAATGAATTTCGAGATAAAACGAAAGGAAAGAAAGGGGATAGAAGTGAAATGACGAACGGGAGAGTATAAAAGTTAGACATGAATACAACGATTCTTCGAGAAAAAGAAGTAAAGTAGAATTGGAAACCATTCGGTTAAGGGTATATGGAATGCCTGGAAGTTAAAGTGACATAAAACAGAGTTGTTCCCTTTTTTCTCTATCTCTTTCCACTCTTAAGAGATAAAAGGCTGAATCAAAGTTGCAGGTTAATGTCAATATAAATATTCTGCTGGTTCGATTGCACGATGTGCCAAGAATTAGAACAAAGATCGAACGGTGAAACGAAATTTCAAGCTGACTTCAAAGGCTTTGAGTTTCGTACTTACGTTTCAAAATTTCAAATTTCAAATGAAATGATTTTTAGCTGTAAGGGGCAGCTGAATGTGAACAGTTGCAAGTATAGAGAAGAGAGTAGGGGGTGGGTGGATAATGGGAGAAAGGGAAGCAGAGAGATAAAGAATGTGAAATATATCATCATGAGCTTAGCTGAGATTTTAAAGTTAAAAGTTAAATGTCCTTAAAGCATATTATTAACACCAACGACCATATATATATATATATATATATATATATATATATATATATATATATATACAGTGAGGAATATGAGAGAGAGAGAGAGAGAGAGAGAGAGAGAGAGAGAGAGAGAGAGAGAGAGAGAGAGAGAGAGAGAGAGAGTCAGAGAGGGACAAAGACAAAAACAGAGTTGGGAGAGATTCCCACAGAGATAAACTGAGAGAATGTGGGGAAGAAAGAGAAAAAGGGAAGGAGAGAGAAAGATAGATAGATAGATAGATAGAGAGAGAGAGAGAGAGAGAGAGAGAAAGAGAGAGAGAGAGAGAGAGGCATATATCGTGGAGTGTATAGAGAGAAATAAAGTATGTAAACATAATTGGACATAAATAAAAATATATAACGGATCCTAAGTCGGTTTCGACGAAGAGATTTGCATTTTTCTATCAACTGAACAAGACTCTCGTAGGCTTAATATTCTGTACGCACCTCTGACACAATGGATGACAATACTGAACCATTTAATTGCAGGAGAAATTTTATCCCATGACATTCCACTCAGCATCATTTTCATTAAAAATGCTTAGGCAAAAGCGAAACTCTAGAAAATAGACACTTGGCCTACATACAAAGAATTTGAGCGATGTACTTGTAATTTTAAAATGATACCTGAACACACGCACACACACACACACACACACATATATATATATATATATATATATATATATATATACACACACACACACACATGTGGGAGTGCATGCGCATGGGTGTGTGTGTCTGTGTGACTGTATCTGAAGATAACACAGAAGAAGTCTCATCTGAAGGAGAAACATTACAGAACCATGCAATGATGATGCGCCAGATGAACCAGCACAATGAAAGGGTGGAGAAGGCAAGAAGTGATAAGAAGAGCGAGGACGAAGCGAAAAAAAAGAAGTGGTGTAAGGAGAAATACAAGTACACTTAAAATCATTCTGATGTGCATTTCATATCCGTTCTTTTAACATTTGATAGAACTACAGAGGTACAAATACTTTCGTTTTATATCGACTTGTTTTAGAAGTGAAGTTCATTTTTTCTTTTTTAAAAGATTCTTGCTTACGCAGATAAAATGTTGATTTAAAAAAAAAAAATTTTCATATTTAAATATTCTTCTTTAATCTTCATAGATATATGCGAGACGCTATGAGGTCAATCAACCTGCTCAAACAAACAGCCACATCCCCTCTTATATCATATCCTAGCCCTAACATTATAAAATACAGAAATACACATCAGATAATGTATTGCCAGATATATAGCGTCTAAAATAAATGGGAGGGTTTTTGTTGAAACACCTTACATTTCATGTGTGCCATCAAGGGCAGTGGATTAGCAGAATAGATAGAGCATCGGACAGCATGTTTCGCAGCACAGAGTTACGTCCCCTTGCGTTCTGAGTTCAAATCCCACCATGGTTAACTTTGCCTTTGATCCTTACGGGGTTGATAAAATAAAGCACCGGTAATACACTAGGGTCGATTTAATCGATTTTCCCCTCCCCCCAAATTGCTAGCCTAGTGCCTATAGTAGAAATCATTATGACTGCCATTCAAGTCTGAGCTGAAGTTATACAACAAAAACAACTGCAAACAACATCAACAATAGCAGCCACAACATGATTTTGCTCTTCTTTCATCATTAGTAATGAGAGTTAATATTGTATTAGAATAAATGCAACGTCGTAGTTGATGTTTTGTATTTATATTTTATGCATTAAATATACACGATGAAATATTTGTTTTGTATTTAGGACTACCTTGTAGTAAACCCAGAAAATATTTTATCAATAATATGATCCGGATGATTCTCAGAATCGGTCTTACATTGGACAAAATGATTTATAATGTTTATTTCGCCTGTTTAATGAATAACATTTCTCAAGTCGACTTTTCAAATTCTAGATGGAACATCTTCCATGTTGTATATTGGTCGTATTTACTCGTGTATACCGTACAATAATTTCGTAATCATCAATGGTGGATCCTTCATCAGTTTCGATGGTGATCAATCGATCATTTGAATATCCAACTCGATAAATGAACGTCTAAGTAGCTCGTTATTCCTCAGCTCCGATACTATGGACATGTGGTGAGAGTGTCTCAGGAAAGAACCGCGGGACAGATTTTTCGGGAAAAAACAAACGGCAGGAGGACCCAGGGGCAGACCCCGTGCAAGATGTTTGGATGACATCCATGAGTTTGGCTGGTCTCGCTTGGGGATCCAGCCAGATCAGCTTGAGACGGTTGCATTTGACAGGACCCGCAGAAAGAAGTGTTTGAAAACTCGTCCCCCACGACACTCTCAGAAATAAGTGGGCCAAGAAGAGGAGATGTATATACTTACACAATTCCTTATCCGAATCAGTGAGACATAATGTCGCAATTTGAAAACAAATGTATAGTTGATATTTACACAATATTAATAACAGGTTTAGTCGATTCGAGGTTGTTAAATAAATATGCGTCAGATAGTGCTCTGAAGGATCGAACTAGGAAGTATATGATTGTGTAGCAACCTTCTAGACCACATTGCCATGCTTGAGCAACAGTCGTAATAGCAATATTGCCAGTATACGTAGCACCTCTCTACGACGGTGTGCAATCTGAAATACGAATCTGAAATTTGGGTTTAGAAAATGAAAAACGAAGTCTTTTCTGTTTACAATATTCCTTAGAAAATACATTTCCACTGATTGAAAAAAGGCAAGTGAGGGACAAGAATTAAAGGGAGAAAATAGAGAGTTAAATACATGCATATCTATATACTGAGGTGTTTCCCTTTCCCTAGTTAATATATATATAGACATATTAGCTGTCGAAAGGGCAAGAGCTCAGCCGTGGGGCCACGACTCTTTCTTACATATATATATCATATATATATATATATATATATATATATGATATATATATATGTGATATATATATATATGATATATATATATATATATATATATAATATATTTAGAAACACACAGATACATGCGGACACACACATATATACATGAATGCATCCGCACCCAACTGTGAGTTAAGGGTGCCAACTTCACCGATGTTGCTCAATGAATGACTGGGACAGACCAATTCAGTTTGAACCAGACTGAACCAGTATCAGAGTTAAAAATACATTATGAAGAGAGAAGAAACATTTAGATATAATTAGTAATAAAATGTATCATAACTAAACTGTTCCTAAATTCCTCGACTACGTAGTTTCGTGGCATAAACAAAAACAATATATCAAAGATATAGAGTCCTTGCGAGGTCTGCCGACTTATCAAGAGGATACCTCATTTTACTAGTCTCAAGAACGCGTCTACACGACGTGAGAAAGAATCCCAAAAGGCGGAGGGGGAGACAGTCACGCGATATAACGGTCGAGAAACAGAGCTAAGCCTCTTATAACCACGAAGAAAATACCACGGAGGCGGAGGGGGTATTCATATCGAGGCCGTAGAAGAGGTAGTGAAGAAGGCGAGAAGTATGAGTAATGGAAGCTTTCCAGTTGTCCCCACACTTCAAAGATTGCTCGACCAGAGGGAGTTATTAATATATTTAGAAACACACAGATACATGCGGACACACACATATATACATGAATGTATCCGCACCCAACTGTGAGTTAAGGGTGCCAACTTCACCGATGTTGCTCAATGAATGACTGGGACAGACCAATTCAGTTTGAACCAGACTGAACCAGTATCAGAGTTAAAAATACATTATGAAGAGAGAAGAAACATTTAGATATAATTAGTAATAAAATGTATCATACCTAAACTGTTCCTAAATTCCTCGACTACGTAGTTTCGTGGCATAAACAAAAACAATATATCAAGGATATAGAGTCCTTGCGAGGTCTGCCGACTTATCAAGAGGATACCTCATTTTACTAGTCTCAAGAACGCGTCTACACGACGTGAGAAAGAATCCCAAAAGGCGGAGGGGGAGACAGTCACGCGATATAACGGTCGAGAAACAGAGCTAAGCCTCTTATAACCACGAAGAAAATACCACGGAGGCGGAGGGGGTATTCATATCGAGGCCGTAGAAGAGGTAGTGAAGAAGGCGAGAAGTATGAGTAATGGAAGCTTTCCAGTTGTCCCCACACTTCAAAGATTGCTCGACCAGAGGGAGTTATTAATATATTTAGAAACACACAGATACATGCGGACACACACATATATACATGAATGTATCCGCACCCAACTGTGAGTTAAGGGTGCCAACTTCACCGATGTTGCTCAATGAATGACTGGGACAGACCAATTCAGTTTGAACCAGACTGAACCAGTATCAGAGTTAAAAATACATTATGAAGAGAGAAGAAACATTTAGATATAATTAGTAATAAAATGTATCATACCTAAACTGTTCCTAAATTCCTCGACTACGTAGTTTCGTGGCATAAACAAAAACAATATATCAAGGATATAGAGTCCTTGCGAGGTCTGCCGACTTATCAAGAGGATACCTCATTTTACTAGTCTCAAGAACGCGTCTACACGACGTGAGAAAGAATCCCAAAAGGCGGAGGGGGAGACAGTCACGCGATATAACGGTCGAGAAACAGAGCTAAGCCTCTTATAACCACGAAGAAAATACCACGGAGGCGGAGGGGGTATTCATATCGAGGCCGTAGAAGAGGTAGTGAAGAAGGCGAGAAGTATGAGTAATGGAAGCTTTCCAGTTGTCCCCACACTTCAAAGATTGCTCGACCAGAGGGAGTTATTAATATATTTAGAAACACACAGATACATGCGGACACACACATATATACATGAATGCATCCGCACCCAACTGTGAGTTAAGGGTGCCAACTTCACCGATGTTGCTCAATGAATGACTGGGACAGACCAATTCAGTTTGAACCAGACTGAACCAGTATCAGAGTTAAAAATACATTATGAAGAGAGAAGAAACATTATATATATATATATATATATATATATATATATATATAAACATATTCATACACATATATGTATATATATATATATGTATATATATATATATATATATATATATATATATATATATACATATATATATATATATATATATATATATATATATATATATATATATATATATATATATATATATATATATACATATATGTATGAATATGTGTATGTATATATATATATGTATATATATATCATTATCTATAAAAGGCAGATTGTTCTTGTGTGTGCATGTTCCATGTTTATACACTTGCAAAATTTCAAGCCGATTCGACTCAACGTCTGTAAGAATGTTGTAAATGGTCTAATTTAGATCAACGACTATTTATTTCATTCAAACTCACCCACAATTACGGAAGTAATCGATAAAACTAAATACATGACGCTTTACCCCTGTAATACAATCTGATATCCTCTCTCTACTCCCCTTAAAATTCGATAAAACTACATACATGCTTACAAACTTCCTTTAGGAACGCCGAAGAGAGAGAGAGAAGAGAGGGAGAGAGCGAGAGAACGTTTGTTTTTGAGTGTGGAACGGTCAAACATTTATTTACTTCAATGACAAAGAGAACTTATTACATTTCATACGAAACAACAATTATTCAAAAGCAACCGATTAATTTATTCAACAACAAAAAAAATAGCGATACATCTTTTTTAAAATCTCTCAACGAACGTGGAAGAAAGAAGTATCAGTTTATTTACTATACACAATCATATCCTCTACGAGGTTACTAAACCTGCTAGAAACAGCAGCTAACTCTCCCCCATATCACACCACTCCCTACTGTCTTACATTTAGAAAACACACATTAGACAACCATGCAGAACAATTCCATCGCAGCTCTGTTGTTCGGTTGGCATCGTCTACGCGCGTGTTGCGCAAGTACTGTGAAACAATAAATTACAACACTTCTTTGCACATAGATAATATCCATAGGCGAAACTACAAGTGTCACTGCTGGCGCAGCTCCTGCTTCGGCAGTCCGGGTCTGCAATTCATTCACCCAGTGCCTGGCATACAAAAAAGTGCTGCCATAAAATGGGTGATGCAACCTAACTTTGGTAACTTACTGACCCCGAGCAACGCCGGGCTTTAATGCTAGTATATATATAAATTTATAAAAATTGAGATGAGCAGAACAAACAAATATTAAACAATTCCTTAAAAAAAATTAAAAAATGATTTAAATATCTACTTGTTCATAATGCTATTACCGGCGGTTTCGCTTTACAAAAGATTAGAAATTCAGAGAGTTTCTAACGGAAAAGTAAAGTTCATCAGATAGCTATTTCCACTCTATAGGATCAAGTCCCACAGCCTGCACATATATTGCCAACTACCAGCTCGTATGAGTTATGGCCGTTAAAGTGACTCACACGTGAACTGGCCGCTAATAAAGAGCGGGAACATTACAGACGCGCTGCTGGCTTTGGTGCTAAAACAAATAGCAGTAAGCAACAACGAATATGTTCTCTACATAGATTGGAGAATGTATAAAATAAGGTAAATAACTCTCTGGGTACTAAGTACGCATAGAGATATATAGGATGTCTATAATATAATTGTTGTTCGATGGTACTAATTTGAGATACCAGAACTAAAATATTGATATGAGCAGAACAAACATATGAAACAATTCCGTAAAAAAATTAAATAATGATTTAAATATCTACCTGTTCATTATAGCATTATGAACAGGTAGATATTTAAATCATTTTTAATTTTAGCACATGCTAGCAGAAAAACCACCTTAGGGGTGGTTTTCTGCTAGCATGTGTAGTGTGTATATTGATATTATACAAAAATATATATGCATGTAAATATGATACATCAAATAAAATCGTAATTGACAATATACACAGAAATTGAACAAAGCCTATGTTACACTGTTTTCTGTAATCAGTAATCCATGATATATAAAAAAAAATACATTATATATAAACTGCATTAGGAGAAAATTAGCGACGGAAATTTATGCGATTATAAGTGTCATAATATAACGGCCGCTAACAGGAAGTGTTGGTATTTGATAATTTTAAAGAAGTGAATTTTAAAGATTAAGCTATAAAATATATTTAATCAACATCCACGAAATTTAGCACATAAATTATGTAATATTCATTCATTATTTATTCAAAGTAATCCAACTTATTTTACAAACGGGGTAAAAAAAATATTCTGGACGCAATCCCGGAGACCTCCTTTATTATAGTTAATATATATATATATATATATATATATATATAAGGAAAAAAGATGAAATCGAAATGCAACCGGAGTCTTTTTAAGAATATTTATTTGTTTCCTTTACCGGTTTCACAGTTCTTATGCTTTTCAAAAGTAGAATTGAGATGGAGGGTTTGTGGTTTTTCTCGCATATATATATATATATATATATATATATATATATATATATATATATATTGTGTGTAACAGAAAAATTTAGAATTCTACAGAATCTGAAATTTCCTAACACCTGTCTTAACGCTAATTATGAGATATTTAAAATTTGCCCACATATAAGATCTCACCTCCTTTCTCGGTATCAAACTACCATCTGGACACTTACTCACCTTGAACACTCTCTCCTCTTCACACATTCAACACTTATATTAAACCCTTATTTTATATTACACCTATTTTATTCATTTCTTCCTTTCCCTTACTTTTACCTTGAACAATCTCTCTTTCTTTATATATTCAACACTTATTTTATTTTACTTTATTTTAACACTTATTTTACATATTATTCACTTATTGACTACATCTTTTCATGAACATTCTCTCTTATTTTACCACATTGGGCTTTTATCACATACTTTCAAACACAACATATTTTTTACAGCTCTGTTCTATACATAGAACACTCATTTTTCTTCTGCCTTTATCACATTCTTTCAACAACAAAATATATTTATATATATTTATATATTTTTAATGCTTTATTCTATACATAGAGCACTCGTTTTTTTCCTTTGCTTTCTCTTCGAAACAATGTAATAGATTTATTTCTATCATTATATTTTATCTCTATATATATATGTGCGCATGTGTGCATGTGCATGTGTATGTATGTGTACATATATATATATATATTTTTTTTTTTCATTTTCCAGAAGATATATATATGTGTATGTATGTGTACATATATATATATATATGTATTTTCTTTTTCCAGAAGATATATATATGCGTATGTATGTATACATATATATATATATAGTTTCAGAAAATCCCGTAAAGGGTAAAAGCAGCGATTCTTTGCTTAAACTTTAATCTGTTATTTTAATATATATATATATATATAAATAAATAAATATCTTTAAGTCGTTTGGAAGCCTCGACAATGCAAATGGGTAAATCTCCGGGTAACAAGATCCGGTGGTGGAAAGAGAGATGTAAGTGGGTGTACGTTGAGATGCGTGGTGTGTAAAGATGTGTAAATGTGTAGAAGAAAGAAGGGAAGAGTATAAAGGATAAAATAAAAATAACAACACAAGAGAGAGTTACCTTGGGAGAGATTTAATAGTCCCTATATATTTCGGATTCACATCCATCAACTGGGTTTTTTTCCCGAGGTAAAGGTTGTCTGTCGGACAGGTGCGAAACTCGTCCTCCGCTGTTTGTTGTTTTGAATATCTGAGGTATTCGGCAGAGCGCGCGTGCGCGTGAAATGGGGTCGGTCGGGCAGAGGTCAGCGGCCGAATGAGGGAGTGGGGTGGCGCTAGCTGTCGAGGCTTCCAAATGACTTAAAGATATTTATTTATTATTGCACAATGCTTCAAGCAAACTTCAATACTCTCTTATATATATAGGAAAATCTGTGACCCCGACAGCAGAGCTCAAGCCATTTAGACGGCTTGAGCTCTGCCGTCAGAGTCATTCATTTTCCTATTACCCACTCTACTACCCTAAGTATTGAGTACTCTGGTGCGTAATGGTCCATCTGGTTGCTTACCACACTTCCTTCGTCTTATATATATATATATATATATATATATATAAAATAGACGTGTGACACACGAGCTGTGATATATTAGTAAAAAGTAAAAGAAAATGCTGACAGATTTTTTACAGTGAAAAATAATTTATTAGGAATAAGTTTAAATTAGTAATAAGTAATGGTTTCTTATATTAGTAATAAGTAATTGTTGTATTCAATGTTAGTTTTAAGTTTTTTACCGGTTGCGCATTTCAAATGCTTTCCAAAAATAATTTTGAGATAGAGCGTTCGTGATTTGGTTTGTTGTTGAATGTCACGTGAATAAGCACTATAATAATGATTGGTCGGTAGAAGTCACGTGAATGTTCAATAATAAAAGAGGTGAAATGATGTATAGTATTGTCATAACACCAAAGTGTGTGTGAGTGTGTCCAGATTGTACGTATCCATTAGGCCCTGCCGTATGGGATACTTGTGAATAGAAATGTATGTAGGGTGTATGTTGATGTAGGTATGTATGTGGACGTGTGTATGTTGTCGGTTTGTCTTAGAGAGAAGTGTTTAGACAGGGTCCGTATTTGTTAATAAAGTGAGATTCCTTGCTGATGTGCTGGATGTGGGAAGAGTATAAAGGATAAAATAAAAATAACAACACAAGAGAGAGTTACCTTATATATATCTTTAAATTTGTAGAGGGGAAAGATTCTAAAGTTGGGATGATTTTTGGCGGCACAGCTATCAATGTGTTCACTCAGCGGTATTGTTCTGTATTCCCGTATTTTGATTTGGGATCTATGGACAGTCATGCGTAGGCGGAGGCTGTTCTTAGTCTGGCCTATATATTGTTCTCGACAACCTGAGCAAGTTAATACATATATTAGGTTTTCTGATGCGCATGTGAAATTGTGCTTTACTATAAAACGTTGCCCCTGTTTGAAATAGAATTCCGAACCCTCTATTAGGTTGATGCATATGCCACAGTTGGGTCTATCACATTTTTTTACTGTGGGTTTCGTTGTTGTCGTTGGCAGTACCTTGGCATGTGTTAGGATGTTTTTCATTGACTTAGATTGTCTTTTGCTCTTTATGATATCATGTGTTCAAAGGATTTGGTTCATTCTATGGTACTTCTGTAACGCAGGGATGTTCTGGGGGATGGTGTCAAAGGCCTCATTGTTGAGGGGAGTTGTGCGTGGAGATGTATGGAAGATCCTTTAGTTTCGGTTGGTTTGCTTTTGGGTGTCTAAGGTCCTGGGTACTGAGTTTCAGGGCACGTTGGATTCCATTGTCAATTAGTGATGCAGGGTAGTCCCTGCCTATGAGTGTGTACTTTAGTTCTTGTAACCGTAAGTAACAGGTGTTTTTATTGGATACTATAGTACAGATTCTCTTGGCTAAGTTGTAGGGAATATTAATTTTAACGTGTCTAGGGTGGCAAGAATTGAAAGGAAGATATTGCTTGGAGTCTGTGTGCTGGTAGTATATGTCTGTTTCTATTTTATTGTTATGAATCTTAATGAGGATGTCGAGGAAGGGGAGTTGTTGATGGCTGTATTCCATTGTAAAATTAATATTCATGTTGAGCCGATTTATAAGGGTGTGAAAATCTTTAAGTTTCTCGATGTTTTCGTGCCAAAGGATGAAGCAGTCATCTAGATATCGCTTCCAGTTCTTTTCTATGTGTAAGTGGAGAGTGTTTCCAAATGTGTTTAGTACTTTAGTGTAGAGGATGATTTCCAGGTATCCCATAACTAGGTTGGCATAAGTGGGGGCCGTTTTCGTTCCCATAGCGGTCCCAGATTTCTGCCTGTAGGATTTTTTTTTGAAAACGAATTAATTGTTCTCCAAGATAAAATTGAGCCCTTCTATTACGAATTCCTTTTTGATGAGTTGTGGGAGTTCATTATGGAAATTATCCAGCCAGAATTGGATAGCTTCTATTCCTAGGTTTTGGGGGATGTTGGAGTATAGGTTGACTACATCGAACGTCACTAGTAGGGTTTGTTCAGTAAGGGGTATTTTAGGGAGGTGGTTGAGCATATCTAGGTAGTCCCTTATATAGCTTTTAATGTTTTGAGAAAATCATGAACGCTCTATCTCAAAATTATTTTTGAAAAGCATTTGAAATGCGCAACCGGTAAAAAACTTAAAACTAACACTGAAAACTAACCATTACTTATTACTAATTTATACTTATTCCTAATTAAACTATTTTTCACTTGAAAAAGTCTGTCAGCATTTTCTTTTCCTTTTTACTAACTAATATATATATATATATATATATATATATAGAATATATATATATATATATATATATATATATATATATATATATATATATATATATATATATATATATATATTTATTAAAATAACAGATTAAAGTTTAAGCAAAGAATCGCTGCTTTCACCCTTAACCGGATCTTCTGAAACTAACAAAGTCAATCTGTAAACGCAGAAGTGGATATTTCAAAAAAAGTTGCAACCGGAGGAAGACAGGAAGACGATACTTTGGTTCGTGGAAACGTTCCCTATGCAAATAAGTAATGGTATAAACATAACATATACTTAGCTACCACATCAAGACGTAAAATATCCACGTATAGATCGTACTATCCGTTAGGGTATAATATGGGGCTGTAATACAGGAAAGTTTTGTGCAATTTATATTTACAAGCCGAAATTCCTCAGATATTTTATTTAAGATGTGGTCTGTGGCGTAGAGTATTTCCAGAGCCTCAGTGGCGCAGAGGTCACATGGTCTTTTATTTCCGTTATACGATCTAGCTCTAGCTAGGATCTGCCAGTGTAACTTATATTGGGTGTGGTTGTCTTTTAGACTCCAGATATAAGCTGAAAGTGACGTCATATTCCTTCTTAGAGGGTACCGAAAAGAATGGGTATGCATGTAAAGACGCTGCTTGAATCTATTGGCGGTTAACCCTTTGTAGGCCATACGGGGCGTGGGTGTTTCTTACATTTGTAGACAATGTTACTAGAGAGGCATTTCCCGGATAGGGGGCAATCAACCCGATTGCTACAATTACAGTTAGTACTAACTAGAGGGTTGCACGTGTTCCTACGGCTAGGTAGTTTAGCTAAATTTGAAGCTGTGATGTTATGTGCAAAGTTAGGAGTCGTAGAATAAGAAATTTTAATAGTATTTCTATAAAGAAAATTACTATATATATGTGTAGGGGTAAAATGCTTCATAATAAGGGATAGAAAGATCTTAGCTAATGGTGTGGCCACCTCCATATTATAGGGTGGGTTATACCATATAATGCGACGGGATCTATTTCTATCAGGTCTATTCTCGTACTCTGTATATGCTACCTTATCGACAAATCCACTCCGAGCAAGAGCTTCATTGTAATAAGTGGAATGGTCGTTGAAAATATGCTCGTTAGTAGATAGACGGGAAAGCCTCAACGAAACGTTTCTTACCAGGTTCTTGGTTATGCAGGCAGGATGGTTGGAATGCTTACTTATGTAATTAAGCGTATCATTCGGCTTTCTATACGGGTAATACAAGCCATTCGATAAATTGAGTGTAATGTCGACGTAATTAACGACCGAGAGGTTGGCCTCAACCTGTATAGAGAGGTTGAATCCTTTAAAGAGGGCTGTGAGTTCATTTCTGAACCTGTCGCAAGCACGAGGGACGCACTTAGTCATGGTCAAAAGACCATCATCACGGTACAAACCACCGCCCGCGTTGGGGAATTCGTCCTTGATAGAGAAAAGAAAGAAAAGGCCGATAAGATCATTAACCTCCGCAGAATCGCTGGCGCCCATACTCACGTCGAATGGGGTACAATTGGATTTTTTAATCCAAATAGTGTCTTCGAAATTAAGCACCGACTTACGGGCATTGAGGATGACATCAACTTTGAAATCCTTAACCACTGTGAGTGTTTTAGCGAAATTGATAGCTCTAAGGAGAAGTGGTAAAGTGATGGAGTAGTAGTAATTATTGATGTCGAATTAGATAAAACGGCAATGTTCCTTGTTGCATATACCGTTGAACCAATCAATCACCGCGAAAGAATTGTTCCACGGTGCAAGAGGGGCCAAACTTCTAATTTCAGGTATAATTCTATCAAGAATCCTTTTACTAAGTCTACCTAAATCGGACTTCGTAGGGTTAATAAGCCGAATAGAGGGGTTGTTCGGAAAATTGGATTTGAGATCCTTCAGGTTAAAGTGGGGAGAAATAGGGTCCAGATTCGGTCCGATCCAGGATGTTGAGATCAGAGGTGATTTTAAACCCAGCATCGTTGATTTCATTGATGACGCACCGATTAGTTTTACGGTAATCCTTAGTTACAGCATTATGTAGTAGTTGATGGTAAGTACTGCGCTCCACTTGATATAGGTTGCCAGTTTTGTCGGAATGGACGTGCACGGCATTATAATCCTTAATAGAACGAATTCTATTCTTCAGGTCCTGCTGGAAGGAATTGCTCATATTCCGAAATTTGATACTCCATATGAGTTCCAAGACATCATTTTCAAAGGGTAGCAATGCTGGGTTACACGGAGGGTTATTATAGGTTTTAAACCCAAATTTATCCTGTTTGTGGTCAGCTTTTCGCGGATTATCGAAATAAAAGACACGCCAACGCAACATTTTAATGAACGCGTCTGTTTTCTGTATCAGGAGTTTTAGGTATGTTTTCCTGCTTGGTACGGGTATGTTCTTTGTAGAAATATTCAGATGTTATTTCTGCATAATGAATATAAGTCAAATTTTTGCTCTACTGTTCTTATATATTCGATATATATTTATCCTTATCGAGCCCTCTTTGGATTTTAGTCTTCAAATTTATTATTATTACTAATATATATATATATATATATATATATATATATATGTGTGTGTGTGTGTGTATATGTATGTATTGATGTATGTATGTGTGTATATATGTATTTGTGTATGTATGTATGTATATATATATATATATATATATATATATATACATATATATATATATATATATATATATATATATGTTTTTATTTAATGTGGTTGCGTGCAGTGTGTATATGTATTTATGTGTGTTTATCTGCGTGTGTTCATTCGTAATTTTACAGGCTCCAAACAGCTTACACTACTACTGGACATATGTATCTGTGTGTAGTTTTGCGTATGTAATTGTATCCATGTTTAACTCTGTGTGTAATGTCTCCGTATCATTTTATATATATATATATATATATATATATATATATATATATATATATAATTCAGCGAGAATCGCATTTCGGCGGGAAGAAAAAGCGAAACAGAACGCAAAATCAGAGTTATGCTGGCAAGCGCTCAATAGTGAATAAAACAGAGCTAAACAATATGTTAAAACGCCATACAAACTGAAAAAGTGGTCAAGAAGGCATTAAACACCTAAGCCAAAAAACAAATCAAGCTAAACATGTCAAACAAAATGAATGATAAAAACTGACCTGGACCCATTGGAATTGATGTTAAAATCCAAATGCAGTGTTTCTATGACACCTAAATCAATAATACTGTCTGCTTAAAACTATAAGCTTTTGGTTTAATGATCGAACAAGAAATATCACGTTATCAACGGGTATTTTGCTCTGCACCAACTTTGTGAATGATGTAGAGCTTTGTAAAAGGACATGCGTAACTCACAAGGGGAAAACCACCAGATTTTGGCAAATGAATTCAGTATCTGTAAATCATGCAAAAAATTGCATAAATACCACAAATCGAATAAGCACTCAACCATGTAGTTTTTAAAATAAACTTATGCAATTAATCTGTCAATAGATTTATTAACAGGTTAATTGTAAGACTCGTGAGATTAATACAAATATAAATTCAGCGAGAATCCCATTTCGGGCGATATTATATATATATATATATATATATATATATATATATATATATATGAGTGTGTGTGTGTTCGCGTATGTATGTTTTAGCAGACTAGTGTGTCTGTGCTATATATACATATATATACATGCATGTATGTGTATATATATGCATGTATGTGTATATATATATGCATGTATGTGTATATATATATATATATATATATATGTATGTGATATATGTGAGTGTGTATTTTTTATATGTCTGTATATGTTTTTATGTGTATGTTTGTGTATATATATATATATACATATATGTATGAGTGTGTGTATTTGCATGTATGAATGTATACATATATATATATTTTTTCCCTTTTATCTGAATGTGTGTATGTACGTGTGTATGTACGTACACATATGTTTTTTTCTATATTGCTATATATTTTTATTTTTATTTTTATCCCCCTATTTTTACAGCCTCACTTCCAATTTTTAACAGATTTTAAATTTCATTTCATATCTTTTATCTATAACATCTCTATATGACGAAGGATCCAGACGTATATATTATTGTCGTCTGTGATCCAGAAACCTTTGGTAAAGGAGTAGTTATATTTTATGTTGTTCACTTTCTAACTAAATATATATATATACAGAGAGAGAGAGAGAGGGTGGGGGTGAATGAAAAACGTAAGAAGTTAGAGATGGAGAGAGAAAGAGATAAGCTTTAGTGTGAGAGAGAAGTGAAAGGAAAGCCGTAATCAGAGATTTTGTTTTAACCACTAAATTTCAAGCTTCAGCATTTAACAGATGTATGGATACCAAATAATCTTACAGATCATTTTTGCTGTGTATTTAACATTTAATTATGTTCGTTAAAAATGGAAAACAAACAAAAAGTATTAAAAAAATAAACACACATAGATATGGTTTCAAAAAACAAATTAGAAATTATACATGGGTGAAAAAAGCAAACGTATTACATGGTAAAAATATCTCAGATCAAAGAGAACCTCTTCGTTATTAATCAGTAAATGAATAAATAGAAAAAACAAAAAACAAAAAAAGGTTTTTAAAAAATCTGCCAGGTTCGCTTTACAAAGTACGATAACTATATAAAGGTGTACAAAATTGTTTTATGATTTATGAGAAAAAAAAAAAAAAAAATTTATTTTTCTTAATTTTTCGCTACATTTGTTATTTCTTTTTTAGATTCATAAACCACATTAACTATTAACATCTCATTTTCTTCAATCTTACCGGGTCAACGCGGTAGTATGTTAGATAAGTGACGCAATAACCTAACAGTGATTGGATGATATAGATAAAAGCTGGTCATTAAATATACAAGAAAATGAAAGAGAAAGCTGAGTAGAGAAAATGGATATTTAAAAAGTCTGTATACACACACACACACACACACACACACACACATATATATATATATATATATATATATATATATATATATATATATATATATATATATATATATATATATATATACATATGTATATATATATACATATGTATATATATATATACATATGTATATATTTGTATATATATGTTTTTAATTAAACACAGTATATTGCCAAATATACTATACATACGTTCATATATATATATATATATATATATATATATATATATATATATATATATATATATATATGTATATATATATATGAATATGTTTGTTCGCTACATTTGTTATTTCTTTTTTAGATTCATAAACCACATTAACTATAAACATCTCATTTTCTTCAATCTTACCGGGTCAACGCGGTAGTATGTTAGAGTCCTATCGGTTGCCAGTTGCTAATCGCTTTACCGTGTCGGTTTTCACAAACAGTCATAACCGGCATGGGCTGGTGTTTGGATTCTGTCGATCGATTGGTTATTGATTAGGCGATACCCGCTGTTGAAGCCGCATAAGCCGATTGTGCATTGTTGCATAATATATGCAGACAGATAGTGCAGTGCACCTTACTGCTGCATTAGTGCGGCAGAAACTCGAGTCCGGGTACCTTATAGGCACCCGTTTTACGTGTGTTGTGTTGAGGCAAATAACCATGTGTATACTCTGGTAATGTATCTTACATTGCCCATTGAGTGCGCTGAGATACAACCGGTACTGGCATTGATAAATATGCTGGGTCCGTCAACCCTTATTATATATATATATATATATATATATATATATATATATAATTAAAAGTTTAACAAGGTTCAATGAATTCATCAATGAATAAAGTTTCACAATAGACTATAAGCACTCTACATATGGTTTTCTGGAGTTTTTAATATTACTTCAAAATATTAATAAATATAGACATTCATGTGATCAAATATATTTTATTATAGATATTTCAGTGATACTGATCTATTTTAACAGTACGTCCTCATCAGATAAAATAAGTTGATGCCTGACATACCTTGACTATGTTGATGGTTATAATTTAGTCATGGCAGTGATTAGTTATGACAAAACTCGATATTTACATACCTTAAGTTGAAACATGAAAAATTACATATAATACAGAGGGTGCGTATGAGAATGTGTAAAAAGATATATAAATATTTAATAATATATAATACATAAACTTATATAACTGTTAAATATATATACATATATATATATATATATATATATACATATTCATATATATATATATATATATATATATATATATACACACATATATATGTTCATGCGCGTACACACACAGAGTCAGTCACACCCACACATACACCCAAATATTATATATATATATTTGTTTTTGCTCTTATCATGGTAGACAATTAAATGTATTCGTGGGTGAAATATTATTATTATTCACACACACACACACACACGCCACACACACACACACACACACACACACACACACACACACACACACACACACACACACACACACACACACACACACACACACACACACACACACACACACACACACACACACACACACACACATATACACGTATAAACGTTTAAGCAAAATTAATCTCCGCAGTTTAGAGAGAATATAAATTAAAAATGTACTTGAAGTGGAACGGCGACTTGAATAATTATAAACTCGGATGTCGTACATTGCGTAGGGGAAAAAATACCTTTATGGAACTTCTCTCATCAATGCGAGTAGAAATGTATTTACTGAATAGCTTCTAGTAAAACTGATATGTAGTGACAAATATGAATTCTTTAATTTTCTAACTCAGCCAATTCTGAGATATATAAATATATATTGGGTTTTTCCTATGTTTCATTTGTCATTTAAAGGATGGATGATTATTAAATAATGCTTTCTACTTTTGGCACCAGGCCAGCAATTACACCAGTGCATTACTGGTACTTTTTTTCATCCACCCTGTGCAAAGTTATCCTCGGCGGGATTTGAACTCAGACCGTGAGAGATCGTAATGATTATATAATAATAATCTGTAAGAAAGACAGGTCACATATTTTCGATTGGTGTTCAAATGCCGAAATAAATTAATGGTACAATTTTACTCAAATTGATTTTGACACTTTAAACGTGTGTATCAGTTTGCAGACCTGTCAACTCTACCTATCCGACGGGGAGATCTCCCACCTACTTTGGAGTGGGTGAGAGGTATCTGCTTTTGTGTGTGAAAAATGAGTATAGTTTTCATTACATAAAATCTCCCCTTTTGGGCCCTTTTTTCATGGTACTCCCCGTTTCGGGTTTTAGAGGTTGGCAGGTCTGCCGTATGTTATATACATTCCATAAATAATAACAAGCCGTGGAGCAACACATTGACCATGTATTTGCTGTATTTTGGATTCGATTCTACCCCAGTCTCGATATTTAATGTAAGAGCGAGATGGGAGTGTTTGATTTTTTCTTTTGAAACAGAAAGAATGCTGTTCATATACTGAGTGTGTTAAATCTTGAATCGAGAGTTGTAGGATCGAGATAAAGTTTTTTCATTATCATTTATGATATCTTGACATTTACAATATTGGTAATGCTAGTTACGTGTCATTTTAATCAATAATATAATGATCCTGCAGCTGCATTTATATAGATTTTGGGATGTGTTCTAAGCTGTACTCCTAGTGTTCCGTGCAGCGTTGGATTTAGACATTGGAGGACCCGGGGCACTTCAGCTTTTATTCCCTCATACACAAAACATTCGAATACACAGCACATTTTGCATACGAATTCAAATTGAAAAGTTATACATACAGGTAATAAATTCGAACATTCTAAACATTCTAAAAATTAAAAAGCTCAGCTGAGGGCACAAATAATTTCCTACGGCCGTCGTTGGTGGGGCCACCCATTGCAGGGGACTCGGGGTAATTGCCCCTTTGCACCCCCCCCCACCCCCCGCCTCATTAAATCTGGCTTAGCTATATGCAATAGTTCGAAAACATATTCAGTAGAACTAAAAATCATTTTTACCTTGTTCGAAACATATTTGTTGATTGACTCTGAAAGAGCTAGTCATCAGAGACCACTAATATTATTTATTCTGTTTGATGGTTGATCATCTCTGGTTTTGGACTCTGACTACAGGCATATTTGAGAAGCTCTGAGATAGTTTGCAACAACCTAATTCACCACACAACCTAAATTTCATTACACATACGTATTCTTCTCGATGTTTATATCTTCGTGCCACATTCAGGTGCGCAGTTTCCACAAATATAAATACAAGCAGTAAAACTTGGTGAGGCCCTGTACCTGAATACGTTGAAAACGTTTTTGTTTTTTCTTTGACGTATCTGAGTTAAGTTATAGAGAATTTTATAATATTATTTGCAGACACATCAAGTAACACACATACAATTATAGTTTCAGTAATACACACAGACAAAGCATAACGCATACAGCTTCCAATCACTGATACATTTATATAATAAGAGAACATGTCTTACACGAACATATAAGAATTCAAAGAGCTTGAAATACACACACACGCACTCACACACACCTACACATACCCCCCCACACACATTTACAGACGGACGACGTTCATCTCACTAAATAACAAGGCATCTCCTGCCCACACACAAATCACATGCAAGCTCACATATATTCACATACATACATGTTATGACTATATAAATGTATGTATTGGATTTCTCTCACTTCCGGAGACGAAGGCTCCATGGAACAGTCTCGTAATGAAATTATCAGGCAAATTCAGTGTGATACACTGTGTGACAAGGTTGGCCCTTTGCAGACCTGCTAAACTGTGAAGCCCTTACGAGGGATACCATGAAAAACAGTGGCCAAAAAATGGGGAGAAATGAGGTAAAATGGGGAAATTTTACATAATGAAAGCTATACGTATTTATACAAAAACGGAAGAATGGACAGGTCTGCCTTTGAATTGCAGGAACAACCCATTTTTTGCAGCTGAGTGGAATGAAGCAATGTGAAATAAAGTGTCCTGACCCCCAAAACAAAGACATGTTGCGCAGAATCGAACTCACGAGCCTGCTATCACACACCGAACACCATTACCAGTAAGCCATGAGACTTGACAATGCGTATGTATGAATTCATACAGCCATGTATACACGCGCGCAGGAACAAACGAACAAAGTGTTTGTGTAAATTATGAATTTATACATACATATGTGCACATACATATATCTAGGGACGGAGTATTTGTATATAAGTGGAGGGAGAGAGTTTGTTGCGTGTACCTACTTCAGTGAAGAGCAATGTTTTAAGCGGAATCCATTTCGACTTAATACCAACATTATAATGCTAACCTTTTCATAAGAAGTGTATCGAAAGGACAAAAAATGTCGAAGTGGACGACTAGAACAACATACAGAGTCGTAACCAAACTAAGCAAAAGGATTATTCTATGAAGGTAGTGCTATCCATTCATTGGATGCTCGTTTAGGATAGATGCGTAACAAAGAAAAACAAGCATGAATGAATTACAAAACAACAACATTACAAACAAATAAAGTAATACTAAAGCATTATAAAATAAAAACAAGAATTATATTATATCTCCAAAAAGGAATCTATGAATTAGCTCAATGTTTATCCAGCAAACGAAAATGATGTATGAATATTATGTCGTACACACACAGCTATATATATATATATATATGTGTGTGTGTGTGTGTGTGTGTGTGTGTGTGTGTGTGTGTGTGTGTGTGTGTGTGTGTGTGTGTGTATATAGATAGATATAGGCTTATATGTGTGCACAGAGAGGGGTAGAGAAACAGAGCAAGAGAGTGAAAGATATATATATATATATATATACAGTATATATATATAGTGAGATAGAGAGAGAGAGGAAGAGAGAGAGAGAGAGAGAGAGAGAGAGAGAGAGAGAGAGAGAGAGAGAGAGAGAGAGAGAGAAATACTTGGAGAGAGACCATGGAATTGGACAAGTAGAAAGGAAAACAGAAAAATAAGTTGTAGATAAATATAAAAGATTCCATTCATTCTGTAAATGAATTCCACTTGAGGTTGCTGGAAATAATAGTAATGGCTTGGCTAGACTTTTCCAGAACAGCTGTGACGTACAAAATCAAGAATTATTGAATATCACAAGATGTTTGACATTTCCTTGAAAGGAAGGAAGCTTGAAGAACCACCGAGATATGAAATGTACGAGAAAGTGGGGATATCATATAAAAGAAGAAAAATGAAAAAGAAGAATGAGGATTAGAATGATGAGGAGGGGTAGGTGGAGAAAGAGGTGGAGGGTAACAGAATAAGAAAGAGATGTTGGAGCAAAACGAAGAGGAAAAGAAGAAGTTAAAGAAGAAGAAAAGGGTGAGATTGATAGGAAGAGGAGGATAGGGAGAAGACGAATAATAATAATAATAATAATTGTTTCTACTTTAGGCACAAGGCCAGCAAACACCCAGTGCATTACTGGTACTTCATTTTATCGACCCCGTAAGGATGAAAGAATAATAATAATAATAATTGTTTCTACTTTAGGCACAAGGCCAGCAATTACCCAGTGCATTACTGGTACTTTATTTTATCGACCCCGTAAGGATGAAAGGCAAAGTCAACCTCGGCGGGATTTGAACTCAGATCGTAAAGGGACGTAACTATGCTGGAAAGCATGGCGTCCGACGCTCTACCGATACTAATGGTTTCTTATATAGGCACAAAGCCAGCAATTTGGGGGGAGGGGGAAGTCGATTAAATTGATCCCAGTAAGTTATTGGTACTTTATTTCATCGACCCCGTAAGCATGAAAGGGATTTGAACCCAGAATGTAAAGGGCTAAACTCTATGCTTCAAAGCATGGCGTCCGACCTTCTACCGATACTGCCAATCCACCACCCTAATAATAATAATGTTTCTACCTTTGGCACAAGGCCAGCAATTATCACAATTATCACAATTATCACAATTATCACTGGTACTTTATTTTATTGACCTCGTAAGGATGAAAGGCCAAGCTAATTTCGGCGGAATTTGATGTCCGAACGTAAAGGGCCTTAACTCTGTGCTGCAAAGCATGGTGTCTGACGCTCTACCGATACTGCCAATATAATGATAATATAATAATAATAATAATAACAATAATAATAATAATAATAATAATTGTTTCTTATATAGGCACAAGGCCAGCAATTTTGTGGGAGGGGAAAGTCGACTAAATCGAACCCAGTGCGTAACTGGTACTTTATTTGATCGACCCCGTAAGGATGAAAAGCAAAGTTAACCTCATCGAGATTTGAACTGAGAATGGCAAGGGCCGTAACTCTATGCTGCAAAGCATAGTGTCCTACCTTCTACCGATACCCCCAATAAGGCAGCAATTTGAAAGAAGAAGAAGAAGAAGAAGAAGAAGAAGAAGAAGAAGAAGAAGAAGAAGAAAAAGAATACAATAAAAAGAGACGAGATACAGTATAAAGAATTAAAAGAAAAGAAGGAATAACATGTAGAGAATTGAAAAACGGATGAAAGAAATATAAGGAAGTAAGGACACATAAGAGGGAATATAGAGAATACTAATAAATATGGAATGACAGAAAGAAAGAATAAAAAATAAAGAAATGAGAGAAGGGAAGAGAAAAAACTTAAAAGGTAAAGAAGAAAATAGTAAATATATAAATGAATAAATGAATAAATAAGATAAAAGTAAATTAAAAAATAAATAGAAAGAAAAGAGTGAGAAGAGTTTTCTTCCTTAAATACTCTAATAATCCGTTTGTTTTGTCTTGGACCGTTTCAGCTTTGCATCTGAAAAGAGAGTAATAACCCTGAAATATCATGCAGAAATAAACTGGGTAAAACATTAATTTGTTTTGTTTTATTTCATTTATCATAATTGGCTCTTAACATTTATATACCACTTCGCACCGGGTTTTAAAACCTTATCGGTCATTTACTATATCTGCAAATTCGGCAGATTCACTGCATGAGCTAGACGTTGGCCGGAGACTGTTGAATTGATACAAGCGATCTTCGTTACTTTTATATTAAATATATATATATAATACACACACACACACACACACACATATATATATATATATATATATATATATATATATATACACACAGATAAATCTACCACTCAATGTTATATATATATATATATATATATATATATATATATATATATATAGAGAGAGAGAGAGAGAGAGAGAGAGAGAGAGAGAGGCACAAGCATACATTACATACATCTGTATAAATACAATTGGATTTGCCAACGCACTTAAATACATGTTACAGGCATGAACCTTGCAAAAGTGCATAAACCACACATATACGGACATGTAGACGCTGAAACTGCAGACTTTGCCAAATACTTGCATACACCAGGTGAGGAGGGTGATATTTGGACACCCTGCGGGATAAAATACAAGAACCGGCAAACGGCGGAGGAACTCGGTAGAGTCATCTGCTATCCAAATAGTATATATTTTTTTTATACGGAGAGGTTAAACTCCGAAGCATAAAAAGCTGAGGGATGTGGTTGTATTTTCCGTGGCAAACATTTGCACCGATGATATGTGTCGTCAGTTCCAAAAAGTCTGGTTGGTCCTACAAAAGCCCTCACCACTTAAAACAAAACTTTGTGTGGGTAGTTCAACATCTGTTCACTTTCTCACATCAAATTTTGCTGGACACTCATACGTCGTAATACATAACGCATTTATATATGTATAGGTGTGTAAGTGTGCGTGGACTAAGATCTCTGTTGCAAGGTCTCTGGAACGAAGAGGTTTTTTGTTGTGGGTGTCATTTTATTTGTATTTAAGTGGGAAAATGTATTTTATTTTGTGTATTGTTGTATGCTTATTGTATTTTGTTCTTGGGTACTTCACATATAAATTAAAACAGCTATAATCCTTAAAACTCCAAATTTAATGTGTTTGAATTGATATTTGTGATTCTATTTGAAATGCAAAAAAAAAATTGAAGGTTTAATATATTTCAACATAAATGTATTTAGGAATTTTCTTTCTTTCTTGTAAAATTTTAATAAGATGATGAAAATCATACACTCTTTAAAACTTTATCGTACACTTTAAACAATTGGTAATGAAATTTAAAATAATTCTTTATGCATACTTATATATATATTGCTTTGTTAATTTTCCATGTATTATAAAGTATTAAATTACTCAATTGCTTTTATAACAATATAACTAAGTATTTGGTGTATGCAAATTCTGCAGTTTCAGCGTCTACATGTTTGTATATGTGTGGTTTATGCACTTTTGCAAGCTTAAACTAAGATGCATGCCTGAAACATATGAATTTATGTGTGTTGGCAAATCTAATTGTATTTATACAGATGTATGTAATGTATGTTCTGCCTCTCTCTCTCTCTCTCTCTCTCTCTCTCTCTCTCTCTCTCTCTCTCTCTCTCTCTCTCTCTCTCTCTCTCTCTCTCTCTCTCTCTCTCTCTCTCCCTCTCTCTCTCTCTCTCTCTCTCTATATATATATATATATATATATTTATTTATTGAAAACGTAGTCATTCCAATCTCAGGAAAGGAAATAATTGTAACAACAGTCAAATGCTATATATAATACCTTAGAAAGTCGGGTAAAATACCCAAAGAAACTGAAAACATGTGTCAAGAACCCTTACGTAGAGTCCAATTCCGTATCTCTCGAATTCTTTAGACTCCCTTTCCCATTAAAATAAGAGGAGGTGGACTGCAAATCGAACTGCCTTTTTCTGGAATACTGGTTGAGGGTTTTAACATTAAATTAAGGGGTACTGACAAAAAGTGCCGTCAAATTTGGGTAGCTATACTGAACAGCTTGTAGCCTGGTAACAAGTCGTATAAATTATTGAAGCACTGGGTTTTTCAAATCTCTCTATATATATTACTAAACATCCGTGATAGCTTGCTTGCTTGTCTGTAATGTAATACAGCCAAAAGGGTGCATAATGGGAAAATACTTTAAAAGGAAGTTGCACCTTAAATGGGAATACACATGGAATAAAACATGTTTCGCGTAAATCGAAACACGGGTTCCCGAGATATGAGGTTTTCTGCGTACCTTCACAAACAGAGAGAGCGAAGGGTAGAGAGAAATAGATAGTGGTTGTGAGAGAGTAGATTGAAAGAGAGACATCGAGAGAGGGAGAGGAGACGGAGAAGGAGAATGGAAGAGAGAGTTGGTGGTGTTGTTGTGTATATATATATATATGAGTGTGTGTGTGTATATATATATATATATATATATGTGTGTGTGTCTATGACCAGTCTATATAGATCACAGACACCGACATATATATATATACACACACACACACACACATATATATATATATATATATATATATATATATATATATATATATATATATATATATATATATAAATTACATGAATCAAAGTTCTGTTTAAACCATTTATTCGCTTACAATTGTTTCTTCCAAACCGAGGTATGGAGTCTTCGGAGCAATTTTTCAATGATTGTTTACATACATGACCTCCTTTTCAACACAAGAGACATACAGAAACATATGTATATATTGATGCACAGTGGGTTGACATCCATTATAATATTTTAACATGGCAATTTACATTCAAGATTAAAGTCATATTAATGAAAACAAAATTAAAGTTAAAATATAACATTGGCAGTTTACGAAGATAAAGCAAGAGGATAGTTTGAAGTAGTTAGTGTATGCCATAGTAACACGTGGGGCAAGCACGTGTGTCTTATTTATATAGATTATAGTGCGGCAGGGTGTTATATGTAATACAAGCAGTTTAAGCGGGCAATCAAGAGTATTATGGGGGTTGTATTGGCAAAGTATTTTTTTATATGTATGATATAGAAGCTTGTGTGTAGAGAAATATTAAAAATATTAAAAATGAGAAGCAAAACAATGTTATGGTTTTCGTATACACCACCATTTTCACAATCCAGGAAATATATATATATATATATATATATATATATATATATATATATATATATGTATATATATATATATATATATATATATATATATATATATATATATATATATATATATATATATATATATATATATATATATATATATATATATATATATATATATATATATATATATATATATATATATATATATATATATATATATATATATATATATATATATATATATATATATATATATATATATATATATATATATATATATAGTGAAGGCGTGTGGCTGAGTGGTTAGAGAATTGGATTCGCAATCGTAAGGTTGTGAGTTCGATTCCTGGACCAGGCGATGCGTTATGTCCTTGAGCAAGACACTTTATTTCACGTTGCTCCTTCTACCTGGAGTTGCGACCGATAGATAGTATTAGCAATTGGAAAGACCAACGGAAACATTGTTCCCTCGGTCCGATTTGACGAGAGTCGATCGTTCCTTTAAATATATATATATATATATATATATATACAAACACACATTTGTTTAATATACATACACGGACACACATATATATATGGGCCTTCCAGTTTCATTTCACATTATATACATGTCTGTAAGTGAACATGATTTTAAAAAAAATATTTTGAAGTGAACGTCACCCAACGGGTCACGTGTGGTCTAAGTATACATAAAAATAACTGTAGCAACAGTGGTATCATGAAATAATAGGTTATAGGATCGTGTAGTATATCTATTGAGACGAAACAAATTGGCTTACATGGGAGGCAGAGCCCGCAAACATCCCTTTCAGTGGGTCCTGTCAGAAGCAAGTGTTTTCAACTGATCCGACTGCATCCCAAAGCGAAACCAGCCGAGTACATGGATATTATCCAACCATCTACCCCCAGGTCTCCTGGCTGTTGGTATTGCTCATAAGATCTATTCGGTAATTCCTACCTGAAACATTCTAACCATACACCCATAGTATGGGAGCTGTGATTTCTCAATTCAGAGAAATAGCAGCTCTACCTGGAACGACACTTTGAACTCCGTGCTATACACTCTATCGAGTAACATCACTCCAAAGACCCTTCGGAGGAACCCCATTTCTGCCGCTTGTATTCACGATTGTATTATTTCTGTCATTACTCAAGATTCATTCCCTTTGTTGATGGTTGGCACGAATACCGAATTAGAGATAGTGAGTTTGACTTTTACACCATTCCTCTTATTACCGAACGTTGAAGACGGCGTATTGCTGCACCAACCCCTGCAATTCTTACACTTAATTCAGCCTCCTGGCTACGATGCTCTACTTTATGTCATAGCCCCTATAATTAAAAACACCCGAGAAAAACCCCATGAGATGCAGCTACGTAGAAGGCCAGCTGAACCTACGTAGGTGTAAGTTGTAAAAACAACGTGAGGTGACTATGCATTCATTTGTTCCCTCAGAAAAATACACGCAATCCTTAAATCACACTACCGTGATTACTCACATGAGTCTGTTTGTGATAATCAGAATTTGCTGAGATATGTTTCGTATTTATGTAATCAATACCAAAAATGTTCAATCAATATTCTACGATGTTATGTGTCTGCTATAATTTTTATCATTCTAAGTATCATCCAAATGCCGACAACAACAACAATAATAATAATAATAATAATAATAATATTATTATTATTTTTATTATTGTTGTTGTTAATTGTCCCCTACATGTCGGCCCTTGTGGCCAATAAATGAAATCATTATTATCGGTAGAGGGTCAGACGCCATACTTTCTAGCATAGTTATGTCCCTTTATAATCTGAGTTCAAATCCCGCCGAGGTTAACTTTGCCTTTCATCCTTACGGGGTCGATAAAATAAAATACCAGTAATGCACTGGGATAATTGCTGGCCTTGTGCCAAAAAGTAGAAACAATTATTATTATTATTATAGAGCGATGGGTTGGCAGTATCGGTAGAGGGTCGGACGCCGTGCTTTGCAGCAAAGAGTTACGGCCCTTTATAGTCTGAGTTCAAATCCCGCCGAGGTTAACTTTGCCTTTCATCCTTACGGGGTCGATAAAATAAAGTACCAGTAATACACTGATGTAATTGCTGGCCTTTTGCCAAAAGTAGAAACAATTATTATTATTATGGAGTTATTGCAGGTGATGATTATGACGATGAATGAGAATGATGGCGATGATGATGATGATGATGAAGATGATATTTATCTGATCCATACGACTTAAATACTGTATCTGATGAACTGTTAAGAATGTGCTGTACAGTGTCATATGTAATTATAATCACTATGGTTATGCTTATAACAATAGTGGCGATAACAATGATGATGATGATGATGATGATGATGATGAAAATAATAATAATTGTTTCTACTTTTGGCAAAAGGCCAGCAATTATTCAGTGCATTACTGGTACTTAAATTTATCGACCCCCATAAGGATGAAAGGCAAAGTTAACCTCCGCGGGATTTGAACTCAGATCATAAAGGGAAGTAATTCTATGCTTCAAAGCATGGCGTCCGACACTCTACCAATACTGCCAATCCTTCGCCTAATAATAATACTTGTTTCTACTTTTGGCACAAGGCCAGCAATTATTCCAGTGCATTACTAGAACTTTATTTTATCGACCCTGTATGGATGAAAGGCAAAGTTAACCTCGGCAGGATTTGAACTCAGATCATAAAGGTGCGTAACTCTGTGCTGCAAAGCCTGTTAACCGACCCTCTACCGATACTGCCAAACCACCGAATAATGGTTTCTTATATAGGCACAAGGCCAGAAATTTGGGGGAGGGAAAGTCGATTAAATCGACCCTAATGCGTGACTCGTATTTTATTTTATCGACCACGTAAGCATGAAAGGCAATGTTAACCTCGGTGGGATTTGAACTCAGATCATAAAGGGCCGTAACTCTATGTTGCAAAGCATGGCATTCGATCATCTACCGATTTGTTTCTGATTTAGGCACATGGCCAATAATGTTTTGGAAAAGAGAAAGTCGATTAAATTGACCCCAGTGCATTACTGGTACTCTATTTTATCAACCCCGTAAGGATGACAGGCAAAGTTAACCTCGGCGGGATGTGAACTCAGAACATAAAGGGACGTAAATCTATGCTGCGAAGCATGGTGTCCGACGCTCTACCGATTCTGCAAATCCACCGCTGCTGTTGCTGATAATGATGATGATAGTGATGATGGTGCTGAGGTAGGTAGTACGCATGTCGCATCAACTGTTTGAAGCTCTAAAACTTAGTCAATACCGTCCCCAGCGGCGGCGCGATATGAACATCACAGCCTCGGAGGCATAAAACTATTTACAAAACTCCCTCATCTCTCCACGAATTCCGCACCACCACTACTACCACCATTATCAGTAACCAACTCTACATCATCATCACCACCTCCCCCACCACAAAGAACAGTCACTACCACCACCACCACCAATACCAGCAACACCACACCATCGCCAGAAATCCTGTCACCACCACCACCACCACCAGTACCACTACTACCACCATTATTTGCAGCAACTCCCCGCCACAAAGAAGAGCAGTCACCACCACCACCATCAACAACAACACCAGCAGCACCACCACCATGAATATCACCACCAACATCTAAAGTGATTTTACCACTAGCACCTACCACCACCGCCACCACCATTATCAGCACCGACTCCATATTTTCATCACCACCTCTCCACTACAATATACACCCCATCCCCGACCAGTACCATCACCATTACCAGTATCAATCACCACCACCGTCACCATCATACCCACCACTACCACCATCACCAACAACATCACAAACGGCATCAACACCAACACCTACCACCACCAACAACAACAACAACAACAGCAACACCGCCATAAATATCACCACCAACATCTAAAGTGGTTTCACCACTAGCACCTACCACCCCCACCCCCACCGCCACTACCATCACCACCACCACCGCCACCACTACCATCACCACTGCTACCACCATTATCAGCACCATCTCCCCATCGTCATCGCCACCTCCCCACCACAAAGAACAGTCCACACCATCAACAACAACAACAACTACACCACTATGAATATCACCACCAACATCAAAAGAGATTTCAACACTAGCACAATATACACCATAACCAAACTGACAAACGAGACAATACCAACACCACTACTACCAATACTACCACCACTACCACCACCACTATCACCACCACCACCACCACCACCACTACCACCACTACCTCCACCACTACCACCACTACTATCACCACCACTACCACCACCATTATCACCACCACTACAACCACCACTACCACCACGACTACCACCACGACTACCACCACCACTATCACCACCACCACCACCACCACCACCACCACTACCTCCACCACTACCACCACTACTATCACCACCACTACCACCACCATTATCACCACCACTACAACCACCACTACCACCACGACTACCACCACCACTACCACCACCACTATCACCACCACTACCACCGCCACTACCACCATCACTATCAACACCACTACCACCACTACCACCTCCACTACCACCACCACTATCATAACCATCTCACCACCACAAAGAACAGCCCCCACGACCAGTACTATCACCATTACCAGCACCTAACACCACCATCACTACTACCACCACCACCACTACTACCACTACTACCACCACCACCACCACCACCACTACTACCATTACCACCAGTACCAGCACCACCACCACCACCACCACCACAACTACCACCACCACCACCACCACCACTACTACCAACTACCACCACCATCACTACTACTACTACCATTACCACCACCTCCACCACTACTACCATTACTACCACTACCACCACCACCACCACCGCCACCACTACTACCACTATTACCACCACCACCACCACCACCACCACCACTACTACCACTACTACCATCATCATCATCACCATCTCACCACCACAAACAACAGCCCACGACCAATAATATCAGCATTACCACCACCTACCACCACCATGGCGACGAGCAAAACAACCAACAAACACTTGTGATTGCAGCATCAACACCACCACAACCAGCATGGCCTCTACCTCGGATATGTCCTGTTTACGTAAATCAAATAACGGATGAACGTTCGAGAAGAGATGAGAGTGAGAACAGCAACTATGAAAGTCACATCCAATTATTGATTGGCATCACATCACGGCGAATCTAAAACTAGTGACTACATTATGCCTACTTTTCTCTCACGTCACCGACAACATCCACCTAGAGTCGTTGTAGTTGTTGTTTTATTGTTTTTCTTGTTTGTTTAGAAGACGGCGACCATAGCCTCTAATCCACCTCCCTCTCTGACAAATTCTCTCTATGTATATATATATATATATATGTATATATATATGTATGTAAATTTTATATATATATATATATATTTATATATATATATATATAACATTTACATACTTATATATATGCAGCTAATATGAAGCTACCACTTTAATTATATATATATATATATATATATATATATGAATACATACATATATATATATATATATATATATATATATATATATATATATATATATATATATATACACACAATAGTACAGCATATTCGAAGTTCGATCAGCAGCCAAGCCAACGAATGTTTTCAGCAGTGGAGCCAAGCACTCGACAAGGAATAAACCTTATATATATATATATATATATATATATATTAGAATGCTCGGTTTGTTTGTTTGTAAAAAAACAAGCAAACAAACAGCCCAAATTACGCCGTACAGTGCTTAGGCAACCACGTCACCTTTTTGTTCAACACTGACACAGGAACGATGTACTAGTTTCAAGCTTATTAACTATCGTCAGCATCGTATACCTTCCTGCCAGATGGTTGAACGTTTGAAAGTATATACTTTCCTTATGCATATTAACGGCTGAGCAGCCTAATTGGCATATCGAGTGACCTTTGGGGTCGGGTCTCAGTTCCAGTCTGCTCTATGGGTAAATTCCCTGGGGTTGGAGAGACCAGACTGGTCTCACGTGTATGAGTCAGTTCCTCAATACAGCTGCCATTGTTCCTGCCATGCCTAATTCCCTCATTGGCTGCCCTAAGTCTACTATAATTCATCTTAGCTATATTCTGAGCTATGTTACTAGTTGTGGAGTAGGACAGCTTGATGGTATTTCTATTGAATATTTTATAATATCTGTGCGATCTAGGGAAGCATTTGTCTAAGGCCCTAAAGAAAAGTTTTGCTATACTAGTGGTCAGTCCAGTGGAGTAAGGGGGATTATACCACAGGACTTTTCTGGTTCGATGCCTCTTGTTCCTACTAACTATATTAGAATTACCCGTCTCCCTAGTAGTTACTGGTCTATTGTAACTAGAAAGTACCTGCGAGTCGATGGTATCCTGGGGTGTCATGATTGTGTTCGGAAACGTCCCAAGTATCCAGGGCGGTGTACCCCCGTGCGGCAATTGGGTTTACTCTCGATAGCTGGGGTTGTATCCACTATGCGATAACACTATTGGATAACACACCTCCACCACTCTAACAACTATCTTAAAAGCTCATTGGCCCATGTGACGGGAAATCGCACTTACCCATCACCCAACCCGACACGGAGCCCTTTGCCGGCCCTTATTGCAGTTGCTTGCACGCACGGATTTGGTGATTCTGATTCTCAACGGGACAGCGGTACACTAGGAGTTCGACATGAGCTGATTGCTTACTCTTCACATGGATGTATATATATACCCGGACATACCCCCCTTCTTTTTTGGGGGACGATTCGGATGTGTATATACCATAACACACACTTGAAGATATGGATGTTACAATTCGATTTATACACGTATAGCAGAACACTAAACTGAATTTACTTGCGCGCGCGCGCGGCGCGTGTGTGTGTGTGTATGTGTGTAGCGTTGGTTAACCCAATATTTCCAATTTACATCGTCAAATTGAGATTTGACCGACATAGCTTCTGTTGCTTTGTGAACTAACTTTCGGTGAGTGCTGTGTTGGTAATTCTATATTTGTTTTTTCTCGGACAACGCTTCGGTGTGTGTGAAAGTGTGTGTGTAGCCACCCACGCTAATTCTACGGGTTTAATACTGTGTTGATGTGTGTATATATATGTATATATTTTTCTTTGACTTCAAGCCGATGTATGTGGGTGTGGAGTGTGTGTGTACCCACTCACTTTTAACTGTGACTGACTGTATCCCTACTGATTTGTTTGATGTCCAGCGTCTTTTGCAGCGATAGAAATCTGAAAACTTTTATGACTCAGCTAAAGCTAATATCAGTCGCCATGTCTCTGACTGACTGGTGTGTCTCCATATGAGGGAATGAATTCTGTGAGAGAACATCGTTATTTTTTTCTCCCTCATATCAAGAATTTGAAGACATTTCATTTTCACCTGATGAGATCAGTGATAATCGATCATGGCTTCACAATCGATCTATCTCTTATTGAAACATGTGTCGTGATTAAATGATTGGAATTTTACCTTGCCTTCGGATTTTCATTTTGATATATATATATATATATATATATATATATATATATATATACATACACACATGGTGGCTGCCAACTCGTTTTCGAGTACGGCCACTACTTTATATCCATGTAGGAGAACCCCTACCGATGCGCTGAACGAATGTGACTTTAGTCCAGCCAGCGACTTGAAAACTCTGGTACAAAGACTACACTTGTGACCATTATTGACACATAGTGCAGGGCCCATGGTACCATGTGATGACAAGTGCAGAGAGATCTCCAGATATAAAGCAATGCCTGTGCTGTGAAGCTTTTATAGTGAGCAAAGGCACTGCACAAAGCCAGTCCCACTCTCTTAACCAAGATGATATTTACCAAAAAGAAGAACAGGTCAACATCATTGGATACCATCAGGATTGCAGGTGTTAGAATTCTGCCTTGACAAAGGCTAAGGGGTCATCTCTCCTCACATACATACATACATACATACATATATATATATATATATATATATATATGCTTATTATATTTTGGGACGGTGGTATTGTTATAATGTTGCCAGAAATAATAACAGAAGAAACACACTGTTTGGTTAGGGTTGGTTTTCGCTTCTGTATCTTTTATATCTCCATAGTTAATTTATCTGGCAATCAATGTTTATCATTGTTGACCAACAGTTAAAAATACAGATATAAATATATATATAGTCTATCAATGTTCTTTCGTCACACATCTGTAACATCATCAATGGTACTATTATGTTTTCATCCGTTGTATTGTAATGTCCACGCCATTTTTATTTTATTTAAAAGATACAGAAGCGAAAACCAACCCAAACCAAAGAGTGAGTGTGTTTTGTTATTATTTCTGTCAATGCTATAACAATATAACCCTGCCCAAATATAACAATATTGGTTTAAACACGCGATTTCATATCAACAACCTTGCAAAACAAATTCATGTATATATATATATATATATATATATATATATATATATATATATATATATATATATATATAGTAATAATAATAAATGTGAAGACTAAAATCCAAAGAGGGCTCGATAAAGATGAATATATATCAGATATATAAGAACCATAGAGCAAATATTTATTAATATATATATGTACTAGACCACCCGTTGGGTCACGTCCATTTGAAAATATTAAAAAAAAATCTTGTTCAATTAAAAATATTTTTTAAATAATTAAAATATACACAGACATGTATATGTGCAATGAAAGAGGAAGGCCCATATATATACGCGTGTATTTATATATATATATATATATAAATAAATGTGTGTGTGTGTGTGTATGCGTGTGTGTGTGTATGTGTATATATATATATATATATGTGTGTATATATATGTGTGCGTCTCTGTGTTATATATGCACTGGTCATAGACACTCACACATATGCACACACAAATACACACACACACACTTACATATATACATATATTTATACACACAACACCACCAGCTCTCTTCCATTCTCCTTCTCTGTCACGTTTGCCTCTCTCTATGTCTTTCTTTTAATCTACTCTGTCACAACCACTATCTCTATGTTTCTCTCTGTTTGTTTATGAAGGTACCCGGAAAAACGCCATATCTCTGGTACCCGTGGTCCGATTTACACGAAACTTGTTTCATTGCATTTGTATTCCCATTTCAGGTGCAACTTCTTTTCAAAGTATTTTCCCATTATGCGCTCTTTTGGCTGTGTTACATTACAGATAAGCAAGCAAGCATCACACTTTTAGTAGTATATATATATATATATATATATATATATGTAGGAGGTGAGTTTTATTGTAGTACAATAAAGCAATGCAGATATCGGATAAGAAGCACTCTACAGTTTGTAGGACTGGAGTATGCATAATATAAGATCAAAAGATGGTTAAAGGAGTTCCATGTATTTTATTATGCGCATTTCAAAAACAAACATCATCATGCAATAATATTTGTGTTTTCATCAGATAAAACAGGAGAACATGATATGAAGGCTAAATTAAAAACACTTGTGGATAGTGCAGTTTTAAATCTACATATGTAGATTTAAAACTGCACTATCCACAAGTGATATGTAGATTTAAAACTGCACTATCCACAAGTGTTTTTTAGCCTTCATATCATGTTCTCCTGTTTTATCTGATGAAAACACAAATATTATTGCATGATGATGTTTGTTTTTGAAATGCGCATAATAAAATACATGGAACTCCTTTAACCATCTTTTGATCTTATATATATATATATATATATATATATATATATATATATATATATATATATATATATATATATATATGTGTGTGTGTGTGTGTGTGTATGTATATATATATAATACTAAAAGTCTGTGATTGCTTGCTTGCCTGTCTGTAATGTATATATAGACACACGCACGTACACACACACATACACATACACACACACACACATATATATATATATATATATATATATATACACGTTTGTGTGTGTGTATATATCAATGTCTGTGTATGTATGTCCTCATGTTTTTACGTTGAATTGTGGAAAAAATAAAACCCACGATCATGAAGAATCCTAAGCAATAAATAATGTTTGAGAGAATAAAACTCCTATCTAACCCAAACCCAAGGAAGAACATAAAAAATAACAAAACAAAAAATAATCAGAAAGAAAATGGATACACAATGCAAAGTGACAATAGAAATCTCATCTAACTTTTACACTTTTCATTGAAAAGAAAACTGCTTGAAAATTCCTTGTCACAAGGCGACGAGTTGATGCGACAACATCTTGCTGACAAGTCACAAAGTGAAAGCCCATTTGTTGCAACATACAAATTAAACTTAATACGAAGTAATATTCGCTGCGTGTGTTTGTTAAAAACACAACGATAACGGTACGCCTTCAAGCTACTGCTTCGTTAAAATAAACTAAGTTGATACCGTGTCTCCTAAAGATCAGTCAATTCTTCAATTTTATTGCTTATTATTTCCAATTTTATTTAATTGGGACTCCAGTACCTTAACCCACTTCAATAAGGAAACACAAAGAGAAAAAAAAAATTGTTATTTCCAGTTATCGCCCTTGGCTTTGCTTTGTTATTGTAGTATTGTCCACTAGTGTTTTCTTCTTTCTCGAGACGAGTATAGACTTAATTGATTAAGGTTATTGTGCTCGTTATATGAAGCTCTTACTAAGCTGAAACAAAACTATGAGAGCTAGCTGAGCGATAATAATATTTTCCTACCTGTCGCTGCGAAATAATTTCTTAACAAAAGCGCGTCTTGGTTGATTTAGTATATTTAACAAGAATCATTAATAAAGCTGACGAAATCTGTCATATCTACGAACAATTGGACATTTCTCTAATGGGCAATGTCACGTTATTTGATCTTTTCTTCCACGTCCTTTAAACAACCACCAACATCAACACCATTTTTGTTCTGTTCGTTAATATTGTCTTTCGCCTCGTTCGTTTCCCGAACGAACTAATAGATTTACAGAGGATATATAACACGGAAGATGATATATTATTTGGTTATGGATATTTTCATCGACAACATTTTAAGATACGCAGATGGTGAAGTCGATAGAATATTGAACTCCGGAGCAAAGGTCACGTAGTTCATACGCTGTCATTCCGCTCAGTGACAGCCGAGAGCCGTGTCAGTAACTAATACAAAAATGCCTTCAAATTTGCCGAATTCATCTCAGCAGAAATCTATCTACTCTCTCTCCCTTTCTCCGTCTCCACACACGCACATCTATCTATATATATGTATATATACACAGGTATAAATGCACACACACACACACACACACACACACACACATATATATATATATATATATATATATATATATATATATATGTGCGTGTGTGTGTGTGTGTGTATGTGTGTGTGTATTAAAAAAGAAATCGAACTTTCAGTTCAACATGTTCTAATCGTAATTGCGCGTAACACGTGTTTCGCAAATAACCAGTGCTGAGCCGTAATCGAGTAAGATCAGCTTCATTCTAGGATCGATTTTCAAATCAGACGCAGTGAACATCGGCTTCTTTCTGTCCACTTTAAATCTTTCCACCTAACTCAGTAATTTATTTGATTTTTTAAAACTATTAATTATAGCTGTTTCTACTTTTGGCTAAAAGCCAGCAATTATCCCAGTGTATTACTGGTACTTTATTTTATCGGCCCCGTAAGGATGAAAGGCAAATCAACTCCGGCGGGATTTGATCTCAGACCATAAAGGGCCGTCACTCTTTGCTGCAAAGCATCGCGTCAGAGCCTCTACCGATACTGCAAAAATGATCGACTGTTCGTATAGTAATTTACGTTTAGATAACCAAATTCAAAATGTTTCACAGAATACACACACATCTATAAATATACATATATATGTATGTACGTAAGTATATGTAAATGCAAGCCTATATATATATATATATATATATATATATATATATATATATATGTGTGTGTGTG
>OZ024743.1:232172441-232174941 GCA_964016885.1 Eledone cirrhosa | reverse complement strand
ATGTACCGTTCAGACATAATATTAGGAAACTTTATTGTTGTTATAATGCTGAAGGAAGAGTGGCAGAATTCTACCAGGTATTTCATAATGTGCAGAACTCAAATCCCAGTAATATATATGCCCTCCTCCTCTTTTATTGCCTCACTGTTGACTACTGGCCGCTGGTGTCTTTCTTTGCCCATCGTTGTCTTTGACAGCATTTAGCTGCCTTAACGGCTGTTCTGGCGATGACTTTTCTCATCTCTCTCTCTCTCTCTCTCTCTCTCTCTCTCTCTCTATATATATATATATATATATATATATATATATATATATATATATATATATATATATATATATATATATATATATATATATAAAGAGAGAGAGACAGAGAGAGAGAGAGAGAGAGAGAGAGAGAGAGAGAGAGAGAGAGAGAGAGAGAGAGATACACAGGTGCTTTTGATTTCAGAATCGCGTCAGATTGATACGGATCGAGCCTTGAGGTGATCAATCGCGAAACGCGCGTCACATCTCAATAAATGTAATGAAGATCTAACTAACACTTCGTGCTCTTTATTATTATTAGTTATATATAATATATATATATATATATATATAGATATAGATATAGATATATAGAGAGAGAGAGAGGGGTGATGAATGTGTGTGTGTCTACTTCATTGTGATTTGAATTCTGTATATTATCAAATACCTCAATATATTCATACAACATATTTTGAAACTTATGCTTTGCAGCATAGTTATGGCCCTTTGCGTTCTGAGTTAAAATCCGGTGAGGCTAACTTTCCCTTTCATCTCTACGAGGTCGATAAAATAAAGTACCAGTGGTGCACCGGGGTAATCCTTGCCAAAAGTAGAAACTATATTTTGAAAGTTATGTTTATATATCTATATATTTATCTATTAATATGTATACACACACACACACACACACACACACACACACATATATATATATATATATATATATATATATATATATATATATATATATATATATATATATATATATATATACAGGTATGTACGGAACAATCTAACTATCTGAAGCGATAATAGATAGAGACAGATAGGTCTATAAATGTAGATTAACAGATAGACAAGGAGGTATACATAACTAGATAGAGAGATAGATATACGTAGATAACGTTTTGGTATTGTAATTCGTGGTTTGTTGTTGTTGTTGTTGTTGATGTGATGTTTGTTGTGGGTTGTTATTGTTGTGGTAGTGATGTTTGTTGTGGTGATGGTTGTCTTTAACTGCTGGCCCTTTATCATCAACTGTCTAAACGCTTACTTTTGGTGTTGTACTGAAATTGTGTGGAAGGATTACATGTTTTGATTGGCTAGAATCACATTAATATGCAATCTAGATTGACCTCTACTTTTTGTATTACTTTTTTTTTTTCGTTCAAAGAATCGATATTAGCTTTGTCTTTCATCCTTAAGAGGTTGAAAAACACAGAGCTTCAGTAACGCTCTGGGGTCGATTTAAACAACTTTCCCTTTCCTTTCAAAGTGCTGGACTTCTGCTATATGTAGAAAAAACTATTAATTTCTTTAAAGAATCGCGATTTTCGTAATCAGTATGGAACAATATGGAGACATTTACAAAAATTTCGGATATTATTCGCCCAACGGTAATATATAAGTTTCGGAAGGTATTTCTAGGAAGGTGAATGACTCAACCAATGCTCTATCATTGGCAGGCTTATGTTTCATAGTGGTGATATTGGTTGTGATAATGATATTGTGGATGATGTTGCTAGTGTTGGTGGTGCTGATTGTTTAAATGATGATATTGAGAAATCTATAGTGCTGATTGTGCCAATGGATATATGTTAGTGTTAGTGATTGCACTGTTGCTTGTGGTGTTCGTGTGGTAGGCAATATTATCGTGTTAGTGGTGTTGGTTCTCTTATGAGCGTTATTGATGTTGTACTTCGCGATGGTCCTCCTGAAGATGGTGGTGTTGATGGTAGTGGTGGTAATAGTAGTGATGGTGGTAGTAGTGGTCGTTGTGGTGGTGGTGGTAAATATAGTGTTGTGTTGGTAGATGTAGTAATGATGGTTGTATTTTTGCTCATCTAAATTATTATAATTAGTCAGATTGCACAGCAGTTTTGCTGACCACAATGGAGAAGAGAAAGCTAAAGTGGTATGGGCATGTAAATAGATCGGTCAGATTCTCTACGAGAATTCTCCAAGGAACGGTGCGGGGAAAGAGAATGCGGGGCAGACGGTGCATAAACAACATAGCTGAGTGGACAGGGAAGAACTTTACCACAACTCAACCGCTCTGCCATGACTGCCAGAGATAGAGGCAGTTGATGCAGCGATCAACATTTCACTGTCCCAACGACCCCGAAAGGGGTTAAGGGACCATGATATTGAGGATGCACAGTTTAGTGCTGTTGCTGGTAATAGTGTTTATGTTATTGGACAGTTATACTGTTCTTAATGTTGGTTGTATTGACGGTGTCGTTATCGGTGTCGG
>OZ024743.1:232167441-232169941 GCA_964016885.1 Eledone cirrhosa | reverse complement strand
GTAAAGTCAATTTTTTAAAATTTATTTTGAAACTTTTTCATTATTTACTAAACCTTGTTTATATATATATATATATATATATATATATATATATATATATATATATATATATATATAGTGGCTGCCAACTCGTTTTCGAGTACGGCCACTACTTTATATCCATGTAGGAGATCTCCTACCGATGCGCTGGACGAGTGTGACATTTTAGTCCAGCTAGCTACTTGAAAACTCTGGTACAAACACTACACCTGTGACAATTATTGACACATAGTGCTGGGCCCATGGTTCCATGTGACGACAAGTGCAGAGAGATCTCCAGATATAAAGCAATGCCTGTGCCGTGAAGCTTTTATAGTGAGCAAAGGCACTGCACAAAGCCAGTCCCACTCTCTTAACCAAGATGATATTTACCAAAAAGAAGAATAAGTCAACATCATTGGATACCATCAGGGTTGCAGGTGTTATATCAGAGTTTTCCTTCTCCTAGAATTCTGCCTTTACAAAGGCTAAGGGGTCATCTCTCCCGGTGATTTTGGATGGCCATTGACTCTTTGACAGGTTTTGTTTTTAGTCCTGCAGGATGTCCAAAGTCACCCTCCTCACCAAGAAACCTTGGTGGGGTTGCCAGTTTAGTCGCCAACGACCCGACCATGAGACATATATATATATATATATACACACTCATGCTTACGCACGTCCTCATGTATAGCTCTTTTTAGAAAACGGTTTATATTCCATTTCAGGTAGACGCGCTCCATTATCTACTTTTCTAAAATAAACAAATCATACACAAAACGACAGCACCAACAGTTTTGCAAGTGAAGTCAACATGAATGGATCTATTATTTTTATCTAAAGAAATGTTTTCCAATTCCATCCCGCCCGTCCCCTCAATTTATTTTATTTCTCATTCTTTCTTCTGATGAAGAACTAGCGTCCGAAACGTTAAGACCCTCTTCCTCCTTTATCAAGCGTTAACCTAATATATACCTTCCATATACTGTACCGATTGTGTTGTTATTTCTGTTTACCTTTTACATACCTACATACATATATATATCTATATCTATATATATATACACAGAGAGAGCGAGAGACAGGCATATGTATATATATATATATATATATATATATATATATATATATATATATATATATATATATATATATATATATATATATACATTAAAATATATGATAAACACAAAACGTGTTTGCATTGCAACAGACAGTCAGCTATTAATGAAATAAACTAACTAAAGTGAATACAATTTGTCTGTCTCGATATAAGTCAATAAAGACAATCTTATATTGGCAACTGCCATGATTCCTGGACAGATTTAAATTTCAAAATCCAAACCTGTTCTGTAGACGAATTTGAACCTCGAAACCTAAATCCGTTTCGCAATGGTGGTATGTGAATTTAAAAAATAAAGAGAATCGAAATGGAATTGAAATAAAAAGTGAAATATCCAAATCTTCTGTTATATCGAGACAGACAAATTGTATTCACTTTAATTAGTTTATTTCCTTAATAGCTGACTGTCTGTTGCAATGCAAACACGTTTTGTGTTTATCATATATTTTAATGTATTTAACTGCTCGGAAATGACCATTTCCTGGAGCTTAATTATCGTAAAGGACTGAGAGCTTATTCTCAAAGTATTATATTATACAGTATATTGCTCCTTAAATGTTAGAGCTGATTTTTAATCCCGCATATATGGCTGTTATTTCTAGCACCGTTAATGCGGGACAGCTAGTTTGGTCTGGCTATACACGTGTAGTCAGACTTGCAACATTTTTTGATGTGAAATGTACTAATTTCTACTGGATTCCTGTTGATATGCACAGAAGATTTGGATATTTCACTTTTTATTTCAATTCCATTTCGATTCTCTTTATTTTTTAAATTCACATACCACCATTGCGAAACGGATTTAGGTTTCGAGGTTCAAATTCGTCTACAGAACAGGTTTGGATTTTGAAATTTAAATCTGTCCAGGAATCATGGCAGTTGCCAATATAAGATTGTCTTTATTGACTTATATCGAGACAGACAAATTGTATTCACTTTAATTAGTTTATTTCATTAATAGCTGACTGTCTGTTGCAATGCAAACACGTTTTGTGTTTATCATATATTTTAATGTATTTAACTGCTCGGAAATGACCCTTTCCTGGAGCTTAATTATTGTAAAGGACTGAGATCTTATTCTCAAAGTATTATATTATATAGTATATATATATATATATATATATATATATATATATATATATATATATATATATATATATATATATATTTATTAAAATAACAGATTAAAGTTTAAGCAAAGAATCGCTGCATTCACCCTTAACGGGATCTTCTGAAACTAACAAAGTCAATCTGTAAACGCAGAAGTGGATATTTCAAAAAACGTTGCAACCGGAGGAAGACAGGAAGGCGATACTTAGGTGCGTGGAAACGTTCCCTGGCAAAGAACGGTAAAAAACGAAT
>OZ024743.1:232152441-232162441 GCA_964016885.1 Eledone cirrhosa | reverse complement strand
ACACACACACACACACACACACACACACACACACACACACACACACGCACACACTCATACACAAACACATGCTTACGCACGTGCACAAGTATAGCTCTTTTTACAAAACGTTTTTTTTTCAATTTCAGGTATACGCGCTCCATCATCCACTTTTCTAAAAAATAAATCATACACAAAACGCAAGCACCAACAGTTTTACAAGTGATGTCAACACGAATGGATCTGTTATTTTTTATCTAAAGACATTTCTTCTAATTCCAACCCGCCCGTCTCCTCAATATATCTTATATCTCATTCTTTCTTCTGATGAAGGTCTAGCATCCGAAACGTTAAGACCCTCTTCCTGCTATATCAAGCGTTAACCTGATATATACCTTCCATATACTGTACCGATTGTGTTGTTATTTCTGTTTACCTTTTACACACACACACACACACACACACACACACACACACACACATATATATATATATATATATATATATATATATATATATATATATATATATATATATATATATATATATATATATCATACAAGGTATGTTGAAATAATGCATATAATTCACTGCTATATGCTGATATGTTCATTTGAAACGTGGTTATTGAAAATCCTCTACACAACAATACACGTCAGCAGCAGAGTGCGACTGTCTATTGTTGCTGGGTTTGAAGACAAATCACACCGATAAACTCCTATATAACAACGTCGAACTATTTCGGGACCGCATTACTCTCTGAAGTTGCTAAGTGCATAACATCTGGCCCCATATAATTTATTCAACTCCGTTCCGGAAGACGGAACCGGGGCTTGCAACTCATTCCACGTTGTTGTAAAATAAGAGCGAAAACTAATACACTCATACAACTCATACAACTCGCTTTAATTATATAGCTATTCGACAAACCAACCTCCGACTCAGCTTCAAAATGTTATACTTACAAGGGAGCTCATTTGCCAGTATGTATCGAGATCTATAGGTACTTATGTAGGGCCTACTCCGGTAGTTGAAAACACCAACAGCATTTAGTTACTTCATTGACTGCCCTACTAGACGTCCCCACTGAAATTCTTATGTCAGTTTGTATTCCCCTTGCACAGTGCTGCTATGACGGTTACTGTGTTCTATTAAACAGTTTACTTCATAATTGTTTCTACTATTTGCACAAGGGCAGCAATTATCCCAGTACATTACAGGTACTTTAATTTATCGACCCTGGAGAGGCTAATTTAAACTCAGCGGGATTAGAACTCAGACCATAAAGTGGTGTAACTCTATGCTGGAAAGCATATCGCCCGACCCTCTACCGATACTGCCAATCCACCATATAATAGTCTGTACAAAGACTACTTCGATTAGATATACGATGTAGCACTGATTATAGTACTAAACAAAGATAAAGCCAACCAAATGTGTGAAGTGTTTTTATAGGAGTAGATAGAAATACGAAAACTCTTAGATAATAGGAAATGTCATAGATAATATCAAAGAATCTTTAGATAAAATAAGCGAGAACTGTATAACAACAGATAGGAAACAGTAATAGACCCAACAGTCTTTTATAAAGTTGTTGACTCAGTCTATAAAGAGAAAATACAAAATATTATTGTGGAAAATATGTATGTGTTAACAGAACCAGCTGCGCATCAAAAGGAGCCTGAAAAGCCTACTGTAAAACAAGCGATAACAGACAGAATTCTTGCTGTCAAATTCCTGAGTATTTGCACCCCAAAGTTAAAGGAAAGTATGGAATAATGTATTGAGAATTAGCGTGAATGAGAGAGAAGCAACAAGGCAAAACAGGTTGATTACAGATAATGTGTGCGTCAAATGGAAAGACTCAAGAATGCACACACAGCTTTAGATGCATCTATAGACAACTATGTGTATATATGTATAATCTTAGACCCTAACAAACGCTGACAATATGCATACACAGAAACACACACGCATACTCATATTATATATATATATATATATGACATCGTTCCTTTGTCAGTGTTGAACAAAAGGGCAACGATGGTTGCTAAACACTGTACGGCTTAATTCGGGGTGTTTGTTTACAAACAAACCGAACATTATAATAAATGTTCGGTAAATCCATACGTACATATATATATGTGTCCATGTATGTATATATATACATACTACTGTACGTCTGTATACATATATGTATGTACGTATACATACTTATATATATATATATATATATATATATATATATATATATATATATATATATATATATATATATATATATATATATATATATATATATTTATATATATATATATACACACATATATACATACATATATATATATACATATATATATATATATGCATATATACATATATACATACATATATATATATACATGTATATATATATCTAATCTAATCTAAGGCGGGTAAAATTCCCGAGATCCATGGACGAGTTCTCTCCAGCGGTCTCTGTCCCTCATTATCGCTGCCATGTCCTGCGTCTCCAACAGACCAGTGTCTGTCTTTAGGGCATCAACATACATTAACCTTGGTCTTCCTCTTCTAGTGTGTCCATGTAGAGGCTCCCAAAGGAGCACTGAGTGCAATGTCAACTCTGGATGTCGGATGGGTGGATGGGTGCTACACGAGAATGCTGAGGATGGCTCTGAACATTAATCAGTATACACTGAGGATGAAAAACTCATAGCTGTATGGGAGCATCCCAAAAGTCAGCTCAAACGTGAGACAGAGGAGACTAAGGTTAGCTGCACATGTATATATATATACATATATATATATGTATACACACACATATTTATATATATGTGTATATATATACACACACACACACACACATATGTGTGTGTGTGTGTGTGTGTGCGTGCATAGTTTCTGCATTATTTCAAGTTTTTCACTTATAAATGCAGATAATCTTTTTCTTGCCGGAGACATATATAATAAAACGTATTCCCCAAATTATATTTGTAAAAGTACGTTGTTATCTTAAACTTCTCCTCCCACCATATCTAGGAAACTCTCATAATACCAAACCAACACGTTTCATTTTATCACTTTATTTCTGTCTCACACACTATTTCTCTCTTTTTCTAGAGCTTTCTCTCATTCTCCTTATATACACACACACACATATATATTTATATACATATATATATATGCCTGTCAATCTATCTATCTATCTACCGGACAACCGGTGTGGGCCCCATTCGTGAGGCGAGCCCTGTCACGACTCGTCTCGCTGACCGAGCTGCAGTCCTGGGTCAAGCAAAGACCGAGGAAAATGGGCGACTGGCACATCGAATGTGCTCAGGCTCTCACAGCCCTCTGGCAGGCGGATCCGGCGGTCAGTGAAGACTCCACTTCGTCATTCTATAGAGGGTTGATCCGCAGCAAGTGCGACGACGCGCTCGGTAAAACTCTGGGCGTAGAGGAAGACGAACTGGCCAGTCCGTTCGGTAGGTCCTTCCGCCCGGGACCGATGGACAACTTCCAAAAGTTCCTGGCCTGGCAGTCCTACCGAGGAGCTCTACCATTTCGAGACAAGCTCTACAGATATGGGCGCCCGGGCAGGGACCCTTCAAAAAAGATCTGTCCGAGGTGCGTGCGAGACGAAGAAACCGTCGCGCACGCATTCATACACTGCCCGGGCGTTACCGACCTGTGGGGCTATGTAGAACTACTATTGTCGCGGGTGGGACCAATCCGGTTGACCACTGAATCCATTGTCATTATCAAACCGCCACCCTCCTTCAAAAACGAAGGAGAGGCGGTTTTCCTTTGTGTGATAGCTATGGCGAAAGAGGTTGTATGGTGGACAAGGTTGAAAAGGCTGAGGTCAGACACCTTTCTATCCGGCCAACAACTGATTATTTTTTCAAATACGACTTTAGAATAAGAATCAGGATGGAGAGTGAGGTGCTGTGTACCAGCAAGTTTTATGAAAGGTGGGTAAAAATGGCGAGAATGGCCCGAGTGAATGGGCCTTCTCTCTATATCAGCCTGTAGGTTGAGGAAAAAGAGGAGGAGAGCAAAGGGGTACAAACTCTTCGTACTCCTGGAGATGAGGGTTGCACATTTTTTACATTGTATGTAAACTTCCCCCTTTGTATTTGTCCCCTTCTTTTGTGCCCCTGCCGCATCTGCTCTAGGGTCAAGGTGAACGGCTACCTCTCGGAGCCGTTCGAAATCGACAGGGGTGCTCTCTCTCCTCCCTTCTGTATGTAGTGACTCTAGAGCCACTGCTGCGGAAGTTGGAGTTGTTGCAGGGCATCCCGTTGGAACCGGGATTGCGGAAAGCGGTGTCAGCCTACGCCGATGACGTAACAGTAATGGTGTCGACGGCCTCGGAAATCGGGGGGATCGGCACCTTACTGGAGGAGTACGAAAGGTTTACAGGGGCTAAGCTCAACCGAGACAAGTCGATCGGTCTGCAAATCGGCACGTGGAGGGGCAGATCGATGCCCTCCGATGGCGTCGTCGGGCGCTGGACGGAGGGCCCGGTGAAATTGCTCGGGGTCTGGTTCGGACCAGACCTCCAGGTGGAGAAGAACTGGGGTGAGGTGACGAGTAGGTTGTTTGCACTGACCCAGAAGTGGGCCGACTGCAAACTGTCCCTGAAAGGTCGGGCGGAGGTGGCGAACACTTATATAGCGTCCGTCATCTACTACCGCCTGAGCGTGGTGCCTTGCCCAAGGGAAACGCTCGCCAAAATGGAGCGCGCACTCTTCCAATTCCTTTGGAAGAAGCGGGCTCCTATGGTGAGGAGATCCATCTGCTGTCAACACCCTTCGAAAGGAGGGCTGGGGATGCCGTGGCTGATGATACGTAAACACGCATTAAGGCTACGGCACCTTCAGGTATTCCTCTCCGGTCAACCGGTGTGGGCCCCGTTTGTGAGGCGAGCCTTTCCCAGACTCGTCTCACTCACCGAGCTGCAATCCTGGGTCAAGCAAAGACCGAGAAAACTGGGCGCCTGGCACACCGAGTGTGCCCAGGCGCTCACGGCTCTCTGGCAGGCGGACCCGGCTGTCAGTGGAGAATCCATCTCGTCATTCTATAGAGGGCTGGTGGTTAGCAGGTGCGACGACGCCCTCGGAGAAGCCCTAGGCATGGAGGAAGACGAACTGGCCAACCTGTTCGGTAGGACATTCAGCCCGGGACCCATGGATAACTTCCAGAGGTCCCTGGCCTGGCAATGCTACAGAAGGGCTCTGCCCGTTCGAGAAAGGCTCTACAGACACGGGCGCCCGGGTAGGGACCCATCGAAAAAGGTCTGTCCCAGATGCGTGTGCGACGAGGAAACCGTTGCACACGCATTGGTACACTGCTAGGGCATTGCCGATCTGTGGGGCTATGTCGAACAACTGCTGTCAAGGGTGGGACCGATCCGGTTGACCACCGAGTCTATTGTAACGATCAAGCCGCCTCCCCTCTTCAAAAACGAAGGAGAGGCGGTGTTTCTGTGCGTAATAGCCATGGCGAAAGAGGTTGTATGGTGGACGCGTCTGAAAGGACTGAGGTCAGACACCTTTCAACTGGTCCGTTTCTTCCGATATCATTTCGGAAGAAGGATCAGGATGGAGAGAGAGGTGCTGCACCCCAGCCGTTTCTATGAAAGATGGGTGAAAGTGGCGAGAATGGCCCGTGTGAATGGGCCTTCACTCTACATCAGACTATAGGTGAGGAAGATGAAAGACCAAGGGAGCACCTCTTCTCTGTGCTCCTGAGGAGAAGGGTTGCACACTTTTTTCGGGGGTGTGTGCGACCCCCCAAGGCGCCTCCTCTCTATTGAGGACTTTGTTATAAATTTTATTTTTTGTTATATTTTATTTTATTTTTATATATTGTTATTGCCTCCTCCTTATTGAGGACGCCTTGTTTTGTAAACTCCCCCCATTGTACTTGTCCCACTTTTGATGCCCTGGTGGCAAATAAAAGAAACATATCTATCTATCTATCTATCTATCTATCTATCTATCTATCTATCTATCTTTCTGTCTGACGCCTGAAACATCGCCGGTAAGATTTTTTGTAAATTTATATACGAAAAACAGAACATATTGTTTGAAAAAACATATTATTTTGTAGATTAACCCCAACGCTAAACTGTCAGCTTGGTGGTAATCCCATTTTTCGAAAATTTTATTTTTAAAATTGTTTTAAAATACCAAATTTTACAAACTATATAATTTGAACAACACAAGAACGCTGGAGAACGTCAATAGAGAAAAGAGAGAGAAAGAGGCAGATATTAACGTTATATCTGCTTCTGATAATATGGACGTCGTTATAGATACGACTGTCAACAAAGAGGAAAAAATGTTACCACTCGAAAATTGTACAATTTCTACCGTCGAAGCAGAGAAAAATAACAGTAAATCACATGAAAACACAGAAATTGAACCTATTAACATACATACACATGAATAAGACATCAACAACTCCACAGATACATCTACACAATGTTTCACCTCGTTAAGGAACTGAGATTTCCAATACCGAGGCTAACAACGATAACAACAACAACAACAGCAACACCACACAAAAAAAGAAAATGTCTTTCGCTGAAATAGTGAACAAAAAACAAGATTTTATAAATCTTGATATCTCCAATGCAAGAGATATGCTCCAGCAACGGAGAATATTTGTAACTTTCGAAGAAAAAGGTGGGTTTAGAATTAACTCACCCCTTGAAATAAAGGAAGACACAATTCGCAGATCAGTCACCTTTAGGACTGTGTCAAATTCCACAAGAAAGCCGACATTTGTTAGCCAAGCAGATATAGAAGCTACTTTCAAGGAAATTCTAGCAAATATCGATTTCTCCAGCGAGGAAAACAGTACGGAAGTGTTTCCGTACTGTTTAAAAGCGAGGCACTCGCCCCAAAACATTCTGTGACACCAATGATGTCAAAAGCATTCACCTTTTTCCCTAGATAAATGGGAAAAAGGACACAAAAAAATAAAAATAAAAAATATACCCCCAAACATTAATATCTGGTGCATCTTGGCTGGCTTCGTAGAGCCAGAAACTGATATGGTTCTTTCGATACGAAAATCTATTCGACAAATGTGGGCGGGTACTGATTTGGAGATTCTGTTGCAAATGAAGCCGGAGAGAATCTCCAAAACACCCGAAAGAGTCATCATCGATGATAACAAAAAAATAAACATTTCGGTAGAAGGACGAAAATTTCATTGCTTTCGCTGTGGTAGCAGAGCACACCTAAAAGCCTCTTGTCCACAAACAGACAACAACAACATCATTAAAAAAACACTATTACCAACACCAAAACAACCACCACCACCACAAGTACAACGACAGACCAAACGAGCAACCACACCAAAACAAACAGACACTCAACCAACAACAACAGAAAAAACAGAGACAACACCTCTGAAGAACACAGCCCCACCCACCCCACTCAATGAACACTACCACAAACACATACACCGAAACACCACCACCACACAACATACCCCTACCCCACACACCTGACGATGATTATTCATCGACGGTTGAAGCTGCTTCTCCTTCTTTAAGTGAAGAAGTGGGAGAGCCGCGGAAATCTAAAAGAGTAAAAAAGAGACACCCAAAAAACCCCGAAACTCCAATCACCAACACCAACACACAACCACAGACACAAACAACACCACAGTCAAACATCCCCCTATCAGCAAAACCAACACCAACACCACCCCAAACACAAGCACCCACCATAAAAAGAAAACTCCCGGACGAACAACAAACTAAAACAACACAACAAAAACACAAACAACAATACGCATACATCAACACAAACAACAAGAATTTGATGGAGGTCTCTCCCAAAACCCCAAGGTGGAGATGGAGGGCAAAACTTTCGTCAAGGCAGAATCGTCTCCACACCTTAAACTTATAAGGGTTTCTATGGAAATCTATAATGACCTAAAAAATAAATTTTCACAGGACGTGGGCAACCCCTGCCAGAAACCCATGAACTGCGTCCTGTTAAAATGGTTTCCCACCCCACCCAACATCCCATCCAGCACCCAAATGGAGATTGAACAACCCGATCTCCAGTAAACGAAAAGGTAAGGGCACCTTTCGTCCTTTTTCTCCAACTCTTCTTCACCAACATGGCTAGTTTAGGAGTTGGAAGCGTGAATGTGCTTGGCCTAGGGATGCCCTGGAAACAGGGTCAACTTTTAAACGACCTTAGGTCACACAGTATGGATGTGATAGCCATCACCGAGTCAAGGATCCACAACAGGCAGCAACTAACCCCCATCTTCGACGACTTTGAGATCTACGCATCTCTCTGTCAGCCAGGAGGTGGGGGTTGAGTGGCTATCATGTTTCGGAAGAACCTGGACGTCGAAGTACAGCAAGTACAGTTGGACCCGGAGGGTAGACTTGTAGTCCTAGACGTGAACAGTATTGGAGGTGGAGCCTTCAGACTGGTGGCCGTTTATGCCCCGACCTGACAATCGCAATCACGGCCAGACTTCTTTAAGCGTCTAGAGTCTTTTCTGGGAACGTCTCGCTTCTTACTTTTAGTGGAGGACTGGAATGGTATCCTAGATGTACGATGGGACTATGTGGGAGCATGTCCCAGTAGAGCGGGCTGCAACAGCCTCAAAACTTTAATCGTCCAATTCCAACTGGCTGATAGGTATCGACTGGATTTCCCGACTGCACCACAGTGGACGTGGTCAAACCGCAGCCGGAAATCTAGATAATATTTAGATAGGTTCTTCAATAGAGAAAGGGACAAGGAGATGTTAAGCTGTCCACGAATGCACATGGTTGCCTATTCAGATCACAAATTAGTCGTCTGCTTAGTCAACCGTGATAGAACACATAGACAGGATCCCGGATACTGGAAGCTGAACGTGTCGTTGCACGCACGTAAAGCTTTCAGTGAACGGTTATGTAGACTAGTCAAGTAACAGTTAACGGCAGCCATCGTCAACAACAGATGGTGGTACTCTCTCAAGAAAGCAATTAGAATCGAATCGATAGGGTATAGCAGAGAGTTAGCCTTAGAGAAAAACAGAATAGAAAGAGAACTAGTAGCCAAGGTAGAGGAGGCACTTAGAAGTGGAAACGCGGCTAGAGTGTTAGCGTCGAGAACGGCACTGGACCAGTTCTTCGATGCGAAACACGAAGGCTGCGTGGTCAGAAGCAAAACACGTGCTCTAGGAAACGAAGGAGCGAAAGCTGTCAGCTGGGCCCGAATGGCAGAAGCAAGAAGTGGCAACAAGTCCACGATTCGGTGTTTGAAAGACCAAAACGGACGCGTGCTACTTGACCCCAAGCAAATGTGCGCAGCCTTTCAGCAGCACTTTGCGCAACTGTTTGAGCAGATCAACGGTGAGCCGAACAGGGCAATGGACTTTAGTTCATACCTCGACGGCTTGCCGCTGCGGGAAACGCAAGTCACCCGGTCTAGATGATCTACCCTATGAGTTTTACATAGGTTTGCCGGACTTGTTCTCTGGCGTCCTCGAAGCCGTCTACTGCAATAGGCAGCAGAACGGGCCAATTCCCAGTTCTGCAGGCAAGGGCGTAGTAACGCTGATCTGGAAAGACGAGAACAGGGGGGGGGGACGAAATTAACAACTTCAGGCCCATAACTCTGCTCAACACAGAGTTAAAGATTTTGGCCAAGGTGCTAGCGACGAGGTTGGCGCTTGTCGTCGAGAACCTGGTAGGGAAAGCGCAAACGTGTGCAATCCCGACCAGGTCCATACACGACAACCTCCAAACTCCAACCTCCACCTGCGATACATCACAGAGAGTGTGGGTAGTAAACCCGGCTTAGGTGGAGCTCTGATCAATTTGGATCAACCTAAGGCATTCGATAGGGTCGATCATCGATACTTGGAAGCGGTTCTCAAAGTGGCCGGTTTCTGTCCCGTGTTCAGAGGCTGGATCGAGGCGATGCACACCAGCATCTGCTCGAGGGTCAAGGTGAACGGCTACCTATCGGAGCCGTTCGCAATCACGCGT
>OZ024743.1:232137441-232147441 GCA_964016885.1 Eledone cirrhosa | reverse complement strand
TTTTATCATATATATATATATATATACATATGTATATGTATCTTTTTATCATATATATATATATATATATATATATATACATATCTATACATGTATCTGAAACACTTCTTGTAGGTTTATCACAACTCCAGAAAGTAAAAGGAGGGTATGTGTTTTTCCAACTTAGGAAAGGTGAGCATGAACCACATCAGTTAGATGTCTCAGCCATGAGATCAGAAATGGCCAAATCCCATCCTACTTTGCCTACATGTATATCAGAGCGCATCATGCCACTTGCATTCGACCTGAAACGTAATACTAGTGGTACATTAGTCTGTTTCTATGCTACAACCATGGTAATTTCTGAATAGGAAAAATACATCTTCTATGAGCAAATTAGCAATATCATAGTTATTGTTCAATATAGGAGAGTAAATTCATGCTTATGGGGAACTTCAACGATCGACTATGTACAGACCATCAGACCTGGCAGAAAGTTAGTTATTGGTTCGGTTGGTTGAATGAACTTAAATGGTCTCTGCTTTCCTTCCATCTGTGGAGAATTCAATCTAATCAACACCGATCTTATTTTACAACCAAACTACCCAAGACATCCTGGATGCCTCTTCAATTCAAGGATTGATAACTTTGTTATCAGAAACAAACGGCATTTGAGGGATATTAACATCATACATTACTTCCAAGGCACATGCTAACGTTCGGATCATGCTCTTCTTCGTAGTAAGGTTTCATTCCGTCTAGCCCATAGCCGACTCCAAAAGTCATTCGCACGTAGTCGCATTGATATTCACCCTTTGAAAATCCGTGAGAAACACACTGAGTTCTGCACCTAACAGGACAGAGCTCTCGATTCTGTTGAGATTACTTGGAAAGCTCTAAGAATGCTACAAACGCGGCATTCTCATACTATCTGTTCAGAAGCAGCATGTTCGGTTTGATAATAACATAAAGGACCAACTGTTTATCTAATAAATACACAGCTCCCACGAAGCACTGTAAATAATGGTTTCTTATATAGGCATCAGGCCAGCAATTTTGGGGGAGGGGAAAGTCTATTAAATCGACCTCAGTGCGTGACTGGTACTTTATTTTATCGAGCCCGTAATGATGAAAGGCAAAGTTAACCTCAGCGGGATTTGAACTCAGATCATAAAGGGCCGTAACTCTATGCTGCAAAGCATGGCGTACGACCCTCTACCGATTCTGCCAATCCAACGACCTAAGCACTGTAAATAATAAGAACTAATCGATGAAACGTCAGGCATACAAACATTGCACGATTCAGGTTGAATGAGCTCTCAAATATTTGATATGCTTGTATTGAGAAAGTCGGTATAATAGAAATTATAAAAACAAGAGTGAAAACTAAATATGGCTAAAGTTATTAAGCCAAAACAAATAACATTTTACACCTTTACTCTGTATTTCTGTATATTTCAAGGCTCAGATCTAACGTCAAAGAATCGGCGGGGATATTTCTTTCGAAAACCAAATGCGAAACTCCAATACATAAATGCTTCCTCAAGACACCTGCACTTCATAATGAATAATTTAGTTGAAATGTTTAATCTACAGTTGTCCTATATTTCAACCGGTAGATTTCCTTTTAAAAGTAGCCCCTTATTAAGAACGCGTTCAACCAAAGAGAATTTAAATTCACATCTAAATATATAAATAACACATGCGAAGGATGTGACAATAACTCTATCTAAGATTTAACTAGAGTAAGGGTTCGTGAAACAAACAATTTGTGAGAAAGAAAATATTTTTTAACACAGGAAGTCGATGTTTTAAGAGGTGACACAATCTTTATATACAGATATTTATTAGTTGGAGTAGATGTAATGCAAATCAATTGCACGTCAACATCTTTTTTTCTTCTTCTGGTTTCTTTTCAGTTCTTTTTTCTTCGGCCTGTATTTTTATTTATATTTTCTCCTGAACAACCAACTACTCTACCTACCTATGTGCTTGCCTACCTACCTACCTACCTACCTACATGCATACATACATACCTACCTACATACATAAATACCCGCTTCTTCTTCTTCTTCTTCTTCTTCTTCTTCTTCTTCTTCTAATAGCAATACAAACAACAATAATAATAATATTGATAATAAAATACTAATAATAATTGTTGTTATTATTTTGATAATATAATATTATTAAGAAACAATTGTTTTGTAAAAGAAATTATCATTATTAATATTATTGTTATTATTATTGTTATTATCGCAACTATTATCATCATCAACCTCATCATCAACATTACCCACGCCATTATCACTATCATTATATTCATGATTAGAAGATATAACATCCCCAAAAGGTGAATGAAGGAAATGCATCCTGTTACGCCACGTCAGCACCTCCAGGTTGATTGAATTATTCATTGATGTGGCAGGCAAGATGGCCGGATGGTACCATTAATATTCATGACTGTTAATGGCAGTCAAGTTTTCGATGAAAACGCTTACATCGTGGGCGATGATGGTTTGTTGATGACAATGTTGCTCATAAGGCTGTTGTTTATGATGGTGGTCATAATATTGATAATAAAAATGTTGATGATGCTCATTATGATGGTGCAGTTGATAAATATAGGAGCATTTTTTCACGAAAATGGTGATAATAGTAACAAATTGGAGGAGTCGTTTGAACGTTGGATTAAATATCACGCAATTTGATCCGGTCCTCGGCAATCCGAGTTCAAATACCAACGAGATTTACTTTGTTTTCATCCTTTCAAGGATCGATAAAAATAAAGTAACTGTCCAAGGAGGGTTGCATTTAGAAGAAAAAAATAGAGTACACAGCAACTCCAATTTTATATATCAAAGTTAGCTTGGCGCAAGCAATTGGAATTGAATAGTTATATATAGAGGTATTTGATTAAAAAAAAAATTAACCATCCTATAAGCAAAAAGTCCAACTGAGGGTTCAACTAAATTGATACCGCTGTTCCCCATTAAATCCGGCCCTGTATCCATGGGCGTTTGATTGACGGGATCGTTTGATAAAATCGGTGGGGTTGCTTTACGGTAACTGCTCCGGTTTTGTTTGTTTAGAATTCAAATCCTACTATCACTTCAATAGAAAGCTGTTCTCTTGGGGGAAGTAATTCATAAAAAAAATGTGACCGTGAACATTCTCATATACAAATGGAAATTTTGGACTCTGCTGTATTTGGAAATAAAGATTACAAGTTGCGATATTGATTAGCATAACGAGGATGACAATTTGCTAAAATTATATTGTCAATGCATTTCAAAATATAACTTGTGCCTTTCATTGTCTAAATATATATTTGTCTGTGTATATATACATAAACACATACACACATGGGTATGTATGTATGCATGTATGTATATGTATGTATATATGTATGTATTTAGGTTAGTATAACACCTTAGTACAGAGTAAGCGTATTTGCTTTGTAGGTATGACTTCTACAGGAGAAAAGTTTAATGAAAACATTCGCGTATTCTTGAAAACAGTACAGTTCTATATAAGTAAGTACATACACCCCCCTCCACACACACATATATATATATATATATATATATATATATATATATATATATATATATATATATATATATATATATGTGTGTGTGTGTGTGTGTGTGTGTGTGTGTGTGTGTGTGTGTGTGTGTGTGTGCGTGTGTGTGTGTGTATAACAATATATATATGTGTGTGTATATATATATATATACAAATGAAAGTACAGCATATTCGAAGCTCGAGCTGCAGCTAAGCCGATTAATGCCTTCGGCAGCGCAGCCAAGCACTCGACAAGGTGTAGACCTCAGAGTAATAACATACCGTTTAAAGAGCTTTGCAAATTGAAAATAGCGACCGGCAATTCAGCCGCGTGTTCTGTAGCAACGAAAGAACTGACTCGCGAGAAAAAATACATACACATATACATATATATCTATTTGTCTGCCTCTCTATTTTTGTTCCCGTCCAACTTTTCATTATATATATATATATATATATATATATATATATATATATTATATTAGAAAGTGAGGTTTTTTTTACAAAATGAAAAATAACCGAGGTGTCCTACACGAGTGAATGTATAAAGAAAAAAAGATGAAATCGAAAATGCAACTGGAGTCTTATTTAAAAATATATATATATATTTATTTGGTTCCTTTACCGGTTTCGCAGTTCTTCTGCTTTTCAAAAGTAGAGTTGAGATGGAGGGTATGTGGTTTTAAAATAAAACTCCAGTTGCATTTTCGATTTCATCTATTTTCTCTCTCTCTATATATATATACATATGTATATATATATATATATATATATATATATATATATATATATATATATATATATATATATATATATATATATACATATATACGTCTCTCTCTCTCTCTATATATATATATATGTGTGTGTATGTATATCTATGTATGAATATAAAACAAGGAACTAGTCAGTGTCAACAATTTGAAGAAATTAAGATTAAATTCTAGAATATCTTGTATGTTAGGGAAAAGAGAATTGTTTCTCAGACAGGGACAACTGACAATGAATACGTCTTACAGCCGTTTTACTGACCTCATCTATGTAGTTCACTTCTAGATACCTCCCGGTCAAACTTATTGATATATCTACAGGTAGATAATTAGTTTAGTATATTTGGACTACCTTTAATTTGCATAGTTGTAACTGAAATAGCTATGCAAGATAACACTAACTTACCAATGCCATGAAGTTCAACAGACATATAAATCTTAGCAGACATATAAATCTATTTGAGTAATGAGTCTTGATTTCTCGAATGTACTTCCTCTTCTCCGCCAGCGTCGCCGGCGGCAGCCGCTAGGGTTTGGTTTTCTGTCTCTGACTTGGGGGAAGTTTTAACACATTAATAATTTATTTAACAGCTTAATGTGTTATCCACGTCATAAACTTAATTATCCAAATTTATATTTATGCCATGGGCCACATCATCATTTATATATAGCGGTATTTAGATATACATACATAAACACATATAAGAATATATATAGAGAGAGGGAGAGAGAGAGAGAGAGAGAAAGCGAGAGAAAAAGAAATAGGCATTTATACATGTATATATATATAAGCCTACATATATACAAATATATATATATATATATATACAAATTATATATATATATTTTTTATATATATACGTATATGTATGAATATATTTATTATGTTTATATATATAGATATATGCACACACACACACACACATACACACACACACACACACATATATATATATATATCTGTGTGTGTGTTCATGTCTGTATATGTGTGTGCTTGTAACAATTTTTGACAGTCCGTATGAGAGTAAATTAAGCATGAGACTGTTATAATGACTGTGGTACTTTTCGTAACAGTATGAAGAAGCATTGGGTAGACATTCGTTTATATTACTCTAAGTTATACGTTAGATTTTGCTCTCAATTGTATGAATTCGTCAATAATAATCTCGAGCAGGCCAATCACATTTTAAACACATTGTTCACTGGGATAATGACAGTAAACGCTTCTTGAATTTCCATTTGAATGCTTGTATCTACATAATTTGTGTAATATCGTCAGAGTCATGTTGTTGAAAGCTTTTGTCCATTGTGGTCATGCTAGCATGGGACATTGAGAGGGCTTATGAGAGGGTAAGGTTAATAGTAGTTAATGCAATGATATCTTTCATTTTGTAGAGGCAACAGTGTAGCTGTGTAATGCGCATGTTATTTAGTTACACTTTTGTTAAATATACCCTCAATAGAAATACATCATTTCTATCATCGAAACAAACATTCAACATGGGCATTATGGGATCTGCGTATGCATGTAACTATATATATACATACACACACACACATATGTGTATGTGTATTTATATTTATATATATATATATATATATATATATATAACTAAAGATAAATTTATACGCATAAGATGGCATGGTTGTATGTAAAGATACGAGCAGACACATACAAACTTATTTGCATACATACATACATTCATACATACATTCATTCATACATACATGAAAACCTGTTTGCTTTTGTCTGATATCCAATGAGTCCACGTTATACGCTGAAGGCCGGATATTTCTCTAATGGAGAGGAAAAAAATTAAACCATAGGAATGCAATGTTTACTAAAACTGAGAGTTTAATACTTTTATACATACATACTAACATACGTACATGCATACATACATACATTCATACATACATATATACATATGTACGTACATACACACATACATACATATCTACTTATATACATTAAATAGATAAGAATGTGTCGTTAAAATGTTCGATTTGCGAAGAACTCGTATACGGGTTCGATATCATTGCAAATTAAACTGGTTCGGTTTATTTTGCGCTAGAAACTCTTGACTTGATCACTGATTTGAATAACCATTCGAAACACACACACACACACACACACACGCACACACACACACACACACACACACACACATACAGACACAGACACATACACACACACACACACACACACACACACACATATATATATATATATATATATATATATATATATATATATATATATATATATATTTGTTTATTTATTCTTTTGAAGAAAGTTGGTGGATTAAAAATATGCCGACTTATTCTTTAACAGACGTGAAGCCCTCCACGGTTTTATTACAATAATAAGAGAGACGGTTTTATAGGGATGCACGAATAAAACTGTCTCTCTTATTTATTATATATATATATATATATATATATATATATGTGTGTGTTTGTTGCGCGTGTGTATATGTGTGTAATACTTATTATGTCTCTCTGAATAAAGTTATGGTAAAAAGTTATAAATGGTATCGGCAGGGTGCAAACGTTCTGAGGTCTTGGATTTTTAGCTTCAATTCTCTCATTCAGCGATCATAGAACTGCATGATCGTTATATATTAAATACCGATCTCGTTTGATATTTATGCTCCTAGTTGAGGTCGAGCAGTTTTCGTGAGTTAGTGTGTGAGCTATTTCTTGCGTTGCCACACACATAACACGCCCATCCCATCGAACGTTTTAGGAACTGAAAAAGAAAAATGCAGGAGATGGTTTACTTGATTCAGAAAAGTGGACTTCAAATATGCAGGATAAATTATGAGATGCCTGAAGTATGATGCATTGGAAGCCGCTATTGATGCAAACCTGACCGTTACAATCGGGAACTACACATTAACTTGTATGGGATCCACACCTGTATTCATCATGAATTGGAAAGGCTTGGTGAAGTGTCAAATAATGGAAAATGTATTCCGTATGATCTCTCTGCCGACAACCGCAAACAGCATGTTGACTGCATCATTGCGTTCTGAGCTGCAAATCTTTTCAAATTAGCCATTACTGGAAATGAGAAAGGGTTACTTTACCATAATGTTGAGCGAAGACGTTAGTATTTCTGTTATGGTGAAGATCCAGCTCAGCAACGCCGATGTAGCCTGCATCCAATGAAGATTCTTCTGTGTATAAAAACGCCCATCATTAACAAAGAGAAAAGGAGTCATAATTCATCATGATAACATTAAAATTCTAACAGCACAAACGACATAAGATCTACAAAAATAGGCTTGAGAAATTATGCTTAACCATTCTGTTCCCCAGACTTTGCACACATTAATTACCATCTATTTAGAAGTTTGCAAAATCATTTGAGGGGATTAAGACTTACTTCAAGTGAAGAAGTAGAAAATGCGTTAGTTTCCTTTTTTTAGGTCAAAATATAAAGAATTTTATGAACGTGGCATTAAATATCTTATTGACAGATGGAGAGAGTTCATATAGAAGAATGGTGACTACATAAATGATTAAATATTGTGTTTTTTTATTGTTCTATTTAGACTTAAAAACAGACGGATCTTTCGTTACAACCCGATATATGTATATAGCCATAATCTACTATCCCAAATATTGACTACTTTTTGAGTAATGGTCTAACTAGTCTTAAATTGGTTCTTTCAGTGCGTTATGGTTCATCTGGTTCCTTACCACATCTCCTTCCTTATATATATATATATATATATATATATATATATTGAGTATATGTTGGTTGTTTATCATTCCAGTTCCTCAGAGAAATAACAACGCTACCAGGAACTGGGCATATCAGAGTATTGACAAAGTTAAACACCTCAACAACATGGATACTCGTCTCTACCACACTAATTCGGACTGCCTGAAGAGGCCACAGCCAAAGATGGCTGTCACAGAGATATATATAGCAGTAATAAACGAAGCCAAATTTTAAATATTTGACTTATTTTTTATTTTTTTATTTATATATAAATTTATATATAAAGCGATCTCTTACATGGACAACCTCGAACGCAAGGCACTCAACCTCGAGCGCCAGGCACTCAACGCCTGCCACCCCAACGCCTGCCACCCCAACGCCAAAAGAGGATACATCACGAACGAGATCGCGCGAATCAAAAACAGATGCAGCGATCCCGCGAGTGGTGTCACTCATACCAAGCGATTCCTCGAGGTGCTGGAGACGAACGGGTACCCTACCTCGATCACAGACAGAATAGGAGACACCAGACGCAAGAGACAGAGAAGCACCCAAGGCAAGTGCTTCCTTAAAATGCCACACCTGGGCGAGAAAACCACCAACGCTATCCGCAAGGCTATACGGAGGGAGGGCCTCGACATCCACCTGGCCCACTCGGGCCCCTCCCTGCGAAGATGCCTCTCCAAGAAACCCGAAAAATCTACTGACGGATGCTCCCTCAGAGACTGCCCGATACGCCATGCGAACTGTTGCCTACGCACATACGTCGTGTATAAGATAGAATTTGACAGGTGCAACCAATACTACATAGGTAGCACAATTCGACCTTTGCACATCCGGATCAAGGAACACACTAAAACCAGGGCCTCGTCTTTCCGGAAACACATAGACAAATGCGGAAACAAAGACGGAAGGCCCATTGTCACAATTCTAGCGACTGAAAGAAACGTCGGCACGTTACGTATCAAGGGAGCGCTTTTTATCAAACGACTGCAACCGCAAATAAACAACCGATCAGAGAGAAGCGAAATGAGATGGCTGGTTTAAGTTAACAAGCGATGCAACAACACACAACACACGCACACACACACACAGTAGCATTCCACCATACGAACATACTACACTGCCAATACAGAGGAACAAGGCAATAACACACGCACACACACAGTAGCATGCCACCATACGAACATACTACACTGCCAATACAGAGGAACAAGGCAATAACACACGCACACACACACAGACTCAAGCGAGACAACAACACACGCACACACACACACAGTAACATTTAACAAACAGGCAGAGAATGGACTGACAGCTAGCGCCATCCCACTCCCTCATTCGGCCGCTGACCTCTGTACGACCGACCCCATTTCACGCGCACGCGCGCTCTGACGAATACCTCAGATATTCAAAACAACAAACAGCGAAGGACGCATTCCGGACCTGTCCGACAGACAACCTTTTCCCCCACCCCGGAAAAAAACCCCAGTTGATGGATGTGAATCCGAAATATATAGGGACTATTAAATCTCTCCCAAGGTAACTCTCTCTTGTGTTGTTATTTTTATTCTATCCTTTATTCTCTTCCCTTCATTCTACACATCTCACACATCTTATACACACCACGCATCTCAACGTACACCCACTTACATCTCTCTCTCTCCACCACCGGACCTTGTTACCCGGAGATTTACCCATTTGCATTGTTGAGGCTTCCAAACGACTTAAAGATATATATATATATATATATATATATATATATATGTATACATGGATAATTATATATATATATATAATTATGTATATGTTTAGATATTTATTAGTAATAGCTCTAACAAAGTACCGTTTAGCTACACTGTCTAGGTGTTCATATATATATATATATATATATATATATATATATTGTTATACTCTGGGAGGTTCATGCTGCCAATAAAAACACCTGTTGGCT
>OZ024743.1:232092441-232119941 GCA_964016885.1 Eledone cirrhosa | reverse complement strand
AAAGATATTCCGTTCGTTACTCTACCGCACTTTTTCTAGAGCTTTGTAGGAACCTTATGTCATATGTTTATTTTTCTTACTCAAAAGGATAGGGTGTTTTTTGTCGTCTCCATTTACGTATTGTTATGAGAGGGATATCTAATTATGTGAGGTATTTGTGGTTTAACGAAATAGGAGATATATTATATCAATCGGGAATCTAAATACTGAGTTTCCCTAAACTTGTCAGCATATTACTCACATTCTCTGAGGGGTTTTACTAACTAATTGGTTTTTCTGTTGATTAAGTACAAGTAATTATGAAGTTCATACATTTTTCATGAGAGAATAAAATACTGACATTGGAAAGTAGATAAATCAAACAGGCACGTAGTTTCCACTCAACAAAATGTTGTCGCCTTTATAAGGTGTGGGTTAAACTTTCATGGGACAACTGGCTGAATATCTTATCGGGGCGCCAGCATATGATCTATAGTAGCAAACATATTAGTTTCGGACACTATATATTGTGGATCCCACGGCTGCAGCCCAATTCTACCAACCTCAATTCACTACAGTCTTTCCATGTAAGTATAGCTCAATATATAAGGGACTGCATGCGCTGAATTGACCAAGTAGTAAGAGGGTGGGCAAAATATCGTGCGGTATATAATTACAGAGAGTTACGTACTAATTTTCAATTTGACCAAGGTCAACTAATCTTTTATTCATCCAGCGATGACAAAAGTATGCATCAGTCAATTTCTGAGGTTTACACACAAGCTCACATAAGCACAAACATATAAATACAGACACATTCTACATGAAAAAAATATAGACATTAAGTTTTAAGATATTTCTATTTACTTTTATTATTTTACACGGAAAAGGGGCGGTGGATTGGCAGTATCGGTAAAGATTCGGACATCTTGCTTTGCAGCGTAGAGATACAGCCCTTTATGATCTGAGTTCAAATCCCGCCTTTCATTCTTACGGGGTCAATAAAATAAAGTACGTGTCACGTACTGGGTTCGATTTAATCGACTTTCTCCTCCCACTAAATTACTGGCCTTATGCCTATATTAGAAATCATTATTTGCTGGCCTTGTGGAGAGAGAAGTGCTGAAAAGTGGGTGAATGTGGCGAGAATGGCCCGTGTGAGTGGGCCTACTATGGTCATGCGCCTGTAGGTGGGTAAATTTGAGGTGGAGTGGGGTGCCTTTCCAGGGTGCTCTCGAAGCGTTGGGTCGTACAGGATTGGTGGGGTACCTGAGCGAACCCTTGGGGAGTTTTTCTTGTTGTATTTTTCTTGTTACTTTGTTATTGTTATTCATATTGTTTACTCGATTTTTCTGTAAAACCCACTGTCCCAGTCTCTTGTATTGTCCCCTATATGTCGGCCCGTGTGGCCAATAAATGAAATCATTATTTGCTGGCCTTGTGCCTATATAAGAAACCATTATTTTACACGATAATAGTAACTGCTGAGAGTAAAGACAACATTTTTATTATATTTAAGTGAAGAAAGGGTGGTGGATTGGCGTCGAACGCCATGGTTTGCAGCAAAGAATTACGGTCCTGAGTTCAAATCCCGCCGAGGTTAACTTTGCCTTTCCTCCTTACGGGGTCGATAAAATAAAGTACCAGTCACGCACTGGGTACGATTTAACTGAATTTTCCCCTCCGACAAAATTGCTGGCCTTGAGCCTCTATAAGAAACCATTAAATATAAGTGAAGAAAAAAATACTGTTTCCTCAAAATGACAATATGGTCTCATGTGTCTATATATTTCGGCGTTTTTTTTTGTATATTTTTTTCGAACGATGTTTCCTCTAATTCTTCGCAAAGACTAATCAACATTCCGATTGTATACAAATCATTCCGGTTTACATCTATTCAATATATTCTGTACTGAACTTTTATTCAAATCTCCTTTCTGTATGTTTATATGTTCCCCCCCCCCCCCCCCGCACTCTCTCTCTCTCTCTCTCTCTCTCTCTCTCTCTCTCTCTCTCTCTCTCTCTCTCTCTCTCTCTCTCTCTCCCTCTCTTATTCTCATTCTCTCTCTCTCCGTCTCTTCTATCTCTCTAAATACATACATACACACATGCACACACACACACACACACATATATATATATGTGTGTGTGTCTGTGTGTGTATATATATATGTATATGTGTATATATATTTGTATATATATATATATATATATATATATATATATATATATATATATATGAGAGACGTAAAATAAGTCAATTATAAAATTAACTTACTAAAAAATCACTTCCAACTAATTAGTTTCTGGAATGGAGTAAATATATTTTCCGAAGAGACATATAGAAAATCATTCCGTCATCAGGAAAGTCTTTTTCCGTATAGGTCTCCAGGCATAGCGAGGACACTGGAAACTTATTAAAAAAATAATTCAGTGGAATGGAAATATCAAAGCGTGGATGGATTCCAAGCCATTGAGAAAATCACTGCCTCTTCGTCTGTGGCAAATTCAAAAAGAATCAATCACGTGACATCGAGGTCAATCAGTGGAAAGCGAGTGGTTATTAAGACAGCGGCTAGCTTACTACCATAGTAGCAGTCATGGCCAAATATTGCTCGACAAATGAATTGGAGATAATTATAAGGAATATATATCTAGTAACATTTATATACACACAGATGCATATCAATGCTAGCAAATATATAGGTTTTGTCTTATTAACAATGTGGTTCAATGCATGGGGTTGCAGAACAATAATATGAGAGACGTAAAATAAGAAAATTATAAAATTAACTTACTTACTAAAAAATCACTTCCAACTAATTAGTTTCTGGAATGGAGTAAATATATTTTCCGAAGAGACTTTCCTGATGACGGAATGATTTTCCATATGTCTCTTCGGAAAATATATTTACTCCATTCCAGAAACTAATTAGTTGGAAGTGATTTTTTAGTAAGTAAGTTAATTTTATAATTTTCTTATTTTACGTCTCTCATATTATTGTTCTGCAACCCCATGCATTGAACCACATTGTCAATAAGACAAAACCTATATATTTGCTAGCATTGATATGCATCTGTGTGTATATAAATGTTACTAGATATAAATTCCTTATATATATATATATATATATATATATATATATATATATATATATATATATATATATATATATATATATATATATATATATATGAATATATATATGTATATATATATAGTCAAAGAGAGATGTGTAAATTCCCGACCGCGGTGCCAATATATATATATGTATATATATATATATATATATATATATATATATATATAAGTATGTATACGTACATACATATATGTATACAGACGTACAGTAGTATGTATATATATACATACATGCACTCATATATATATGTACGTATGGATTCACCGAACATTTATTATAATGCTCGGTGTGTTTGTAAACAAACATCCCGAATTAAGCCGTACAGTGTCTAGCACCCATCGTTGCTCATTTGTTCAACACTGACAAAGGAACGCTGTACTAGTTTCAAGCTTATTAGCTATCGTCAGCAACGTATACCTTCCTGCCAGATGGTTGAACGTCTGAACGTATATACTTTCCTTATGCATATTAACGGCTGAGCAGCCTAATTTACATATCGAGTGAGTTAATCTGCCGGGGTACCGAAAACGATAAATGGAAAAAAGGAAACGAAATTTCATTTCTCACTCTTATATATATAGTAATACTAATAAATTTGATGACTAAAATCCAAAGAGGGCTCGATAAGGATAAATATATTTCAGAAGATCCCGTTAAGGGTGAAGCAGCGATTCTTTGCTTAAACTTTAATCTGTTATTTTAATAAATAAATAAATATATATATATATATATATATATATATATATATATATATATATATATATATATATATATATATATATATATATATATATATATATATATATATATATTCATTTATTAAATAACAGATTAAAGTTTAATATATATATATATGTATATATATACATATATATATATATAAATGAAGTAATTCCGTCGGAAAAGTCCAGGAAAAAAGAGTGCTCTATGTAGGTAACAGAGCTTAATAATTATGTAATAAACAACATAAGGCAATTATTTCATTTACCAGGGGTTTCATAAAAGCAAACAAATTTTGCTTTCAATCATCAGAATGAAAAAATCCTGGTGTATTTATTGGCGTTGGATTTTAAAATCAAAAATGCAACAAAAATGCAACAAAATGCAACAAAAATGCAATTTTTGTTTTTAAAATCCAACGCCAAAAAATACACCAGGATTTTTTCATTCTGATGATTGAAAGCAAATTTTGTTTGCTTTTAAGAAACCACTGGTAAATGAAATAATTGCCTGATGTTGTTTATTACATAAATACATATATATATATATATATATAAATATATATATATATATATATATATATATATATATATATATATATATATATATATATATATATATATATATATATATATATATATATATATATATATATATATATATATATATTATACACATACGTATACATTATAAAGAGTTGTGACCACTACGGCTGAGCTCTTGCTGTTATTTTTATTGATATCATTATACATTTGTTATGGCTTGGGTTTTATTTTTCGAATTATCTGTATTTTTCCTGTGATTTTAGGTTCCACTTTATATAAGATGTATTTTCCTGTATATATATTTCCATGCTGGTACAGAATACTGATTAGCTACGAGATAATAACCCGTCTCTTGCAATGCTGTGGTACGTAAAGTATTTCGACAATAGGAAACTACTACTATATATTATATCATTATCACTATTATTAAATTAAATAAAGAATAAATAAATAAATACAGAAATCATTATTATTATTAAATTGGCAGTATCGATAGAGAGTCGGATGCCATGCTATCCAGCATAATTATGTCCCTTTACGGTCTGAGTTCAAATCCCGCCGAGGTTAACTTGCCTTTCCTCCTTACGGGGTTGATAAAATAAAGTACCAGTAATGTACTGGGTAGTTGCTGGCCTTGTCCCAAAAAGTAGAAACAATTACTATTATTAAAGTTATTTTTATGTAATAATACATATGTGTCTGAGTTTTATATATATATATATATATATATATATATATATATACGTATGTAAATATGTAAATGTACATTTCTATCTGTGTATATATATATATGATGTTACACTGATTCTTTGTTCCCTTATATATTATTATTATTATTATTATTATTACAGTTGCATTTATCTTGCTTTATGTTCATACGAGTTATCACCAAGTCACAACCAGTGACCTCAAGAGACAACAAGGTCCGCCATGTTCAAAAAAGAACATACATACTCACACATGCATCTTTAGTGTTTAGACTTGTGATGTACTTATATTGACAGAATCTTCCTTAGTATATGGGCAGTTCCCATTAGTACTATCTTTTGTATTTCTCCTATACGCGGGTTTCCTGGGATTTGCGATAAGTAATCATTATACCCCTTAGGTATCATTCCCAGAGCGCCTACAACCACTGGTATTGTTTTAGTTCTCAATTTCCACATTTTTCCAATTTCTATCTCCAGGTCCTTATACTTGCTCAATTTTTCAAATGTTTTTATAGATACATTCTTGTCTATTGGAACAGACATATCAATTAGTAGGCATACCCTCTTTTTAAAGTCCTTCAATATTATATCAGGTCTATTTGCATCTATTTTTCTGTCTGTTTGGATGCTAAAGTTCCACAAGATTGAGATGTGATCTTTTTCAAGTATGGGAGGTGGTTAATGCTCCCACCAATTCTTTTGATGGGGCAGGTCAAAATGCTTACACATTATCCAATGTATGTATTGTGCAGCTCTGTCATGCCTGTTTAGGTATTCGGTTGGAGCTATAGGATTGCACATTGAAATTATATGGTCAATGGTCTCTGGATGTTTTTTGCATACACGGCATAATGGGCTGCATCCATTTTTTATTATGTTGGCTTGGTAATTTTTTGTTGGCAGACACTGACCTTGTGGTGATATAATCAGTCCTTCAGTCTCCGATTTCAGTCCAGAGGATGCCAACCACTGATGGGTAAAAGTTTTGTCAACATCAGGATTGTTAGCTCGCTCTGGGTATTTTCCATATAGAGGCTTTTCTTGCCATTTCTTAGCCAGTTTCTGTAGCAGTTCCTTCTTTGCAGTTACTTTTACCTGCTTTGCGTTTTCTGTGTTTTCCATTTCAGCAGTAAATGAGACTTCTGAAATTTGTAGTCCATTACTGTATCTTTGTGCATCTTTTGTAATGGAATATGATCTTTTGATGCTTTCGTGTTTCAAAACGAGTTTGATCATCCAATCATGGGATTCCCTTAGATATGTAGATAATCCAATTGTTGCAGTTTTCAACGCAATGTCTAACTGGATTAACCCACGTCCTCCTTCTTTCCTAGGGAGATATATTCTATCTATATTTTCCTTAGGGTGATGCATTCTGTGCATGGTTAAGAATTTTCGAATTTTTGTATCGAGCCTACGGATCTCTGTGCTTGACTAGTTGATGACATTGTAATTGTAGGTTACTACTGGTATGGCAAGCGTGTTTATGGCATCGATCCTATTCCTTGCATTCAATTCCGTTCTTAAGATTGCTCTTACTCTCCGTTAACATTCCTACCTCATCCTTTCCCTCATTGTAGAGTGCTTGATTCCGTCTCCTTCACAAACATCTAGATATTTGTAAGTTTTTTCTTGATCAAGTTCTCCCGATCAAGATTAATGTCTGAGCTCTTCAGCAGCTTTCCTCTGGTGAACGTTGCTTTGGCGCATTTATCTAGTCCAAACTCAATTTTACTGTCATCACTGAACTGCTCCACAGTGGATAATAGCCCTTGCAATTGTTCAACATTTTTTGCAAATAGTTTCAGGTCATCCATGTAGAACAAGTGATTAATGGTTTTGTCATAGACTTTATATCCATTTCTTGTTTCATTGAGCATTTTACTTAATGGTATAAGTGCGATGCAGAATAAAAGCGGTGATAAAGAGTCACCCTGAAAAATTCCACAATTAATATTAACTTCTCCAGCTTCCAGTGATTTTGTTTCGCTATTCAAAAGGAGTGTCGTTTTCCATGTCTTCATACTGAATGACAAAAACCTCCTGACAACGGGGGATATTTTGAAAATCTCTGAACATTTTTCAATCCAACTGTGTGGCAAACTATCGAATGCTTTTTTATAATCTATCCAAGCAATCGATAGATTTTTGTGTCTATTATGACAATCTTCCAGTATCATTTTGTTAACCAAAAGCTAATCCCTACAGCCATATGAGCCTCGTTTACACCCTTTCTGCTCAATGGGAAATAGGTCATTTGTTATCAGGTGGTCATATGTGTATTCAGTTAGGACTGATTTTAAAATGTCATACAGTGTGGTCAAGCAAGTTATCGGTCTGTAATTTTTGGGATTGTTTGTCTCATCATTCTTCGGAAGCAGGAATGTAATGCCGTTAACTAGCCATGATGGTATCTTTTCTGGCTCCTTAACTATTTCATTGTAAAGTTGGGCTAACAGCTCATGAGACTCTGTGAAGGCATTTATCCAAAAGTTTTGTATTTTGTCTTTTCCTGGGGATTTCCATTTGCTGGTTTTTCTTAGAGCCAAGCGCAACTGTTCAACTGTTATATTTTCCCATATTTGTTCTTCAAGGTGAGCTGTGTCTTTCATTTGTCTGTCTATCCATGGGGCATGTATGTTATGAACTTTTTCTTCGGCCCAGATCTTTTCCCAGAATTGTTGCACTTCCTCCTTGGGTGGTATTGATTTAGCAGTTATGTTGACTTACCAATTTTTCTGTAGAAGTTTCTTTGGTTGTTTTTGAACATATTATTGTCCTTATAGAATCTAGATCGTTTTTCAAAGCGCCTTATACGAGCAGCTTTGGCCGACACTTTTTGCTTGATTATTTCTATCAGCATGTCTATGTCATTTGTTGATTTTATACTGTACTCTTTTTTTCAATTTTCTAAGTTTAGTTTGTTTAACATGTTCACCTACTTTATAGTTTGTTAAAATTTCTATGTCAGATCGGAGAAGGTTTATTTGGCGATTGATGTTCTTTGCCAAGTAGATTTCTTGTGGGAATTCCTTTGTTTTTTCATCTTCACTCCACATAAGTGAATGGTGACTTTAGCCGATGCATAATAGAGATGATTTAAATCAGTAATGTTTAGTTTGTTTGTGATGATAATGTTTTTGAGAATTATGTTAGTCTTGTGTATTATCTTTTGGTTCTGTTTGGAGTTCTGGATCTTAGGGAGGGTGTCTCGTTCCCCCATGTCAGATTCTTTCATTTTCATCCATTCGATCATAATTTCATCCTTCAAGTTGGCAAGTTCATTCTCATTCATTTCTTTATCATTTACGATCTCATTATTTTCATTTGGAGTTTCATCTTGAGCATGCACTACCTCCACTTTTTCGATCCTTTCTTTAATTTGTTCTGTTGCCAGTGATTCCGCCCCAACCCTGGGATTCGAAGTGTTACAATTTACCTTGTTTTCACTGAAACATGTTTCATTTTCCCTTCGCTGACTTTGTGCTAATAGCTTGATCTGATCAATTTCTATATCAGTTAGTAACTTTTTTCTTACAATATTTCTTCGTATATTGGCTAGTCTGTTACTGTCAATATAGCCTCTGTTTTCTGGATGTTTCTTTTTCCAGTTGATATATGTCTGTTCTGTATTCGATGTATTTGATGGGTAGTACATGGCAGTGTAGAAAGCCTCAAGGACTTCTTTATTATCTTCCCTTGACCATTTTTCTCTCTTTTTCTTTGGATTTCTTGGTGGTGAGCATGGAGGGCCAACAGTAGGAGTATTACGGTTATGGGAGGTCTCCAGCTCCGAAGTGATGGGAAGGTTTGAACCATTAGCTGATTTTTCGACCCCAGTCTGGTTCCTCTCTGAGGGACGCGGCCCTTTTTTACCCGGGTGACGGCCGATCCGGTATGAGATTTTATCATTAGACATTTACTTTATTTTGTCGCGTTTTATCCTTATCCGCCAAGGGGTAATCATTTCTTGTTACCACTTCCAGAACCAGTGTCAACCAAGACCAGAGGGGTCGTTCTCCCCTAGAGACACGGCTATTCCCCGCCGGCCGCCATCCCGGTATTTCTTGGTCACGGGGTTTTTTTTTTTTTTTTTGAGTGGTTCCTTAATGTGAGCATTGCCTGGCTTAAGAATGAAATTACTAATAATTGTCTCCACTCCAGGCACAAGGCCAGCAATCACCCAGTGCATTACAATAATATAATATACTTTTTGCTGAAGTTGCCTGTTATTGTTGTTGGCTATGTCGGAAGTGGTGCTGGGGCTTTTTATATTGTTGGTGAGGAAGGGGTGAGCCAGCAGTGCCATAGTTGTTGATTTTGACGTTTGGCCGTTGGCCAGGTCACTAAGTCAATCTATTTATATCTTTTGCTAGCCTCTCCCTTGTCTAGTGATACCGCCACCTTCCCCTTTCTCTCTCAAGTTAACAGGAGAATAGTGGTGGTAGCAATGAAGGAGTTGTGGCGGCGGTGATGGGATAGTGGTAGCAATGATGGATGGAGTGGTGGCGGCGGTGGCGTTGTCTTTACTGAGTTTTGTGATATGTAGTATCTATGAGTTTGTGTCGCGTATGTTTAATATATATTGTGTTGACATATTCCCGTAAAATTGGAATTAAACATTTTGTTATAACTTGAGACAATAATAATAGTAGTTATTATTACGATGCTGGGATTGGTGGTGGTGGTGGTGAAATTGCCGTTATCTGGCTGTTATATTTAGTGTGATGGGGTAGGTGGTGTATCAAGTTTCTGGTGTTGGTGAAATTGCTGTTATTTGGCTGTTCTATATAGTGTAGACAGAGGGTGTTTTCTTCCATTTATAACCATTTTCTTTTTTGAATACAAAATATATAATACAAAATTGAATATTTGAGCGATATAACAATATAATATGGATCCAGAATTTTATGGGACTTGATTCGGTGGTTTATACAACATTTGTACTAAGAATTGTTATTTCACAATTGATTTAAATATGTTAAAAATCAAAAACGTACGGGAGCGATTTCATGATTATTATTATTATTATTATTATTATTATTATTATTATTATTGTAATTATTCCTTGAATCTCAGTCATTGATGTTGGTTAACTGGAAAGTCCGTTGGGATGAATATCAAGCCACTACCTGCAGCCTCAGATATTCAGGACGTATCGGAGGGTTCTTGCTGTTCCAAGCAAGCATGCCTTTTGAAGCGTTCCAAAAAGCGTGAAGGGGCCGATTTTCTTTAACCATCCCTGGAAACTTTTGGAGATAGTCCCCAGTGCGCCTATGACAATCGGGATCACTTTGACTTCATGGCAGTTCCAAATCCTTTTCACCTCCCACTTTAGGTCCTGGTATCGGTTAATTTTCTCCCTCTCCTTCTCTTGCACTCTCGTGTCGAACGGGCAGGCCACATCCACAATCAGACACGATCTTTTTTCTTTGTCCACAACCACCAGGTCAGGTCTATTGTGTTCCAATTTTTTGTCCGTCTGTATCCTAAAATCCCACAGCACCTTCACCTGATTGTTCTCCATCACCGACTCTGGCCTATGCTCATACCATTTCTCAGAATGTGGTAAATTGTTTACTTTGCACAGGTGCCAGTGGATCACCCTGCCCATCACATCGTGTCTCCAGCCCTTATAGTGGGTCTGGGCTAGGTGTTTACACTCGGACACAATGTGAGCCACAGTCTCCTCTCTCTCTCCACAGATCCTGCACAGTGGGCTAGCCTCCTCCTTGTAAATATGGTGCTTCAACCACTTCGTTTTGAGGGCCTGCTCCTGCGCAGCCATTAGCATTCCTTCTGTAGCCTTTTTGAGGTCTCCTCTTCTCAACCAGTTCCATGTCTGTGGGTCTCTAAATTCAGTTTTCTCAAAGAAGGTACTATGAAGGGATTTTCCCTTAAGGCTGCTCTTCCTCCTTGATGTTATTTCCTCCTTGGACATCCCCTGGCCTACTGTCCCCTCCTTCAGTACAGTTCTGAGCATTGGCTCATTACTATAGGTCACGTATTTGTATAGGTTGTTTTTCTCCATCTGAACACAGTCCTCTATGCTGATAAGACCTCTTCCACCCTCAGATCTCCTCAGGTAGAGTCTATCGACATCACTCCTCTTATTATTATTATTATTATTATTATTATTATTATTATTATTATTATTATTATTATTATTATTATTATTATTATTATTATTATTATATGTGTACATATATACATATATATATATGTGTGTGTCTCTGTGTGTTTGTTTTATTGATATCTTTTGTCTATTTGTCCAGCTTTCTAAATTCTTGTACTATATATCATGGTTTTCCTTATTTTTCACAACAGTAGTTTCCCTAAGGGCTTCCCAAAGTCTTTATTATTGACGTCTTGATTTTGTTTTTGCTTCTTTTGTTGTTCATACTACCATGGTTATTACTTCCTTTTGCACATTCTTTTAGTAAGCCCTCTAACAACAAAAATAATTGCCATTTATGATTTGGAACAGTAAGTTTGTGTAAATATACTTGCTAGAATTATGCACTTTGAAATTATATTGCATCCTGTTAGATACATATACCCCTATTGATAACATATATGATGGAGCAACCACGAAGCTTACTGGTTATAGTAGAATATTATGAATCAATCTATTTGTATTTGAATTTGTGACTAAAACCCAACACTTACCCATATGCGTTCAAAATACTTTCCCTTCTGCTATTTATTTCCCTCATTGAACTATGTCCTTTCAGTGTCAGCACCTGCATTGCATCGCTCATATTGGTATCAATACTTCTTTTCAAATCTAGTATCTATATCATCGATCTCTTTTCAAAGAACAACTAAGTTACGAGACATAAACAAAAGCACAAACACAAATGTAAACATAGGCACCCCCATGTTTATACATATATATATATATATATATATGTGTGTGTGTGTGTGTGTGTGTGTGTGTGTGTGTGTGTGTGTGTGTGTGTGTGTGTGTGTGTGTGTGATGGCATTCTGCAGTTCCGCCCGTCTACCAATTTTCCTCATGACGCATATGTTAAACTGACTCTAGAATAGAAGACTCTAGCAAAGTGTGCAACGCAGCGTGACTGAACTCAGAACCCAGAACTCCATTGTTGCGAAGTGATCTTCTTAACCACACCGCCCTGTCTGTGCCTATTCAGCTGTAGTGTGGAATATTTCTGCGGGTGCCTTTCTTCGTCAACCTCTGGAGGGCGAATATGTAAGTTTTGTTTCAATACTGAAATATGGAAGCAGACCAAGATTTAACTAACATCTGGTTCAAGTTTGTCTTCTAATTGAGTCTGAAGCTTTTGAGGTGAAGAGTCAAATAAGAGACATGTAATTGCGTAATGTCTCTACCCATAAACAAGTGCCAGACTGGTCAGATATGGATGGCTACTTCTCAGAGAATTTGATTCTGTTTATTTCTTAATTGCTCTATCTGTTCACTGGAATAGAATAGATACCCGCGAACAAATATAAAATTCATGCTGTTTAAATTGATACATATATTATAACCAATAAATGATCAACAAAACCTCTCATGTAGCAGCTGCAATGTACAGAATCTCTTTAAAATTACATCTATGCAGGAAGAGATACAATATGTGAAGGCAGTAAATCGGTCGGATACAGGTTTTAATCAGAATTCTCTCGCATCATCCCTCTATTCAAACTGGAAATCCATTATGTTTTCCTAAAGCTGAGAACAAATTTAAGTCAAATATGTATCATAAACTCTACGAAGAAATATAATATATGAAATATAATCTTTCTCCAAATGAAATATAGTCTTTCTCCAAATCTCAGTGGTATAGAGCCCAAGTATTTGTTCCCTATTTCTATAATGTTGAGTAGAATCCCAATCAAATCACTCATTATTATCATACAAACAGGGAAATACATATTAAAACTACGTGGTACACTATATCTGAAAGGAAATATTAGAATAGTCACCACTAAAATGCCTTTGATAATAGGTCTACTCAATCCAATCTAGCCTTGGTTTAAACAGCAACACAATCTTCTCTCTTCAATCATTTGTTCCGTATTTCTTGCGAAATATTATTTGTCAAAGGATACCGGCAATCCTACATTTGAACAAATTTGGGTTGATAAAATGGGATTTGTAAGGTATGCCAGAGGAGACCGTGTCATGATCTAACTTGAATTTGGTAAACGAAAATGAAATCGTAGTCATCATTTAGCTGATAAGTATCGCTCTAAGACGATTCATTGGTTGTTTGTGTGAGTTTCAGTAAACGTAACGCTAGAGAAAGACCAACGAGAGAGAGAGAGAGAGGGAGAGAGAGAGAGAGAGAGAGAGAGAGAGAGAGAGAGAGAGAGAGAGAGAGAGAGAGAGAGAGAGAGAGAGAGAGAGAGAGAGAGAGAGAGAGAGAGAGCAGAAGGATAGATAGACATATTGATTGATGGATAGATATACAGATAGATATATTTCTTTATTAGCCACAAAGGCGGACAAAACAAAGGGGACAAAACAAAGACATGCCGAGAGAAATAGACAGGTGGAAATAATAGAATAGATGGATAGATATAGATGAGGAGAGACAGAGGTAAAGATATAAAATAGGTAAGTGTGATAAATAACTAAGAGTGATAAAAATAATAGAAAGTTAAAGTCTAACAGATGAAAGTAAGTATATTAGAGGGAGTAGTGGAGGATAGATGCATATTGATAGAAAACAAATGAACGGAAGAGAGATAATTTAAAAGCAAACATAGAGAAAATGAAAGTAGAGATAGAGATAGAGAGAGAGAGAGAGAGAGTGGAGAAAGAGAGAGAGGGGTGGAGAAAGAGAGCGAGTGGAGAGATAGATAGCTAGACAGAGAGATATATAGATAGATTGGTAGATAAATATATATATATATATATATATATATATATATATATATATATATATATATATATATATAGAGAGAGAGAGAGAGAGAGAGAGAGGGGGGGGTGGGAGAAAGTGAGAAAGTGGAGAGATAGATAGACAGAGAGACAGAGAGAGAGAGGGTGGAGAAAGAGAGCGAGTGGAGAGATAGATAGATAGACAGAGAGATATATAGATATATAGATAGATAGATAGATAGAGAGAGAGAGAGAGAGAGAGAGAGAGAGAGAGAGAGAGAGAGAGAGAGAGAGAGAGAGAGAGAGAGAGAGAGAGAGAGAGAGGACGCAAGTAAAAACTAACAGAGTGGTAAGCTACTAAGTAAATAATATACAATGATTGAGAAGGCGAAAAATAATATAACATAAAATGATAGAACGAAAATAAAATAAAACCTAAGTGTATAGTCGAGAGGTGAAATGCTCAAAAGAAAATCTGATTCGAAATAAAATGGATTCCGACGAATACATCTTGTCTGAATCTATTATTATTTCCGTTGTCCATCCTCAGCCCAACCCAGTCCCCCACACAACACAAGCCAAAACATGAAAACCACCACCACCAACAACAACACAAGCCTTAACATTAACACCACCAACAGCAGCAGCACCGCCACAACGACCGACAGTAACAGTCACCGACAACGAAAACAATCTCAAAACAAACAGGAAAATAATCTTGTATGTGGTGGACTTCCATCGATTTCGATGACATGTGTTCCATTTGTTCGATCAACTGAACTTCTCACTTGTGAAATTAATGTGCAAGTGACTGAGCATTCGATAAACATGTGTACTTTTAACATAATTCTCAGGAGGATTCCGCATAACACATGAATTTGTTTAAATCAGCTGAGCAACGTTTAGTAAAATCTTATATTCAAGCACACAGCGTGCCACAGGAACAGATCTAATAGCCAACAATTGTCATCCTAACCATTAAGCCCTGCGCCTTCGAAAGCAATCTTATAAAAAGGAAGATTCGAATCACATTGAATTTCGTTTGTATGATTTTGTAAATATACAGTGTAGTCTGTTTGCAAGCAGAGACAGAAGTATTTGCAAGCATTATATAAAACAGAGACTCCAGTATTGAAGGTTTGTTCTGTCCCACGCCATCTTGTTTTTGTGTGTGTTCACACACAAAAACAAGATGGCGTAGGACAGAACAAAGGAGAGGCACAAAAACAAAGGAAAGAATCCCCAGTCACTGAAGAGGTCACATAATGTGTGACGAAAGAACTTTGACAATATATGAACAATCGTCTGGTTGTGGAACCAACCAACCAACCGGAAATTTATAAATTCCTAAATTTATAATAAATTGAAGTAAAAGCAACTGGTGCGTGTGTTTCTTATTGGCAACATGACCCTCCCAAAGTATAACAATATCGGTTTCAACACACGTTTTCAGATAAAGAATCTTGCTAAACAAATTCAGAAACGAAATATATATATATATATATATATATATATATAAAACATGAGAAGAAAGAAGAATACTGCGTGGTTTGCACATGGGTTACATATGATAAAAATAGTCCTTCGTCAGTGATTTGCCAACCATCATTGGTATTTCATCCCATTAAAAATCAGATAGCTCAGGTTGGTGCGAGCAATAAGCTAAAAAAGTTATTGGGACCAGTAATCGCGTAAAGCGAGAGGGACAAGTGAACAACATAGAAGGATAAAAACAAACCAAAGAAAGGAAATAAACAAGCAACATGGTAGTCCTGGTCAACATAAGCTGGGTGGATTTCATGAGCGAATAGTACAGACGTCCGACGTGAGTGAGATGTAAGCAAGAAAAGGCCCACTATTAGCCAAACGGGATGAAGTGAAAAGGGGAGAAACAGAGAGTGAGTGGGTGGAAGTACGAGTAAGCGGTCAGTCGAGAGAAAGTGTAACTGACAGAGGGGACGAAAGAAGGTGAGAGAAACAGAGAGACGAAGTAGCAGTAAGAGAGAAACAGACAAACGCAGCCGAGGTAAATATATATATAAAAAACATGAGAAGAAAGAAGAATACTGCGTGGTTTGCACATTGGTTACATATGATAAAAATAGTCCTTCGTCAGTGATTTGCCAACCATCATTGGTATTTCATCGCATTAAAAATCAGCTACCTCAGGTTGGTGCGAGCAATAAGCTAAAAAAAGTTATTGGGACCAGTAATCGCGTAAAGCGAGGGGGACAAGTGAACAACATAGAATATATATATATATATATATATATATATATATATATATATAGTATTAAGGATACTATTTATGGTTATGTATATACTAAAACCTTTTATAGTTATATATATATATTATACCCTAAATAGTGAAAGACAGTAATTTATTACTATCTTATGACCTCGGTCTGGAAGAAACAATTGTAAGCAGATAAATGATTTAAACAGAACTTTTTTTCATGTAATCTCTCTCTCTCGCTCTCTCTCTCTCTCTCTCTCTCTATATATATATATATATATATATATATATATATATAATCATTAGAACATGTGACTGATAAAATGGCAAGTCAGTAAACATATTGGTGGCCTCACCACAGCCTCGGCAGACAGAATGGAGAAGGCGTTTTCCCGGAGGACGGCAAGGGAGACGCGCTGGAAAAGCCATTCCAGAGAACTTGTTAAAGTTATGCCAAGAACTTTCAACCTCAATGTGTCTCTACCATTAGGAAATAGAACGAACAGATACATTGGTTTAATACATCAATGATATTCTATGAGTGCTAGGACACAGAGCATTTGAAGAACAAATACTGGAATTCAGAGGGAATTTAAGACATTTTTATTTGTCTTACGTGTAGTTCAACAAATGAAATACGATAAATATGCTTATTGGATTTAAAAAAAAAAATAAGCTACATTCCAGCATATAGAATTCGATCTATATGTTAGGATCCTAGCATATAACCAAAACCTTACCTTTACACACATTTTCTACGTCTCATTTGTATCTTCAGACACATTTAAAAATATACATAAATTGTTGAGCAAGTACGTCTCCTGAGCAAAAGCTGAGTTATCATTATGATATTTCGATATATGTTATGCAAAATCATACTTTCTAGATATACAGAAAGCAGAGCTGCATTAATAAATATGCTCTTCAAATAATTTTAAAGCTTGTATTATACAATTCAACGGAGAAGTCCGAGCAGCTGTATTCTTGCAGTTCAATCCTCAATTAGCTCTCGGTATGCAGTTATTGCTGTTGGTGTTGTTAGTTTTGTTGTTATTGTTGTTGTTCTTCTTTCTCTCCAGGTTTCAAACATATGAGTAACGATGGCTCTAAGATATAGTGAAGCCATTATTCTGTGGGAACATTGCTTCAGCAGATCTACATGTGTGCTTGAATATTTCGGTGCAAGCTGCATTCTCTTATACAGTTGAGTTTGTCATTGTCTTCATATGTCTCTTATCGACGGAATAACTGGCTAACTACTACTACTACTACTACTACTACTACTACTACTACTACTACTACTAATTGGCAATTCATTTATTTTCGCATGATATAAATGTCAGTAACGAATTAGTTTCCTGTTTGTCTTCATAATATCGCAGCAGTAAAATTTCCAAACACCCACATACATACAGACACTTGCACACATACACACACAAATATATACACACATCTGTGTGTCCATGCTTGTACTCATGTGTGGTTATGTGCGTGTGTGTGAGCTTATGTATCTGCGTATACACACTATGCTGGCTAATTAATGCAGAATATGGATATGATGCATATGCGAAAATTTTGAGAAACCAGTTCAATATAAAAAAAGCAACAATGAATAGCTATAATCATAGGGCCGTGCAAATCATACAAGTATACGCAAACACACACATACGCACGCACACACGCACACACACACACACACACACACACACACACACACACACACACACACACACACACACACACACACACACACACACACACACACACACACACACACACACACACACACACACCCGTATATATATATATATATAAATATATATAGTTAATACACCATATTCGAGAACGATTTGTTTCACCTCAAACGGATGATCAGCTAGGTTTATATATATATGGAGAGTAAAAACAAAATCGCAAAATCGCGATGCCTGGCAACTTGGGCTTGTATTCGGCAAACCTTTTCAAGATTGTGGGTGCCTTTATAAAGACTCTGTTTCTTCCCATGCATAGAGTACTCTCCAAACATGTAGTCGTCTTCGTCTCCTCACCGCAAACTTTATATATATATACACATTCTATGTGTATATATATATATATATATACGTGTGTGTGTCTGTGTGTGTGTGTGTGTGGAGAATAGGATTGGCTGTGTAGTTGCTAGTTAATGTAGGCTTAAAAATAATAAGATGAATAAGAAAAGAGCAAGAACGGGGGGGGGGTGCTCATATGTTGTCTACTGGGGGTCTCGGATATTTTAACGTAATATTTCGTAAGTTATTGGGAAAACGCAGGAGGGGGGGGGGGGGGTAGAAGGGAAAAGGGAAAAGAAGGTGAAAAGAAAAAACACCGAAAACAGTTAATTTTATTGATTTTTTTAGTTGATCCTATTGACTGATGAATAATTTTAAACCGTCTGTTGAGAACTCTAATTCGATTTGTGATATTTTGTATTCTTACAATAATATACACAACTGAATTCATTCGCCTAATATAGAAGTTCCCTCCCTTGCTGGTCCCCACGTGGATTTAGTAACGGTCTTCCCTTGTATTATTGAACTAAACGCCTGTTGAAAAAGTGACTTCCTTGTTCATCATCTTACCAGAAGCCGGATATTTTTTATGTAGGTTGACGGTAACTGATTTAGGAGCCGCAGAAACCCAAATCCTGGAATTTACCATCTTTCCAGGGGTTCCGGGTAAATTTTTCATTCATATATATTTTTATTTGTCTGACTCGAATTTTCTTGGTCGTATTTTTGGCTGTGCGAATGATTGTTTAAGCATCGTCTCAGTGTGTTGGTATTAAACGTTAGTTATAGCTCTGGTTTATCCGAACTATTGAGCACTTTGCCGCACATTTCGAAGATTGTGTTTCGTTATTTCGTGGGCCGAAGTTCCGATTCCCGATAATTTATTTGTATATATATATATATATATATATATATATATATATATATATTTGAAAAAATGGAAAAGCATGACTTTACTTGTAATGATAAAAAATGTATGATTTAATTTTATATTATAAAATTAAATCAAACATTTTTTAATACAAGTGAAGTCATTCTTTTCCTTTTTTTCAAATATACCTAACTGTACCAAGGATCTCACACATTTTCCCATATATATATATATATATATATAATGCATCTATCTATCTGGTGACCTGCATGGTCAACCTTGATAGAACGCATAGACAGGGCCCCGGTTACTGGAAGCTCAACTTGTCCTTGCCGGCAAGTAGAGCCTACAGGAATCGGATTAGTACGTTAGTTAAGGAACGGTTGACTGGAGCGATCGTCAACAGCAGGTGGTGGGTATCTCTAAAGAGAGAGATTATAGTAGTCTCGATTGAATTTAGTAAGGTTCTAGCTGCGGATAGGAATAGGAAGGAAAGGGAGCTAATAGATAGAGTAGAAGAGGCAATTAGAAGCGGCGACGTGGCCAGAGTGCTAGCGTCGAGAACGGCTTTGAGCCAGTTTTTCGACGCGAAGCACGAAGGCTGCGTTGTCCGAAGTAAAATACGTGCTCTAGGGAACGAGGGGGCCAAAGCTGTTAGCTGGGCCCGCGTGACAGAGGCCAACAGTGGAACTAAATCCACCATCCGGTCTTTGCGAGACCTGGATGGACGGGCGATTCTTGAGCCTAAGCAGATGTGTGAGGCCTTTCAAAGGCACTTTGCCCGACTGTTCGGGAGGGGCGGGGAGCCGGTTGGAAACGTGGACTTCGGTCCATACCTCGACGGCCTGCCGCGCCTCTCGGACAGGGAGGCGAAGTCTTGCGAGGAGCCGTTTTCGGCCGCTGAGATAGAGGACGTGCTGGGCCAATGCGGCAAACGCAAATCCCCGGGTCTCGATGGTCTTCCTTACGAATTATATCTAGCTATGCCGGACTTGTTCCCCGATCTCCTCGAGGCGGTCTACTGCAACTGGCAACAGAACGGGAGAATTCCCTGTACTGTGACCAAGGGCGTAGTCACGCTAGTGAGGAAGGACGAGAACAAGGGGGACGAAATAAGTAACTTCAGGCCCATAACTCTGCTAAATACAGAGTTACAGATTTTGGCCAAGGTGCTAGCAAAGAGGTTGGCGCTTGTCGTGGGCAACCTGGTGGGAGATGCGCAGACATGCGCTATCCCGTCCAGGTCCATCCATGACAACCTCCACCTCATGCGATACATCATAGAGAGGGTTGGGAACGAACCCGGCTTTGGTGGGGCTCTGATCAACTTGGATCAATCTAAGGCGTTCGATAGGGTCGACCATGGTTACCTGGATGCGGTGCTAGCGGCGGCAGGCTTCGGACCCGTTTTCAGGGGCTGGATCACTGCTATGCACAGCAGCCGCATCTGCTCTAGGGTCAAGGTGAACGGCTACCTCTCGGAGCCGTTCAAAATCGCGCGGTCCATCCGACAAGGGTGCCCTCTCTCCTCCCTTCTGTATGTGTTGACTCTCGAGCCACTACTGCGGAAGTTGGAGTTGTTGCAGGGCATCCCTTTGGAACCGGGATTGCGGAAAGCGGTGTCAGCCTACGCCGATGATGTGACAGTAATGGTGTCGACGGCCTCCGAAATCGAGGCGGTCGGCACCTTACTGGAGGAGTACGAAAAGTTCACAGGGGCTAAGCTGAACCGGGACAAGTCGATCGGTTTGCAACTCGGCACGTGGAGGGGCAGACCGATGCCCTCCGATGGCGTCGTCGGACGCTGGACGGAGGGCCCGGTGAAGTTGCTCGGGGTCTGGTTCGGACCGGACCTCCAGGTGGAGAAAAACTGGGCGGAGGTTACGAACAGGGTGTTTGCACTGACCCAGAAGTGGGCCAGTTGCAAACTATCCCTGAAAGGTCGGGCGGAGGTGGCGAACACTTATATAGCGTCCGTCATCTACTACCGCCTGACCGTAGTGCCCTGCCCAAGGGAAACCCTCACCAAGATGGAGCGCGCGCTCTTCCAATTCCTTTGGAAGGGGCGGGCTCCTATGGTGAGGAGATCCATCTGCTGTCAACACCCTTCGAAAGGAGGGCTGGGGATGCCGTGGCTAATGATGCGTAAACACGCATTAAGGCTACGGCACCTCTACGTATTCCTCACCGGACAACCGGTGTGGGCCCCGTTTGTGAGACGAACCTTTCCCAGACTCGTCTCACTCACCGAACTGCAATCCTGGGTCAAGCAGAGACCGAGAAAACTGGGCGCCTGGCACACTGAGTGTGCCCAGGCGCTCACCGCCCTCTGGCAGGCGGATCCGGTTATCAGTGGAGACTCCACCGCAACATTCTATAGAGGGCTGGTACGCAGCAGGTGCGACGACGCCCTCGGAGAAGCCCTAGACATGGAGGAGGACGAACTGGCCAGCCTGTTCGGTAGGACATTCAGCCCGGGACCTATGGACAACTTCCAGAAGTCCCTGGCCTGGCAGTGCTACCGAGGGGCTTTACCCGTTCGAGAAAGGCTCTACAGACACGGGCGCCCGGGTAGGGACCCCGCCAAAAAGATCTGTCCCAGATGCGTGTGCGACGAGGAAACCGTTGCACACGCATTGGTACACTGCTCGGGCGTAGCCGATCTGTGGGGCTATGTCGAACAACTGCTGTCAAGGGTGGGACCGATCCGGTTGACCACCGAGTCTATTGTAATGATCAAGCCGCCTCCCCCCTTCAAAGATGAAGCAGAGGCGGTGTTTCTGTGCGTAATAGCCATGGCGAAAGAGGTTGTATGGTGGACGCGTCTGAAAGGACTGAGGTCGGGCGCCTTTCTCTCTGGCCAACAACTGGTCCGTTTCTTCCGATATCATTTCGGAAGAAGGATCAGGATGGAGAGAGAGGTGCTGCACCCCAGTCGTTTTTATGAAAGGTGGGTGAAAGTGGCGAGAATGGCCCGTGTGAATGGGCCTTCTCTTTACATAAGCCTGTAGGTGGAAAAGAGGAAGGAACGAGGGAGCACCCCCTCTCTGTGCTCCTGAGGAAAAGGGTTGCACACTTTTTTCGGGGGTGTGTGCGACCCCCCAAGGCGCCTCCTCTCTATTGAGGATTTTGTTAAAAATTTTATTTTTTGTTATATCTTATTTTATTTTTATATTTTGTTATTGCCTCCTCCTTATTGAGGACGCCTTTTTGTGTAAACTCCCCCCTTTGTACTTGTCCCACTTTTGATGCCCTAGTGGCAAATAAAAGAAACTTATCTATCTATCTATCTATCTATTAAGCTATCTAATTATCTATTTGTGTGTCTATATATTTATATATACATATATGTGTGTGTTTGTGAAAATAAATATCTGCACATATATACTAATATATGCTAAACTGTGTGAATTAGCGTACATTTCTACACCATGAATATATATACTTGTAATCATGTCAATTCTTCGCATTTATCTCTAGTTTGACTATCCTCAATCAATGTTAGACTTTTAGCAGGGTCTTTTTGTGTACACCACTACCTGCTATATGGAAATACGTAATCAATAGCTTATCAATTATGAAAAGATATACCAATTTACATGTTCACACGTTGGTAGTTAAGTTTAGTTCTTATTAAATTCATAGAAAACTACTAACTAAATCAAATACATAGTTTGGCAGAAACATCTCCCCCAATTTTTACAGGGTCAGCCCTTAAAATCTAATGAATATACTATATTTCGAATGAATTGATATAGAAATATGCCATCTATATTCAATTGTTCTTTGAATGGTGATTCAGTAAGAATGTATACTGGATAATATGAGTTGATCTTAAATGTGCAAGTAAAATATTTTTTGGACACTTTTTGCGAAAACATTTGATAATTATTTACATAATTACACTAAATGAATTATGTTTCTAATCAGCGAATCTTCCCAATAATTATTCGACTACTTGAGGGTATACAATTTTTTTAGTTTGTTCGAAGTGTTTCAAAAAGTAACTTAGAACATATACATATGTATGCATTCTTACAGCTTATATGCATACATAAACTGAATCATACACACACACACATATATATATATATATATATATATATATATATATGTGTGTGTGTGTGTGTGTGTGTGTTTGTATGTGTATATATATATATGTATATATATATATAACCAAAATCAGTATAAGTTGGACACGCTGTATGTATATATATATCTATGACTGTGTCTTTACGCGTGTAGAGATATGTATACGTCTTCCTTTTATATATATATATATATATATATATATATATATATATATATATATATATATATAGAGAGAGAGAGAGAGAGAGAGAGAGAGAGAGAGAGAGAGAGAGATATAGATAACCCCTCTATCTGATGAGCGAACAAGACGTATGTTAATATTATCTAGTGTCCTGAAACCTTTGGTAATGGAGTAGTTACATATTGTGTTGTTCACTTTCTAATTAAAAGCTCTGTTTTATATATATATATATATATATATATATATATATATATATAAATATAAATTTAGCGAGAATCGCATTTCGGCGTGTAGAAATTGGCGAAACGCAACTTCTGTATTGTGCAGACAAGCGCTCCATGGATATGAAGATACCAGAGCTAAACGGGTCAAACAAAATAAGATAAGAATGAAATAGTTACCCAGACCCTCGGAGAAGATGGAATACTTGGATATTTGGGTTTCTGCAACAACTAATTCAATAATACTGTCTGCTTATAAAAAATAAGCTTTTCGTTGAATGATCTAAAAGGAATCTTTTCTCAACAGGCATTTTGCTCTTCGTACGTCAGAATCTCACAGGTTATGAACGCACATGTGAGGTTGGCCAGTGAATTCATCATGTATATATATATATATATTTATATATATATATATATATATATATATATATATATATATATATATATATATATATATATATATATATTAGAAAGTGAGGTTTTTTTTACAAAATGAAAAATAACCGATGTGTCCTACACGAGTGAAAGTATAAAGAAAAAGAGATGAAATCGAAAATGCAACTGGAGTCGTATTTTAAAAAAAAATATATATATTTATTTGGTTCCTTTACCGGTTTCGCAGTTCTTCTACTTTTCAAAAGGTGAGTTGAGATGGAGGGTCTGTGGTTTTTCCCACAGACCCTCCATCTCAACTCACCTTTTGAAAAGCAGAAGAACTGCGAAACCGGTAAAGGAACCAAATAAATATATATATTTAAAAAAAAACTAAGACTCCAGTTGCATTTTCGATTTCATCTCTTTTTCTTTATATATATATATATATATATATATATATATATATATATATATATATATATATATATATATATGTGTGTGTGTGTGTGTGTGTGTGTGTGTGTGTGTGCGTGTGTGTGTGTGTGTGTGTGTGTGTGTGTGTGTGTGTGTGTGTGTGTGTGTGTGTGTGTGTGTGTGTGTGTGTGTGCAAAACAATTAAACGACATCACCCCTGAATTCAACAGACATTTAAACACAATAACATGAACAGCAATAGTTTTGAAAATAACAATATAAATGACAATCCCGACCAATGACAACATAAATAACAACGACGACCACGAAAACAAAGAACCAAAATCTTCTAAATCTTTCACTAGCCGAAGTAGGTATGACAGAGATACATACAGACGCAGTGTTAAAAAATAATCACAATGACAATGAGACACACGTGAAAGAAAGAGTGAGGGAAAGTAGTAGAAGAAATAAAAATGAGAGAAATAACAGTAATTATTTTGGTGGTGGGGAATATGATGAGTAAGTTGATACTAGTAGCAGAGAATTTAACAGATTGTTAAACTCTCTATTCATTAAGGGGTTCAACAAATCCCATAACATATGACAAGTCCGGTAAAAATATTAGTGTTCAAGAAAAAAAAAAAAAACATTGCATCTCGTCTTACACCGAGCATCAGAGTGTGGAAAATTTAAACTAGCTAGGCGAAAGCTGAGACAGATTCTAGAACAAAATAATTGTTTCTACTTTTTTGGCACAAGGCCGGCAAATACCCAGTACATTTCTGGTACTTTATTTTATCGACCCCGTAAGGATGAAAGGCAAAGTGAACCTCAAAACAAAATAATTGTTTCTACTTTAGGCACAAGGCCAGCAATTACCCAGTGCATTACTGGTACTTTATTTTATCGACCCCGTAAGGATGAAAGGCAAAGTCTACCTCGGCGGGATTTGAACTCAGATCGTAAAGGGACGTAACTATGCTGGAAAGCATGGCGTCCGACCCTCTACCGATACTGCCAATCCACCGCCCTCAAAACAAAATAATAGGAGACCGATTGCAATGGATTTTCCATAGGTGAGTGAAGCTTGTCAAAATGGCATGTGACAGACCATACAACACACGAGGTTGTGGGAACTAGATGTACCTCTAGATAACTGAACATTTGCAGAGGCAGCAAGAGAGGGAATGTCATATGCTATATAAATGTTTTCTAAAATTATTTTTTACGAGCTCCAGAGTGAAAATCTAAGAATATTTTACACCCGCAAGCCATGCAATAGATATTGGAAATTGTTACTAATTAGAAAAAAATAACTCATTTACAATAATTATTTAAATTAGTAGATTATTTTGGTTAATGAAAAAAAACATGTTTTCGAAGAAAATATAGAAATGTAAGAGTAAAATTTTATTATATATTTTATAGTTGATTATTTATTATATAGACAGTTATTTCTTGTATATTTTGAACATGTAGGTTCACATAAAAGAAACCTGATTAATTAATCAATTTATAAAAGATATAGAGCCACCGTGTGTTTATATTTTTTTCAGGTATTAATGAACACATAAATACAATGAAGGACTAGTATAGTTCGAGGTTGTTATATAAAGTACGAACGAGAAAGAAATAGATGTGCCCCCCCCCCCCCCCCTTCCCCGTCAATTACTATATAACTCCACCCCAGATTAACTTAGCAGGAATTAATAGAAACTATTTTATTTCCTAGGTTGCCATCAAAAGTTTAGGATTGGCCGTCGGGCAGTCTATCCTGAATTATACATATATAGAAATAGTTCCACAATAGTTAGTAGTATATTGTATATATATATATATATATATATATATATATATATATATATATATATATATATATATATAGGTAGAGCCACTACTTCTCCGGATTGATAGATCAGAGCTCCAATACTATGGGAATGTGATTAGAATGTCTCAGGAAAGAATCGCTGGACAGATTGTACAGGCAAAACCAACCGGCAGGAGACCCAGAGGTAGACCTCGAGCAAGATGGTTGGATAACATCCATGAACTGGTAACGCTTTGTGATCCAGGTGGATCAGTTAAAGATGCTTACTTGTGATAGACTCGATGGAAGAGGTGTTTGAGGAGGACTCTGCCCCCCACGCCCCTCTCAGAAATAAGTGGACGAAGAAGATATTTTCAGTTTACTTTGCAATTTACATATCATGTCTCTATTTGCGTATAATACCAATATGCACACTACATATGCTAGCAGAAAATCGCCCTGGGCGGTTCTTCTGCTAGTACATATAATGACAATAGCTTAATTTACCAGTGAGACTATACATGTGTGTGTGTGTGTTTGTGTGTGTATGTGATATATATATATATATATATACATACATATATTTAATAAACAAACATTTTGAAAGCCCAGCTATGAATAAAGGCTACCTTCTTCCGGATCCCAGCAGAAGCATTTCTATGCACATTTGAACCTAATGGCACTCATCTAGACTGCCTCCCTGCTACTTTCTGCTAAACCAGACAGAAATTTGAAGGAAACGTCGACTATATGAACCCAGATCTTAATTGTACCTCATTTTAACGACGCCGGAATGGTGAATGGCAAAGTTGACCTCGGCAGAATATAAAATCAGATGGTAAAGGGACTTAATTCAATACGGCAAAGCATTTTCTCCAACGCTTTAACGTACCTGTCAATCAGCTACCTTTTTTTATGTGAGCAATAATAATTAAAATCACTGGCAAGTTTAATGTATCGAAATATATAAAGAATTGTGTGTCTAGTAATTAGCAAGTATGAAGAAAGTCTACCCGTTCAAATTCATTATTGCACTTCGCTTAATATTTTATTGGATCAAGGAGCACCCTTCAATTTTCGGCTTTTTTCCGTAGATCAAACTATAAATATCTCACCAAGAGTAGTTTGTTAATACACACACATACATATAATGTATACAACATATGTAATATGTAATTAAACATGTATATGATGCAATACTGATTCTTTGTTCCCTATTACACACACAGACACACACATAGACACACACATATATATATATATTGTTATACTTTGGGAGGGTTATGTTGCCAATAAAAACACACACACCTGTTGGTTTT
>OZ024743.1:232082441-232087441 GCA_964016885.1 Eledone cirrhosa | reverse complement strand
TAATACGTGACATATTCTATTCTATAGCGATTAGGTCTTCAAAATGTTTATTATAAACATACAGAATATTTTCGAATATTCTATGTCTATATTCACATATATATCGCTATTTCAGAGCATTTATTCCAATTTCTAATTTCTGCCGGACCGGCAACCGCTCTTTCAAACCAGTTCCTGTACACAGCTAAGTATTCTATAAGTCTCTAGCTGTGACATTCTCGATAAAAGCACTGGATATGTAGTCCTGAAGATTTCTAATAAGAATGAAACGCGTAGATTACTTCCCTTGCTTTTATCGAGAATCTAATTGTAATACGTGACGTATTCTATTCTATAGCGATTAGGTCTTCAAAATGTTTATTATAAACATACAGAATATTTTCGAATATTCTATGTCTATATTCACATATATATCGCTATTTCAGAGCATTTATTCCAATTTCTAATTTCTGCCGGACCGGCAACCGCTCTTTCAAACCAGTTCCTGTACACAGCTAAGTATTCTATAAGTCTCTAGCTGTGTCATTCTCGATAAAAGCACTGGATATGTAGTCCTGAAGATTTCTAATAAGAATGAAACGCGTAGATTACTTCCCTTGCTTTTATCGAGAATCTAATTGTAATACGTGACGTATTCTATTCTATAGCGATTAGGTCTTCAAAATGTTTATTATAAACATACAGAATATTTTCGAATATTCTATGTCTATATTCACATATATATCGCTATTTCAGAGCATTTATTCCAATTTCTAATTTCTGCCGGACCGGCAACCGCTCTTTCAAACCAGTTCCTGTACACAGCTAAGTATTCTATAAGTCTCTAGCTGTGTCATTCTCGATAAAAGCACTGGATATGTAGTCCTGAAGATTTCTAATAAGAATGAAACGCGTAGATTACTTCCCTTGCTTTTATCGAGAATCTAATTGTAATACGTGACGTATTCTATTCTATAGCGATTAGGTCTTCAAAATGTTTATTATAAACATACAGAATATTTTCGAATATTCTATGTCTATATTCACATATATATCGCTATTTCAGAGCATTTATTCCAATTTCTAATTTCTGCCGGACCGGCAACCGATCTTTCAAACCAGTTCCTGTACACAGCTAAGTATTCTATAAGTCTCTAGCTGTGTCATTCTCGATAAAAGCACTGGATATGTAGTCCTGAAGATTTCTAATAAGAAGGAAACGCGTAGATTACTTCCCTTGCTTTTATCGAGAATCTAATTGTAATACGTGACGTATTCTATTCTATAGCGATTAGGTCTTCAAAATGTTTATTATAAACATACAGAATATTTTCGAATATTCTATGTCTATATTCACATATATATCGCTATTTCAGAGCATTTATTCCAATTTCTAATTTCTGCCGGACCGGCAACCGCTCTTTCAAACCAGTTCCTGTACACAGCTAAGTATTCTATAAGTCTCTAGCTGTGACATTCTCGATAAAAGCACTGGATATGTAGTCCTGAAGATTTCTAATAAGAATGAAACGCGTAGATTACTTCCCTTGCTTTTATCGAGAATCTAATTGTAATACGTGACGTATTCTATTCTATAGCGATTAGGTCTTCAAAATGTTTATTATAAACATACAGAATATTTTCGAATATTCTATGTCTATATTCACATATATATCGCTATTTCAGAGCATTTATTCCAATTTCTAATTTCTGCCGGACCGGCAACCGCTCTTTCAAACCAGTTCCTGTACACAGCTAAGTATTCTATAAGTCTCTAGCTGTGTCATTCTCGATAAAAGCACTGGATATGTAGTCCTGAAGATTTCTAATAAGAATGAAACGCGTAGATTACTTCCCTTGCTTTTATCGAGAATCTAATTGTAATACGTGACGTATTCTATTCTATAGCGATTAGGTCTTCAAAATGTTTATTATAAACATACAGAATATTTTCGAATATTCTATGTCTATATTCACATATATATCGCTATTTCAGAGCATTTATTCCAATTTCTAATTTCTGCCGGACCGGCAACCGCTCTTTCAAACCAGTTCCTGTACACAGCTAAGTATTCTATAAGTCTCTAGCTGTGTCATTCTCGATAAAAGCACTGGATATGTAGTCCTGAAGATTTCTAATAAGAATGAAACGCGTAGATTACTTCCCTTGCTTTTATCGAGAATCTAATTGTAATACGTGACGTATTCTATTCTATAGCGATTAGGTCTTAAAAATGTTTATTATAAACATACAGAATATTTTCGAATATTCTATGTCTATATTCACATATATATCGCTATTTCAGAGCATTTATTCCAATTTCTAATTTCTGCCGGACCGGCAACCGCTCTTTCAAACCAGTTCCTGTACACAGCTAAGTATTCTATAAGTCTCTAGCTGTGTCATTCTCGATAAAAGCACTGGATATGTAGTCCTGAAGATTTCTAATAAGAATGAAACGCGTAGATTACTTCCCTTGCTTTTATCGAGAATCTAATTGTAATACGTGACGTATTCTATTCTATAGCGATTAGGTCTTCAAAATGTTTATTATAAACATACAGAATATTTTCGAATATTCTATGTCTATATTCACATATATATCGCTATTTCAGAGCATTTATTCCAATTTCTAATTTCTGCCGGACCGGCAACCGCTCTTTCAAACCAGTTCCTGTACACAGCTAAGTATTCTATAAGTCTCTAGCTGTGTCATTCTCGATAAAAGCACTGGATATGTAGTCCTGAAGATTTCTAATAAGAATGAAACGCGTAGATTACTTCCCTTGCTTTTATCGAGAATCTAATTGTAATACGTGACGTATTCTATTCTATAGCGATTAGGTCTTCAAAATGTTTATTATAAACATACAGAATATTTTCGAATATTCTATGTCTATATTCACATATATATCGCTATTTCAGAGCATTTATTCCAATTTCTAATTTCTGCCGGACCGGCAACCGCTCTTTCAAACCAGTTCCTGTACACAGCTAAGTATTCTATAAGTCTCTAGCTGTGTCATTCTCGATAAAAGCACTGGATATGTAGTCCTGAAGATTTCTAATAAGAATGAAACGCGTAGATTACTTCCCTTGCTTTTATCGAGAATCTAATTGTAATACGTGACGTATTCTATTCTATAGCGATTAGGTCTTCAAAATGTTTATTATAAACATACAGAATATTTTCGAATATTCTATGTCTATATTCACATATATATCGCTATTTCAGAGCATTTATTCCAATTTCTAATTTCTGCCGGACCGGCAACCGCTCTTTCAAACCAGTTCCTGTACACAGCTAAGTATTCTATAAGTCTCTAGCTGTGTCATTCTCGATAAAAGCACTGGATATGTAGTCCTGAAGATTTCTAATAAGAATGAAACGCGTAGATTACTTCCCTTGCTTTTATCGAGAATCTAATTGTAATACGTGACGTATTCTATTCTATAGCGATTAGGTCTTCAAAATGTTTATTATAAACATACAGAATATTTTCGAATATTCTATGTCTATATTCACATATATATCGCTATTTCAGAGCATTTATTCCAATTTCTAATTTCTGCCGGACCGGCAACCGCTCTTTCAAACCAGTTCCTGTACACAGCTAAGTATTCTATAAGTCTCTAGCTGTGTCATTCTCGATAAAAGCACTGGATATGTAGTCCTGAAGATTTCTAATAAGAATGAAACGCGTAGATTACTTCCCTTGCTTTTATCGAGAATCTAATTGTAATACGTGACGTATTCTATTCTATAGCGATTAGGTCTTAAAAATGTTTATTATAAACATACAGAATATTTTCGAATATTCTATGTCTATATTCACATATATATCGCTATTTCAGAGCATTTATTCCAATTTCTAATTTCTGCCGGACCGGCAACCGCTCTTTCAAACCAGTTCCTGTACACAGCTAAGTATTCTATAAGTCTCTAGCTGTGTCATTCTCGATAAAAGCACTGGATATGTAGTCCTGAAGATTTCTAATAAGAATGAAACGCGTAGATTACTTCCCTTGCTTTTATCGAGAATCTAATTGTAATACGTGACGTATTCTATTCTATAGCGATTAGGTCTTCAAAATGTTTATTATAAACATACAGAATATTTTCGAATATTCTATGTCTATATTCACATATATATCGCTATTTCAGAGCATTTATTCCAATTTCTAATTTCTGCCGGACCGGCAACCGCTCTTTCAAACCAGTTCCTGTACACAGCTAAGTATTCTATAAGTCTCTAGCTGTGTCATTCTCGATAAAAGCACTGGATATGTAGTCCTGAAGATTTCTAATAAGAATGAAACGCGTAGATTACTTCCCTTGCTTTTATCGAGAATCTAATTGTAATACGTGACGTATTCTATTCTATAGCGATTAGGTCTTCAAAATGTTTATTATAAACATACAGAATATTTTCGAATATTCTATGTCTATATTCACATATATATCGCTATTTCAGAGCATTTATTCCAATTTCTAATTTCTGCCGGACCGGCAACCGCTCTTTCAAACCAGTTCCTGTACACAGCTAAGTATTCTATAAGTCTCTAGCTGTGTCATTCTCGATAAAAGCACTGGATATGTAGTCCTGAAGATTTCTAATAAGAATGAAACGCGTAGATTACTTCCCTTGCTTTTATCGAGAATCTAATTGTAATACGTGACGTATTCTATTCTATAGCGATTAGGTCTTCAAAATGTTTATTATAAACATACAGAATATTTTCGAATATTCTATGTCTATATTCACATATATATCGCTATTTCAGAGCATTTATTCCAATTTCTAATTTCTGCCGGACCGGCAACCGCTCTTTCAAACCAGTTCCTGTACACAGCTAAGTATTCTATAAGTCTCTAGCTGTGTCATTCTCGATAAAAGCACTGGATATGTAGTCCTGAAGATTTCTAATAAGAATGAAACGCGTAGATTACTTCCCTTGCTTTTATCGAGAATCTAATTGTAATACGTGACGTATTCTATTCTATAGCGATTAGGTCTTC
>OZ024743.1:232047441-232074941 GCA_964016885.1 Eledone cirrhosa | reverse complement strand
AGAAACTGGTCAACTGTGCATTTATAATAACTGTAAGGCCAGAAAGATAAACCAACTACCATAATTGATATGTCAATACAAATCGACATTAATATATAATTATAAGTAAATATCAAGACGTTGAATTGGCAAGAACGCCAGTAAATATGGTTTGCTGTATTTTAATCAGCTCAGAACCTTCTAGGTTCAAACCACACTGAAGTAAACTTTGCCTTTTACCATTGCGAGGGCTGATAAAATATAGTAGGAATCATGTACTGAGGTTAATTTTAATGGTTGTCATACCTAACCTGACCATTTCCTCAATTAGAAACCAATATATGTAGATAAAAGTCAGATATGGCTGAGAGAGATTTTACAGTCTTGAAATAATACATCCTAGAAAATGAGGGGATGGCCATGCTGATATATCTATGGTAATAGTACAGAACAGCCCTGGGGTATGCATGACATTATTTTGAACCAGCAAATGGTCATATGCATAGTCAGTCGACATACGCATATATAATATTCATATATATCTTAAACCACACAAGATTATCTTTACAGAAGCCCACCACATATTTGTGAGCGTGTGAAATTTGGATAATAATAATAATTATCATAATAATAATAATAATAATGATTTCTTTATTAACCACAAGGGTTTACATAAAGTAGACATTAAGGACAGTACAGGACAATACAGGACGGTACAAATGGGCATTTCTGCGTCTAAAAAAACAGAGGATGTTATAAAAAAATAACAATGAAAGTTTCCCCAATAGGGGGGAGACTTCCGAGGGACATTTGTGGAAAAAGCCCATTAAAAGGCCACAGTGACCCTGACCACCAGGGCAAGTGCCCTCTCCCAGTTTTCCACCTTTAATTTACAGACACATACTCAGAGTAGTAATATTTACAATGGTGGTGTTGGTGTGAGGTGTTAGTTTGTGAGGAAGGCTCTCAGTTATTTGGTGTAGCTGTGAGTCGTCCATGATCTTTTAAAAGAAATTGTTTGTTTGATAATTATAAAAGTTTAAATTTTGGGCTCAAGGCCCCAATCTTTTTGAGTGTCCTTTTCCGAAAGCAGAATTTGTGATTTTATAAATAGTTAACAACAAAAATTTTCCATAAATGGCAATTTTAAACAAACGAAAACAACAAAACTTTGCGGAGCTCACGATGATAAGATTTCCTACGTAGGTCGCCAATAATAATAATAATTATTATTATTTGTTTATTTATTTATGTTCGTCTACAGCGTGATAGTGCCACGCTAAAATCACCGGGGGTGATCAAGTCACTGGGGGTGATGAAATCACCGGTGGTTATGAAACCATACATTCACCAATCCTCGATATGAGTGTTTAAATGTCGAAACTAAACAGTTCGAATAACGGTGAAGTGGAGACTGGAATGTCATGTGACAGACTCTCACCCAGCAGGTGCCCCCTGGCCCAGCAGCAGGGACATGGCTGTCATCCAAATACTGCTGGTGTTGGAGGAAGAAGAAGAAGGAAAGGGACCAGAACCAACTGGACGAAAGAATTGAATAGAACTGTTATGCAATGTTACCTGATGAGTAACCCCAAGGAAAAAGGCTATAGGAAACGCATGGATAGCATCTCGAACGAGATTGGTCTATTTAAATTAGATGAACAAAAATTGGCTGGGCAGGCTCGGGTAATAAGAACTAATGGGTGGATAAGCGAGCTTGATCTGGACGAACTCAGCAGAGAGATTAGATTGGAAATGGAGAGTGGAATATGCCAGGCAAACGAGCCAGTGGGAGATGAAGGTGAAGAGGTTGAGAGAACGGAGGAAGCATCCGAAGCAGACAATGATCTGAATGCTGAAATAAATAATACCTAGAACAGTGATACGGCCATTGAGGAAATGAATGCTGACGGGCTAGGACAAGATTTGGTTGATATACTAAACTTAGTAATAGATGAAATGAACAACGATAGTGGGAAAACTATGAACCTAAGATATGTAGACAGGAAAAAGTTAAAAGAAACAACAGCTAAGGTAAACAAATTCATCCCATACCTTGAGGCGAGGAACTTCACCAGTGCAACAATATCCTCAAAGCAACAGCAAATGCAGTGAGGAAATTACTTGGCATAAAAGCGAGAAGAAACAACAAACAAGAAAGATCAGAACCTTGGTGGAAGAAACGACTGAATGGCCAAATCAGGGAAATGAGAAATGACATTGGAAAGCTTGAGTCCCTACTGAATGGGACACTAAAAAAGATAGACACTAAAAATAGACTGGAAATAAAGTACAAAACTAGGAGAAAAAATCTAAATAATATCATAGAGGAACTGAATCAACGCATTGTAGCAAAGAGCGCAAAGATTAGGCGATCCGAGAGCAGAGTCAGTCAGTATAGACAGAACCGCATGTTTGACAACAATCAGAAGATGTTGTTTGGACAGCTTGAAGGGAAAGAAAGAGGCAACGACTTGATCCCTGAGGCGGAATAAACTAAGACATTCTGGAGAGGAATATGAGAGCAGGATGTTGAACATAATGATCAGGCTGTGTGGAATGAGACAGTACAACAGGAGATTAGTGAACATGCACACCAACAAACTGATTTGAGTATCACAGTTGAAACTCTTAAGGGGCAGGCCAGAAGATTAACCAACTGGAAATCAACAGGCCCAGATGGTGTGCAGGGTTATTGGATTACAAATATAACATCCCTCCACCCGAAATTGACAACCATGTTCAATGACTGCTTGATGTCAGGTGAGGTACCAGAGTGGTTGACAAAAGGTACCACACTTCTGGTAATGAAAGACCGAACCAAGGTTAATGATGTTACCAACTATAGACCTATCACATGTCTGTCCGTAATGTGGAAACTGTTAACAAGCATTGTGTCTGAGGAAATCTACCATCTCCTCCACATAAACAACTTGTTACCGGACGAACAGAAAGGATGCCGTAAGAAGTCCGTGGTACAAAGGACCAGTTACTTATTGATAAGATGGTAATGAGGAATTGCAGGAGGAGACAATCTGATCTTGCCATGGGATGAATAGACTACAAAAAGGCATTCGACATGGTACCCCATTCTTGGATAACCAAAAGCCTAGAGATCTTCATGGTGGCAGATAACATCAGACAGTTGTTGAGCAAAAGTATGAAGTCCTGTAAAACAGAGTTAACATCGGGCGGAGAATCCTTGGGAGGTGTGAAGATCAAGAGAGGTATCTTCCAGGGAGATAGTTTGTCCCCTCACTTGTTTGTCCTTGCCTTGATCCACCTGACCATTATACTGCGACAAGTGAGACGAGGATACAAGTTGGGAAAGGGAGAGCTTACCATCAATCACCTCCTCTTCATAGACGATCTTAAGCTCTTCGGGAAGAGTGAGAAGTAGTTGGATGTGCTTGTTGACACTGTCCGTATTTTCAGCAATGATATATGTATGCAATTTGGTATTAGTAAGTGTGGAGTCCTTGTGATGAAGAGGGGTAAATTGAGCAGAAGCAACGGAATCCAGGTACCAACAGTTGAGATGATAAGGGAATTGATATTGAAGAAAGATACAAATATTTAGGTGTTCTGGAGACTAATGACATCAAGAACAAAGAAATGAAGGAATTGATGAGATCTGAATACATTCGGAGAGTAAGGAGCGTATTGAAATCACATCTGAACAGTAGGAATGCCATAAGTGCAGTAAATTCCCGAGCTGTGACTATTATTAGGTACAGTGCGGGAAATGGATAGGAAGACTAGGAAGCTATTGACTATCTACAACATGTTCCACAAGAGGAGTGAATTCGATAGACTCTACTTAAGGAGATCTGAAGGTGGAAGAGGTCTTATCACAAATACGTGCCTGATAGTAGGGAGCCAATGCTCAGAATTGTACTGAAGGAGAGGACAATAGACCAGGGGATTCCAAGGAGGAAATAACAACAAGGAGAAAGAGCAACCTTCATGAAAATTCCCTTCAGAGTACCTTCTTTGAGAAAACTGAATTTCGAGATCCACACACATGGAACTAGCTGAAAAGAGGAGATCTTAAAAAGGCTACAGAAGGAATGCTAATGGCTGCGCAAGAGCAGGCCCTAAAAATGAAGTGGCTGAAACACCATATTTACAAGGAGGAGGCTAGCCCACTGTGTAGCATCTGTGGAGAGAGAGAGAGGAGACTGTGGCTCACATTGTATCCGAGTGTAAACACCTAGCCCAGACTCATTATAAAGGCTGGAGACATGATGTGATGGGCAGGGTGATCCACTGGCACCTATGCGAAGTAAACAATTCATCACACTCTGAGAAGTGGTATGAGCATAAGCCAGAGTCGGTGATAGAAAACGATCAGGTGAAGGTGCTGTGGGATTTTAGGATACAGACGGACAAGAAACTGGAACACAATAGACCTGACCTGGTGGTTTTGGACAAAGAAAACAGATCGTGCCTGAATGTGGATGTAGCCTGCTCATTTGACACGAAAGTGCAAGAGAAGGAGAGGGAGAAAATTAACCGATACCAGGACTTAAAGTGGGAGGTATAAAGGATTTGGAACTGCCATGAAGTCAAAGTGGTCCCGGTTTGTATTAGGCGCACTAGGTACTATCTCAAAGAGTTTCCAAGGCTGGTTAAAGAAAATTGGTTCCGCCCCGCCTTTTGGAACACTTCAAAAACATGCTTGCTGGGAACAGCAGGAACCCTCCGATAAGTTCTGAATATCTGAGGCTGCAGGTAGTGGCTTGATATTCATTTGAACAAACTTTCCAGTTAAATAACATCAATGACTGAGACTCAAACAACAACAATAATAATAATAATAATAATAATAATAATAATAATAATAATAATAATAATAATAATGTTTTCTTTATTAACCACAAGGGTTTACATAAAGTAGACATTAAGGACAGTACAGGACAATACAGGACGGTACAAATGGGCATTTCTGCGTGTAAAAAAAAACAGAGGATGAAATAAAATAACAAAGAAAAATTCCCCAATAGGGGGGAGACTTCCGAGGGAAATTTGTGGAGAAAGCCCATTAAAAGACCACAGTGGCCCTGACCACCAGGGCAAGTGCCCTCTCCCAGTTTTCCACCTTTAATTTACAGACACATACTCAGAGAAGGCCCATTCATTCGGGCCATACTTGCTTCTCTCACCCATCTTTCAACAAAATGCTGGGAAGAGAGCACTTCCCTCTCTACCCTGATTTTCCTTTTCAGATGAAATTTGAAAAAGTTAATCAGGGCATCACCGAAGAGGTAAGTGCTCGTCTTCAGCCCTTTCAAACGTGTCCACCATACTATCTCTTTCGCCATGGCCACCAGACAGATAAAAACTGCCTGCCCTTCCCGGCTAAAGGAAGAGGGCGGGGCAATCCTCACGACGGACTCATAAAAATTGTTTCTACTTTTGGCACAAGGCCAGCAATTACCCAGTACATTACTGGCACTTTTTTTTTATCGACCCCATGAAGATGAAATCAATAATAATAATAATAATAATAATATGGTACCTCATTCTTGGCTAACCAAAAGCCTAGAGATCTTCAAGGTGGCAGATATCATCAGAGAGTTGTTGAGAAAAAGTATGAAGTCTTGGGAAACAGAGTTAACATCGGGTGGAGAATCTTTGGTAGGCGTGAAGATCAAGAGAGGTATCTTCCAGGGAGATAGTTTGACCCTCTGCTGTTTGTCCTTGCTCTGATACCCCTGACCATTATATTGCGAAAAGTGAGAGCAGGATACAAGTTGGGAAAAGGAGAGATTACCATCAACCCCCCGCCCCTCTTCATGGACGAACTTAAACTCTTCGGGAAGAGTGAGAAGTAGTTGGATGAGCTTGTTGACACTGTCCGTATTTTCAGCAATGATATATGTATGGAATTTCGTATTAATAAGTGTGGAGTCCTAGTGATTAAGAGGGGTAAATTGACCTGAAGCAACGGAATCCAGGTACATACAGGTGAGATGTCAAAGGAAATTGACACTGAAGAAGGATACAAATATTTAGGAGTTCTGGAGGCAGATGACATCAAGTAAAAAAAAATGAAGGAATTGATAAGATCTGAGTACATTAGTAGAGTAAGGAGCGTATTAAAATCACATCTAAATAGTAGGAATGTCATAAGTGCAGTAAATTCCCGAGCAGTGTCTATTATTAAGTACATGTGTGGGAATTCTGAAATGGAATGTTGCTGATCAAAAAGAAATGGATAGGAAGACTAGGAAGCTATTGACTATCTACAACATGTTCCATAAGAGGAGTGATGTCGATAGACTCTACTTAAAGAGATCTGAAGGTGGAATAGGTCTTATCAGCATAGAAGACTGTGTTCAGATGTAGAAAAACAACCTGCACAAATAAGTGACGGACAGTAGGGTGCCAATGCTCAAAATTGTACTGAAAGAGAAGACATTAGACCAGGGGATGTCCAAGGAGGAAATAACAAGAAGGAGGAAGAGCAACCTTCATGAAAAATTCCTTCATATTACCTTCTTTAAGAAAACTGAATTTAGAGATCCACACACATAGAACTGGTTAAAAAGAGGAGACCTTAAAAAGTCTACAGAAGGAATGCTAATGGCTGCGCAACAGCAGGCCCTCAGAACGAAGTGGGTTAAACAGCATATTTACAAGGAAGAGGCTACCCCACTGTGTAGGATCTGTGGAGAGGGAGAGAGAGAGAGGAGACTGTGGCTCACGTTGTATCTGAGTGTAAACACCTAGCCCAGACTCACTATATAGGCTGGAGACATGATGTGATGGGCAGGGTGATCCACTGGCGCCTATGCAAAGTAAACAATTTACCACACTCTGAGAAGTGGTATGAATATAAGCCAGAGTCGGTGATAGAAAACGATCAGGTGAAGGTTCTATGGGATTTTAGGATACAGACGGACAAGAAATTAGAACACAATAGTCCTGACCTGGTGGTTTTGAAGAAGGGAAAAAGTTCGTGCCTGATTGCAGATGTAGCCTGCCCATTTGACACGAGAGTGCAAGAAAACGAGAGGGAGAAAATTAACCGATACCAGGACTTAAAGTGGGAGGTAAAAAGGATTTGGAATTGCCATGAAGTCAAGGTCGTCCCGATTGTCATAGGCGCAATAGGCACTATCTCAAAGAGTTTCCAAGATTGGTTAAATAAGATTAGTCCAGCCCCGCTTTTTTGAACACTTCAAAACGCATGCTCGCTGGGAACAACAAGAACCCCCCGATACGTCCTGAATATCTGAGGCTGCAGGTAGCGGCTTGATATTCATTTCAACGACTGAGACTCAAAGGATAATATTACTACTACTAATAATAATTGTTTCTACTTTTGGCACAAGTCCAGCAATTACCCAGTGCATTACTGGTACTTTATTTTATCGACCCCGTAAGGATAAAAGACAAAGTCAACTACTATAATAATAATGATTTCATTTATTGGCCACAAGAGCCGACATGTAGGGTACAATACAAAGGCACAGACAGTGGCGGTTTACAATAAGGTCGAGTAAAAGTGCACAATGGCAAGACTAATTTAACAAGGAAGATATAAAAAAAAACTATGCATAAATATAACAAAATAAATTCCCCTATAGGGAGGTGGACGACTCGGGGTGATCAGGTACTTCACCAATCCTGAACCACACTGCGATTCTAGGGCACCCGAGGAGAACATCCCTCTCCTCCTAAAATTAGCTAGCCTATAGGCGCATAGTCAGAGTAGGCCCATTCACCGGGCCATTCTCGCCACATTCATCCACCTTTTAGCAAATGTACTGGGGGGCAGCACTTCTCTCTCCACTCTGACCTACCTTTCTTTCCAAGTGAAACTTGAAGAAGTTGATGAGGGATTGGCCGAAGAGAAAAGTGTCTGTCTTCAGTTCTTTCAATCTGGACCACCATACAACCTCTTTTACAACTGCCACCGGACAGAGGAAAATTGCCTACTCTTCCTGGCCAAAGGAAGGCGGTGGGTCGATCTTCACTATGGACTCGGCCGATAGCCGGATCCGTTCTACACGCGACAGTAGCTGTTCGAATTAACTCCACAATTCAGTAATTCACGGACATTGGATAAGTGCGTGCAGAACGGTTTCGTCGCTCTGTGCGCATCTCGGGCAGGTCCGTCTGACAGCACTTCCGTGCCTGTAGAGTTTATCCCGAACCGGCAGTGCCCCCAGTAGCCTTGCCAAGCGAGGGATTTCTGGAAACTGTCCATCGTCCCCGGCTCGAAAATCCTCCGGTTAGTTCGACTTTGTCGAGGTCCAAAGCTTCTCCGAGTGCGTCATCGCACTTGCCTGCTACTAATCCTCTATAGAACTCGAGAGTGGAAATTCTACTAATCGCATTGCCCATTTGGTAGAGGGCGATGAGTGCGTGGGAACATTCCAGGTGCCAGTCAGCCAGACTTGGTCTCTTCGTGACCCAGGACTGGAGCTCAGTCAAAGAAACGAGCTGCGGATAGCCCCGTCTGATAAACGGCGACCACACCTGTTCACCGTTTAGGCAGAATATCTGAAGATGTAGCAGCCTCAGCGCATGTCTGCGCATCATTAACCTCGGCATGCCCAGCCCTCCGCGTAGAGGGTGCTGGCAGCAGATGGACCGCCTCACCAACGGGACTTGTCCTCTCCACAAGAATTGGCGAGGCGCAGACGGGAGCAACGCACGACTGTCAGGCGGTAGTAGATAACGGACATGATATACCCATTCGCCACCTCCGCGCGACCTTTCAGTGATAGCTTCCTCGCAGGCCAGTTTTGGGTGAGACTAGCTACCTTGCTCGTTACCTCGTCCCAATTCTTTTCCACCTGGAGATCTGGTTTGACGAAACCTCGATGAAAGGATGAAAAGCAAAGTTAACTTCGGCGGGATTTGAACTCAGAACGTAAAGGACCATAACGCTCGTAGACCAATAATGGTTTCTACTATACGTACAAAGCCAACAATTTTTGGGGGGAGGTGAAAGTCGATTAAATTGAGCACAGTACGTTACTGGCACTTTATTTTATCGACCCCATAATGATGAAAGGCAAAGCTAACCTCGGTGGAATTTGAACTCAGTACATAAATGGTCTTAAATATATAGCGCAAAGCAATGTTCTTCGACGCTCTACTGATTCTGCCAATCCACCACCCTAATAAAAAATAATCATGAAAATCCTTATCTCCATCCCCATTACTCTCATCTTCATTGTCGTCGTTAGTGTCGTTGTTGACGCCTTTGTCACACAATCACCATCTTAGTTATTATCGTCGTCGTCGTTGCCAGCATCGACTTCATAGTCATACGCCCCATCCATCCTTTTTTTCCCATCATATTTAACATCAACTTAAATTTCATACCGCTTTTTTCCCCTGTTTACCACCAATTTTAAACGTTTTATTCTTTTGAATTATCCCACCATCTTTTCCCTCTCCTTTCTTTTGTTTGTTTATCAGCGTGTGATTTTTTTCTACCATACACACGCAACACACATATAACACACACTACTGACGTACATACACGCACTGAAATTACTCCTTTCTCATCAATCATACCACTTTCGAAATCACTCTTATTTTCCTTTTATTTCCCACTACTTCAGTTACATTCTCTCCTCTTGCTATTCCCTGCTTTATATAAATCTACCTATCTTTCAATTCACACACACACACACACACACACACACACACATATATATATATATATATATACATATATGTATGTACATATAGTAACCCACTGGCTAGTCTGCTTCTCTCCCTATTTCTCTTTGTATCTATTTTCCATCCCCGCAATCCATCCATCCATCTCTCTCTCTCTCTCTCTCTCTCTCTCTCTCTCTCTCTCTCTCTCTCTCTCTATATATATATATATATATATATATATATATATATATATATATATATATATATATATCTACTAGCTCTCTATCTATTCATGTATCTGTCTATCTATCTGTCTCAACCTCTTTCATTCTCACCCCCTCACACCCTGTTCTTCTTTCTTTCTGTCTTTCTTTCTTACTTTCTTTTTTCCCTCTTTTCAGCCCTTCTCTCATTCACTTTCGTTCCTACACTTTATCTAATCTATATTTCTTGTTTTCTAATTCCTTATATCTTTCTCTGTCCCTCTCACTGCTCGTTTAACCCTCTCTCTACCACTCTCTCACACACCCTCTCTCTGTCACTCTCTCCCCTCTCTTTCGTCCCACTATCTCCCCCTCACTTTCTCTCTCTACCACACTCTCTCTCTCTTTATCTCTCTCTCACTTTCATTCCTACACTTTATCTATATCTTCTTGTTTTATAATTCTTTATGTCTTTTTCTGTTTCTCTCACCGCTCATCCTCTCCTACCCCCCCTCTCTCTCTCTCTCTCTCTCTCTCTCTCCGTCCCTCTCTGCTATTTTCCCAGATATTTCATCAAGAACTATCACGCCAAGTGATTATTTGTTAATTTGCAAATTTTCATTGTCGACATCATTTCAATTATTTATTTCATTTTCTACATCATTGCTTTAAGCAAAGGTCACGTGGACTTGACTCGTGACACCGACCCCTTTTAATATTTATTTTATTTTCTACTTTTTTGTTTGTTTGTTTTTCAGTCAGTTTTTTTTTTAATGTCCATTACACTCCACCAGTACCAATACATCATCAACTATATGGGTTTTTCTTCATATTATATTTTTCTCCGAAATATTGTTTAAATTTATACACTGAAATTATACATTGAAAAATAAACAAATAGAATAAAAACATATATAATATAAATGTATATAATACAAAAAAGCCAAAATATTTCGACGTTGATGCAGTAACAGAAGCAATATAGTTACCTGGGCTTAATGTTGTGTTTACGTCACTAATATTTAGTTAGTCCTAATTTCATCACCACTATCCATTCCATAAACTCACATATTTGTTTCTACAAATAACGATGTCTTTAACGTTATTAAGTTATTCATAACAGCAACAACAACAACAAGTCTAGCTTTAACGAAACATCATCATCATCAACAACATCAGCAGCAAGTCTAGCTGCAGCCAAACATCATCATCATCAACAACATCAACAACAAGTCTAGCTGCAACAAAACATCATCATCATCATCAACAATATCAACAACAAGTCTAGCTGCAACAAAACATCATCATCATCAACAACATCAACAACAAGTCTAGCTGCAACAAAACATCATCATCATCAACAACATCAACAACAAGTCTAGCTGCAACAAAACATCATCATCATCAACAATATCAACAACAAGTCTAGCTGCAGCCAAACATCATCATCATCAACAACATCAACAACAAGTCTAGCTGCAACAAAACATCATCATCATCAACAACATATCAACAACATCAACAAGAAGTCTAGCTCCAACAAAACATCATCATCATCAACAACAACAACAACAACAAGTCTAGCTCCAACAAAACACCATTAACAACAACAACAACAGCAGCAAGTCTAGCTGCAACAAAACACCATTAACAACAACAACGATAATAACTACAAGTAGAACGACTGGAAGGACATTAACAACAATAATATCAACAACGACGACGAAGAAAACAACATTAACAACAATAACAAATACATATACCAATTCAACAACAACGGGAATAACGTTAACAACAATAAATAAAGCAACTATATGTACAGCAGCAACGACAAAAAATACAAAAGCAAACTACATACACATATTAATGACGATGATAACACAATAATCCAAACCAGAATTACAACAACAAAATCAACATTACCAATAATAACTTCATGTACAACGGCTACAAAAACAAAACTATCACAATTACCATTACAGTATTAAATAAAAATCATTAACAAAAACAATACCAATAACAATATCATGATTACGGTAATAACAATAATATAAATTAACAATAATACAAATAACAACAAAAATATGTAGAATAGCAACTTAAGGAACTACAGCTATTATAATGATGTAAAATCAATAACAATTACGAAAATGACAATAACAACAAGAATAAGTATAACAATAACAACTACCATGAAATTAACAACAGCATTATAAATAATAACAATTGTGTTAACTTTTGGCACAAGGCCAGCAATTATTCCAGTACATTACTGGTACTTTATTTTATCGACCCCGTAAAGATGAAAGGCAAAGCTAACATCGGCGGGATTTGAACTCAGACCGCAAAGGGCCGTAACTCTGGGCTGCAAAGTATGTCGTCCGACCATCTACCGATACTGCCAATCCACCTCTTAACAGCATTATAAATAACTAGCAGAAAAACCACCCTTCGGGTGGTTTTCTGCTATCATGTGTAGTGTGTATATTGATATTATACGCAAGTATATATGCATCAAATCATACATCAAATAAAATCATAATTGACAATATACACAGAAATTGAAGAGAGACTGTGTTACACTGTCTTATGTAATCAGTAACGTAATCTCTATATATAAAACGGAAGATGTCTGTCTGTGTGTGTGTATGATTTTTATGTATTTCCACATTTCTCTACAGATTTTGATGATTTTTTTCAAATATGCTCCAAACGATGGTGAACGCGTAATAAACTTTGCCAAAAATTTCCTGCTTCTATGAAAAAAATCGTAAAACTAAATACATGCTGTAATCCTCTCTCTTACACGCTTATTCACTCTCTCTACTACCCAACAGCGACAAAACTTCGTTCAGGAATGCGACATAAACTTTGAAAACTAAGCAACACATCATTTTATACAACGAACATAGTCATAACGCTCTCTCTGTCGCTCTTCCTTCTCTCTATAATACATCATTCCCCCTCTCTATAATTTAACTGCTTTACTCTCTTCATGCTTTGAAGTTTAACACACCTCCATATACTTTCTTATCTTTACTCTCTCTATAATACATTATCCCCCCCCTCTATAATTTAACTGCTTTACTCTCTCTGTCGCTCTTCACTCTCTATATGACAACACTGTTTTACATACCTCCCTATAGTTTCTTAGCTTTACTCTCTCCATCGCTCTTCCCTCTCTCTATAATAGATTATTCCCCCTCTCTATTATTTGACTGCTGGGGGAGTAATTGGAGTTTCGTATTGACATACGGATTTTCTGGGGTATTTTAAATCGGCTTATTGCAAATAACAACCCGCAAAATAACACTTCATTTAACAGATTAATGCTATAGACATATGAATCGGAATGTTTAAATTATTTATTTTTTACGACTTTCATTGGTTAAATATTAATATGACAACACCCATAGTGTTGTACTTCTGGAAATTCTGCCGAATACACTGCCAAGGATGAACCTTTTCTCCTCGGCGTCAGATATCCCGTTCAATTTCCGGCGACCCCAATTCCCGGTGAGACCATGTTTTGCCATGTCCATTAACAAGTCACAAGGGCAAACATTGTCGGTGGCGGGCATCCATTTGGGAGAGCCATGCTTCTCCCATGGCCAACGTGATGTTGCCTGTTCCCGCGTAGGGAGCAGGAATGGACTTTTTGCTTACACTCCTCAAGGGATGACACGCAATATCGTCTACAAAGAGGTGCTATAGATGTTGGAGGTGTTGGAGCTATGCCGTCTGGAAAACTGTTTCCTGGTAGGGTCACCCATGGCGGACAGATCTAACACAAAGCGGCATCAGGGCCACCATCTTGCAACTTTGGTCTGCTAAATTCGCTATTGGAAGATTATTAACCCATCATTGATTGTCCAAAATGCTAATTGGTTCGTAACTTTTAATAACCGGCTCAACTGCTTTATGCACTTAATTGTTAAGCTTATTCGCTTCCAAGCCACGTTTACCTGTATGTAACTTTTCATAGCAAATGAAAAAACCCGAGCAACGCCGGGCTAAACTGCTAGTCCATGATACATTACAAAAAGACGATATTATATATAAACTGCATTAGGAGAAAATTAGTGATAGAAATATATGAATATTTATTTAAACGATCGCTAACCGGAAGTGCTGACATTTAAAAATTTTAAATGAATCTTTAAATGAGTAATAAAATAAATTTAATGAACAGCTACGAAATTTAGTAGATAAATTATGTAATATTCATTCATCATTTATTCAAAATAATCCAACTTATTTTACTAATGGGATAAAAAATTATAAACCGTACGCAGTCCAGCGCTTCTTACTTTATTATAGTTTAGATAATAATTGTTCCTATTTTTGGAACAAGGCCAGCAATTACCTCAGTGCATTACTGGTACTTTTATTTTATCGACCCCGTAAGGATTAAAGGCAAAGTTAACTGCGGTGGGATTTGAACCCAGACCCTAAAGGGACGTAACTATATGCTTGAAAGCATGGCGTTCGACCCTCTACCAATACTGCCAATCCACTATTATAAATAACAATAATGGTTTCTATAAGGGCACAAGGACAGCAAGTTGGGGGAGGGAAAAGTCGATTAAATCGAACCAGTACATTACTGGTGCTTTATTTTATCGACACGGTAAGGATAAAAGGTAAAGTTAACCTCGGCGGGATTTGAACTCAGAACGTAAACGGCCGTAAGTCTCTGCCACGAAGCAGGATGTCCGACGCTCTACCGATACTGCCAATCCCCCTCCCTACCCGCATTATAAATATTAATAATGTTTTCTGATTTAGGCACAAGGCCAGCAGTTTTCGGGTAAGGGAAAGTCGATTAAATTGACTCTAGTTCGTGACTGGTACTTTATTTTATGTAGCTCGTAAGGATGAAAGGCAAAACACACCTGGGTGGGATTTGGACTCTGAATGTAACTGACAATAACTCTATGCTGCCGAGTATGTTTTCCGACGCTCTACCGACGCTGCCAATCCACCGCCCTTATTAAATGATAATAATAACAACGACAGATTAACAGTAACGATTATAACAACTAACACTAACTTTGATAATAATAAAACATCTATGCCAGTCAGTTAACATAAATAACCAATTATGACAATAACAGCAACTTTTCTCTTAGAAATATACAATGGAAACAAAAATGAATGAATGAATTATATAAATATTTAATAATTAAAATCTTTAAAATTGAAATAATTCTTCGAAAAAATTTGGAAATATTATAGTTAAAAAAGAGCTTTTAATATTGGCACAAAACCAAACATTCTTCTTCTTCTTCTTCTTCTTCTTCTTCTTCTTCTTGTCTGATGGTCGGTAAATATGCCATGAACAGTTATGATATATAAGTCTGTGTGTGCATGCGTGTACGTATATATGTTTAACTTGACCAATCATCAACATATTCTTTCATACAGAGAGCGTCGTTAGCATGGCATAATAACAAATGCTCTCCAAGTTACCATGAAGGTGACGTTGGCCTGAAGAATAATGGTTGACCTGGGTCGCATTCGTACTCTGACCTAGAACTAATGCTCCAATGACGCTGGAAATCCACGTCCCTTAATATGAGTACAAGTAAATCATTTCTTTTTCTTTTTTCAGGTTTATGGTGTTGGAGGAAGCAGGCAAATATATTGATCCTGGCTACTTGATTGTTACTTATTTCATCGACCATGGAAGGTTGGAAGGTTGAAAGGTAAAAACATCACCCTATTTAATTATGTATGTATAAGTCATGTCTTTTGGCATAAAAATACAATGTGACAATCCAATACACAGCTCACTTACTGGATCAACAAAACGTCAGTTCAAACTATGTTGCCCTACACGGCATTTTTACGCAGTTAAATGAGCTAGTGTATTGTGAAATAAATTGTCTTTCTCAAGAACACAACACACTTCCCATCCAGAATTCTAACTCATGATCTTTTGCCAGGCAAAAATCTTCTCCACTAAACCACGCCTCTTCACAATTTCCCATTATATAACATATTCAACTGTAAATTTATATTATATAAAAACAGTGGAATTAAATCTTGTATCATGACTTGAGACACATTAGAGCGCCGAACCTTGTTGTATATAGCTTTACTTCTTTACAAAATTTACACCCCTCCAAATTGCATGTCTTTTTGCCTTTGATTCGTCCTGAATATAAGTATTAGTGAATAATATAAGTACAAAGGTCGAACATTTTGTTATAAGGGAAAAGTAAAATATACGGATATCTGTTGATGCTCGATACTTTATTTTACCGACCTCAATATGATGAAAGACATAGTTGATCACGATGGCATTTGAACTCAAATCACGAAAGTCCGTACATAAATATTACAAGCATTTTGTCCGACACTTTAATTCCTCTGCTAATTCAGTGATGTTAAAAAGTAAAGCAATAAAGAATATAAATATAAAATAAAAGCCAATTAGAAAAAAAATATTTCATGAAAAACATATTACCATTGGATGAAAATCTCCAGACCAGTCTAAAAAATGCCAAACATCTAAATGATACAACATATATAAATTTTACAAAAAAATAATTACGATGAAATAAAATTAATTAAATTCATTTATACCATAAAAATTATGCAAAGTGAACAATTTTTAAATAGTTATTTTCGAAGAAGAAAAGTATAGCAAGTTATAAAATTGCCGTTAGGGAATCAAAATATAAATATTTAAATATTTCATTATCATGTTATTGTTTTCATTTATATAAACAAAAGCAGCATTTCTTGACGACGTCCATTTTGGAATTTTCTTATGCATTTCTTATGCTGCCCGTTTTAAATTATAAAGCTCGTTCAAGATGATTTTTCCCTCTCATCGAAAAATACTGTCTCAAAATGTTGTTTACTATATTTTAAAATTTATTTTAAACGTATCGTTTTACTTTTTATCGAATACTTCTGATATTTTTAGTTTATTTAGTATATTTCTCCTGTTTATATTTTGGTAGATTTTTCAAATGTGTATGGTTTTTCAATCTATTGATGTGCAGACGTCCGTGTGCGTGTACGATGCAATCGCTATATTAAAATAATGTAACAGTAAATAGCAACAGCCACACTGTGGCAGGACAATACAATCACAACCAGCATCAACATCATCCCAAACATCGCAAGCACCGCGATTAACACCAAGAATACAAATAAAAGCAATGTGCAGGTTCTGATGAGGATGGTGATTTATATCCTAGTATCAATAATAATTGTTTCTACTTATGGCACAAGGCCAGCAATTTTTCAGTGCATTACTGGTACTTTATTTTAGTATCAATAATAATAATAATTGTTTCTACTTTAGGCACAAGGACATCAATTTTGAGGGAGGGAAAAGTCGATTAAATCGACCCTAGTTCATGACTGTAACTTTATTTTATCGACCCCGTAAGGATGAAAGACAAAGCTAACCCCGCCGAGATTTTAACTCAGAACGTAAAGGGCGGAACTCTCTGACATGATGCAGCGTGTCCCTCGCTCTACCGATTCTGCCAATCCACCTAATAATGATAGAAAAATATTTGAAAATTATTTTGATCCTGACATACATGCGTAGCTTGTGAATAAAAAATTCAAGGGGTATCACTGGCCGTGGTGATGACTCCCAAACATCTTTTGTAATGTATTGTCTTATTGGCTAATTTCATCGTCTTATTGGCTAATCAACCAACGAGAGTATTTGTTGCTCAAAAGCATCCGCCACTTTGTTTCCACGTTTATTTATCCTTTCGCTTTCGAATCTTCTTCCAGTATTTCGTCGTTTATCATCAAAATATTTTTCTCGATTTGGTAAATTATATTGTTAATTTATATATGATTTTTTAAATTTATGTTAACTATTAAAAGTCTGAAAATATTTTTATACATCTTACAATAATATTTATAAGATCATTTATAAAATAACAATTATATAATGTAATTACATTATAACGATAATTTATTATTAATATATATCATGTTTAACTAGAGTTATTACAAGCGTTGCCTTAAAAAAATATTACACTATACCTGAAAAATGCGCAAGCTCAAAAGAAGCACAGAATGTTATAATAAACATTCATAAGTGCGGGACTAGAGTTGTTGCTCAAAAATATTGTAATCATTATCTATCGTACACTCTGTGGCATCCTTTTATAAAAAAGACACTCATAACGAACTCAAGACGACACGATAATTATTTAAGTGAATTTATAATATAGAATTCGGTTTAAGTGCATTTCGTATTAATCATTATTTCGTATTAATAATATGAGATATTGAACATTAGCTTAAATAATTATCGTGTCGTCTTGAGTTCGTTTGAGTCTCTTTTTTATAAAAGGATGCCACGGAGTGTACGATAGATAATGATTACAATATTTTTGAGCAACAACTCTAGTACCACACTTTTGAAGGTTTATTATAACATCCTGTGGCTCTTTTGAGCTTGCGCATTTTTCAGGTATAGTATATATATATATATATATATACGAAAAGATCGGCTCATGGCTGAGTGCAAATGGGTTTATTAAGAACGGTGCCTCATCAGTACACCACTACTAACATTTTCCCACTCGATGATTTCGTTTCGGCAACTGTAAAACTTAATGTCTCTTTAAACACGATGGTTCATATATTACATTTTATTGGATACACCAGTTCATCTAGTGTTAACGTAGAGTATACATGAATGCAACTAGAAATTTTGAAAATTCCTTCCTCTTCTTAAAAACTGTTAATTGTATAAGAACACAAACGCACTACGACATCAACACGAAAACGAAATATAGTTACTAATTTTATCTATTTATTTATCTATTTATTTACTTGATTATTTATTTTATATCAAAATAGTTTAAACAATATAGCCATAGTTTAAGCAATTGAAATTGGCTGAAAAGTGGTTTACTGCGAAGAACATTTGTTCGTAAAGTGGTGTATGTTTTTACGGGTTTTTCAACGATGTTTATATCATATTCCAATACATACATACATACACGCACGCACACGCACACACACACACACACACACACACACACACACACACACACACACACACACACACACACACACACACACACACACACACACACACACACACACACACACACACACACACACACACAAACACACACATACACACACATACATACATATAAATACATACAGACTACATACGTTCATAGATACATACGTAAGTACACACATACAAACGTAAATACATACGTAAGTACACACATACAAATGTAAATACATACGTATATATGCATACGGACATACATACACACACTCACACTAGCACACACTAGCACACACACACATACTCACACACACTCATATATATTTTATTTTTGAGGATTGTTACGCTTTCTTTTGTCTCACAAGTATATTTTACATAGGCGTTTGCTGTTGTATATTTCCTACCTTGAAAACGGAATCACGCGCTGATTTTCTCGTCTTTTGTTACGATATATTTGTTGATATTACTTCCATTATTTGTTTACTAGATATTTAAGTAGATTTACATTTTAGATTTCACAATCCTTTTCTTCACGCAAAAGGCCTCTATCTGGTTGTATCTGTAGTAAGTAAAATCTTTGTCTTTCAGATTTCATGTTGTATAATCTAAGTGCTGTCATTAGTTTTGTTTTTATTTTCTGTCTCAACAGGCCCTCTCAATTATCATTCAGCTGAGAATTTCAAAACTATATTTTATTACTTTACAGATGGTGTAGTTATGCCTTAGTTCTGTTTTAAGTATTAATCTAATGTATCTATAGTAGTGCTTCTTAATCTTTTCCTTAATATTTTCTTGTTCATTAATTCCTATTTATTTGCAAGTTTCTTTACCTTCTTGTCTTTAATTATCTTATCTGTGTACTTTAATGGAACACCATAGTGGTGTTCATAATTAATTTTCTTCTCTTCAATGTGGCATCTATATATTTTCCTTATCCGAATATCGTATTAATTCTAGCAAATATATGAGTTTTTTTCTAGATATTTTAAATGTTCGTAGGTAATTTTCTAGTAGATATTTTATAAGCAGGATACGACATATAGTCGTCCATGTAAAAAAGAATTACACGAGTTATATCAGAAAAGAAGCAGGACTGGGGTCCCCAAAACAAGAATAGATATTTCAAATCCAAAATACAAACTACAAGTTTTCCCTTCAAATCCCCCCCCCCTCTTAGTCTAACCCATTTTCCCATCCTTCTCTCCAGGCCCCCATGCTCAACTGGAAGGATTCTCCAGGGATTCTCCGCATCTCCATCGTCACCGAATTGATAGTATCCACCTCCGAAAAATACGTACCCTTGATAACCATTTTGAGGTTGGAAAAAAGGAAAATATCACACAAGGCCAGGTTGGGTGAGTGGAGAGGCTGTTACAGCACGGCGATGTACTTTCCGGCCATACCATCTTCGCACAGACATTCAGCTTCGGTGATAATCTTCCAAACGCTGTGAAGGTTCATGTCTAGCTCACCTGCGATGATACGAACAATCAGCTGACGATTGTCACGCACCACCTGCCTCACGCGCTCAACACTGGCCTCAGTCCTGCTCATTAAATGTCTTCTGCTCCTGGGATTGTCTTCCACTTCTCTGCGCCCCTCTCTGAACCTTTTGTGCCACTCGAAAACCCATGAGCGCAACATCGTCTCATCTCTGTACAATTGCTGCAGTATTCTGAGTCCTTTCAGTATTTATTTAATTCATCTCCTAACAGTTTGTCTGTGCTTGTTACATATTTCAGTTTTGGAAATATTTGGTTTTCGTAAGATGTGAAATGATGCCTCATTCAGTTATTGTACATGGCCATACTTGTATACGCAATTTTTCTAGTAAAGTGTACTTCATTTATTCCCATTATTTTTACTCTTTCTCGATGAAATCGTTTTGGACATAGAATGAAGCTATAAGCTTTGATCATTTAAAACGAAAATTGTTTAACATAACCATAGCTTTTCTCAGGCGTTCATTTCTTTCGGGTACTTCGATTTTGTAATTTTATATTACTTTATTAATTATCTCCCCTCTTTTTAATTGCATATGTTTACTTTTGGTTTCGTTAAGAATTGTACTATGTTTTTATCCATCTTTTCTCTCATTATTAATATTTCTTAGGGCGGTGGATTACCAGAATCGGTAGAGTGCGTCGGACAATAAGCTTTGTGACATAGAGTTACGACTCTTTGCGTTCTGAGTTCAAATCCCGCCGAGGTTAACTTTGTCTTTCATACTTACGGGGTCTATAAAATGAAGTACCAGTAACGCATATGGATCGATTTAATCGACTTTTCCCTCCCACTAAATTACTGTCATTGTATCTCAATCAGAAACTTTTATTAATATTTCTTTTTCATGCTATTTGTTTGGATTTTGATAAACGCGCATATATTATTACGTTTGGCAGTATCGATAAAGTGTCGTACGCCATGCTTTGCACCATAGAGTTACGGCCCTTTGTGGTCTGAGTTCAAATCCAGCCAAGTTTAACTTTATCTTTCATCATTACAGAGTCGATGAAATAGAGCAGCAGTAATGCACTGGGATAAATGCTACCCTTGTACCAACAGTAGGGACAATTATTACGCTTAATTTGTTTGCATTGATACTTAAATTATTTGTATTTCTAAACTTTAAATACCAACAAAGTTGACTGAGTTTTGTCCTTTTATTGTGGATCAAATAAAGCCACAATCAAATCCGTCGGGTTAACGAAATAATCAAATTTAAATTCCTTACTTAAATCTATGATTATCTTAGAAATATTATTGGAAGCAGCCAAAATGTAGATTGTGGCAGAATAGGGTAGAGCATTAGAAATTATTTTCGTGAGATTTATCCTAGCTTTTTACGTATTGAGTCAAAGTCCTATCGAGGCGCACTTTACGATTCATCTTTCTGGGGTCAATAAAATAAAGTACCATTGAAATGGTATTCATCTTTTCCCATATTGCTGGCCTCGGGCCAATGTTTAAAATAATTATTAGTCAAAGTGTGTAACCAGCGAATAAGATAAACATATTAAAAACTTCCACAAAACAAGACCATTATTCAAAACCAAAGAAAACAAATACGGATTATGTAATATGCAATTCTAGTTATTATCTAATCACTCTCTAGGTAATTAACAAAACCTGAGAAGCGGGTGGATTGTGTGTGTTTTGAAAGTTAATATTCGTGAAAAAAGTAACAGAAATAAATGAAAATTTATGTTGTTAGCGAATGAGTTTGACAATTTTAACAATTTAAAGAATTATAGATAATGAGAACAAGGTCTAAATATAAACATATATAAGCTTACAAATATATACATGTACAAATGTGTGTGTATTTTAAAACTCGTGCATTTAGATCTATAAATGTGTATAAGTGTGTATATATATATATATATATATATATATATATATATATATATTTATATATATATATATATATATATATATATATATATATATATATATATTAGAAAGTGAGGTTTTTTTTACAAAATGAAAAATAACCGAGGTGTCCTACACGAGTGAAAGTATAAAGAAAACGAGATGGAATCGAAAATGCAACTGGAGTCTTATTTTTTTTTTAAATATATATATTTATTTGGTTCCTTTACCGGTTTCGCAGTTCTTCTGCTTTTCAAAAGATGTGAGAAAAACCACAGACCCTCCATCTCAACTCACCTTTTGAAAAGCAGAAGAACTGCGAAACCGGTAAAGGAACCAAATAAATATATATATTTAAAAAAAAAATAAGACTCCAGTTGCATTTTAGATTTCATCTCTTTTTCTTTATATATATACATATATATATATATATATATATATATATATATATATATATATATATATATATATATATATATATATATAAAGAAAAAGGGATGAAATCGAAAATGCAACTGAAGTCTTATTTTTAAAAAAATATATATATTTAAAAAAAAAATAAGACTTCAGTTGCATTTTCGATTTCATTCCTTTTTCTTTATACTTCCACTCGTGTAGGACACCTCGGTTATTTTTCATTTTGTAAAAAAAACCTCACTTTCTAATATATATATATATATATATATATATATATATATATAGTTAAAAGAATAGAGGTGTAACACACAAGTTATTATATATTGGTAAACGGAATAGAAAATGCTGACAAATCGTTCACAGTTGAAAAATGGTTTAATTAGGAATAAAAGAGTATTAGTGATTGTATGGGTTAGTATTCAGTTGTGGTTTTGTGTTTTTAAGTTTTTACCGGTTGCGCATTTCTAAATGCTTTTCAAAAATAATTTTGAGATAGAGTGTCCGTGCTGTTTGCTCTGATCTGATTATTTTTGGGAATTCTACCTGTTTTTATGTTAAAAAAGTGGCTCCAGCGTTATTTTTGTGTTGCAAAAATGCTTGTTGTCAAAACAATTTTGATTGGTCGGTAGAGGTCATGTGAATGTAAAAAGTTGATTTTGTGCCAAGACTGTTTTTATGTTAAAATGTTAAAAAAGTGGCTCCAGCAAAAATTATTGGTCAAAACAATTTTGATTGGTCGGTAGAGGTCATGTGGATAAAAAATTGGTTTTGCGCCAAGATTGAGAAATGACTCTTTCACAACAAATATGTGTGTGTGTGTGTGTGTGTGTGTGTGTGTGTGTGTGTGTGTGTGTGTGTGTGTGTGTGTGTGTGTAGTAGTAGTAGTAAGGTGTTCGATGCTGCGACAATGGCCAGCAGCGATGTGTGTCAAATGGCTATTAAGATAAGTGTGTGTGTGTGTGTGTGTGTGTGTGTGTTTGTGTGTGTGTGTGTTTGTGTGTGTGTGTGTGTGTGTGTGTGTGTGTGTGTGTGTGTGTGTGTGTGTGTGTGTGTGTATAGCAGAGTCATTCGAAGGTCAAAAGATATTTTTCAGCTTTTGTCTTATACGGAGAAGTGCGTGTGTGTGTGTGTGTGTGTGTAAGTCTCTTTGTATGTTGATGTACGCGTGTGTATGGGTTTGTGTATATGTGTGTGTGTGTGTGTGTGTGTGTGTGTGTGGGTGGACCAGTATTTTTTTCCCGTGGTAAAATGGTGTACATTATTCGATTTTTTTAGTAAAATCGGTTCTCTTAATAAAACATCAAAAATCTTAACAATAAAAGGTGTGAAATGATATTCACTATATATATATATACACACACACATACATTCACTACATATATATATATACATACATGCATACATATATATGCACATATATTTTTTTGTATTGCACCATAGAGAATGTGTGTTTACGTGTGTCATTGTGTTTATATGTGGGTAGAGATGTGTGCTGATGTAGGTATGTATGTTGACGTGTGTATGTTGTGGGTTCGTCTTAGGGAGAAGTGTTTAGACGGGGTCCGTATTTGTTAATGAAGTAAGATTCCTTGCTGATGCGCTGGGTGTGGGTGGCATTATCTTTAAATTTGTAGAGGGGAAAGATTCTGAAGTTGGGATGATTTTGGGCGGCACAGGTATCAATGTGTTCACTCAGTGGTATTTTCCTGTATTCCCGTATTTTAATTTGGGATCTATGGACAGTCATGCGTTGGCGGAGGCTGTTTTTGGTCTGGCCTATGTATTGTTCTCGACAACCTGAACAAGTTAATACATATATTAGATTTTCCGATGCACATGTGAAATTGTGTTTTACTATAAAACGTTGTCCATCTTTGAAATAGAATTCCGAACCCTCTATTAGGTTGATGCAAATGCCACAGTTGGGTCTATCGCATTTTTTTACTGTGGGTTTCGTTGTTGCGGTTGGCAGTACTTTGGCATGTGTTAAGATGTTTTTCATTGATTTGGATTGTCTTTTGCTCTTTATGATATCGTGTGTTCGTAGAATTTGGTTCATTCTATGGTCCTTTTTCAATACAGGGATGTTCTGGAGGATGGAGTCAATTTAACATTTTAACATAAAAACAGTCTTGGCACAAAATCAACTTTTTACATTCACATGACCTCTACCAACCAATCAAAATTGTTTTGACCACAAGCATTTTTGCAACACAAAAATAACGCTGGAGCCACTTTTTTAACATAAAAACAGGTAGAATTCCCCCAAACAAATCAGATCAGAGCAAACAGCACGGACACTCTATCTCAAAATTATTTTTGAAAAGCATTTAGAAATGCGCAACCGGTAAACACTTAAAAACTTAAAACCACAACTGAATACTAACCCATACAATCACTAATGCTCTTTTATTCCTAATTAAACCATTTTTCAACTGTGAACAATTTGTCAGCATTTTCTATTCCGTTTACCAATATATATATATATATATATATAGAGAGAGAGAGAGAGAGAGAAGCATACACACAGGCACACAAACACACACACACACATATATATATACACACACACACATATATTTATATGTATACAGAGAGCGAGAGAAAGAGAGAGAGAGAGAGAGAGAGAGAGAGAGAGAGAGAGAGAGAGAGAGAGAGAGAGAGAGAGAGAGAGAGAGAGGAATATACATACATATAATTGTGTGCTTATGTGCGTGTGTAGATGGAAGTTTCAATGTGTGAAATTTGGGTTGGTTCTTTATATTCGACACTTCTGATCACCTGTGTAAACAAAGAAACTCGTAACGCGTGCGAGTGAGAGACTGAGAGAGAGAGAGAAAGAGAGAGGGAGAGAGAATGTGAGAGACAGAAAGAAGAGAGAAACATCACTACCAATCAACAACAACAACAACAATGACAACAATAACAACAACAAAAAACAATGAGAAAATGTGCCTCATTCAATAGTGTTCGTTCTTGTATAGTTTCTCGTGTGTTATGGCGTGCATGTAAGACTCGAACTGTATATACGCTTTTCGTGTCTTTTGATCTGGAATTATCTCAAATTCCGAAACGCACCACTAATTTGGAATGGTACGTTGGTGTAGTAATATTATGGGTACAGATAAAGATATATATATATATAGATAGATAGATAGATAGATAGATAGATAGATAGATAGATAGATAGATAGATAGATAAATAAATAAATAGCTAGCTAGTTACATAGATAGATGAATAGATAAATAGATGGATGGGTAGGTAGATAGATAGATGGCTAAATAAATAAATAGCTAGCTAGTTAGATAGAAAGATAGATCGATAGATAAATAGGTGCTTAGATTGATACAGAGATAGGTAGAAAGATAGGTAGATAGAGAGGGTGAGAGAAACTCAGAATCCCATAGATGGATAGAGATTGAGTGAGAAAGAGAGAGAGAGAGAGAGAGAGAGAGGGGGGGGAGAGAGAGAGAGATTTGCTGACGATATGTATGTGTGAGAAAGAGAGTCCTAGAGTAAGGATAATTGAGATAGAAGTAGGGTGGATAAAAGAAGGATATCTTTAGAAATAAAGATAAAAAAGATGGTATGGGGTGGGGTAGCGTTAGAGTGACAGGGATAGGATATGTGTGCCTGTGTGAAAAAGAGAGTAAGTATGATTGAAAAGAGACAGGAAGAGATAGTATGAAAAAGATGTGTTTTAGTAAACGTAACACTAGAGAAAGACCGTGATCAACGAGAGAGGAAGAGAGAGAGAGGAGGGGGAGAGAGGTTAGGGAGGGAGAAAGAAAGTGAGAAGTGGGGAAGAAATAGAGAAATAGTGAAAGCTAGAGTGAGAAGAGAGAAATAACGAGAAAAACAAGGAAAGAGAGTAAGATGCTATATATCATAGATTGTTTCATTTCTATTTTTTAAGGATGTTTTTTTTAGGGGGGGGGGGTATTTTACACATTATTTATGGGGATAAGGTAAGAACGTGGGATGTGAAAAGAATGGTCTCTATGAAGAAAAACTTGAACGGTTGGGGAAATATTTTATGGGGGATTCTTTGTTTTGGTTTATGATTTATATATTTTTTATATTTATGTATTTATTTTATATGTGTTTTTCTATTTGTTTTGTTTTGTTTTTTGTTGTATTTCCTTTGATATATTTGTTTATATCGTATTTTTATCGACTTAAAATTTGTTTTTAGAAAACACGACGTGTTATGAGAATAAACATCATTATACTTGATACCTGCTAACAAACAGAAACATACACACACATACTCAGAAGACGCGCATTTACGCATATACATACATACACACACACACACACACACACATATATATATATATATATATATATATATATATATATATATATATATATATATATATATGTATGTATGTATGTATATATGTATGTATATATATGTATACATATATATGCATATGCATATGTATATATATGCATATGTATATATATATATATATATATATATATATATAAACACATATGTATATATATATATATATATATATATATATATATAAACAGATATGTATATGTATATATATATATATATATATATATATATATATATAAACACATATGTATATACAGAGAGACAGATACAACCACACAAACAGACGCAGAGCGACATATTCACACAAATACCTGCATACACATGCATAAACATATACACACATACACACAGAGAGAAAAGAAAACACATACTCACGCGTAGGCACAAAAACACACACATGCAGAGAGAAACATTTAAACAGGCACACACAAAAACGCATTCACGCATAAACAAAGTCAAATGTACCATTCCAATTAGTTTTCTTTTCCTCTAAACCCCTATTATATTATATTCTTTTTGCTCTTGTTGTTG
>OZ024743.1:232012441-232037441 GCA_964016885.1 Eledone cirrhosa | reverse complement strand
TTCTACAGAATTTAAAAGTCGCTGGAATAACCACAAATGCTCTTTCCGAAGATTTGATAAAAAATTTTCAACTTCTCTTTCAAACCTGATATAGAACTTAAAATGCAAGAATATGGACTATTCATTAACCTGGGAAATACTTTCAAGAGCACCCGCGTACCGAAACACAGCTCTATCTAGATTCTGCAAATTGTGTGTTGAGGAAATTATTTTTCATACTTAAATGTAAGAACTCTATTAATCTAAGAACGAATTTATTTAATTCTTGTAGACATTGCCAGATTTCAACATTCAGAACTATATATAAATTATAATTATACTTATAATATTTCTACTTATTTCCATAACAATCTCATCCACTTGGTTTTAATATATTGATATCTCTAAATCACAATATCTATAACATTTGCTATAATTCCACTGCTTAAAGTTTCATAAAATATATACGTATATAATTCTATTTTTTTTTAAATGTTAATTGTAATTTTAATTTTTATAATTTTTAATTCTTTATTTTTATCTCTTTAAATTTTATTTCTTTAAAAATTATATAAACATACAGAATATTTTCGAATATTCTATGTTAGTTATCTCTTATAAATTATTTTTTTAAAAATGGTCTCAAATTTTTCAATATTTTTTCACTATTTTTTCAATATTTTTCAATAGATTTATAACCACTAACTGATTCTGGCTAAATGTATTTTTTCAATAGATTTATAACAACTAACAGATTCTGGCTAAATTTATTTTTTCAATAGATTTATAACCACTAACTGTTTCTGGCTAAATGTATCTTTCAACATCTATACTTATTTTGACTAAAGAGAGCCAGATTAACGAATAAATAAATAAATTATACCGGAGTTTTTTCGTATCTTCCTATTTTAAAATATATAAATATAAATATTCTTATTAACTCAGTTAATTTAATTTATTTTAACTTAATATTTATTTACATTAAATAAAAAACCAATATCCCTCATAACTCATTAGAACAATTATCTATAACATGATATACCCATCTATTTATTTATTTATTTATTTATTTATTTATTTATTTATGTATTTATTTATTTGTTTATTTATTTACTTATAACAGAAAATATTATATTATAAACAAATTTTAAACAACTAAAAATCGTAAATACAACGTACTATATAAGATATAAACTTAGAATATATTTTCCCCAAATTAACGTTTTATGAGTTTTATTCATCTTCTCTTGTTTCTTTCTTCTCTCTCTCGTACGATTTTTTATCCTTCTCCTCTTATCTCTTCTCTCTCTCTCCATAGTCGTTTAAATAAACGGTTGCTTTTCAATTAATTACATATTCAAATGCATATTCACACATAAGTTTGAAAAATGTACATATGCATACTTATATTTAAGTATCAACCGTACTAAGAGTGAGAAATGAAATTTCGTTTAATTCTTTTCCATTTATCGTTTTCGGTGGTTGCCGAACACTGTACGGTGTAATTCGGGCTGTTTGTTTGTTTACAAACAAATAAACCGAACATTATAATAAATGTTCGATAAACACATACGTACATATGTATATGTGTGTGCATGTATGTATATATATACATACTACTGTACGTCTGTATACATATATGTATGTACATATACATTCATATATATATATATATATATATATATATATATATATATATATATATATATATATATATATATATATATACATACATACATATATATACCTATATATATATATTGATGCCCTAAGGACAGACACTGGTCTGTTGGAGATGCAGGACATGGCAGCGATAATGAGGGACAGAGACCGCTGGAGAGAACTCGTCCATGGATCTCGGGAATTTTACATTGCTGTAGTGGAGTCTGTGCTGCTGTATGGGTCTGGGACTTGGACACTGACCAAGAAACTCACTCAGATGGTGGATGGGTGTTACACGAGAATGCTGAGGATGGCTCTTAACATTAATCAGTATACACTGAAGATGAAAAACTCAGAGCTGTATGGGAGCATCCCAAAAGTCAGCTCAAAAGTGACACAGAGGAGACTGAGGTTAGCTGGACATGCTCACTGACATCCAGACTTGACATATATATATATATATATATATATATATATATATATATATATATATTTATTAAAATAACAGATTAAAGTTTAAGCAAAGAATCGCTGCTTTCACCCTTAACAGGATCTTCTGAAACTAACAAAGTCAATCTGTAAACGCAGAACTGGATATTTCAAAAAACGTTGCAACCGGAGGAAGACAGGAAGACGATGCTTTGGTTTATGGTGACGTTCGCTGGCAAAGAACGGGAGAAAACGAATAATACGTCATTAATAGGAGCGGTGAAAAACAATTACGCGCAAAGACAGAACCACGTTTATGGTATAAAAGAGGTCGTAGACTTATGTTCTCTAAGTGGTGCATAGAGACGTTCTCTGGCAATGAACGAAAAAACGAAGATAATAAGTCATATGTGGAGCGTGGAGAACAATAGCACGCAAAGACAAAACCACGTAAATGGTATAGCAGGCTTTATTAATGACGTATTATTCGTTTTCCCCCGTTCTTTGCCAGCGAACGTCACCACGAACCAAAGCATCGTCTTCCTGTCTTCCTCCGGTTGCAACGTTTTTTGAAATATCCAGTTCTGCGTTTACAGATTGACTTTGTTGGTTTCAGAAGATCCCGTTAAGGGTGAAAGCAGCGATTCTTTGCTTAAACTTTAATCTGTTATTTTAATAAATATTTGCTCTTTGGTTCTTATATATCTGATATATATTTTCCTTATCGAGCCCTCTTTGGATTTTAGTCTTCAATTTTATTATTATTACTATATATATATATATATATATATATATATATATATGTATATATATTACATATGTATATTATATATGTATATTATCTCTCTCACTCTTTCTCTCTCTCTCTCTCTCTCGCTCTCTCTCTCCCTCTCTCTCTCTATATATATATATAGGAAAAGGTTCAGGATCCCAACGGCAGAGCTCAAGCCTTTTCGACGGCTATTTCTGGTCCAGAAACACCCACCGAAACGGCTTTAGCTCTGCCTAAAGTTCGAGTACTCTGATGCGTTATGGTCCACCTGGTTCCTTACCACAACCCTTCCTTCGTTATATATATATATATATATATATATATATATTTATATATATATATATATATATATATATATATATATATGTATATATATATACACATATATGTATATTATACTTACATACATATATATATACGTATATATATTAGATATATATATATATACATATATATATTTTATGTACTTATATATATTATATATATATACATATACATATATTATATATACATATATATATTATATACATACATATATATATATTATATATATATATATATATATATATATATATATATATATATATATATATATATATTAAATAACAGATTAAAGTTTAAGCAAAGAATCGCTGCTTTAACCCTTAAGGGGATCTTCTGAAACTAACAAAGTCAATCTGTAAACGCAGAAGTGGATATTTCAAAAAAGTTGCAACCGGAGGAAGACAGGAAGACGATACTTTGGTTTGTGGAAAAGTTCCCTGGCAAAGAACGGGAAAAAACGAATATAATACGTCATTAGTAGGAGCGGTGAAAAACAATTACACGCAAAGACAGAACCACGTTTATGGTATAAAAGAAGTCCTCGACTAATGTTCTCTTAGGTGGTTCATAGAGACGTTCTCTGGCAATGAACGGAAAAAACGAAGATAATACGTCATATGTGGTGCGGGAGAACAATTACACGCAAAAACAAAACCACGTAAATGGTATAACTGAAGTCGTAGACTAAAATTCTAACTAGGAAACCGAATGATTCTCCACTTCAGAGTTAAGAATAAAGTAAATAAAATACAATACAGAGGTAATTGAAATTAAATAAATACATACACGCATCCAAATACGTGCATACACAAGCATACGCGAAAACGCTCGCCATAGGTATACAAAACCAATATATTTATCCTTATCGAGCCCTCTTTGGATTTTAGTCTTAACATTTATTATTATTACTATATATATATATATATATATATATATATATATATATATAATAATAATGAAATGACAGGAGGCTGGATTTAAGCAAATCCAGCCTCCTGTCATTTCATTATAATATTTAACTCCGTAATAGCACCACCAACTACAAAAACAAAGACGCTTGAACTGCTTTACGTTGAGTACTCACTATATTATTACATTGAGATTGACCATACGGAATTGACCAGTTCTATCCAGTGGTGAACCTCAAACCTGAATAAATATATATATATATATATATATATATATATATATATATATATATATATATATATATATATATATATATATATATATATATAATTGTTTCTACTTTTGGCACAAGACCAGCAAGTACCCAGTGCATTACTGGTACTTTATTTTATCGACCCCGTAAGGATGAAAGGCAAACTTAACCTCGGCGGGATTTGAACTCAGAATGGCAAGGGCCGTAACTCTATGCGTCAAAGCATGGCGTCCTATCCTCTACCGATACTGCCTATCCACCGCCTGTATATATATATAATTGTTTCTACTTTAGACTCAAGGCCAGCAATTATCCCAGTGTATTACTGGTACTTTATTTTATCGACCCCGTAAGGATGAAAGGCAAACTTAACCTCGGCGGGATTTGAACTCAGACCATAAAGGGCCGTAACTCTTTGCTGCAAAGCATGGCGTCAGACCCTCTACCGTACTGCAAATCCACCGCCCTAATATATACACATAAGTATCTTTGCAGTCGAAGAAATAAAATAAAACAGATCATAGAGTAGTTGTGTAATTATTTTATATCACAGAGAAAATATTAGAATACATTAAAGTGAGCATTAATATTTTAGAACACAGGAGCCTATCACATGCTTTATTAATGTGATAGTCTCATCTATACTTTCCTTGATCCACATATTTTTTTTTCAGTTTGCGCTCTTTATATACATATATACATTCACGATCTTTAAATATACATTAATTGGTACGCACACCAACATACACTCACACGCACACACACCTACACACACAAACGCGCGCGCGCGCACACATATATATATATGCAAAATAAAAATTGACCAATAAATCTTACAATACATCACCATGAATATATATATAATTAGTTAAATGCTTGACATATTTGCACATGTATGAATATGTATTCCAGTCTCCCCTCCCTACACCACCGAAGTTGTCCAATGGTAAGATAAAGGACAATACAGCATGGGACAATGATATATATATATATATAAATATATATATATAAAATTACCCTTCATCAGTACAGTGATCTGTACTGATGAAGGGTAATACCCGGAAACATTAGTGACTGCAGTTCTGTTTAGATGCCAACACAAGAGCAATAATGAGGGGCTCATTCTACTGACATGGCTTTAAAAATGAGACTTTTCCGCATAATTGCAAACGAATCGAATATTATTATTACTATTCGAAAAACTCAAATTACATTTACTATATTCAGCCATGTAGAGCGAAATTCTTTTTTTATTTGAATGTGGCAAAGCCGGCCATTGATCGCTCGTATGCAGGAAACTGACTGGCCAGTCTGCTGATATGCAAATCTGGCTGATCAGTGGTTCTGCTAATATGCAGATCTGACTGATCATCCAGTCTGCTAATATGCAAATCAGGACTATCAGTCACTTTATATTTTAGAAAATATACATTTTCACTAGCTCTGACAGTTGGGAAGTTAACAGTGAACTGTACTGATAAAGGTTAATACCCTGAAACATTAGTTTACATGCCAACACAAGAGCAAGAAGGGGGAGGGGGCTCATTCTACTGACATGACTTTAAAAATGAGTCTTGTTTACATTATTGCAAACGAATCGAATATTGTTATTAATATTAAAAAACTCAGATTACATTTATTATTATATATATATATATGTATATATGTGTATATATATATCTATCTCTCTCTCTCTCTCTCTCTCTCTCTCTCTATATATATATATATATATATATATATATATATATATATATATATATATATACACACTTCATCAATCGCATGCAGTTCTCTAGCTACAACCAAAGAGACAGAATCAGAGTATAGAAAGGACCCTCATAGAAAGGAATGTTCCATTATACAAGAGCACATCATGGAATAGCTTAGATAGGACTAAACATAAGATAGTGAAAGCCCCTTGATGGTACGACAATAAGGGATACCAGATTTTTATTTTCTTGGATGCTACCCCTGGAGGGAAACTAACTAACCAATGTAGAAAGGCCCTAAGAAAGACCCATTTAAAAATTAAAGTGGTAGAAAAACCAGAAACTACCATAAAATCCCTGATCAGCAAGACATACCCCTTTAAGAAAACTCACTGTACAAATATGAAATGTGTTATATGTAAAATGAACCCCCAGATAAACTGTAAACTAGAAATGTAGTCTATAGGATACGATGTACAGAAGGTACCTGCAGGAACATGACAACGACATACATAGGTGAGACAGCTCGAAGCATAGGAAAAAGAATAAACCAACACTGGGGGGAACTAAAAGGACAAAAAAAAAACGTTCAGTATTATACGAACACGCCAGACAAAGACATGGCGGTAATATAGACAACATGGAAATAAAATAATATCTAAGCAAACTAATGACTTAACAGATAAGCAAATCAGAGAAGCAACTAAGATAGAACTAAGAAGACCAAAGTTGAACAGAACGAACGAAGGGAATAACAACAACAACCATACCCAAACAAACAATACTGACATAAGGGAAATATTAATCAATAAATAAATAAGTAAATATGTACACAAGTACAACAGCAACAAACACATATAAACAAGCACTAGTGAACACAGTTAGAGTACAAAAACAAAAACACACACTCAAACGCGAACACACACACCAAACATTATACACATACCCAGAGACAGAGACAAGAATATATAAATAAATAAATTCAAATAAAAATGGCGTAGACATTACAATACAAAACAATACAATGGGCGGAAACATAATAGTACCACTGATGATGTTGCAGATGTGCGACGAAAGAACATTGATTGACTATATATAATTATTTCCGTATTTTTAACCGCTGGTCATTCAATGATAAACATTGATTGAGAAATAAATTAACTATGGAGATATAAAACATACAGAAGCGAAAACCAGCCCAAACCAAACAGTGAGTGTGTTCTGCTATTATTTCTGGAAACATTACAATAATATGATCCTCCCCAAGTATAACAATATTTGTTTCGACGCACGATTTCAAAAACCTTGCAATATATATATATATATATATATATAGGAAAAGAGTCAGGACCCCGACGTCTGAGCTCCGGCCGATTCGACACGTAGGTCTGACTCATTTCTTACTACCCACTCTACTACCCTAAGTATCGAGTATTCTGGTGCGTTATGGTCCACCTGTTTCCTTACCACATTTCCCTCGTTATATATATATATATATATATATATATATATATATATATATATATATATATATATATATATATATATAATAAATAAGTCAACTATGTAAAACTATGTAGATTATAGATATACTGCTATATATATTTTGGTGACAACAATCATTGGCTGTGACCTCTTCATGCAGTCCGAATTGGTGTGGTAGAGACAGGTACACATGTAGTTGAAGTGTATTTTACTACGTCAATACTCCGATATGTCCAGCTCCTGTCTCTACCACACAAATACGAGGTGCCTGAAGAGGTCACAGCCAATGATGGCTGTCACCGAAATATATATAGCAGTATATTTATAAGTTATAATAAACGAAGCCAAATTTTACATATTTGACTTAATTATTTTACATTACTCCGGAGTAAACAAACCAACCTGCGTACATCGTCGAGTGCTCCAATCTGCATACCGAGGTGTCGATAAACAACCAACACATACTGAAATATATATATATATATATATATATATATATATATATATATATATATATATATATTGTTATACTTGGGGAGGGTCATATTTGTGTAATATTGCCAGAATTAATAACAGGAACACACTCATTGTTTGGTTGGTTTTCGATTTTCGCTTCTGTGTCTTTTATATCGGTAATCTAATTTATTCGGTCCTCAATGTTGCCATTGACTGGCCGACGGTCAACAATAATACAGATACAATAGACACAAACACATATATATATAGTTTATCAAAGTTCTTTCGTTGCACATCTGCAACATGGTCAGTGGTGCTATTGTTTCTTCCCGTTACATTGTATGTCTACGCCATTTATATTTAGTCTGTCTATATATATATATTCATATATAAATTAAATGTTAGAGAAAACAATACCAAATTCTTGAACAAATATATTCATATATAAATTAAATGTTAGAGAAAACAATACCAAATTCTTGAACAAATATATTTAATGGCTGACAATTGTTTCGCAGAACATACAGATGATAAATATCGATTATAAAATCGAGAATAGTAAATAATAATAAAAAGAAAAGTTTGATATAGTCCCCTCATCGGAGTCGAAAAGAAGAAAATACGGACTGTAAATGTAAAACTCGATGAATACCCGTCCACCTAATGAAGATGTAAGATAATCATACATTATAAATATATATATATATATATATATATATATATATATATACATAGACTGATCTTAGGATTCTGTCGATCGATTGGTTATTGATTAGGTGATACCCGCTGATGAAGCCGCATAAGCTGATTGTGCATTGTTGCATAATATATGCAGACAGATGGTGCAGTGCACCTTACTGCTGCATTAGTGCAACAGAAACTCGAGTCAGGGAACCTTATAGGCACCCGCTTTACGTGTGTTGTGTTGAAGCAAATAACTATGTGTATACTCTGGTAATGTATCTTAAATTGCCCATGGAGTGCGCTGAGATACAACCGGTACTAGCATTGATAAATAAGCTGGGTCCGTCAACCCTTATTATTATTATCTCCCAACTAGCGGACTATTGAGAGAAAGTTAAACAATTTTTCAATTTTTATTGTGTTTTTGTTTTGAAATGCACTCTTTTTTCTGCTACTAATTTTGTCTCTCACTATTTTAAATTGTGAATTAGACTGGTTATCTACGCATGTGGCTGACACATTTCAGCTCGCTACTATTTTGTTATATAATAGATGATCGCATTTAAAGTCCGTTAAAGGTTATTGACACTACCATTGTTACCATGGCTTTCCTCTAGCCATGGGGCTTGGAGACATGAACCGAATGTTACCATTCTATTTTATATCATTATGAACTGCTATTTCTAATAGCCATCTTTTCACCCCTTGATAATTTGTGTGTCAGACACGTTTGTTGAGGGGTTCCGACAGGAAGTAAAAGATTGATACTTTTTAGCTTCCCGTCCCCACGTAAAATTTGTCAATCAGTGGCTAGTTGAGAGATAGTGTCCTATCGGGTACCAGTTGCTAATAGCTTTACCGTGTCAGTCGTCACAAACAGTCATGGCCGGTATAGACTGGTCTTAGGATTCTGTCGATCGATTGGTTATTGATTAGGCGATACCCGCCGACGAAGTCGCATTAGCCGATTTGTGCATTGTTTCATAATATATGCAGACAGATGGTGCAGTGCACCTTATTGATGCATTAGTGCGGCAGAAACTCGAGTCCGAGAACCATAGCGGCACCCGTTTTACGTGTGTTGTGTTGAAGCAAATAACTATGTGTATACTCTGGTAATGTATCTTACATTGCCCATTGAGTGCGCTGAGATACAACCGGTACTGGCATTGATAAATATGGTGGGTCCGTCAACCCTTATTATATATATATATATATATATATATATATATATATACAGATATAAATATATATATATACATACCTATATATATATATATGCATGCCTATATATATATATATATATATATATATATATATATATATATATATATATATATATATATATATATATATATATATATATATATATATATATATATATTTATATGTGTGCCCGCATCTATCTATCTATCTATCTATCTATCTATCTATCTATCTATCTATCACTGGGATGATCTAGCTGTCGTCTATTCTACAGCGTAGATGTAATTCACTTTGCGCAGAAGTTTTGTTCAAATTTATTGCGGAAATTTTGTAAGTTCAATTTTAATTTTGATACTATTGTGAACTGTCAGGCGGTGGGTCAGCTCATCTTTGCCCCTCCCAGAGGTGAAAAACTTGTTTTTAAAAATTTTGTGGCATAAAAAATTTCAATCGTCTGACAGAAATGTTAAACGAAGCTAACGAAAATAGTGGTGGGGGGACAGCGGTAAGAGTTATAAGCTCGCACGCTTTAGCCCCCCCCCCCTTCTTTCCAACTAACGTCATAGAGAAGGAAAGAAAAAATAAAATAAAAACAGACGAATCTGCGGAGAAAAATGACGAAAACACAAATCTGGACATTGATTCCAACAACGAAAAAAAAGAAATTTGAAAAATTGCATGACAATATTAATACCACAAACAAAGACACGACAAACACAAAAATAACATTTGAAAACAACATCATAACAGAAAGCAAAGCAGACGACAAATTCAACACCAATAATATTTCATTTGCACAAACAACAAAGAAATCTTTGACATATATACCTGAAAATATTTCAGATGTGGCACAAAGAATTACAGACGCCAAACAATACATAACTGAAGGGGAAAATGGTATTTTATCGGTAAAAATGCCTCAAGAACTCACCAAAGACATTGAAAGTCGGACGGTCGTTTACCGCACCATCAACAACATTTCTAAAAAACCTCAACAGCCAACACAAACAGAAATCAAAGCAGTACTTACAGGAGTACTTAATGAAACCACTTTCATAAGAAGAGAGACTGTATGGAAGCCTAGCGATTATTATGAAGAACGAATCGGCGGCAAAAAAATGTGCTTTGTCACCGATTCGTTCGACAAATTTTACCTTTTATCCATCTTATATGGGTAAAAGAACTTAGCGCATATGGCTGGATGCAATGATGCCAGATGTGGACTACTGCTGGCTCATAGCTGGCTTCATCGATCCAGCGAATGACAACGTGATTTCCATTGGGAAAACCACAGGCAATGCGTTCAGTGAAACAGGTATAGAAATTGTAGTGCAAATGAAGCCTGAACGCATCACCCAAATACCCGACAGAATCCTATTAGAGGGCCACGGGTATATAAACATTAGCGTGGAGGGGAGAAGGCCGTCCTGTCATATCTGTGCAGGCAGAGGGCACCTGAAGGCGGCTTGTCCCCAACTCAACAAAAAGAAAACCCTGCTACCAACACCAGCTCCACCACCACCACAACAGATAAACAAACAACAAAACTCAGTCCCACCCAACCCGTCCCTCAGTAAAACTACACCACCACCACAACACAAACAGTCACAAAACATTACCCAAAAACAAAATACAGTCCCACCCAACCCCTCACTCAATAAAACAACACAACCACCGCAGCCACAACACACAACACAGTCTAACATAGTGACATCCATCTCCCCCACAAAGAAAACCAACACGGAAAAATTACCAGCAAATATACCTCTTCCCTCCAACACTGAAGATAACCCAACGAATTCGGAGGAAGAAACGGAGTCCTTCAGACAGATTAAAAGGAAAAAAAGAAAACATGTGCAAAACACACAAGGCCAAACAACCCCTACCCAAATGTCAACACAATCCAACAAAACACAAAACACCCCTCCAGCAACAAACAAAACCAAACCTGCCCCTCGCCTCTTCGAAACACTCACACCAGCCGAAAAAAAGACATTACACTATACTTACATCAACAGAAACAATAATAAATTAAATGAACTCATGAACAATAATCCTTCGGTACAAACCGAAGGTGTAAACTTTGTTTCTTCAGAAAACTACCCACATTTAAAATTAATAAAGATCCCAATGAACCTCTACCAAAAACTAAAAAAGGATTTTAAGGAGGACGTAGGACCACCCTCTGTCAAACCCATAAACTGCGTCCTACTAAAAAGCTTTGCCTCTCCCCTTCCCCTCCCCAACACAACTCCAAACACCCCAACCCCACCACACACTGACGACCCCACACCACCACAAGACACCGCTTCACAAGACACCCCCGACCCCATGGAAGTCGTGCGACCCGAACCCCGGGAAGCAGAAAGGTAGGTCTCTACACTCTCCTTTAGCTTTGTCGCCCACATGGATGTGTTAAGAGTAGGATGTTTGAATGCACGTGGCCTGGGCTCAACTTGGAAGCAAGCAAAGCTTCTAAATGACCTCAGGTCACGTGGTATAAATGTAATGGTTATCTGTGAGACTCGGATCAGCGTCGTGCGGCAGCTGGCCCCTGATGACTTTGAGGTGCATGCATCTCTCTGTCAACCTGGAGGTGGGGGTGGGGTTGTCGTACTGTGGAAAGACACCTGGGTCTCGCCGTACAGGTTGTTCACTCGGACCCGGAGGGTCGTTTTTTGGTGCTAGACGTTGGCAGTAGTGAAGGTGCGGCCTTGAGACTGGTTGCCGTCTACTCCCCTTTCGGTGCTGAACGGCCCGACTTCTTCCAGCGTTTGGAGACTTTTCTGGGAACGTCGCGTTCTCTGCTTCTAGCGGGGGATTGGAATGACATCCTAGATGCACGTTGGGACTATGCAGGAGCCTGTCCTAATAGAGGAGGGTGTAACAGCCTCAAGGGGTTACTCGACCGTTTTAACTTGGTCGATAGATATCGACTAGATTTTCCAACTGTGCCAACCTGGACTTGGACGAACCACAGTGGTCAATCTAGATCGTACTTAGATAGATTCTTAGTTTGAATTAAGGATAGGGACATATTAAGCTGTCCAGAATTGCTCACGGTTGGCTATACGGATCACAAATTAGTGACCTGCGTAGTCAATCTCGAGAAAACACATAAAGAGGGTCCCGGTTACTGGAAACTTAATTTGTCTTTACCGGCAAAAGAGACTTACATAAACCGGATTAGCAGATTAGTTAAGGAGAGGTTGACGGGTGCAATCGTCAACAACCGATGGTGGGCATCTCTCAAAAGAGAGATTAGAACAGAATCAATAAGTTATAGCAAGATGTTAGCTGCCGATAGGAATAGAAACGAGAAAGAATTAACATTTAAATTAGAAGAGGCAATCAAGAGCGAAGATGTGGCCAGAGAGCTGGCATCGAGGACGGCCTTGAACCAGTTTTTCGATGCAAAGCACGAAGGCTGCGTCATTCGAAGTAAAATACGTGCTCTAGCTAATGAGGGGGCCAAAGCCGTTGGCTGGGCCCGCGTGACAGAAGCTAAGAGTGGAAATCGATCCACCATCCGGTCTTTGCAAGACGAGGATGGACGGGTGATCCAGGAGCCTGAGCAGATGTGCGAGGCCTTTCAAAGGCACTTTGCCCGATTATTCGGGGGACGCGTGGGTCCGGGCGGGGACGTGGATTTCGGTCCATACCTCGACGGCCTGCTGCGTCTCTCGAGCGAATAGGCAGAGTCCTGCGAGGAACCAATCTCGGCTGATGAGATCGGGGATGCGCTGAGCCAATGCAGCAAACGCAAATCTGCAGGTCTCGATGGTATACCTAACGAACTTTATTTAGCAATGCCGGTCTTCTTCTCCGAACTCCTCGAAGCGGTCTACTGCAATTGGCAGCAGAACGGGAGAATTCCTTGTTCTGTAGCTAAGGGCGTAGTCTCACTGGTGAGGAAGGACGAGAACAAGGGGGATAGTATAAATAATTTTCGGCCCATAACCCTGCTAAACACAGAGTTAAAGATTTTGGCCAAGGTGTTAGCAAAGAGGTTGGCGCTTGTCGTGGGTGGCCTGGTGGGAGATGCGCAGACATGTGCTATCCCATCCAGGTTCATTCACGATAATCTCCACCTCATGCGATACATCATAGAGAGGGTTGGTAACGAACCCGGCTTCGGTAGGGCCCTGATCAACTTGGATCAGTCTAAGGCCTTCGATAGGGTCGACCATGGTTACCTGGATGCGGTGCTAGCGGCGGCTGGGTTCGGTCCTGTTTACAGAGGCTGGATCACTGCCTTACATAGCAACTACATCTGTTCTAGGATCAAGGTGAACGGCTACCTTTCGAAGCCGTTTGAAATCACACGATCCATTCGACAGGGGTGCCCTCTCTCCTCCCTTCTGTACGTATTGACTCTCGAGCCTTTACTGAGGAAGTTGGAGTTGTTGCAGGGTATCCCCCTGTAGATGCCGTGGCTGTTGATGCGTAGGCACGCAATAAGGCTACGGCACCTACAGGTATTCCTCACTGGTCAACCGGTGTGGGCTCCGTTCGTGAAACGAGCCTTTCCGAGACTCGTCTCGCTCACCGAGCTGCAGTCCTGGGTCAAGCAAAGATCCGGAAAACTGGGAGACTGGCACACTGAGTGTGCCCAGGCGCACAGGGCTCTCTGGCAAGCGGACCAGGCCATCGGTGGATAATCCACCTCATCATTCTATAGAGGGCTGGTGGCTAGCAGGGGCGATGACACCCTTGGAGAGTCGCTGGACATGGAAGAGGATGAACTGGCCAGCCTGTTCGGTAGGACTTTCGGCCCGGGACCAATGGACAACTTCCAGAAGTCACTAGCCTGGCAGTGCTACCGGGGGGCTCTACCCGTTCGAGAGAGGCTCTACAGAGACACGGGTACCCGGGCAGGGATCCCTCGAAAAAGATTTGCCCTAGATGCGTGCGTCACGAAGAAACCGTTGCGCACGCATTGGTGCAATGTCCGGGCGTGGCTGATATGTGGGGCTACGCCGAACGACTGCTGTCGCGGGTGGCGCCGATTCGATTGACCGCCGAGTCCGTGGTGACAATCAAGCCGCCTCCCCTCTTCACAAAGGAAGCAAAGGCGGTTTTTCTGTGCGTAATAGCCATGTTGAAAGAGGTTGTTTGGTGGACACGATTGAAAGGTCTGAGGTCAGGCAACTCTCTCTCTGGCCATAGTCTGGTCTTCTTCTTCCGATATCACTTCGGAAGAAGGATAAGAATGGAGAGAGAGGTGCTTGGCCACAGGCAGTTTTATGAAAGGTGGGTGATAGAGGCGAGAATGGCTCGTGTAAATGGGCCTTCTCTGTATACCATCATGTAGGTAAAGAAGTGAAGGAGAGGGGAGCACCTTCTCCATGTGCTCCCCGGGCAAAGGATTGCACACTTTTTCGGGGGTGTGTGCAAGCCATCACGTCCCATCCCTTTTGAGGTTGTTTTCGATTAATTTCATTTTATACGCTTTTTACTCGATTTTATGTATCTCCCCCTTTGTATTTGTCCCTTCTTTTTATGCCTTTATGGTAAATAAAGAAATATATCTATCTATCTCTGGGATTGACACACGCGTATAACTTGCTGAGTAAGTTCTGTTTAAATTTCTATAGAAATTCTTGTCTGTTAACTTTAATTTTTGTACCATTTTGTAGAGGGACTGCCAGGTCAAACTTTGAACTCGTCAGTCTCTCAAAATATTCTAAGCCTTTAGGCGAAATAGTTAAACAAAAAAGCTTTTTTGTTGAAAAGTTAATATTTTTTTAAATGGCTGAAGCTTCTTCACCAAAATTCGAAGGAGGAAAGGGGAAGATAAGCTTACAGCTTCCGCCTGCCACTGTCACAGTAGCAGAGGTTAAAAACAAAGGTCAGTCAGAGGAAGGATTTTCTCCACCTGCTGACCAACAACTTGACGTTGCCATGGCAACAAACCAAAGAACCAGCGGCACCAGCAACAACAACAACAACAACAACAATGCTACGGACGAAAACAACACCAATAACAATAACAACAACAACAAGACCAATAACTGTGATACTAACAACAATGATAACAACAACACCACCAACTACAACAGCAACACAAACAAGGAAAAAGTCTCCTCGCCCAGACGGCAAGGAAAACCTTCGACTATCTGCGAGTAGATATAACCAAAGCAAAGGAGCTACTGACAGAGGCAAAAAAATACATAATGTACGGGGAGAATGGTGCGTTTTCGATCCCCCCCCCCCCGGAGCTAAAAAGCAAGAGTCTCCTAAACACTGTGATGTTTAGGACAATCTCAAATAAAAGCAAAAAACCAGCTCAACCATCACAGAGTGAGATAGAGCTGGTTTTAAAGGACATGATGAGGGACGTCACATTCATCCAGAAGGGTAGACTCTATGGGAGTCTATCCATTCTCATGAAAGACAGGGACACAGCAGTGAAACTGTCCATCAAACCAATTACATCCACCGCATACACCTTCTACCCTACGTACATGGGTAGAAGGACACAAAAAATAAAAATCCATACCATCCTGCCGATTATGGACATATGGTGGGTTTTGACAGGTTTCCTAAACCTGGATGATGACACGCTGGTGTTCATGGGAAAGGCATCGGGTGACGCGTTCAGTGGAACGAGCTTGTAGTTCAAATGAGGCCTGAAAGGATCGCCCAAATCCCTGAACGCATCATAGTGGATGATCAAACTTTCATCAACATTACCGCTGTGGGTAGGCGGCCCTCGTGTTACCTCTGTGGAACCAGAGGTCACCTGAGGGCTGTCTGTAGACAACTTAATAAGAAAACCCCAATCCTGCCTACACCACCAACAACTGCACAACCAACACAATCACTACAACACAACTACAAATACAAAAACAACAACCAGATCTCACACCAAAACAAAACAATGTCCAACCCATCCCCTCACTCAAAAAAAAACTATTTCCAAAACACCCGCACCGAAAACACAACCCGAAAATATACCCCTCCCTCCAACGCGGAAGATGACCCTAGTTCGTCCTCAGACGAGGAGGAGCACTTCCACACAATCAAAAGAAAAAAAAGAAAACACACCTCAGACACACAAATGAAAACAACCCCTCCCCAAAACATAACACTGACACCAACACAAAAGAGCTCACAACAACAGCAAACAAAAAACACCACACAAAAACAAAAACATGCATACACATACATAAACACAAGAAACAAAAAACTGTTAAACATTGTGTACAACAACAATTTAATAAAAACCCAAGGCCTAACTTCACCCAGGCAGGGGATTTCCCCCACCTCAAAATGATTAAGGCACCACAGAACACTTATCAAACTTCAAAAAACAACATTAAAGAGGACGTGGGTCCCCCCCCCCCTGCGTCGGGCCCATTAACCGCGTCCTCCTAAAAAACTACCCCACCGCCTCCCCAAACACCCACACAACTCCAAACACCCCAACCACACAACACACTGATGCCCCTACACTTCCACAAACCACCACCCCACCCAACAACCCATCCCCCACCCTCAAGGAAATTATGAAGCCCGATAACCGGGACGCAGATAGGTAAGTGCCTTTTTCTTCACCATCAACATGGCTATGCTAAGAGTAGGCTGTTTAAGGCTGTTTAAATGCGCGTGGCCTGGGCTCAACATGGAAGCAAGCAATGCTTCTAAATGACCTCAGGTCACAACGTATAGATGTGATGGTTATTTGCGAGGCCCGGATCAGCAACGTGCGACAGCTGGCCCCCAAATTTGATGACTTTGAGATGCACGCGTCTCTCTGTCAGCCCGGAGGTGGGGTTGGGGTTGTCGTTCTGCTGCAAAAACATCTGGGTCTCGCAACACAGACGGTACATTTGGACCCGGAGGGTCGACTAGTGGTTCTGGACCTTGGAAGTGGTGAAGGCGGCGCGTTTAGGTTGGTAGCCGCCTACGGCCCTTTCGTGTGAATGCGGCCGGACTTCTTCCATCGTCTGGAGACTTTTCTAGGGACGTCCCGCTCCTTGCTATTAGTGGGGGACTGGAATGGTATCCTAGATGCACGCTGGGACTACGTAGAGGCCTGTCCCGATAGAGAGGGGTGTAATAGCCTCAAACGGTTAATCGGTCGATTTGACTTGGCCGATAGATATCGACTAGATTTTCCGACTGCGCCAACCTGGTCTTGGGCAAATCGAAGCGGATCATCTAGGTCGTACTTAGATAGGTTCTTAGTGTAGAAATAAGGATAAGGACTTTTTAACTTGTCCAAAAATGAGCATGGTTGGCTATTCAGACCACAAATTAGTGAGCTGCATGGTCAACCTTGACAGAACGCATAGACAGGGACCCGGTTACTGGAAGCTCAACTTGTCCTTACCGGCAAGTAACGCTTACAGGGACCGGATTAGCAATTTAGTTAAGGAGCGGTTGACGGGCGCCATCGTCAACAGCAGGTGGTGGGGATCTCTCAAAAGAGAGATTAGAGTAGTCTCTATAGAATTTAGTAAGGAGTTAGCCTCAAATAGAAATAGGAAGGAAAGGGAGTTGGTAGCTAGTGTAGAAGAGCAATTAGAAGCGGCGACGTGGCCAGAGTGCTAGCGTCGAGAACGGCCCTGGGCCAGTTCTTCGACGCGAAACACGAAGGCTGCATCGTCCGAAGCAAAATACGTGCTCTGGGAAACGAGGGGACCAAAGCTGTTAGTTGGGACCGCGTGACAGAAGCCAAAAGAGGGAGCAGATCCACTATCCGGTCTTTGCGAGACCAGGATGGACAGGTGATCCTTGAACCTAAGCAGATGTGCGAGGCTTTTCAAAAGCACTTTACCGGATTGGGCGGGGAGCCGTTTGGGGATGTGGACTTCGGTCCATCCCTCGACGGCCTGCTGCGTCTGTCGGACAGGGAGGCGAAGTCCTGCGAGGAGCCGATTTCAGCCGCTGAGATAGAGGGCGTACTGAGCCAATGCGGCAAACGCAAATCCCCGGGCCTCGATGGTCTTCCATACGAACTGTATCTAGCTATGCCGGACTTGTTCCCCGATCACCTCGAGGCGGTCTACTGCAACTGGCAACAGAACGGGAGAATTCCCTGTGCTGTGACCAAGGGCGTAGTCACGCTAGTGAGGAAGGACGAAAACAAGGGGGACGATATAAATAATTTCAGGCCCATAATTCTGCTAAATGTAGAGTTACAGATTTTGGCCAAGGTGCTAGCAAAGAGGTTGGCGCCTGTCGTGGGCAACCTGGTGGAAGATGCGCAGACATGTGCTATCCCGGTCCATCCACGACAACCTCCACCTCATGCGATACATCATAGAGAGGGTTGGGAACGAACCCGGCTTTGGTGGGGCTCTGATCTACTTAGATCAATCTAAGCCTTCTGTATGTGATGACTCTAGAGCCACTGCTGCGGAAGTTGGAGTCGTTGCAGGGCATCCCGTTGGAACCGGGATTGCGGAAAGCGGTGTCGGCCTACGCCGACGACGTAACAGTAATGGTGTCGATGGCTTCGGAAATCGGGGCGGTCGGCACCTTACTGGAGGAGTACGAAAGGTTTACAGGGGCTAAGCTGAACCGGGACAAGTCGATCGGTTTGCAACTCGGCACGTGGAGGGGCTGATCGATGCCCTCCGATGGCGTCGTCGGGCGCTAGACGGAGGGCCCGGTGAAGTTGCTCGGGGTCTGGTTCGGACCAGACCTCCAGGTTGAGAAGAACTGGGGTGAGGTAACGAACAGACGTGTTTGCACTGACCCAGAAGTGGGCCGAGTGCAAACTGTCCCTGAAAGGTCGGGCGGAGGTGGCGAACACTTATATAGCGTCCGTCATCTACTACTGACTGACCGTTGTGCCTTGCCCAAGGGAAACGCTCGCCAAAATGGAGCGCGCACTCTTCCAATTCCTTTGGAAGAAGCGGGCTCCTATGGTGAGGAGATCCATCTGCTGTCAACACCCTTCGAAAGAAGGGCTGGGGATGCCGTGGCTAATGATAAGTAAACACGCATTAAGGCTACGGCACCTCCAGGTATTCCTCACCGGTCAACCGGTGTGGGCCCCGTTTGTGAGGCGAGCCTTTCCCAGACTCGTCTCACTCACCGAGCTGCAATCCTGGGTCAAGCAAAAACCGAGAAAACTGGGCGCCTGGCACACCGAGTGTGCCCAGGCGCTCACGGCTCTCTGGCAGGCGGACCCGGCTGTCAGTGGAGAATCCACCTCGTCATTCTTTCGAGGGCTGGTGGTTAGCAGGTGCGACGACGCCCTCGGAGAAGCCCTAGGCATGGAGGAAGAGGAACTGGACAACCTATTCGGTAGGACATTCAGCCCGGGACCCATGGGCAACTTCCAGAGGTCCCTGGCCTGGCAGTGTTACCGAGGGGCTCTGCCCGTTCGAGAAAGGCTCTACAGACACAGGCGCCCGGGTAGGGACCCCTCGAAAAAGATCTGTCCCAGATGCGTGGGTGACGGGGAAACCTTTGCACACGCATTGGTACACTGCTCGGGCATTGCCGATCTGTGGGGCTTTGTCGAACAACTGCTGTCAAGGATGGGACCGATCCGGTTGACCACCGAGTCTATTGTAACGATCAAGCCGCCTCCCCTCTTCAAAAACGAAGGAGAGGCGGTGTTTCTGTGCGTAATAGCCATGGCGAAAGAGGTTGTATGGTGGACGCGTCTGAAAGGACTGAGGTCAGACACCTCTATCTCTGGCCAACAACTGGTCCGTTTCTTCCGATATCATTTCGGAAGAAGGATCAGGATGGAGAGAGAGGTGCTGCACCCCAGCCGTTTCTATGAAAGATGGGTGAAAGTGGGGAGAATGGCCTGTGTGAATGGACCTTCACTCTACATCAGACTGTAGGTGAGAAAGATGAAAGTTCATGGGAGCACCCTCTCTCTGTGCTGCCGAGGAGACGGGTTGCACACTTTTTTCGGGGGTGTGTGCGACCCCCCAAAGCGCCTCCTCGCTATTGAGGATTTTGTTTTTCAATTTATTTTTGTTATATTTTATATTTTATATTTTTATATTTTGTTATTGCCTGCTCCTTATTGAGGAAGCCTTGTCATGTAAACTCCCCCCATTGTACTTGTCCTCTCTTTGATGCCCTGGTGGCAAATAAAAAGAAAGTTATCTATCTATCTATCTACCTATCTCTCTCTCCCTCCCTCTCCCTCTCTCTCTCTATCTCTCTCTCTCTCTATATATATATATATATATATATATATATATATATATATAGTTAAAAGAATAGAGGTGTCACACACAAGTTATTATATATTGGTAAACGGAATAGAAAATGCTGACAAATTGTTCAGTGAAAAATAGTTTAATTAGGAATAAGTGAAAATTAGTAATTGCATTGGTTAGTATTCAGTTTTGGTTTTAAGTTTTACCGTTTGCGCATTTCTAAATGCTTTTCAAAAATAATTTTGAGATAGAGCGTCCGTGATGTTTGCTCTGATCAGAGCAAACATCACGGACGCTCTATCTCAAAATTATTTTTGAAAAGCATTTAGAAATGCGCAAACGGTAAAACTTAAAACCAAAACTGAATACTAACCAATACTATTACTAATTCTCACTTATTCCTAATTAAACTATTTTTCACTGTGAACAATTTGTCAGCATTTTCTATTCCGTTTACCAATATATATATATACATATATATATATATATATATATATATATATATATATATATATATATATATATATATATATATATATGTGTGTTTATATAGATATAGTTATGTCCGTGTGTGTTTACATATTTCGTTATAATATAACATTATTTCAGCTTAAATAATTCTATACAAAGTGAAAGACAGAATCGTATTAATCATTATTAAAATAGGTAGAAACACCAAAGAACATCTGTTAACTGCGTCCTTATACAGCTGATATATATATGTCTGCTTCCTCTCTCTTTATATATATATATATATATATATATATATATATATATATATATATATATATATATATATATATATACGTAGGAAAGTAAAAAATCGGAGAATAGACCGTTAAAACATGTTTATTTAAAATATCACCTACGTACGTTTCGCCCAGTTGGGCTTCTCAAGGGCATAAATAATCACAAGTCCTCCTTATATTGCTCGGAAAGAGTTTTTGGGGTTAAATCCACATCAATGTTCATTGCTCGCAAAAATATCTTGTTTTGATTTTGCAGCAGGTCAATGGAGGTAACTCTGGCCGGTGTTAGGGCAGTCTTTCCCGGACAAATTTTTTTTTTCCGCATCCGTTTGTCTGAGGCTGGGTCTGGTATGCAAGGATTGTTTCCTGGGTGTTATTTTGCAGCGCCTGCCCGCCGGGGTGTTAAGACTTGTTGCAGGGAGATCCAGTGTACTATTTCACTCTTCATCCTTAACCCATCTGAAGAAGGATATTTTTAAGCGATGTGTACAAGTTATCGCTGTTTCAGCTCTGCTGGGAGTTGTTAACTATATCGGCCTTAACAACTCCTTGGCAGCATCCAATAGTGTTGGCAACGGCATCCGCAGACGCAACCAGAATAACCGCGAAATGACTGGGGAACATGCAGAACATGACGTGCGGAATAACAATCGCACAACCCCGCGTGCTGTGGGTTGTAATTGTGCTAACGACAGCTGCGATAGCGTAGGTAACAACGTAGGCAGCAACAATGATAGCCTTACCGTGGGAAATAGCCGGAACCGCGACAGAAATTGCAACTGCCGCGACAGAGGACGCTGCCCCCTCAGAGGATACTGCTTGACTGATAGGGTTATATATAGATGCACTATTACTAGCCACAATAGCGTTAAACATTATATAGGGGCCACCTCCGGCCCGTTCAAATTTAGGTTTCGAACACATCTCCACTCTTTCACAAATAGAAAACTAAGGCACTCCACTTCGCTCGCGGACTACATCACATCACTAAAGGACTTAAACATCAGCTTCTCCACGCACTGGGAGATTGTCGGCAGGGCTGCACGTACAACTTCAAGAGGAAATGCGATCTTTGCCTCATGTAGCTCTACCACATCATAACTGCACCCCACGAGCTCATCAACAGCAGAGCTGAAACAGCGATAAGTTGTACACATCGCTTAAAAATATCCTTCTTCAGATGGGTTAAGGATGAAGAGTGAAATAGTACACTGGATCTCCCTGCAACAAGTCTTAACACCCCGGCGGGCAGGCGCTGCAAAATAACACCCAGGAAACAATCCTTGCATACCAGACCCAGCCTCAGACAAACGGATGCGGAAAAAAAAATTTGTCCGGGAAAGACTGCCCTAACACCGGCCAGAGTTACTTCCCTTGACCTGCTGCAAAATCAAAACAAGATATTTTTGCGAGCAATGAACCTTGATGTGGATTTAACCCCCAAAACTCTTTCCGAGCAATATAAGGAAGACTTGTGATTATTTATGCCCTTGGGAAGCCCAACTGGGCGAAACGTACGTAGGTGATATTTTAAATAAACATGTTTTAACGGTCTATTCACCGATTTTTTACTTTCCCACGTGCTTACGCTCTGCTAACTCTCTAGCCCACTAAATATTAACACTTCGAATATTTAATACTGCCGGCACTAGTATCGAGCACCTTTGGCATACGCTACTTGGCAAATAACTATATGTATCACCTATCTTCCCTTTTTTCTCTTTCTCGATACGTAAATACTATATATATATATATATATATATATATATATATATATACACAAACATTCTTTCAGAGACCTAGATTTATATACAGATCGTTACATCTGTGTGGGTGTAGTTACAACAACAAACGTATGTATGTACATCTCTTTCTCTCTCTCTATCTCGCTCTCTCTCTCTATATATATATTTATATATAAATATATATATATATATATGTATGTAAAAGGTAAACAGAAATAACAACACAATCGGTGTAGTATATGGAAGGGATAAATTAGGTTAACTCTTGATACAGCAGGAAGAGGGTCTTAACGTTTCGGATGCTAGTTCTTCATCAGAAGAAAGCCTGAGAAATAAGATATATTTAGGGTATGGACGGGCTGGAATTTGAAAAAATGTCTTTAGATAAAAATAACAGGTCCATTCATGTTGACATCTCTTGCAAAACTGTTGGTGCTGGTGTTTTATGTATGATTTATTTTTTAGAAAAGTGGATGATGGAGCGCGTCTACCTGAAATGGAATAAAAAACGTTTTGTAAAAAGAGCTATCCTTGTGCACGTGCGTAAGCACACACACACATATACACACACACACATACACACACACACACACACACACACACACACATATATATATATATATATACATATACATATATATACATACATATGTATGTATATATGCATACCTACAGAGAGAAAGCGACAGAGAGAATGTAAATGATATATATATATATATATATATATATATATTCCCATAAACATACAGAATTGCAGATACGATCAGAAACCTATACTCATTCATACAAGTTTCAATGTCACACACTTACACATACATAAATAGAGAAAATATAATTATTTGCAATCAGTGGAAAACAGATCGTTAAAACCATTTTAATCAGGAATCAGCCATGTTATTCATTGAAGAGCTGTCTGAATGACTGAGCAATTAAAGCGATCTCTTCTAGCTAGCGGCCTATAGCCAACAATCTGAGTTTGAAGAGTGCGTAAAAGACAATGTATCAGACATATTCATCGCAACGGTGGTGGTGGTGGTAGTGGTTGGGATGTTGGTGTTGGTGGTGGTGGCGACAGTGGTCTTGGTGATGATGATAGTATTCATTATGTTTATGATGATAACTGTGAAAACAATAGTGGTGATAGTGATAATGATGAAGTTAATGAAGGTGATAATAACGAAGGTAATTATCACTAATGTTGTTCTTACTTAGTTGCAGTAGGTCGACTATTTTCGATTAGAAGTACGATTGAATGAGTTCCAGTCGGGGCCATCGCATTTATTTTTCCTAACCTGGTAGGATCCGAGTTTGAAAGAAATTGACTGGGATTTCCTGCCTAGACAGATCCCTGCTTACACCTAATCTTAGAATGGAATTCTAAATTATGCTAAAGCAGAAAATGTAGAGAAAACCCAAGGAATGGAAAAGGTCTGTCAAATCTCTAGAAAAAGTTTAATTTTGGCACAAGGGAAAACAATTATTCCCAATTCTCGACCT
>OZ024743.1:231999941-232007441 GCA_964016885.1 Eledone cirrhosa | reverse complement strand
CCATCACCACCACCATGACCAGCACCACCAACACCACCAACACCATCACCCTCATCACCACCACCATCATCACCATTACCAACATCATCAACACCACCACCACCATCACCAACACCAACACCACAACTACTACCAACGCCATCACCACCACCACCACCAGCACCAACACCACCATCACCAACACCATCACCGCCATCACCAATACCACCATAACACCACAACTACCACCAACACCAACACAACTACCAACACCACAACTACCACCAACACCAACACCACCACCAACACCACAACTACCATCAACACCAACACCACCACCAAGACCACAACTACCACCAACACCAACACCACCACCACCACCACCATTAACCTCACAAACACCACCAACACCATCACCGCCATCACCAACACCACCACCAACACCACAACTACCACCAACACCAACACCACCACCAAAACCACCACCATCACCACAACTACCACCAACACCAACACCACCACCAACACCACAACTACCACCAACACCAACACCACCACCAAAACCACCAACAACACCACAACTACCACCAACACCAACACCACCACCAACACCAAAACTACCACCAACACCAACACCACCACCAAAACCACCAACAACACCACAACTACCACCAACACCAACACCACCACCAACACCAAAACTACCACCAACACCAACACCACCAACACCAACACCACCACCAACACCACAACTACCACCAACACCAACACCACCACCAACACCACCACCACCACCAACACCACCACCACCACCATTAACCTCACAAACACCACCAACACTATCACCATCATAGTTAGAATAAAGAACAACGAAAACATTAATAACTACAATCTACACGAACATTAATGATTAAACAACAACAACAACAACAACAACGACAACAACAACAACAACAACAACAACAGCAACACTAATTACGCTGATGAGACTAATCATAAAGATTTGCAAAAGTCACAAAAAGTCACTATCATTAACTCACTGACACATCATCCTGCTACTATCAACAACTAAACTACTAACGTTACCTACATTATCACTAGTAGAACTAGTGTCGGTGGTGGTGGTGGTGTGGTGGTGTTGGTTATGGTGTTTTGATGGTGGTGGTGGTATTGGTGGCGTTGGTGTTGGTGGTGTTGGTGTTGGTGGTGTTGGTGGTGATGGTGGTGATGTTGGTGATGGTGGTGGTGGTGGTGATGTTGGTGTTGGTGGTGATGTTGGTGTTGGTGGTGATGTTGGTGGTGGTGATGGTGGTGATGGTATTGGTCGTGTCGGTGGTGGTGGTGATGTTGGTGTTGGTAGTGTTGATGTTGATGTTGGTGGTGGTGATGGTGGTGTTGGTGTTGGAGGTGTTGGTGGTGGCGGTGTTAGTGGTGTTGGTGTTGTTGTTGGTGGTGCTGTTGTTGTTGGTGGTGTTGTTGGTGTTGGTGATGGTGGTGTTGGTGTTGGTGGTGTTGTTGGTGGTGATGATGATGTTAGTGATGGTGTTGGTGGTGCTGGTGATGGTGTTGGTGGTGTTGGTGTGGTAATGATGCTGGTGGCGGTGTTTGTGATGGTGGAGTTGGTGGTGGTGTTAGTTATGGTGGTGTTGGTGGTGATGGATTGGTAGTATCGGTAGAGGGTTGGTCACTATGTTTGCAAAATAGAGTCACGGCCCTTTACAATCATAGTTCAAATCTCGCCGAGGTTAACTTTGCCTTTCATCCTTACGGAAAGTACCAGTAATGTACTGCGATAATTGCTGGCCTTGTGCCAAAAGTAGAAACAATTACCACTAGTAAAACTACAATTAATAGCAAATGTAACATCACCATCAACATCGCCATCAGCATCATTACCATCAACATCTCAAGTGCCGATGGAACACGTCACTATCCTGTCACGTGAATGCTCTCTATATTCAATAATAACGAACGGCTAAATAAATTGATAATTCCAACTGAATGGCTTTTTGTCTGTAGAGGAAATTGGGGTGTGATTATGATTATATATGTGTCTCAGTGTGTGTAATTTTGTGTGTATATATATATTTATATAAATATATATATGTATATGTGTATTTTACACTATATGTGTATGTTTGCATGTATGTATTTATGTGTGTATTTATGCATATGTATGCACATACATATATACATATATATATATATATATATACATATATATATATATATATTATTAAAATAACAGATTAAAGTTTAAGCAAAGAATCGCTGCTTTCACCCTTAACGGGATCTTCTGAAACTCATATATATATATATATATATGAGTTTCAGAAGATCCCGTTCAGGGTGAAAGCAGCGATTCTTATATATATTCTTATATATATATATATATATATATATATATATATATATATATATGTATATATATATATATATATATATATATATATATATATATATATATATATATATATATATATATATATATATATATATATATATATATGATAATAAGGGCGCTACGGAGTTGCAAATGGGTTACATATGAAAACAGTTTGTCCTTCATCGGTGATCTTCCAACCATCATAGACATTTCATCGCTTTAAAGACCATATACCTCCGGTTGGTGCGAGCAACGGCTAAAAAAAGTCGTTGGGACACGTAAATAAAGGGGACGCGAGTGTAAACAAACAAAATGGTGAAGCAACAGAAAGTGAGGAAGAAGGAGACAAGTCCCAAATTTCTATGAATTTAAATTCGGTGAAATCGTGAACGAGAGAATAAAGACCATCAAACCTGGTTGAAATGTGAGCAAGGAAGGAATTTCGCACAGGTCTAACGGGAGGAAGAAGGGGTCTGCTCTGCGAATTCGGTAAACATAAGTTCTGTGAAATCGTAGACGAGAGAGAGAAAAAATTCCGACCAGCTTGGCCGAGCGTGCGAGAGAAAAGAATTACGCACAGGTCAAACGGGAACAAAGAGGAGGAGGAGAGGTAGTGACAGAGAATGAGTGAGTGAAGGGTGAAGAAGAGGCTAACAGAGAGAGAGAGACTGCTAGAAAGGGTAAAGATACATAGAACGAAAAAGACGTGTAGCAGCAGAGGAAAAAATATGTGTAAATATGATAATAAGGGCGCTGCGGAGTTGCAAATGGGTTACATATGAAAAAAGTTTGTCCTTCATCAGTGATCTTCCAACCATCATAGGCATTTCATCGCTTTAAAGACCATATACCTCCGGTTATATATATATATATATATATATATATATATATATATATATATATATATATATATATGAAAGACGTAAAATAAGAAAATTAAAAAAATTAAAAATCAACTTACTTACTAAATTTTCACTCCAACTAATTAGTTTCTGTAAGGGGAAAAATATAGTTACGTAATATAACTATAGAGAATTCCTTACGTCATCAGGGAGTCTATTCTCAGCTAAGTTCCCAGGCGTTAGTAAGTAAGTTGATTTTTAATTTTTAAAATTTTCTTATTTTACGTCTTTCATATAATTGTTCTGCATCCCCCTGCATAGAACCACAAAGGTACTAAGACATAACATATATATGTGCTAGCATGGGTGTACATCTGTACACATATGTTGGTAGATGTACTAATTCTCTATATTTATCTCCAAATTATTTGTTGAGCAAAACTTGCCAAAATTTACTGCTGATTCATGGTAGTAGTAGGCTCTTGTAATAATACCACCCCGCTCCTAACTGATTAATCTCAGTGTGACGTGATTGATTCTTTAGAATCTGCCACTGACCAGAGACAGTGAATTTTTTCAGTGCTCTGGAATTTAGTGCTCGCTAGCTTTATTCCATCCACTGAATTATTATTTTTATATGGGTTCCTAGTGTCCGCGCATCGCCTGGGAACTTAGCTGAGAATAGACTCCCTGATGACGTAAGGAATTCTCTATAGTTATATTACGTAACTATATTTATCCCCTTACAGAAACTAATTAGTTGGAGTGAAAATTTTAGTAAGTTGATTTTTAATTTTTAAAATTTTCTTATTTTACGTCTTTCAAATAATTGTTCTGCATCCCCCTGCATAGAACCACAAAGGTACTAAAACATAACATATATATTAGCTAGCATGGGTGTACATCTGTACACGTATGTTGGTAGATGTACTCATTCTATATATATATATATATATATATATATATATATATATATATATATATATATATATATATATATTGTAGTAGTAGTTGTAGTTGTATTATGATAATTATTATTGCGGTGGATTGGCAGTAGCAGTAGAGGGTCGGACGCCATGCTTTGTAGCATAGAGTTACGCCCCTTACAGTCTGAGTTCAAATCCCGCCGGTGTTAACTTTGCCTTTCATCCTTATGGCGTCGATAAAATGAAGCACCAGTAATGCACTGGGATAATTGCTGGCCTTGTGCCAAACGTATCTTTTCGTATATGAACTGTTCAGGTATAAAACCAGACTGTAGCGGACCGAATGTATTTTAATTGATATTCCTTAATACACACATACAGTTAAAGTTAAACACACACATACATATACATATATATGGAATATCTCTCCATCTATCTGTCAGAGAAAGATATCTATCTATCAATATATATATATATATCTCCACACTTTCGCATCGACCCTGCCTTCTCTCTTTCCTTCTCCTCCTCACTCTGGTTTCTCTCTCTCTTTCTCTCTCTCTCTCTCTCTATCCATCCGTTCGGTTTTGAATGTTGACATGTTTACACATGCCGTGCTGGCCTCTCTGTCCGCAATCTTTGCGGCACGTTTTTACAACCGTCATAAAAATCCCTTATGGATTATCTCCCTTTCCATTCTCCTCTTCACTTTTGGTTGCTCGTATGTCTCTCTCACTTTATCCTGTTTATATGTGAGGCAGCACGATTATACCAATTCTGAGTCGTAATTGACCACCAAGGTAAAGTCTCCCATGCTGGCCACAACTTACTTTCCCTATTTATCCACGGTCACTTTTTTGCATGTTTCTTTCCCCTGTGTCTTTCCACGATGGGACCTGTACACTTTTTTCTCCTATTCCTTTCCTATTTTTCCCCTTTTCCCTTCCCCTTTCTTTCTCTCTCCTCATCTTTTTCCCCCATGTTCTTCCTCCTTTCTCTCTCTTTCCTTTTCTCTCTCGTTTTTTCTCCCCTTTTTTTCTCTCTTTCTCTCTCCTTTTCCACCAGGCCTTTTGATTAATAAAAGACCTCGGGCGCACCCGAACTACACCGATGTCCTGTAATTCAGCGCCGAAACATTGGTTCGGGAAACATTTACAGCTGACAATGGAAACTCCTTTCTTCCTTTCTCCTCCTGTTCCGTCCTAACCACCATCCTAAACCTTGTTATTAGTAAGCACACAGCTTCTTTCGTTTATATATATATATATATATTAGTAAAAGGAAAGAAAATGCTGACAAATTTTTCCCAGTGAAAAGTAGTTTAATTAGGAGTAAGTATAAATTAGTAATAAGTATTGCTTAGTATTCAGTTTTAGTGTTAAGTTTTTACCGGTTGCGCATTTCTAATGGTTTTCAAAAATAAATTTGAGATAGAGCGCGCGTGATGTTTGCTCTAATCTGATCAGTTTTGGAAATTCTTCCTGTTTTATGTGAAAGAAGTGGTTCCAGAGGTATTAAGATTTGGTTGGTTGTTGAATGACACGTGAATGAGTACTATAAATTTCGCGCCAATTCGTGTTGCAGAAATTCTTGTAGTCAAAACAATTTTGATTGGTGGGTAGAGGTCACGTGAATGTTAAACATTGATTTTGCGACAAATTTCCACTGATTGAGTAGTCACTGAAAAATAAGTCTTTTAAGACAAATATGTGTGTGTGTGTGTAATAAAACGGTTCATTGTTGTGATAATGGTCAGTAGGGATTGTGTGTGAATTGCAGTCATGTTGTTCAGGTGTCTATTAAGATAAATATGTGTGTGTGCGTGTGTGTGTGTGTGTGTGTGTGTGTGTGTGTGTGTGCGTGTGTGTGTGTGTGTGTGTGTGTGTGTGTGTGTGTGTGTGTGTGTGTGTGTGTGTGTGTGTGTGTGTATGTGTGTGTGTGTGTGTGTGTGTGTGTGTGTGTGTGTGTGTATGTGTAGCAGAGTGGTTCGTGGTAGAGGGAATAAATTCGGTCAGTAGGAATGTGTGTGTACGTGTGTGGGAGATATTTTAACATGTTGAAATATATTTTTTCAGCTCTTGTCTTATACGGAGAAGTGTGTGTGTGTGTGTATGTCTGTTTGTATGTTAGTGTACGCGTGTGTATGTGTGTGTCTGTGTATGTGTGTATGTATGTGTGTGTGTGTGTGTGTGGATGGACCAGTATTTTTGTGATACTGGTAAAAATGGTGTATATTATTCGATATTTTCAGTAATTTGCAAAAACGATTCTCCAAAAGAACATCAAAAATATTAAAAATAAAAGGGGTGAAATGATGTATAGTATTGTCATAACACCAAGGTGTGTGTGAGTGTCCAGAATGTACGTATTGCAAGAGGAATCCATTAGGGCCTGCCGTATGGGAATACTTGTGTACAAATATGTATGTTCCCATCAGTGTGCAATGCATATGTGCGTATATGTATGTGTGTGTCGGCACGTTTATATCTATAGACATCAAAAGGTGTCCAAATTTGTGTATATTTGTGTTGCACCATAGAACATGTGTGTTTACGTATGTCATTGTGTTTATATGTGGATAGAAATGTATGTAGGATGTATGCTGATGTAGGTATGTATGTTGACGTGTGTATGTTGTGGCTTCGTCTTAGGGAGAAGTGTTTAGATGGGGTCCGTATTTGTTAATAAGGTGAGATTCCTTGCTGATGCGCTGGGTTTGGTTGGCATTATCTTTAAATTTGTAGAGGGGAAAGATTCTAAAGTTGGGATGATTTTGGGCGGCACAGGTATCAATGCCTTCACTCAGTGGTATTTTTCTGTATTCCCGTATTTTAATTTGGGATCTATGGACAGTCATGCGTTGGCGGAGGCTGTTTTTAGTCTGGCCTATGTATTGTTCTCGACAACCTGAGCAAGTTAATTCATATATTAGATTTTCTGATGCGCATGTGAAATTGTGTTTTATTATAAAATGTTCTCCTTCTATGAAACATAATTCCGAACCCTCTATTAGGTTGATGCATATGTCACAGTTGGGTCTATCGCATTTTTTTACTGTGTGTTTCGTTGTTGTGGTTGGCAGTACTTTGGCATGTGTTAGGATGTTTTTCATTCACTTAGATTGTCTTTTGCTTTTTATGATATCGTGTGTTCGAAGGATTTGGTTCATTTTATGGTCCTTTTTAACACAGAGATGTTCTGAAGGATGGTGTCAAAGGCCTCATTGTTGATTGGGTTGTGTGTGGAGATGTATGGAAGAGCTTTTAGTTTCGGTTGATTTACTTTAGGGTGTCTAAGGTCCTGGGTACTGAGTTTTAGGGCACGTTAGATTCCATTGTCAATTAGTGATGCAGGGTAGTCCCTGCCTATG
>OZ024743.1:231982441-231997441 GCA_964016885.1 Eledone cirrhosa | reverse complement strand
CAACAACAATAATAATATACATATACATATATATACACATACACGCACACACATAAACATATCTATACACACACACACACGCGATAGCAACTAACAGCGCTGCGATCGAATGTGGCTTTTTAGCCCAGCCAATGATTTAAATTGTCTTGCACAGAGTCGGCAACCAAAACATTCACTGGGAATAGTCGGCTGTGGTTGGAGTTCGTGTACTTTTGCATGTCGCTTGAGCCCTCCTACTGATTTACATTCTCTACCACATGTTTGGCAAGCATGATGCGCAGCATCTCCAACAGCAGCCTGGTAGTCAACCACTGGTCTTACTTTATGACTGCGAAGATGACTTTCGAGTCCAGCTTTGCTTAGGCAGAGTCTCGCACAGACGTTGCATGTCAGCACCATAGGAGGACCCTCGCCGTCTGGAAGTGCAACAGCAATGCTCTTCCTCACATCCCGCTTTACTTTCTCGTATTCGATTCGAGATGCCTCAAAGGCAACTTTTCCCTCATATACAGTCTTTCTCCATTTATTACGATCAGCAGCAATATTTTCCCATGTATCAGCAGAGATGTTAGCGTTTTTCAGAGAGGCTTTCAAGGAATCCTTATACCTCTTTTTTGTTTTATCTGGCGGTCGTTTTCCTTTAACCAACTCTCCATAAAAGAGTTGTTTTTGGTATTCTAGAATCCTTCATCCTGGCAAGGTGACCACTCCAACGGAGTCGTTGCTTAAGCACAAGAGCTTCTATACTGTCACCCATAGAGCTTTCCAAAATCTCGACATCACTGATGTGGTCCCTCCAGTGAACGCCATGGATCCCTCTGAGACACATCTGATGGAAACGCTCCAATTGCTTAAGGTTGTGTCGATATGTGACCCAGGTCTCGCAGGCATAAAGAAGACAAGAGAGCACACATGCCCTGTACACCTTTTCCTTTGTCCTCCTGCATATGTCTCGTCGACCCCAGAGTCGCCTTTCTAGCTTTCCGAAAGCATCACTTGCTTTCCTAATCCTAAGTGAAATTTCTCTGTCAAGGTTGCTGTATCGATTGACAGTGCTTCCCAGGTAGACAAACTGATCAACCACTCCAAGTCGTTTGCCATACACATAGATGTTTGGTTCAGTGTACTGCTTACCAGGGGCAGGTTGGTACATGACGACGGTTTTCTTGAGACTGACAGTCAATCCTAGGGCAGTGCAAGCGTCAGAAAATACATTCAAAATGTGCTGCATATCACTCTCTGTGTGCGCTACAAGATCGCAATCATCTGCATACAAGGGGTCTCTTATGATTGATGTAAATACTTTTGTCTTCGCAGCAAAGCGCCTGATGTTAAATATGCTGCCTGAGGTTCGATATCGGATGTAAACACCATGCTCGCAATTTCTGAATGCAATACAGAAAACCATTGCAAAGTATATGGCAAACAGGGTCGGTGCTGGAATATCCCCCTGTTTCACACCATTTTTTACTGAGATAGGCTCCGACATTAACCCAAGCCTTCATGTCGTCATGGAAAGACCTAACTAAAGCAAGGAACTTATCAGGGCAACCAAGTTTCTGGAGAACCTTCCATAATGCATCTCTGTTAACAGTATCGAAAGCTTTTGTAAGATCGACAAAAACCTGATACAGATCCAAGCCTTGTTCCATGTACTTCTCCTGGAGCTGTCTAGCTGAGAAGATCATATCAGTAGTGCCGCGTCCAGCACGAAAACCAGATTGACTTTCAGGAAGAACACAATCTGCAATGTGTGTCAGCAGACGGTCCAGAAGCACCCTACATAAAACTTTCCCTACGACAGAAAGCAATGATATACCTCTGTAGTTCCTACAATCATTCCTGTTACCCTTTCCCTTGTACAAGACCACCATTTCTGCATCTCTCCAGTCCTCAGGTACGGATTCATTAGCCCATATCCTGCCAAACAAAGAGTGAAGATGTTGCAGGAGTCTCTCACCACCATATTGTAGGAGCTCAGCACGTATGCCATCCATACCTGGAGATCTTCCACTGTTCAGCTTCGAAATAGCCACTGCAACCTCCACAAGCGTCGGAGGTTCTGCGAGAGTTACTTTCACAGGACTTTCTGGAATGAGATTGAGGAAAGCTTCACTGACGACAGACGGCTGATTCAAAAGATCATCAAAGTGCTCTCGCCACCATCGTATACTTCCTTGCGAGTCACGAAGAAGTTCTTTGCCATCCTTGCTGCGAAGCGGTGTCATCAGAGAAGAAGACGGTCCATAAACCTCACACAAGAGACTCTACAACAGCTTTGTGTTATTGGGATGTGACGCAGTTTGTATCTCACCAACCTTCTCACTCCACCACTGATCCTTCATCTGAGAAAGACTCCGCCTAACACGTGATTTTACATCCCTGAGTTCCACAGGCAACGTATTTCTCTCCTGTGGTTTTGCCGTCAAGTAGTGTGACAGGGCACGCCTCTTATCAGCCAACAAGTCTTCTATATGTACATCATTCTCATTAAACCAGTCCTGATGTTTTCTCTGCACCAATCCCAGAACACGCCTGCCTACATCATAAACCCACTTTTTAAGGGTCGGCCAATCCTCACCAAGATCTGCAGCCTGCATCTCTTTTTCCAATGTCCTCTTCACATTTTTATCCTTAAGACGAGCAGCATTCAATCTTTTGGGCAGGGCAACACCAGGAGCCCGGATTTTACATTTAGTGATTAGTTTCACTTTTGCGCGTACCAGGCGGTGGTCCGTCCAGCACTCAGCTCCACGGAGAGCACGAACACACTGCACATCCTGTCTGTCACGCATCCTGACTAGGACGTAGTCCAAAAGATGCCATTTCTTAGATGCAGGATGCATCCATGTGGTCTTGAATTTGTTATTTTGTTGGAACATGGTGTTGGTAACACACAGATGAAGCTCCTCACACTTCTGCAGCAGGAGCTTACCATTGTTGTTACACTCTCCCACCCTATGCCTTCCGATACATACATACATACATACATAGATCCATACATAGATACGTACATACTACATACACACATACATACATATATATATGGATTCAAACATACGTAGATAATACACATACCAACACACACGCACACATATATATATATATACAGAGAGAGAGAGAGAGAGAGAGAGAGAGAGAGAGAGAGAGAGAGAGAGAGAGAGAGAGAGAGAGAGAGAGAGAGAGAGAGAGAGAGAGAGAGAGAGAGAGATTATATATATATATATATACAGAGAGAGAGAGAGAGAGAGAGAGAGAGAGAGAGAGAGAGAGAGAGAGAGAGAGAGAGAGAGAGAGAGAGAGAGTGAGTGAGTGTGTGTGTTTGTATGTGAGAGAGAGAGTGGGAAACATGCGTTAACTAATATATGTTCAGACATAACATTTCTACATTAATTCCAACTTGCATGGTTTTTACGCTTACTTTCATTCCATAAAGACTCACATACACAATGACTCAATAGATAATATGCAACAGATAATACATACATATGAACATACACACATTAATGTATATATATATATATATATATATATATATATATATAAATGTAAGTATGCATGTATACGTACATACATATATGTATACAGACGTACAGTAGCATGCACATATATATATATATATACATATATACATACATATCCATACAGGTACACATACATATATGCACGTATCAGTTTAGCGGCGCTAACGTCGCTTTGTTCGTTTGTAAACAAACTGAACAGCCTGAATTTATGCCATACGGTGTTAAGGCAACCACGTCACCTTTTTGTTCAACACTGACACAGGAACGATGTACTAGTTTCAAGCTTGTTAGCTATCATCAGCACCGTTTACCCATCTGCCAGATAGTTGAACGTTCGAAAGTATATACTTTCCTTATGAAAATTAACGGCTGAGCAGCCTAATTTGCATATTGAGTGAGTTAAATCGGTCAGGCATACCGAAAACGATAAATTGAAACAAAATGAAAACGAAATTTCATTTCTCACTCTTAGTATGGCACTTACTTAAATGTAAGTATGCATGTATACGTACATACATATATGTATACAGACGTACAGTAGCATGCACATATATATATATATATACATATATACATACATATGCATACAGGTACACATACATATATGCACGTATCAGTTTAGCGGCGCTAACGTCGCTTTGTTCGTTTGTAAACAAACTGAACAGCCTGAATTTATGCCATACGGTGTTAAGGCAACCACGTCACCTTTTTGTTCAACACTGACACAGGAACGATGTACTAGTTTCAAGCTTGTTAGCTATCATCAGCACCGTTTACCCATCTGCCAGATAGTTGAACGTTCGAAAGTATATACTTTCCTTATGAAAATTAACGGCTGAGCAGCCTAATTTGCATATTGAGTGAGTTAAATCGGTCAGGCATACCGAAAACGATAAATTGAAACAAAATGAAAACGAAATTTCATTTCTCACTCTTAGTATGGCACTTACTTAAATGTAAGTATGCATGTATACGTACATACATATATGTATACAGACGTACAGTAGCATGCACATATATATATATATATACATATATACATACATATGCATACAGGTACACATACATATATGCACGTATCAGTTTAGCGGCGCTAACGTCGCTTTGTTCGTTTGTAAACAAACTGAACAGTCTGAATTTATGCCATACGGTGTTAAGGCAACCACGTCACCTTTTTGTTCAACACTGACACAGGAACGATGTACTAGTTTCAAGCTTGTTAGCTATCATCAGCACCGTTTACCCATCTGCCAGATAGTTGAACGTTCGAAAGTATATACTTTCCTTATGAAAATTAACGGCTGAGCAGCCTAATTTGCATATTGAGTGAGTTAAATCGGTCAGGCATACCGAAAACGATAAATTGAAACAAAATGAAAACGAAATTTCATTTCTCACTCTTAGTATGGCACTTACTTAAATGTAAGTATGCATGTATACGTACATACATATATGTATACAGACGTACAGTAGCATGCACATATATATATATATATACATATATACATACATATGCATACAGGTACACATACATATATGCACGTATCAGTTTAGCGGCGCTAACGTCGCTTTGTTCGTTTGTAAACAAACTGAACAGCCTGAATTTATGCCATACGGTGTTAAGGCAACCACGTCACCTTTTTGTTCAACACTGACACAGGAACGATGTACTAGTTTCAAGCTTGTTAGCTATCATCAGCACCGTTTACCCATCTGCCAGATAGTTGAACGTTCGAAAGTATATACTTTCCTTATGAAAATTAACGGCTGAGCATTTAAGTAAGTGCCATACTAAGAGTGAGAAATGAAATTTCGTTTTCATTTTGTTTCAATTTATCGTTTTCGGTATGCCTGACCGATTTAACTCACTCAATATGCAAATTAGGCTGCTCAGCCGTTAATTTTCATAAGGAAAGTATATACTTTCGAACGTTCAACTATCTGGCAGATGGGTAAACGGTGCTGATGATAGCTAACAAGCTTGAAACTAGTACATCGTTCCTGTGTCAGTGTTGAACAAAAAGGTGACGTGGTTGCCTTAACACCGTATGGCATAAATTCAGGCTGTTCAGTTTGTTTACAAACGAACAAAGCGACGTTAGCGCCGCTAAACTGATACGTGCATATATGTATGTGTACCTGTATGCATATGTATGTATATATGTATATATATATATATATGTGCATGCTACTGTACGTCTGTATACATATATGTATGTACGTATACATGCATACTTACATTTAAGTAAGTGCCATACTAAGAGTGAGAAATGAAATTTCGTTTTCATTTTGTTTCAATTTATCGTTTTCGGTATGCCTGACCGATTTAACTCACTCAATATGCAAATTAGGCTGCTCAGCCGTTAATTTTCATAAGGAAAGTATATACTTTCGAACGTTCAACTATCTGGCAGATGGGTAAACGGTGCTGATGATAGCTAACAAGCTTGAAACTAGTACATCGTTCCTGTGTCAGTGTTGAACAAAAAGGTGACGTGGTTGCCTTAACACCGTATGGCATAAATTCAGGCTGTTCAGTTTGTTTACAAACGAACAAAGCGACGTTAGCGCCGCTAAACTGATACGTGCATATATGTATGTGTACCTGTATGCATATGTATGTATATATGTATATATATATATATATGTGCATGCTACTGTACGTCTGTATACATATATGTATGTACGTATACATGCATACTTACATTTAAGTAAGTGCCATACTAAGAGTGAGAAATGAAATTTCGTTTTCATTTTGTTTCAATTTATCGTTTTCGGTATGCCTGACCGATTTAACTCACTCAATATGCAAATTAGGCTGCTCAGCCGTTAATTTTCATAAGGAAAGTATATACTTTCGAACGTTCAACTATCTGGCAGATGGGTAAACGGTGCTGATGATAGCTAACAAGCTTGAAACTAGTACATCGTTCCTGTGTCAGTGTTGAACAAAAAGGTGACGTGGTTGCCTTAACACCGTATGGCATAAATTCAGGCTGTTCAGTTTGTTTACAAACGAACAAAGCGACGTTAGCGCCGCTAAACTGATACGTGCATATATGTATGTGTACCTGTATGCATATGTATGTATATATGTATATATATATATATATGTGCATGCTACTGTACGTCTGTATACATATATGTATGTACGTATACATGCATACTTACATTTAAGTAAGTGCCATACTAAGAGTGAGAAATGAAATTTCGTTTTCATTTTGTTTCAATTTATCGTTTTCGGTATGCCTGACCGATTTAACTCACTCAATATGCAAATTAGGCTGCTCAGCCGTTAATTTTCATAAGGAAAGTATATACTTTCGAACGTTCAACTATCTGGCAGATGGGTAAACGGTGCTGATGATAGCTAACAAGCTTGAAACTAGTACATCGTTCCTGTGTCAGTGTTGAACAAAAAGGTGACGTGGTTGCCTTAACACCGTATGGCATAAATTCAGGCTGTTCAGTTTGTTTACAAACGAACAAAGCGACGTTAGCGCCGCTAAACTGATACGTGCATATATGTATGTGTACCTGTATGCATATGTATGTATATATGTATATATATATATATATGTGCATGCTACTGTACGTCTGTATACATATATGTATGTACGTATACATGCATACTTACATTTAAGTAAGTGCCATACTAAGAGTGAGAAATGAAATTTCGTTTTCATTTTGTTTCAATTTATCGTTTTCGGTATGCCTGACCGATTTAACTCACTCAATATGCAAATTAGGCTGCTCAGCCGTTAATTTTCATAAGGAAAGTATATACTTTCGAACGTTCAACTATCTGGCAGATGGGTAAACGGTGCTGATGATAGCTAACAAGCTTGAAACTAGTACATCGTTCCTGTGTCAGTGTTGAACAAAAAGGTGACGTGGTTGCCTTAACACCGTATGGCATAAATTCAGGCTGTTCAGTTTGTTTACAAACGAACAAAGCGACGTTAGCGCCGCTAAACTGATACGTGCATATATGTATGTGTACCTGTATGCATATGTATGTATATATGTATATATATATATATATGTGCATGCTACTGTACGTCTGTATACATATATGTATGTACGTATACATGCATACTTACATTTAAGTAAGTGCCATACTAAGAGTGAGAAATGAAATTTCGTTTTCATTTTGTTTCAATTTATCGTTTTCGGTATGCCTGACCGATTTAACTCACTCAATATGCAAATTAGGCTGCTCAGCCGTTAATTTTCATAAGGAAAGTATATACTTTCGAACGTTCAACTATCTGGCAGATGGGTAAACGGTGCTGATGATAGCTAACAAGCTTGAAACTAGTACATCGTTCCTGTGTCAGTGTTGAACAAAAAGGTGACGTGGTTGCCTTAACACCGTATGGCATAAATTCAGGCTGTTCAGTTTGTTTACAAACGAACAAAGCGACGTTAGCGCCGCTAAACTGATACGTGCATATATGTATGTGTACCTGTATGCATATGTATGTATATATGTATATATATATATATATGTGCATGCTACTGTACGTCTGTATACATATATGTATGTACGTATACATGCATACTTACATTTAAGTAAGTGCCATACTAAGAGTGAGAAATGAAATTTCGTTTTCATTTTGTTTCAATTTATATATATATATATATATATATATATATAATAATTCTGAGTCCCGAAAAAAAAATATACTAATGCTAACTCGAAAAGATCTTATACAAGCTACATGAAAGTTCGTACGAAGTAGAGGTAGAATACGGAAAAATAAATTCAGAATCCACCCCGCCCAAAAGAAAAGAGAAGAAAGAAATACTGAAACGAAAAAATAAGGCATAAGTGCCACTAAGAAATATAGAAGGCACGGAAAATAGTGGGAGCGGTCGGAAAAGGGGGCAAGTATCCGAGGTCTAACACAACTGCTATAAAAAGCGGAGTCCGCCAAATCTATCATAGACTAGGGGAGGGGTGGGGTACTGAGGCTACAAGGGGCCAAAGGGCAGCCGCGGGTGGGCGAGAAAAGACGCCGACAAAGAAGAAGAACTGGGGTAGAAGGACTAAGGAGGGATGGGGGGAAGAAGGAAATTAAGGAAGCGATAAAACAATAAAAAGAAGATCTTACGTCTCCCTTGGCAAGCAGGGGTTACCCATTTATATATATATATATATATATATATATATATATATATATATATATATATATATATATATATATATATATATATAATATATATATATATATATATATATATATATATATATATATATATATATATATATATATATATATATCTATATCACAAAAGAAACGGAGAATCAGTGGTGCGACGAATAAGATTTATTAGAAATATTACAATCGTTTCTCTGGCGACAAGCTGTAAGCACGATCGATGCAGTGCTCAAACCTAACTCTGAAATCGGCAGGTCCGCAGATATGTCTCGATTCTACGAAACTCTGCTTCGTAGAATTGGGATATATCCAAGGATCTTGCGATTTCAGAATCAGGTTTGATCACTGCATCGATCGTGCCCCGAGCTTTTTGCCAGAGAAACGATTGTAATATGTCTAAAAAATCTTCTTCGTTGCAACACTGATTGTCCGTTTCTTATGTGATATTATACTCTGCGATACAAGAGCATTGAGTACTCAAACGGCATACCGCCTAAGGACGTTTTAAGCATCCCACACCAATTATATATATATATATATATATATATATATGTGTGTGTGTGTGTGTGTGTGTGTGTGTGTGTGTGTGTGTGTGTATGTAAAAGGTAAACAGAAATAACAACAAAATCGGTACATCATATAGAAGGAATATAGAAGGTAAACGCTTGAAATAGCCGGAAGAGGTTCTTAACGTTTCGGATGTTAGTCCTTCATCAGGAGAAAGAATGGGAAATAAGATAGATTAATATATATATATATATATATATATATATATATATATATATATATATATATATATATATATATATATATATATATATATATATATATATATATATATATATACATATATATATATATACATATATATATATATATATATATATATATATATATATATATATATATGCATATATATACATATATATATGCATATGAATATGTATATGTATATATATGTATGAATGAAGTAATTCCGTCTGAAAGGTCCAGGAAAAAAGAGTGCTCTATGTAGGTTACAGAGTTTAATAGTTATGTAATAAACAACATAAGATAATTATTTCATTTACCAGTGGTTTCTTGAAAACAAACAAAATTTGCTTTCAGTCATCAGAATGAAAAATAGGTGGTGTATTTATTGACAGTGGATTTTAAAACAAAACTATAATCTATATGAAAGTGAGGCTGGAAAAGGAAGAAGGAATGGAAAAAGAATAAATATAAAAGTAGATAAACACACATACACACACACACACGCACACACACATATACATACACACATATATACATATATATATATATATATATATATATATATATATATATATATATATATATATATATATATATATATATATATATATAGATACATACACACATATACACATACACACACATATATCACTAATGTAGGCGGATCACTAATGTAGGCGGGAAGCCGCTGGAATTGGTTGAGGACTTCCTGTATTTGGGAGCAAAGATTGGGAATACGGAGGATGATGTGGTTGAGAGGAAGAGCAAGGCCTGCGCGGTGTGCCACAGCTTGAGATCGGTGTGGAAGTCGGACCTTCGTAGAGACCTGAAAGTCCGCCTCTTCATTGCTGTAGTGGAGTCTGTGCTGCTGTATATATATATATATATATATATACATACATACATAGGAACCAGTAAGACCCCGACAGCTGAGCTCAAGTCGTTTCGACGGCTAATTCTGGACTAAATGAACATTTATCCTGGTATTTAAATAGCCGATCTTCTCAAGGGGTAATTCCATATATGGTCAAAGTGATTGTCAAAAATCAGTAGTAATTCTGTGGTTGCAAATTAGTAGGGGAGATGGTGGCTAAACCTGCCATTAGGAGAAAGAGGGGAGGGGGTGGAGTAGACCCAATCAAGCGTTGGTAGTGCCAGCTACAGCTGGGCATGAGGTCAAAGAAGATACAGGGGAGGGGAGGAAGTCGGAACGGTAGGTAGAACAATGGGGGTAGAAATATATAGGAAAGAAAAAATACTGAGAGTGAAGAAAAGCAAATAAGTGTAAAGAAAAAAGTAAAGTAAATTCTACGACCTAGGTCTCTAGCTATTGTTAGGCTAGAATAAATAAATAAATAAAGAAAGAAAGAAGTAAAGAAATAAATAAAGAAATAACGAAATAAGTAAAAGAACTAGGTGGGACGAAATAGGCAAGGACCCTTTTAAGAGGTATAAGTACGTAAATGATACGGTGACGGGTCAACAAAAGGGGCCAAAATACTAAAGAGACTACCACGAAATAAACAATAAAGGTTTCCATCCCGGGCACAATGCCAGCAACCACCCAGTGCAGCAAAGTGAACTAGTACGAGATAATAATTCTGAGTCCCGAGAAAAATATATACTAATGCTAACTCTAAAAGATCTAAAACAAGCTACATGAAAGTTCGTACGAAGTAAAGGTAGAATACGGAAAACTAAATTCAGAATCCACCCCGCCCAAAAGAAAAGCGAAGAAAGAAATACTGAAACGAAAAAATAAGGCATAAGTGCCACTAAGAAATATAGAGGGCACAGAGAATAGTGGGAGCGGTCGGGAAAAGGGGACAAGTATCCGGGGTCTAAACCAACTGCTATAAAGGGCGGAGTCCGCCAAATCTATCATAGACTAGGAGAGGGGGTGGGGGTACTAAGGCTACAAGGGGCCAAAGGGCAGCCTCGGGTGGGCGAGAAAAGACGCCGACAAAGGAGAAGAGCTGGGGTAGAAGGACTAAGGAGAGAGGGGGGAAGGAAATAAAGGAAGCGATAAAAGAATACAAAGAAGATCTTACGTCTCCCTTGGCAAGCAGGGGTTACCCATTGCAAAATCGGCAAGTGGGGTGTTATAGCCCTAGTCTACCTCCCCCCGTGTCATTATGGGGTTTGAGGGCGAGGTAAGTCCTACGCAATCTATGTTTACATGCAGTAACCAGTTCATATTTCTTGTTTAGGAGTTGGTCCGTCGGAAACAGCATTTGTAAAGTTTCCTCCGAGCATAAATTGCACGGACGGCGTCCTCCCGTGTAAGAATTGGCTCTGGACAGTAATCTCCAAGTGAGATCATAGGTGATGTTGTTGTCCTTGAGGTACCATATGTGGCCCGAAAGTGTAGTGGCGTGACGCCGAGCCGGGTTTCGGAAGGTATGTATATGTTGGTATAGCCGGGTCTTGAAGTCACATGCGGTAAGTCCTATATAGGCTTTGTTGGAGGTATCCGTCCTCACGTTGCACTGGTAGATCACATTACGGTCTCTGCATCTATTGTCGAGTGGGCAAATAGATCTATCCGGGCAGTTACACCTCCTGGTCGGTTCTCCACTGCTATTTAGGTTATTTCTGCCATCGGGGTTGAGTTTTTTGTTGTTAGAGGAGACGATGTTTTGTGCGAAGTTTGGTGTAGTGCTGTAAGAGAGTTTGATGGTATTTTTCTTAATTATGTTGTGGTAGCGGTGTTGTAATGGGAAGTGTTTTTCAATGAGCCTAAAGAATAGTTTCCCGATGGGAGTTGTCACCTCTGCGTTGTGGGGAGGATTGAACCATGTTACATTGCGTGAGCGGCGGTGTCTCCTGCTGGTTCTGCTAATGGGAGCTGGACAGTAGGATATTTCCTCCCAGAAACCACTCCGCTTGAGGGCCTGGTTGTAATAAGGCGCATGTTCATCGAATATCCGCTCATTAGCTGACAAACGGGATATGCGGAGGGAGATGTTTTTGACCAGGTTGTTTGTGATGTTCCTAGGATGGTTTGATCGGCGGTGGATGTAGTGCAGATTGTCATTAGGTTTGCTGTATGGGTAGTACAGGTCGTTTTCGAGGTCGAGGGTCACGTCCAGGAAGTTTACTCTGGTCAGGGACGTTTGTAGGGTTATTTTAAATCCCCAGTCGCGGAAGAATCTGATTAATTGTTTCCGGACCCGATCTGTACTACTGGGGTTGTACCCTTTAAGGGTAAGGAGCCCATCATCACGGTACAATCCACCACCGAATGCAGGAAACATATCAGTGAGTTTGGCTATTAGGAATAATCCTATAAGATCTGTGACCTCCGCCGAATCCGTGACGCCCATGCTGACGTCGAAGGGTGAGTCGGGAGCTCTTTTTATCCATTTAGAGTCGTCAAAGAGTAAGACTGTCTTCCTGGCGTGGAGGATGATTTTTCTTTCCTGGTCGGTGATGGGCACAAGTGTTTCGGCGAAGTCCAAGGCGGCAGTAAGTAGCGGTAAGGTGATTGAAGCATAGTAGCTCTCTATGTCGAACTGTATGAATTTAGTTTCTCGTTTATCCTCCATATTGCTGAACCAGGAGATTACTTCCTGGGTGTTGATCCATAGGCTAAGTCGGGTGTGTTGCTTGACTTTTGGTATCACGCGGTCTAGGATTTTTTTGCTGATTCTCCCTATGTCGGACTTCGTTGGTTTAATAAGCCTGATAGAGGGTTTACGGTCAAAATCGGATTTATGGTCCTTCAGTGTGAAGTATGGTGTCCGTGGGTCTAGAGGTTCCGTGCGGTCGGCGACCCCGAGGCTGGAGGTAATTTGTTGTCCATCTCGATTTATGTCCTCGATGCAAGAGTGGTTGGCCTTTTTATAGGTGGAGTTTAGGCTGCTCCTGATCAGTGTGTGGTATCTGTCAGGGTTGACAAAGTATAGGTTCCCAGTTTTATCCGAATGCACCATGATGTCATTTGTGTTATCATACTCTGTTAAGTTGCTACGGAGTTTTTGTAGGAATCAGTTGTGTCTGGGTTTAAATTTAATGTTCTTGACCAGTTGAAAGAGGTCATTCTCGAAGGGTGCGAGCAAGGGGTTCAGGGGCGGAGATTTGTAGGTAATAAATCCGAATCTCTCCTTGGTGCCGAAGTCTTGGTTGTCGCAATATCTGTCATAGAAAAAAGTTCTCCATCTAATTTTTTTCGCAAATAGATCGATTTTTTGCGTGAGCATCCGAAGGTAAAGTTTTTTCGGTGGGATTGGGATGTTCTTGGTAGAGAAGTCAATGTTGTGTTTTCGCATGGTGCGGGTGAAATGAATTGAGCTTAGCGGAAAAGTCTGGATACGGTGTGGTAGGGTCGGAAAGTGCTCTACTACGGGAGTAGGAGCTAGATAACGAAGGAAATGTGGTAAGGAACCAGGTGGACCATAACGCACCAAAGTACTCAATACTTGAGGTAGTAGAGTGGGTAATAGGAACCAGTAAGACCCCGACAGCTGAGCTCAAGCCGTTTCGACGGCTAATTCTGGACTAAATGAAAATTTATCCTGGTATTTAAATAGCCGATCTTCTCAAGGGGTAATTCCATATATGGTCAAAGTGATTGTCAAAAATATATATATACATATCCATACATACACATACACACAAATACACAAACACACACACATGTATATATATATATATATATATATATATATATATAGTGGCTGCTAACTCGTTTTCGAGTACGGCCAACAATTTATATCTATGTAGGAGAACCCCCACCGATGCGCTGAACGAGTGTGACTTTTTAGTCCAGTCAGCGATTTGAAAAATTTGGTACAAACACTAGACTTGTGACAATTATTGACACAGTGCTAGGCCCCTGGTACCATGTGACGACAAGTGCAGAGAGATCTCCAGATATAAAGCAATGCCTGTGATGTGAAACTTTTATAGTGAGCAATTGCACTGCACAAAGCCAGTCCCACTCTCTTAACCAAGATGATATTTACTAAAAAGAAGAACAAGTCATCATTATTGGATACCATCAGAGTTGCATGTGTTATATCAGAGTTTTCCTTCTCCTAGAATTCTGCTTGACAAAGGCTAAGCGGTCATCTCGCCCGGTGATTTTGGATGGCCATTGACTCATAAGAGCTCCTTTGCCCTTTGACAGGTTTTGTTTTTAATCCTACAGGATGTCCAAAGTCACCCTCCATATATATGTGTATATATATATATATATATATATATATATATATATATATATATATATATATATATATATATATATACACATAATCATACATATATACACACGTACATACACACACATACATACACACATATATACACGCATACATACGCACACACATATATAGATATATGTACACACACCTACATACGCACACACACAGTTAATTATCAGAAAAAATAATAATAAAAAATAAAAATAAAAACAATGGACAACCATATAATGCAATAGGCTGTCACATAAAAATTATATATATATATATATATACATATATATATATATATTTATATATATATATATATACACATTCATATGTATATATATATACAAATATATATATATATACATA
>OZ024743.1:231969941-231977441 GCA_964016885.1 Eledone cirrhosa | reverse complement strand
ACTTCGATGTCGTGTCCAAACAAGACCCCGGCAAAATTCACCGGTCCGTCAGTCCAATGTCCAACGACACTGTTGTCCGTCGGTCGGCCTTGATTTGCGTCTCCAGATACCGAGCCGCAAACCCAGCAACTCATCTGGGTTTAGTTTTGCTCCCGTCAAAACATTAATATTCCACTAAGGTGTTGGCCAACTCCATTTCCGAGGTCTTGTGATTTTGCTTGGTCTCGTTTTAATTTGATTCGTATCTTGTCATCAATCAAATTCCAATTTCAGCCGAGATCCATTGTTCTTTACGAGAACCTATCTTTTGCAAATTGTTCAGTTAGCAGCCCCACTGAAATTCTTATCTTTTAAAGATGCAAATTTGTTCATCTGCCCCTTTGACTTTTAGCTTTGAAATATCGAAAAGGCTTGTAGATTTTGTTTATTTGGGTAGTTTTTGAATATCACTTGTACATACCAGTTAGTACAGAATGGTCAGAACTGCAATATGCTTCGCGAAAGCTATGCAGATTCCTAATAGAAGATTTCCAATTCATATTGATGCAGATGTAATCAATCACATTGTGAGATGATTTGTCAGGAGAGTGCCAGGTCTTTGCGTTGATCTCTTTTATATACATATATACCAGAGCTGGTCCTTGGTCAGGTTGAGAAAGGAGGAAAGTTGGGCAAAGTGCCTGTACCCGTACCCCTTAAAAATACTCATTCACCACAGAAACCGTTATTATATCACATACATAATTCATACGTATAGATTCCATTGACTCTTCCACTATATATATATATATATATATATATATATATATATATATATATATATATATATATATATATACAGTTATCTAATAAAAAACATAGGACAATTATTCCATTTACCTGATTCTGATGAACGATTTCGTACGTCTGTGTCGAGCTCGTCTGTTTTCGTGAAACCTTTGGTAAATGGAATAATTGTATTGTGTTGTTTATTACATACCTAAATAGCTCTGTAGCTTACATAGAGCACCCTCCCTTCCTTTACCCTTCCTACGGAAGTCTTTTATATATATATATATTAACTAAATATATATATATATATGTATATATAAAGGGAAAAGAATGAAACGAAATTTCATTTCTCACTCATAGTACGGCTGATACTTAAATATAAGTATGTATGTATACGTACATACATATATGTATACAGACAGACGTACAGGAGTATGTATATATATACATACATGCACACATATATATATGTACGTATGGGTTTACCGAACATTTATTATAATGTACGGTTTGTTTGTTTGTAAACAAACAAATATATCTATCTCTCTCTCTCTCTCTCTCTCTCTCTCTCTCTCTCTATATATATATATATATATATATATATATATATATATATATATATATATATATATATATATATATATATATATATATATATATACTTCTAAAACTCTGTGATTGCTTGCTTGCTTGTCTGTAATTGTATATTTTGCCTGTGTGTGTATGCCTTAATTCCTTTATTATTTAAATAATTATGCAATCCGATCCTGATGATGTCGCTAGGATGTTACGCATCCAGGCTACTGAAATATATATATATATAATGTTTTTGTAACAATAAAACTTTAAATAAACATCACTTGTCCGGCCTCCCTTGTTTTAACCAAACTGATATATTTATATGCATGTAGGTGGTGAATTGGCAGATTCGTTAGAACGTCGGACAGAATGCTTTGCGTTATTTGTTTCGGCGCTCTGATCTCTGATTTCAAATCCTGCCGTGGTCAACTTTGCCGTTCATCCCTTCGAGGTCGACAAAAAAAGTACTGGGGGCGATTCTTCCTCTATATCTCTTTCTCGTTTACTCTCTTTCTCACTCTCTATCCTTCTCAGGAAGAAATCTTCTTTATTCAGACCTGGAAAGGAATGGGCTCCGCCTGGTTTAAATAATGTCCTAGAAATGCCCCATATCTATACGGCAGCCCAACGACTCCCTTAAGAGTTACAAGACAATGACATATATATATATATCGATATATATATATATATATATATATATATGTATCATAATGTGCGTGTGTCCATGTGTCTGTGTGCAGGGTGTGCTTGTAAGGAAAGTTGCTCACCCAAGAGCCTTTGCGAAAACTTTCACTTGAAAATGTGTGGGTTGCAACTACACTGACTCAAATAGTATTAAATATTAGGTAATATGGTGCAAAAAAAAAAAAAGAATGACTTCACTTGTAGTTGGTATTCTACACAATTTAATTTTATAATTTTGCTATGCAGATCTACATAGCAAAATTATAAAATTATAAAATTAAATTGTTTAAAAATACCAACTACAAGTGAAGTCATTCTTTTCCTTTTTTCAGATATACCTAACTGTCTGTACTAAGGATCTCACACATTTTCGAATGTACACACACACACACACATATATATATATATATATATATATATATATATATATATATATATATATATATATATATAAATGTAATCTGAGCTTTTCGAATATTAATAATAACATTCGATTCGTTTGCAATTATGCAAAAAAGTCTAAGTTTTATAGCCACGTCAGTAGAATGAACACTTCATTCTTGCTCTTGTGTTTGCATGCGAACAGAACTGCAGGCACTAATGTCTCTGGGTATCACCGTTCATCAGTACAGCTAATTGTTCACCTGCCAAACTGTCAGAGCTAGTGAAAATATATGCTATTTTCAAAAATACACAGTGACTGATCGGCCTGATTTGAATATTTGCAGACTGGCTGATCAGTCACATCTGCATATTAGCAGATCCTCTGATCAGCCAGATTTGCATACCAGCAGACTGGCCAGTCAGTTTCCTGTATACTAGCGATAAATGGCCGGCTTTACCAAATTCAAATAAAAACACAAGAGCATGAATGAAGTGTTTATGCTACTGACGTGCCAATAAAATTGAGGCTTGTTTGCATAATTGCAAACGAATCGAATGTTGTTATTAATACTCGAAAAACTCAGATGACACTGAATGTAAGTTTCGAACGTGGGTCAAAGTATATATATGACATATATTATATATAAGTATATTTATATGCTTAATGTGTGTGTGTGCACGTGTGTGTGTGGACGTGTGTGTGTGTGTAGATTAATAAATCGATCTGCCAACATGTATTTCTATTCTAAATTCTCTATAATTTAGCCTTTAGCTATAGAAGAATTACTTTGCTACATTGCTAGTTAAAGGTATATGATTATGGCCAGATCGAATTAGTTGATTGGTTGGAATCTTCAGGTCATTCCATTACCTGATAGACGGGGTGTTGTGTTTAACATGTCAGTTTACGTACATACGACCCCCCCCCACACACACACACATATATATATATGTGTATATATATGTATACATATATACACATACACACACATATATATATATGTGTATATATTCATATCTATATTTAGGCATACACGCGCACCCCCCAACACACACACACACACACACACACACACATATATATATATATATATAAATAATATAATATTATATACATACATATTAATTTATTGCAAACTCAATATTCGCAGATGCGATCTGTAGTAAACGATTTAGTTTAACCAATTTTGAGGCCATGATAAGTTCAAAATCTGCGACTAAGAACCATTTCCCTAATGATACTGTGAATTTCTGTTCGCGTATAATGTTTGTACAGATTAAAACTAATATTCTTATGTACAGGGTAGAAAAATAATCTATTATGTATCTCGTGCAATATGAATTGCTTTTGTTAGTGATCAGTATTTTAATGCTTTGTCTACAGTCAACATCATAATCACAAATACCCATATTTCAAGTATCAGTGCCCAACATCCATCAATATCATGACTATTTTATGAGTCTCAATTATCATTACTACCGGGGATAACAACTACTGCATCAAATGTACAGAACTATAACGTTTTAATCAACTCAAGAGTTAAAACTACCATCTAAATAAGGAGCTTTTTCATATGCTGGTATAACTATATTCCCTATAGATTCTCTCCTATGTTATATGCTTCCGGGCTGGATCTCAAACAAGTGTGCAGCGTCTTGGGTAAACTTTTCAGCTTGGAATTTGGAGGCGGATATAATGTGAAGGTCGTTTGAGGACATCGTTCTTGTACGTAGTTTAGGTGTTTAGGTGTTTTTAACACAGTACACTATGTTACAAGCTTTCGTGTAAGGCTTACGTTCGGGGGATAACTCCTTTTGCTCTTAACACGAAAGATGACAGCTTTCTCTTCTGACCAACATAAATAACAGACTAATCGTAATAAAATGAACGCTACGTGGTTGCTAGTTCTGCAAGAAATAACACCTAGATACCCCTTGAATTATACATTACTAACTAAAATAGGATATATTGTACAATTAAGATTTCGTACACTATACTTAGAATTAGAAGAAAGGAAAACAGAAACACAACGGAATAAACGTAGTCCAGGATACACTTTGTTCTGTCTGGGATAGTAATGGTGGGAAGAAAAGACAGGATAATTATGGTGGGGATGGTTTTGATAATGAATTTGCTCAATCAGTTCTGACTCATGTCTAGACAAAAAAGAAAAAAAAAATCGGAATCAACAACCTACAAATTCTGGTAGAGATTAACACTAAAATAATGTATTATTTGGAAGATAGATTTTGACGATGGATTGCATAATTAGAGAATGGAATACGAATAATGCTGTAATATATGGTTACATCACTTGTAAATTATGCTTTCAAACATTGAGGTGGGATTTGTAAGTCCCAGTTACTTTAAATTGCTTTAAATACATGTTTTTATTATCCTGGCACAAACTTGAGGTAATGCGGAAATCTCAATGTCAACCACATTCATGTGAGTCTGTGTGTGTGTTTGTATGTGAGTGGGATTGTGTACAGAGAGAGAGAGGGGGAGGGGTAGAGAGAGAGAAAGAGAGAGAGAGATAGAGAGAAAGAAAAGAGAGAGAGAGAGAGAGAGAGAGAGAGAGAGATGATAACAGCCAGTCTGTCTCATGGTCGGGTCTTTAGCGATTAACTCGGCAACCTCACCAAGTGGTGAGGAGATTGACAAAAGTGCAGAATAAGTCATGAGTGTCAATGACCACCCAACAGTGGATTGGCAGTATTGCTAGAGGGTCGGACGCCATACTTTGACGCATAGAGTTACGGCCCTTGCCATTCTGAATTCAAATCCCGCCGAGGTCAACTTTGCCTTTCATCCTTACGGGGTCGATAAAATAAAGTACCAGTGATGCAGTGGGTAATTGCTAGCCTTGTGCCAAAAGTAGAAACAATTATGTTATGTATATATTTAATATATTTATGTATACATATATTTATATACGTGTATATATATATATATAATTATCTACAAATTATTTTGTTGAGCAAAAATTTGCCAAAACTGCTACTATAGTTCATAGTAATAGTTCGGCTACTGTCTTCTTAACACCCCACTCCTCACTGATTAACCTCGATGTCACGTGATTGATTCTTTTGAATTTGCCACCGAACAAGTAGGCAGTGATTTTTTCAATGTCTTGGAATTTAGTCCACGCTTGCTTTTTTCCATCCACTGAATTATTTTTGTATAAGTTCCCTGTGTCCACGCATCGCCTGGGAACTTAGCTGAGATAAGACTTCCTGATGACGAAAGGCTTTCTCCATGGGTTCCATTCGGAAACCATGTTTATTCCCTTTCAGAAACTAATTAGTTGGAGTGAAATTTTAGTAAGTAAGTTAATTTTGATAATTTTCTTATTTTACGTCTTTCATATATATATATATATATATATATATATATATATATATATATGAAAGACGTAAAATAAGAAAATTATCAAAATTAACTTACTTAGTATGTATATATATATACATACATGCACACATATGTATATGTACGTATGGTTTCACCGAACATTTATTATAATGCTCGGTCTGTATGTAAACAAACTTCCCGTGTTAAGCCGTAGTATCTAGCAACCATCGTTGCTCGTTTGTTTAACACTGACAAAGGAACGCTGTACTAGCTTCAAGCTTATTAGCTATCGTCAGCAACGAATACCTTCCTGCCAGATTGTTGAACGTATATACTTACCTTACGCATATTAACGACTCGATATGCAAATTGGGCTACTCAGCCGTTATTATGCATAAGGTAAGTATATACGTTCAACAATCTGGCAGGAAGGTTTACGTTGCTGACGATAGCTAATAAGCTTGAAAGTAGTACAGCGTTCCTTTGTCAGTGTTGAACAAACGAGCAACGATGGTTGCTAGACACTACGGCTTAATACGGGAAGTTTGTTTACATACACACCAAGCATTATAAAAAATGTTCGGTGAATCCATACGTACATATATATATGGGTGCATGTATGTATATATATATACATACTACTGTACGTGTGTATACATATATGTATGTACGTGTACATACTTATATTTAAGTAACAGCCGTACTAAGAGTGGGAAATGAAATTTCGTTTCATTTTTTCCGTTTATATATATATATATAAATATATATATATATATATATAAAATAAAGTTAAATAAAAGTCAAATGATTAAAATTTAGCTTCGTTTATTACTGCTATATATATTTCAGTGACAGCCATCTTTGGCTGTGACCTCTTCAGGCAGTTTGAATTAGTATGGTATAGACAAGTACATATGTTGTTTAGGTGTATAATATTGTCAATACTCTGATATGCCCAGTTCCTTGTTGGGTTGTTAATTCACTGAGGAACTGGAGTCATATGAATTCAAACAAACGAATTTCAGTGTCAAAGGTCCCCTTCTCCTCTCATTGGTCAGTTATTAGAACATTCCTCATTCTAAGTGTTGTTATTATATATATACATGTATATATATATATATATATATATATATATATATATATATATATATATATATACATGTATATATATGTACATATATATAGATGTGTTTGTGAGTTTCAGTGTGTGTATATATACATGTGTGTGTGTCTCTCTCTATGCCTGTATATATAATATGTATACGTCCCATTGTATAATGGCTATAATGACATAAGTTGAGAAAATCGGATAAAGTACCCTATGAGATTGGTGTGTGGTTCATTACCGCTGACAGCCGTCTTTTAGGAGATTTTAAGCATATAGCTAGAAGTTTGAACATCCAAAGGATTTAGGAAACATTGGGAAATTTTGAACATCGAAAGGAGATGAGAACCATTTATAACATTTGATCGCCCATACTTATCAACAGAGCCAAGCAGGGTTCAATTCTTTGTGGATTCAAATCTCTGCAGGCGCCACTATGGAATCTACCCGTCTCGAACTTTTCCATTGTAGTGGTTGATTATTATTATTATAGAAATTTACACCAGAATTCATGCTTACATGAATACATTTCAAATTTCAAAACTACCCAGCGTTTACTAAGTCAACCCACTATCAATAAATACTTATATGCGAGTGAGTGTGTGGGTGTGCCCGAAGTTGTATA
>OZ024743.1:231884941-231967441 GCA_964016885.1 Eledone cirrhosa | reverse complement strand
TATATATAAATAAAAATAACAGGAGGCTGACTGGTGTAAATCCTCGAAAGGTTTATTATACTATGATCATTTCAATGACCGGGTTCCATATGAATCCGGTGATATCATCAGGTATTTGAAAAATATAACAAAGGAATATGTAAAAACCATGGGTTCGAAAAATCGGAGACAGAGAGGACGGGTGAACAACTAGCTGTCTTCACCTCGGCCAGTCGCCCTCAAAGTGATGGCAACTCGATCTGCTAATGACCATCTGGTGAGGGGCGAAGGCTTATAATGTACTACCACACACCGTCAAAGATTTTATTTTTTATTCTTTGACGGAGTGTGGTAGTACATTATAAGCCTCAAGGATTTACACCAGTCCAGCCTCCTGTTATTTTTATTTATAATTAACTCCGTAATCGCACCATCAACTACACAAACGAAGACGGATGAACTGCACTACGTTGAGTACTCTCCACAATATTACATCAAGATTGACCCTACGGAATTACCAAATCTCTCCAGTGGTGAACCAACAAACCTAAAGATATATATATATATATATATATATATATACGTATATATACATATATATGCATGTATGTATATATATATATATATATATATATATATATATATATATATATATATATATATACATATACATATATATGTATGTATGTACATTTATATATATATATATATATATATATATATATATGGGTGTGGGAGGGTGTAACCTTATATATTTGCTTATGTATGTACATTTTAAACATGTTTGCTCATGGGCCTATGTCGATATGTCTATGTATATGTGTATGTATATACACGTGTATATTGTCACACATGCATGTACGTTTATTGTTATTAATGAAGGCATATATATATATATATATATATATATATATATATATATATATATGTGTGTGTGTGTGTGTGTGAATGGCCGCGCGCGTGTGTGTGGTTTGAGTGTGTGTTTGATTACAGCGAGAAAATGTGACAGGAAGAGAGAGAAAATGAAACATGGTGAAATTGGTAGCTACAAAGTTATGCATTTAAACTATAGAAATAAACATATTTCTCACTTGAGATTCTGTGCATGACTCTACAGGAAGTAAGTATAATTTTTTTACTGAATTATCAGAATAATAATGTTAATAAAACATATATATTGCCGGTCTCTACGTGATGAAAAACTTTCTTTTTTACGAACGCTTCATGGCTTCATACATGAACAGTTATTTTTTTCTCGCTTGTTATGTATTGGCTTCTATAATTAGTCCATTGCATGAGGTATGGAAGTACACTATAAGAAAAAAAAGATAACGCAAACGCACGCCGACACACGCACCACACACAAATATATATATATATATATATATATATATATATTAACGCGCGCGTATATACATATTTCGTGTATATGAACATATGTATCTATATATATATTTCTATAAATATGCCTACATATTTATCTATATCTTCATATACATACGTATATGTATATATATAAATATATATATATATATATATATATATATATATATATATATATATATATATATATATATATATATATATATATATATATATATATATATATATATATATATATATATATATATATATATATATATATATATATATATATATATAATCAAGCTTTAGCAAATAAGAAAAAGTTTTAAAATAAATTTTAAAATTACCTGGTGTAATTACCCTTACCCTACGGTTTCAAGTCTCAAAATAAATGGATAATCCATGCGGAAATCTATTGAAAAGAAAGACATTCGTCAGAGGGTTCTTTTCGTTCGGAGAATATAAAATTCCCGAGTTCAAATCACGAACTGGCGCCATACACAACTGTTCCCGAGATGAGAATGTAAGATGAAGAAACAATTCCGTCTAGTGCCGTATATATATGAATATATATATATATATATATATATATATATATATATATATATATATATATATATGTATGAATACATATATATACACACACACACACACATATATATATATATATATATATATATATATATATATATATATATATATATATATATATAAATATATATATATGCATGTGTGTGTGAACAATGGCGAACGTATCTTTATGTATGTATGTGTGTTTATATTTATCTATGCATTTATAGTATATATATGCACGGTCGACAACTTTTCCTTTAGACCTGTAGTGAAAGCGCGACGGATTTTTAGTTTTGTATCCTTTTCAAAGATTCCTATCCATTCCGGTAGATTTTTTTATATGGTCTGAAATCCTCATATGCTATTACCACATATTTTCATTTGCAAGAATTGTATCTATGTCGTAAAGCATATCAATAATTGGTAGGTCAAATGTGGCTAGTACATGTACTATCGCTATATTTTTGACCGTTTTAACCGTTATATTTCTACGTTTCCATCAGGTGTGCATTTTTGTGACTGTTGTACGTTGACGGTGTTTATTTTAGCATTGCCTTTTATTGAAAGTTATGCATTGTTTTCCTCATCATCCTTTGCTTTTGTAAGAGATTCTGTAAAGTGTGTTTATGTTATCCACTTACAAATCCCAATGTAAATTTATTTATTATTGTTGTTAAAAATGTTTATCAAAAGCTTTTCAAAACAATACCAACAATTTTTTCTCTAAAATTTCAACTTTTTCTTCGATACTTTTAGTCAAAACTTTCATAAAATTTCAAAACATGAAGAATTTTGAAAAATATTTCACTAATTGCTTAGGGAAAATTCTCAAATATTTTTGGAAAAGTTTTGAAAAGATTTGAGAACACTTTTGATGAACATTTTGAAGAACATTTTACAGAAAGTTTTGTGGAACATGTTTGAAACAAATGAGGCTTGAATTCTTGGTAAACTTTGTGCGAAAACATTTCCATTAAATTTTAAGGAAAATATAAAGGAACATTTTTGAGTAACTTTTTTGGAAACTTTTTGTGAGATTCATCGGAAATATTTTGATGACATACTTGTAAAATGCTTACCAATTTTCGACTATTACACACTTTCACGTTAAATTCGTTTTGAAATTTAATCCTTTGCTTTGTCTGTTGAACTCTACAGCTAAATCGCTTTTATTCTATTCTATGCAAATGTTCGTTTGAATAGAAACAACGTAAAGTTTCTTTCGGTGATCGATGTGGAGATGACTGTAGAGGAGAGATTATGGATGTAGTGATTATGGTGGTGGAGCTGGTACTGACATCTGCGACGACGGGAGGGAGATAGGGAACCGTTTAGGCAATGGTAAAATTTGTCAGATTTGAAACGTAAAAAGTTTGAAAAAAACATTCATCAAAATTTTCACGAAATATTTTCTCCAACTTCTTAAAAAAATCTTTATTAAATATTTTCAAAATTTTTCAAAACTTTTTCCAAATGTTCCCTATAAATTTCTTGATACTTGTTTTTAAATTCTCTTCAAAATGATTTATAAAATTAAAAGTTTCCTGAAAAATATTTCTAAAACGTTTTGAAAGCATCATCAAAATTTTATCTTAAATGTTTCTCAAAATATTTCAAAATGTTGAGTAAGATCTTCAAAAAAAAAATTTTGGTTAAAATATGAGGGAAATTTTCAAAAAAGATTTCTGTACAATTTAGAAACAATTTACAGAAAATGAAAAAAATACCAATTTTCGGAAACTACTGAGAAAATATTTCAATGCACATGTAGGCAATAGCTATCTGAAATAAAAAGTAGCTATTCGAAGGAACGGTGGTTCCGATCTAAATACGAATGGAGGGGCCTTATTAGACGTCTGTCCTAGTAATGCGCTCTCTATTATGAACAATTTCTTCCAGCACATAGTCATCCATAAACATACATCAACATTCAGTGATCTTGAATTTGGTATTCGTGCAAACACTTAACTATAGTTATGAACTTTGTGTAATGACCGAACGACTAAGATCACAAATACACTTGACCGAAAAGATGTTCCTCAGAAGCGTCTTTGGAATAACGTGACTTGAAAGAGTATATAGAGCTCTCCAAAATGAGAAATCACTGCTCGCGATATTACATAAATGTGGTTAGAATGTCTCAGGAAAATAAACACTGGACATATTTTACGTGCAAAACTAGCGGACTGGAGACCCTAACGTAGACCCCCGCCCAACGAGGTCGGATAACATCCATGAGTTCAGTTGGTCTCGATAGGGGATTCAACAGGGTCAAAGGAGATGATTAGGATTGAGAGGATCAGTTGGGAAGAGTGCTTGTGGACAGTGTCCACCTTTCACGAACATCCTAGGAATACATGGCACAAGAAGAAGAAGAAGAAGAAGAAGAAGAAGAAGAAGAAGAAGAAGAAGAAGAAGAAGAAGAAGAAGAAGAAGAAGGAGAAGGAGGAGGAGGAGGAGGAGGAGAAGAAGAAGAAGAAGAAGTAGAAGGAAGATGAGGAGGAGAAGAAGGAGGAGGAGAAGGAGGAGAAGGAGGAGAATGAGGAGGAGAATGAGGAGTAGGAATATGAGGAGGAGGATGAGGAGGATGAGGAGGATGAGGAGGATGAGGAGGATGAGGATGAGGATGAGGAGGAGGAGGATGAGGAGGAGGAGGAGGAGGAGGAGGATGAGGAGGAGGAGGAGGATGATGATGATGATGATGGTGATGATGATGATGAGGAGGAGGAGGAGGAGGAGGAGGAGGGGAGAGGAGGATAAGGAGAAGAAGAAAAAGAAGAAGAAGAAGAAGAAGAAGAAGAAGAAGAAGAAGAAGAAGAAGAAGAAGAAGAAGAAGAAGAAGATATGATTAATTACGACTGAATATTAAGAGAATTTGGAGGAACATTTTGAGGAACAAGTTTGTAAATAAATGTAGGAGGGATTCTTCCTAATGCTTTATCGAAAATATTTTCATCAAAATTTTAGAAAATTTTTTAGAAAATTTTTAGGAAACCGTTTCTGAGATATTTCGTAAAATGTTTAACAAACATTTTTTTTTATCTGATAGAAAGTTTTCAACCATTACACATATTCATTTTAAATTCGCTTAAAATCTAACCATCTGCTCGCTCTGTTACATTCTATTGCTAAATCACTTTTATTTTATTTTATTTTATTTGATTTTTTTTTTCAAAGGTATGTTTGCATAGAAATATCTTAAAATGATAGAGAAGATTATGTATATTTGTTGATGATGGTGTAGGGGCTGATGGTTGTTGCCGCCGTGACGAGAAAAGGAGACAGTGAACAGGTTAGGCGAAAGCCAAATTTGTAACACATTAAGAGTCAAATATTAAAAAAAAAAGAAAAAAGAAAACGTTCCTCAAAATATTCTAAACATTTTTTTCCTAATTTCTCGAAATTCAATTCTTCATCAAAACGTTCCAAAAGTTTTCATTAAAATGTTACTACAGCTGAGACAAGAAAGCTTCAATCAAATAAATTTCTGACTTATGTTTTAATTTGTTGTGTTAATAATCCTTCATAAAGATGGATGTCGCAGAAGAGCATATGAGACACACCATGCTTTAGAATTAAAGAAAAAATAGAGTGCTAGGATTACTATACAAAAAGTGCCAACAGGACCAAGCCCGTGGTGTGAATAAGGTTATCGATAGCTAGAAATAGCAACGGAGTCCAACGTAAAAAGCTGTAATAATAGAATACTTAGGAGCCGTAGATACTACGAAAATTAGATTAAAGATACTATGTCTGAGAATATCAGAAGCATGTGCCATATCATATGTGGCATAAGCTTAAAGATTCCAAGTAATAAATCCGAGCATATATTAAAATTAAATAAAAATAAAAATCGAATGACATATATATATAATAAACACATCTAACAATTACAGGGTGACGTGTACAATTCTTGACCACCAATGGAATGACAACAATAGGATCTAAATCAACAAACGAAAGAATTCGATGTAAAATGACAATAGGAACATCTGCTTCGTAGAATCGAGACGTATCCGAGGACCGCGCGATTTCAGAGTCAGGTTTGAGCACCACATCGATCGTGCATCAAGCTGGTCGCCCTAGAAACAATTGTAATATGACCAATAATTTTCCTTTCGTCGCAACACTTATTCTCTTTTTTTTGTGATATATATATATATATATATATATATATATATATATATATATATATATATATATATATATATATGTATGTATGTATATATATATAATTGTTTCTACTTTTGGCACAAGGCCAGCAATTATCCCAGTGTATTACTGGTACTTTATTTTATCGACCCCGTAAGGATGAAAGGCAAAGTTAAACTCGGCGGGACTTGAACTCAATCTGTAAAGGGACGTAACTGTGCTGCAAAGCATGGTGTCCGACCCTCTACTGATACTGCATAATAATATAATAAAAATAATCGCAGTTGGTTACATGGGACATGATCAACCAGTATGGCTATTTTATCATGCCTAGAAATTCTGACATTGTTGGCGTAGATTAGCGGAATAACAAGGCAAGTATTGTGGATATTGCTTTACCATGGGACAACATAGGTCAATGAGAAGGAAATTAGAAAGTTGAAAAATATCAGGAGCTGAAGAGAGAAATCAATAAACTCTGGAGAATCAGACTTGCAGAAATGGTACCGATTGTGGTTGGCGCACTAGGAGCAGTTAATAAAATGTTAGATCCGTACCTAGAGAAGCCAATAATTACCATCAAGACAGGATTATTGCAGAAAATAGAATGAAAGGCAAAACTAACTTCAGCGGTTTTGGGACGTAAAGGGACTTAATTTTATGCCGTAAATTAAGCACACGCGACTAACATTAAGAAAACATTAAATACGGCACAGGAAGATACATTGTTTTTTTTTTGGAAAATAAAATTTATAACAAAACTAAGAAAACAAACATTAAAAATTCAAGCAACAAATTTTCTTAAAATGTGGAGACTCCGATGGTCACTTGTGGAGAAAACACCTAAACCGCCACCGTCATCTTGTCTGCTAGAGTAAGTGTCCCTTCCCAGTTGTTCTACACCAATCCACGGGTGTATACTCAAGACAAGCCCATTCACTCGGAACATGATCGCCGTTCTCATTACCCTCTCAACAAATTGGATAGAAGGCAACACTTCCCTCTCCACTCTGATTTTCCTCTTCAAGTGAAAACTGAAATACCTAATGAAGGCTTCGTCGACTTCATCCGTTTCAAACGCAGCGACCACATGACCTCTTTAGCCATAGCCACCAATAATAAGAATTTGTAAACAGTAAGTGAACTGAAGTCACATTTTAGAATAACATTTAAATAGAGAGATAGATTTCTTTATTTGCCACAAGGGAGCAAAAGAAAAAGGGACAAAACACAGACATATGCCGGGGATTTTACATACAATCGTGTAAATATATTGAAAGAAACAAATTTAACAATCGAAATCCCCAATAGGGGGGAGGCGTCACAAATGGGTTGTTTAATACCCCGTAGATAGAACAACCCTCAACTTCAGGAGCGTGTTGTGCAAGTGCTCCTTTCTTGCTTTTGCTCTCTTCTTCAACCTACAGGTTTATATACAGAGAAGGCTCAATCACTCGGGCCATTTTTGCCACATTCACCCACCTTTCAGTAAATTTACTGGGGTGCAGTGCGTCTCTCTCCACTCTGATTCTCCTTCTAAAGTGGTACCTAAATAGAGAGATAGAGAGATAGAGAGATAGTTAGATAGATATGTTTCTTTATTAGTCACAGGGGCACAAAATAAGGGGACAAATACAAAGGGGGAAGTTTACATACAATAAAAACGTGTAAAATATTATCACAAATGCAATTTAAAAATTAAGCGATTTTACCCAATAGGGGGAAACATTACATATGGGTAACACATAACCCCGAAAAAAAAATGTGCAACCTTCATCTCCAGGAGTACGAAGAGTTTGTACTCCTTTCCTCTCCTCCTCTTTTTCCTCAACCTACAGGCTGATATAGAGAGAAGGGCCATTCACTCGGGCCATTCTCGCCACTTTCACCCACCTTTCATAAAACTTGCTGGGGTACAGCACCTCTCTCTCCATCCTGATTCTTCTTCTAAAGTGGTATTTGAAAAAAAGAATCAGTTGTTGGCCGGAGAGTTAGGTGTCTGACCTCAGCCCTTTCAAACTTGTCCACCATACAATCTCTTTCGCCATAGCTATCACACAAAGGAAAACCGCCTCTCCTTCGTTTTTGAAGGAGGGTGGCGGTTAGATTATGTCAAGGGACTCGGTGATCAACTGGATTGGTTCCACCCCCGACACTTGTCGTTCCACATAGCCCCACAGGTCGGTGACGCCCGGGCAGTGTATGAATGCGTGCGCGACGGTTTCTTCGTCTCGTACGCATCTTGGACAGATCTTTTTTGCAGGGTCCCTGCCCGGGCGCCCATGTCTGTAGAGCTTGTCTCGAACTGGTAGAGCTCCTCGGTAGGAGTACCAGGCCAGGCCAGGGACTTTTGGAAGTTGTCTATCGGTCCCGAGCGGAAGGTCCTACCGAACAGACTGGCCAGTTCGTGTTCCTCTACGCCCAGAGTTTCACAGAGCACGTCGTCGCACTTGCTGCGGATCAACCCACTATAGAATGACGAAGTGGAGTCTCCACTGATCGCCGGGTCCCCCTGCCAGAAGGCTGTGAGCGCCTGAGCACATTCGATGTGCCAGTCGCCCATTTCCCTCGGTCTTTGCTTGACCCAGGACTGCAGCTCGGTCAGCGAGACGAATCATGGGAAGGCTCGCCTCACGAACGGGGCCCACACCGGTTGTCCGGTGAGGAATACGTAAAGATGCCGCAGCCTGAGCGCGTGTTTGCGCATCGTCAGCCACGGCAACACCAGCCCTCCGTTGGAAGGGCGTTGGCAGCAGATGGATCTTCTCACCAAAGGAGTTCGCCTCTTCCAAAGGAATTGGAAGAGCGCGCGCTCCATTTTGGCGAGCGTTTTGGCTAGACAAGGCACGACGGTCAAGCGGTAGTAGATGGCGGACGCTATAAAAGTGTTCGCCACCTCCGCTTGACCTTTCAAGGATAGTTTGCGCTCGGCCCACTTCTGGGTGAGTGCAAACATCTTGGCCGACACCTCGTTCCAGTTCTTCTCTACCTGGAGGTCCGGACCAAACCAGACCCCGAGCAGCTTTACTGGTCCTTCCGTCCAGCCTCCGACGGCGCCATCGGAAGGCATCGGTTTGCCTCTCCACGATCCGAGTTGCAAACTGATGGACTTGTCCCGGTTCAGCTTCGCTCCTGTGAATCTTTCGTATTCCTTCAGTAAGGTGCCGACTTCCTCGATTTGCGAGGCGCTCGACACCATTACTGTCACGTCGTCGGCGTAGGCCAACGCCGCTTTTCGTAGTCCCGGTTCCAGAAGGATGCCCTGCAATAGCTCCAACTTCCGAAGTAGTGGCTCGAGAGTCATACGTACAGAAGGGAGGAGAGAGGGCATCCCTGTCGAATGGATTGCGTGATATGGAACGGCTCCGAGAGGTAGCCCTTCACCTTAACCCTTAAGCAAATGTTGCTGTATTGCATTGCAGCAATCCAGCCCCTGAACACGGATCAGAAGCCTGCCGCCTCGAGCACCGCATCCAGGTAACGATGGTCAACCCTATCGAAAGCCTTAGACTGATCCAAGTTGATCAGAACCCCAACGAAGCCGGGTTTAAACCCTAGCCTCTCTATAATGTATCGCATGAGGTGGAGGTTGTCGTGTATGGACCTGGTCGGGATTGCGCATGTCTGCGCTTCTCCAACCAGGTTCTCGATGACAAGCGCCAGCCTCTTTGCCAACACCTTGGCCAAAATCTGTAACTCTGTGTTTAGCAGAGTTATGAGCCGGAAGTTGCCTATGTCATCCCCCTTATTCACGTCCTTCCTGATTAGTGTGATTACACCCCTGGTCACAGAACTGGGAATTCTCCCGTTCTGTTGCCAGTTGCAGTAGACCGCTTCCAGGAGACCGGAGATTAAGTCCGGCATTGCTACGTAAAATTCGTAAGGTAGACCGTCGAGACCCGGAGATTTGTGTTTGCCGCATTGGCTCAACGCGTTCCCTATCTCAGCGGCTGAAATCGGCTTTTCGAAGAACTTTGCCTCGCTGTCCGAGAGTCGCGGTAGGCCGTCGAGGTATGGACCGAAATCCATAGACCCTGTTGGCGCGCCGCCCTGCCCGAACAGCCGAGCAAATTGCCGCTGAAAGGCCGCACAAATCTGCTTCGGCTCACATATCACGCGTCCGTTTTGGTCCTTCAAAGACCGAATCGTGGACTTGTTGCCACTTTTTTCCTCCATAACTCGGGCCCAGCTAACAGCTTTGACTCCCTCGTTTCCCAGAGCACGTATTTTGCTTCTGAAAACGCAGCCCTCATGCTTTGCGTCGAAGAACTGGTCCAAGGCCGTTCTCGTTGCTAGCACGCTGGCTACCACTTCTAATTGCCTCTTCTACTTTATCTACCAGTTCTTTCTCGGTTCTATTTCTATATAACACTAATTCTTTACAAACGATTAACGAATCTAATCTAACTGCCCTCTTGAGAGAGTACCACCATCTGTTGTGACAATGGCCCCTGTCAAGTGCTGTTTAACTAAAGTGCTAATCCGTCTACTGTAGACTTTGCATGTCGGTAACGACAAGTTCAGCTTCCAGTAGCCGGGTCCTTGTCTATGGGTTCTATCAAGGTTGACCATGCAGGTCACTAGTTTGTGATCTGAATAGGCAACCATGAATATTTGTGGACAGCTTAACATGTCCCTATCCTTATTTCTAACTAGAACCCTATCTAGGTACGATCTAGATGTTCCGCTGTGGTCAGACTACGTCCACAGTGGCACAGTCTGAAAATCTAGTCGATATCTATCGGCCAGGTCAAATCGGCCGATTAAGTGTGTGAGGATGTTACACCCCCCTTTATCGGGACATGCTCCCACATAGTCCCAACGTGCATCTAGGATTCCATTCCACTCCCCCACTAAAAGCAAGGAGCGGGACGTTCCCAGAAAAGTCTCTAGACGTTTGAAGAAGTCTGGCCGCGGTGTCCCGGATGGGGCATATGCAGCCACCAGCCTGAAGCCTCTAGCTTCACTACCGTCAACGTCCAGATGTACCGTCTGTGTTACGAGGCCCAGATGTTTCCGCAGCAAAACGGCAACGCCGCCCCCACCCCCCGGCTGACAGGGAGATGCGTAGATCTCAAAGTCATCGAAGATGGGGGCCAACTGTCGCTCGCTGTGGATCCTGGACTCGCAAATGGCTACTACATCCATACTGTGCGACCTGAGGTCGTTTAAGAGTTTGCCCTGTTTCCCGGGCATCATCAGGCCGCGTATATTCACACACCCAACTCTTATATTGGCCATGTTGGTTCTGAAAAGTTAAAAGAGGAGAAGAAAACACTCACCTCTTCGTCTCCCGGGGATCAGGCCGCACGGTTTCCATGGGGGTGTTAGTTGAGTTGTCTGGGTGGCTGGTGGTTTCCGGCGGGGTGGGGACGCAGATGTTTGGTGGGCTGGGGGTGTCTGGACTGGCTGTGTCTGGGGTGAGGGTGGGGAAACGTTTTAAAAGGACGCGGTTAATGGGTTTAACACAAGGATTACCCACATCCTTAGGAAAGTTTTCCTTTAAAGACTTATAGGTGTCCGTAGGGACCCTAATCATCTTTAAATTAGGTTTGTCTACACAGTTCTAAAAGGTTTTCTCTTCGATTTTCACCGAAAGGTCGTTGGAGATGACCTCCATTAAAGTTTTGTTTTTACTGTTTATGTATGTGTAATGTTCTTGTTGTGTTGCGGTGGTTTTTGTCTGTTGTTCTTGTGGGAGCTTTCGTTTTGTTGTAGGTGTTTGTGTTTGGAGTGATGTCGTGGTTTCGTTTTCGGGACGGGGGTTTTTTGTTTGTAATGTGTGTGTTGTTTGTGTTGGTGGTTGTATGTTTGTAGTGATATTTGTTGTTTTTTTTGTTCTTGTGGTGTCTTTTCTTCTTTCTTTTCGAAAGGAAAGGCTCTCCCTCATCAGCACTTGGTGATGATGTGGGGGCCTCGTCCGTTGTGGTGTCTGTGTTATTTGGAAGGGGCATGTTTTGGGGAGCTGTTGTGTTTGTGGGTGTTTTTGCAGTGGTTTTATGTGGAGTGGGGTTGGATGGGACTGTGCTTGCAGGTTGGTTTGTTGTTCTTGTTTTGGTTGTGTTTGCGTGTTGTTGTTGTTGTTGTGGTGGTGGTGGTGGTGGTGGTGGTTGTGTTGTTGTTTTGGGTGTTGGCAGTAGTGCCTCTTTTTTTTTAGTTAACTGAGGAAAGTAAGCCTTCAGGTGACCTCTGCTTAAACAGTGGTAACATGAAGGCCGCCTACCTTCAAGAGAAATGTTTATGTGTGAAATGCCATCCAGAGGCACACGTTGTGGGTATTTAAGCTATCCGTTCTGGCCTCATTTGGACCAGAACTTCCATGCTTGTACCATTGAATGTGCCTTTGGAGGACTTTCCCACCGAAATGATGGTGTCTTCGTCGAAATCGATGAAGCCAGTTAGAATCCACCAGACGTTTACATTTGTTGCAATGTTCAACATTTTAATTTTTTTAGTTCTTTTTCCCATATATGTGGGGGAAAATGTGTAAAGGAGGGACATAATCGGCGATACAGAATATTTTTGTGCTGTCAATTGGTCTTTCAACAACACCGAAAGGTTTCCAAAAAGTTTCCCTTTTTGGATGAAGGCAATATCCTTCATGGAATTCTTCAGAACAAGGTTCAATATCGTTTTGGGATAACTGAACTGGTTTTTTCGACACATTTGAAACCGTTCTAAAAATTACTGTTTTTAGAACAGTTTCTCTGCGTAACTGTTGAGGAGAAGTGATGCTGAAAGCACCACTCTCACCAAAAGTTACATACTGTTTTGCATCGCTTAACATTTCCCTAGCATTGGAAATGTCAAGGTATGTAAACAGTTCCGTCTTTTGGACGGTTTGAGCAAAATAAATGTTTTCCTTGTTTGTGGAGTTGTTCGTGTTGCTGCTGTGGTTGTTGGTGGTGTTGTTGTTATCATTGTTGTTGTTGGTGGTGGTGGTGTTGTTGTTGTTGTTGTTCTGGTTGGTGTTGTTTATAATTTGCATGTTATTGGTGTTTGTGTTAGTGTTGGTGTTACAATCAACGTCCGACATCGTATTTTCAAAACTGACGACATTTTCGATATCTTTCAATGAGGTGGTTAGAGGAGGTGACTGCGAGCTTAACACTCTTACCGCCTCTCCACCCCACTTCTGGTTATGAACGCAGCGTTCATGACTGAATGCAAAGATAAATAAATATATAGATAGGAAAGGGCAACAGGAGAGGGTGGTTGAAATGGATAGAAATGTAGTGTCTTGCGGATAAACAGTAACATTATATGGTTATAATGTTATAATATAATACCGCCGAGGTTGACTTTGCCTTTCATCCTTACGGGGTCGATAAAATAAAGTACTAGTAATGCACTGAGTAATTGCTGGCCTTGTGTCAAAAGTAGAAACAATTATATAGTTATAATTTAGAATGCAAACAACCAATTTATTATCAATGTTTACGAAAGATTTCATTAAAAATTGTATTAAAATAATGCGTCATTTATCATGTTGGTCATAGTGCATTTGATGAATGGTTGTTGTAAATTCTACTAGTAACTGCAATAACATGATTATTAGTAATAATAATAATATTAATAATAATAATAATAATGGTTTCTTTATTAACCACAAGGGTCTACATAAAGTAGAGATTAAGGACAGTACAGGACAATACAGGGCAGTACAAACGGACATTTCTGCGTGTAAAAAACACGCTTCCGAGAGACTTCCGAGATACATTTGTGGATAAAGCCCATTAAAAGCCACAGTGACCCTGACCACCAGGACAAGTGCCCTCTCCCAGTTTACCACCTTTAATTTACAGACACATACTCAGAGTAGGCCCATTCACTCGGGCTATACTTGCTTCTCTCACCCATCTTTCAACAAAATGCTGGAAAGAGAGCACTTCCCTATCTACCCTGATTTTCCTTTTCAAATGAAATTTGAAAAAGTTAATCAGGGCATCACCGAAGAGGTAAGTGCTTCAGCCCTTTCAAGCGTGTCCACCATACTATCCCTTTCGCCATGGCCACCAGACATTTAAAAACTGGCTGCCCTTCCCGGCTAAAGGAAGAGGGCCGGGCAATCCTCACGATGGACACAGCTGATAGCTGGATCCGTCCTACACGTGACAGCAGGTGTTCAACATAAACCCACAATTCAGCACTGCTCGGACACTGGACGAGTGCGTGCAGGACGGTTTCGTCACCCTGCACGCATCTCGGACATGCCCGGCTGACGGCACCTCCATGCCTGTAGAGTTTATCCCGAACTGGCAAAGCTCCTCGGTAGCACTGCCAGGCCAGGGATTTCTGGAAGTTGTCCATAGACCCCGGCCCGAAAGTCCTTCCGAAGAGATTGGCTAATTGATTTTCGTCGACGCCTAGAGTTTCCCCAAGTACGTCGTCGCTCTTCCCCTCCACTAATCCTCTGTAGAACGCCAAGCTGGAGTTTCCACCGATCAAATTGCCCGATTGGTCGAGGGCTGTGAGCGCCTGAAGACATTCCAGTCTGCAAGCGCACCCTCTCGGTCTTCGCTTGACCCAGGACTGAAGCTCCGTCAAGGAGACGAGCTGGGGAAAGACGTCTCTAGCAAACGGCGACCACACCTGATCACCGTCGAGGAAGAGGTGGAGATGTCGTAGCCTGAGCGCGTGTCTGCGCATCATCAGCCACGGCATGCCCAGCCCTCCACGTAGCGGGTGTTGACAGCAGATGGACCGCCTGACCATCGGAGCGCGTCCCTTCCACAAAAATCGAAAGAGCAAACGCTCCAGCGCAGTCAAGCGGGGCTTAGGACAAGGTACGAGGTCAGGCGGTAGTAGATGACGGACGCGATATACGCGTTAGCCACCTCCGCTCGACTTTCAAGGATAGCTTACTCTCGGACCATTTCTGGGTGAGACAAGTCACCCTGCTCGTCACCTCGTCCCAGTTTTTGTACATCTGGAGGTCCGGACCGAACCAGACCCCTAGCAATTTAACCGGTCCGTCCGTCCAGCGCCCGACGACGCTGTTGGACGGCATGGACCTGCCTTTCCAGGTGCCGAGCTGCAGGCCCACTGATTTTCCTGGTTGATCATTGCTCCTGTCACCGCTTCGTATTCTCTTATTGTAGTGCCGATCGCCTCGATGTGTTTGGCGTTCGACACCACTACGGTGACATCGTCCGCATATGCTGACACGGATCATCCCCCCCCCCTCAACGTCTCCAGTTTGTGCAGTAATGGCTCGAGATTCAATACGTACGAGAGGGACGAGAGGGAACATCCTTGGCGGACCGACCGCATGATGTTGAACGGTTCCGAAAGGTGACCGTTCACTCTCACCACAGAGCAGATGTCGCTGTGCATGGCAGCGATCCAGCCTCTGAAGACGGGCCCAAAGCCAGCCGCCCTCAGGACTGCTGCTAGGTAACGATGGTCGACCCTATCGAAGGCTTTCGACTGATCTAAATTGATCAAGGATCCACCCGTGCCAGGTTCCCTAGCTACCCTCTCTACGATGTATCGCATGAGGTGGAGGTTGTCGTGGATGGATCTGTCGGGACCACCAACGACAAGCGCCAACCTCTTTGCTAGCACCTTGGCCAAAATCTTGAACTCTGTGTTTAGCAGAGTTATGGGCCTGAAATTATCTATGTTATCCCACTTGTTCGGATCCTTTCTCAGCAGTGCCACAGCTCCACGGCTCACAGAGCTGGGAATTCTCCCGTTCTGTTGCCAGTTGCAGTAGACGTCCGCCAAGAGGCCTCCGAACAAGTCTGGCATCTGTACGTAAAGTTCATAGGGCAGACCATCCAAACCAGGCGATTTACCCCTTGTGCAGCCAGTCATTGCCTCCCGTACTTCAGCGGCTGTTATCGGCTTTTCGCAACACTCCTCCTCAGTGGCTGAGAGCCGCGGCAGTCCGTCGAGCTAGACACTAAAGTTCATCCTTCGATCCGGCCCGCCGCTGCCCCCGAACAGCTGTGTGAAGTGTTGCTGAAAAGCTTCACACATTTGACCGGGATCGAGTAGCGCCCGTCGTGGTCCACCAAAGACCGGATCGTGGCTCTGTTGCCACGACGCGCCTCCCACACTCGGGCCCATTGAACGGCTTTCGTCCCCTCGTGCCTGAGAGCACGCACCCTAGCTTTGCCAACGCAGCCTACGTGCTTTGCATTGAAGAATTGGTCAAGGGCCAATCTCACCGCAAGTACGCCTCGTCTAATTTTCAAACAAGTTCTCCCTCTGCTCTATTTTTCTCTATTGCTAAAGGTTTACTAAACCTAATGGACTTTATTCTAATCGCTCTTTTCACAGCAAACCACCACTTGTTATTGACGATGGCCCCCGTCAACGGCTGCTTAACTAGTTCGCTAATCTGGTCTCTGTAGGCCTTGTGCGCTGGTAAGGACGCGTTTAGCTTCCAGTAGCCGAGTCCTCGTCTATGAAGCCTATCTAAGTCAAGCACACAGATCACGAATTTGTAGTCCGTGTAGCTGACTATCTTGAATTGTGGACAGTTTATGCTAGTCCTATCTATTTCCCTACAAAATACTCTATCTAGATATGATCTGGATGACCCTATGCGATTTGTCCAAGTCCACATTGGCACATTCGGGAAATCCAATCGCTACCTGTCAGACAGTTCAAATCGCCTGAGCAGGTTGGTGAGGCTCTTGCACTCTCCACCCCTATCCGCTAATCCCACACAGTCCCAGCGGCATCTAAGATCCCGTTCCAATCGTCCACTAACACTAAAGAGCGGGACGTTCCAAGAAAGGTCTCCAGACGCCGGAAGAAATCAGGCCGCCCTGCTCCTGTCGGGGCATAGGCGGCCACTAGCCTGAAAGCTTGCCCGTCTCCGCTGGTCACGTCCAGCGCCTCCAACTTGCCTTATGGGTCCAGGAAGATGGCCCGTATGGCGAGATCCAAACCTCTACGAAAAATCACAGCAACTCCCCCCCCCCACCCGGTCCAGGACGGCTGGGAGATGCGTACACATCGTAGCCGCCGAAGATCGGTCCGAAGGCCAGTGATTCGGAGATTCTGGTCTCACTGATGGCCACTACATTTATGTTTAGTGACCTGAGATCATTGAGCAGGTGACCCTTCTTCCATGACGACCCCAAGCCAGGTGCATTTATCCTGCCTATTCTGAGTGACGTCATGTTGAATTGGAGTGGAAAAGATAGGAAAGACCACTTACCTTACTTCTCGTAGAGGAAGGATGGTTTCTCCATCCTTTTCTCTGCTTCTGGCCTACTCCGGAAGGATGTCCTTATAAATCCTCCTGGAGCGTGCTTGTCGGAAATCTCCGATGTCTTTGGGGAATTTTTGTTTTAGTGTCGTGTACGTTTTCTGTGTGATGCGAGTGATTTGTATGTGTGGAGGTGATGTGAACTTTTGGGTTGTTGTGTAGTCTTTTTCTGTGATGCTGGTGTTGTGTTGAATGTAGTGTAATAATTGGTTGTTCCAATTTATTGCTGTTTAGTGTGTATCGTTTTGGTTGTTTTGTTTTGTTTGCGTTTGTTGTGGGTTTGTTTCTGTTTCGCTTTTTGGTGACTTTTGTGATGTAGGTGATGGTGGTGTTGGGGTTAATGATGGTGATGGTATTGGTGTTTGTGGTGATGGGGCCGGTGATGCTGGTGTGGATGGTGGCATATCTGTCTTAACTTTTTTGTTTGATAGTTTATTTGTTTCCCTATTTATTTTGTTTTTGGAGGGGGAAGGAAGAGGATTTTTTCTTTTTTCGTTTCTTTTTCTTTCTTTTTTTTCCTGATACCGTTTCCGACTCCTCGTCCTCACAATCTGTCTCCAGTTGGGATAGGTCGGGGAGTGGAAAATCCTCCACAGGCGTTGGTTTGGGTTGTGGCGTAGTGGATGGTGTAGGCGCTGGTGCTAGTTCTGCCGCGTTGGGTGGTGTTGGTGTTGGTTTTGCTACTGTTGCTGTAGTTGTTACTGTTACAGTTGCTTCTGTTGTTGCTGCCATTTCTGCTGCTGGTGGTGTTGATGGTTGAGTCACTGGTGTGGGTGGGAGAGGTGGCCTCAACCTTTTAGCCTGAGGGCAGAAAGCCCTTAGGTGGGGTCCTTCACCACAAACGACACACCTAGGCCTTCTTTCCTCGACGATTACGGTGAGGTGGCTGCAGTCAGTGAGGTCTATTACCTCTGGGATCTCCTCAATGCTTTTTTGGTCCGCTTGGATCAGGAGCTCCATCCCAGATCCGGACCAGTTCTGCTGCTTTTCTTTCGCTATTTCGATTATCTTGGTGTTGGCCTCGATGCCTGCGAGGACGTCAACCATTAGCCAGGGAATTTCGATGGCCACAATAGCTTGGGACGTGTGTGAATTCGTCAATTCGTAATAGGGCCATGGAGTGTTCTCTGACCTCCTGTGCTGTTCCAAAGGACACGTCCACAGTTCCATATTTCGGCCCACGTCTGATGTGGGGGTTTTTTTGCCCACACATGTCCCAAAGCTTTTTGGATTTGGGACTCGGATGCCCGTTCCATTCGGCGCGATTTTATGTTAATCGTCCGATAAGACACGGTGCATAGGCGCCGATGCTACATTTTATTAGGTGGGCGTGGGGGTGAGGATGACCCTATACCCATCTTTCTTTACCATTCTTTGGCTTCTTCTAATTCCTCCTGAGTTACTGGATTGCTTCGCATTTTTTTGCTACTCTGGCAAAAGACAGGGTGGTTTTCTATTTCTCATTGTTGCTGTTGCTGTTGTTGTTACCGTTATTTATGTTATTGTTAATTTTAGTTTCAGTTGTGGTTGTGGTGGCGTCAGTGTTGTTCGGTGTGGAAGAGTTCATTTTGGGTGAATTCATTTCGATGTCACGAGAGAATTCATTTCTTTCTTTTGTTTCTGTTGTCGCTGTGGTGTGGTAGGGGTGGCGGCTTCAACACCTGCAGTCATTGTTAATGCCGGGAAATGAATGTCAGCATGAGACAAATTTAAAATATTGTTACTGCTTATATTTTTAGTGTTGCCAAACGTAGTAATATTTACAATGGTGGTGTCGGTGTGAGGTGGTAGTTTGTGAGGAAGGTGTGACGCTGAGTCGTCCATGATTTTTTTCAAAGAAACATTTTTGTTTGATAATTCGAAAAGTTTAAATTTTGGGCTCAAGTCCCCGATCTTTTTGAGTGTCCTTTTCAGAAACAATGTATGTGCACTTATATACAGTTAACAATAAAAAATTTCCATAAATGGCAATTTTAAACGACAAACCTTTGCGGAGCTCACGATAATACGATTTACTACGTAGGTGGCCAATAATAATAATAATAATAATAATAATAATAATAATAATGATTTCTTTATTAACCACAAGGGTTTACATAAAGTAGACATTAAGGACAGTGCAGGACAATGCAGGACGGTACAAATGGGCATTTCTGCGTGTAAAAAAACAAAAACAGAGGATGTAACAAAAATAACAATGAAAATAACAATGAAAAAAAAAAAAAAAAAAATTCCCCAATAGGGGGGAGACTTCGGAGGGACATTTGTGGAGAAAGCCCAGTAAAAAGCCACAATGACCCTGACCACCAAGGCAAGTGCCCTCTCCCAGTTTTCCACCTTTAGTTTACAGATATATACTCAGAGTCGGCCCATTCACTCGGGCCATTCTTGCTTCTCTCACCCATCTTTCAACAAAATGCTGGGAAGAGAGCACTTCCTTCTCTACTCTGATTTTCCTTTTCAAATGAAATTTGAAAAAGTCAATCAGAGCATCACCGAAGAGGTAAGTGCTCGTCTTCAGCCCTTTCAAACGTGTCCACCACACTATCTCTTTCGCCATGGCCACCAGACAGATAAAAACTGCCTGCCCTTCCCGGCTAAAGGAGGAGGGCGGGGCAATCCTCACGATAGACTCAGATGATAGCTGGATCCGTCCTAAACGCGACAGCAGGTGTTCGACATAAACCCACAAGTCAGCAATTTTCGGACACTGGACGAGTGAGTGCAGGACGGTTTCGTCGCCCTGCGCGCATCTCGGACATGCCCGGCTGACGGCACCTCCATGCCTGTAGAGTTTATCCCGAACTGGCAAGGCTCCTCGGTAGCACTGCAGGCCAGAGATTTCTGGAAGTTGTCCATAGGCCCTGGCCCGAAAGTTCTTCCGAAGAGATTGGCTAGTTGATTTTCGTCGACGCCTAGAGTTTCCCCAAGTACGTCGTCGCTCTTCCCCTCCACTAATCCTCTATAGAACGCCGAGGTGGAGTTTCCACCGATCACATTGCCCGATTGGTCGAGGGCTGTGAGCGCCTGAAGACATTCCAGTCTCCAGGCGCTCCCTCTCGGTCTTCGCTTTACCCAGGACTGCAGCTCCGTCAAGGAAACGAGCTGGGGAAAAACGCGTCTAGCAAACGGCGACCACACCTGATCACCGTCGAGGAAGAGGTGGAGATGTCGTAGCCTGAGCGCGTGCCTGCGCATCATCAGCCACGGCATGCCCAGCCCTCCACGTAGCGGGTGTTGACAACAGATGGACCGCCTGACCATCGGAGCACGTCCCTTCCACAAAAAGCGAAAGAGCAAACGCTCCAGCGCAGTCAGGCGAGGCTTAGGACAAGGTACGACGGTTAGGCGGTAGCAGATGACAGACGCGATGCACGCGTTAGTCACCTCCGCTCGACCTTTCAGGGATAGCTTCCTCTCCGCCCATTTCTGGGTGAGAGAAGCCACCCTGCTCGTCACCTCGTCCCAGTTTTTGTCCGTCTGGAGGTCCGGACCGAACCAGACCCCTAGCAATTTAACCGGTCCGTCCGTCCAGCGCCCGACGACGCTGTTGGACGGCATGGACCTGCCTCTCCAGGTGCCGAGCTGCAGGCCCACTGACTTTTCCTGGTTGATCATTGCTCCTGTCACCGCTTCGTATTCTCTTAGTGTAGTGCCGATCGCCTCGATGTGTTTGGCGTTCGACACCACTACGGTGACATCGTCCGCATATGCTGACACGGATCTTCCGCATCCTAGTTCGCGCGGGACTCCCCTCAACGTCTCCAGTTTGTGCAGTAATGGCTCGAGAGTCAATACGTACAAGAGGGACGAGAGGGGACATCCTTGGCGGACCGAGCGCATGATGTTGAACGGTTCCGACAGGTGACCGTTCACTCTCACTACAGAGCATATGTCGCTGTTCATGGCAGCGATCCAGCCTCTGAAGACGGGCCCAAAGCCAGCCGCCCTCAGGACTGCCGCTAGGTAACGATGGTCGACCCTATCGAAAGCTTTCGACTGATCTAAATTGATCAAGGACCCACCCGTGCCAGGTTCCCTAGCTACCCTCTCTACGATGTATCGCATGAGGTGGAGGTTGTCGTGGATGGATCTGTCGGGAATGGCGCATGTCTGCGCCTCTCCCACCAGACCACCAACGACAAGCGCCAACCTCTTTGCTAGAACCTTGGCCAAAATCTTAAACTCTGTGTTTAGCAGAGTTATGGGCCGGAAATTGTCTATGTTATCCCCCTTGTTCGGATCCTTTCTCAGCAGTGCCACCGCTCCTCGGCTCACAGAACTGGGAATTCTCCCGTTCTGTTGCCAGTTGCAGTAGACGTCCGCCAAGAGGCCTCCGAACAAGTCTGGCATCTGTACGTAAAGTTCATAGGGCAGACCATCCAAACCAGGCGATTTACCCCTTGTGCAGCCAGTCATTGCCTCCCGTACTTCAGCGGCTGTTATCGGCTTTTCGCAACACCTCGCCTCAGTGGCCGAGAGCCGCGGCAGTCCGTCGAGGTAGACACTAAAGTCCATCCCTCTACCCGGCCCCCCGCTGCCCCCGAACAGCTGAGCGAAGTGTCGCTGAAAAGCTTCACACATTTGCCCGGGATCGAGTAGCATGCGCCCGTCGTGGTCCACCAAAGACCGGATCGTGGCTTTGTTTCCACGACGCGCCTCCGCCACTCGGGCCCATTGAACGGCTTTCGTCCCCTCGTGTCTGAGAGCACGCACCCTAGCTCTGACAACGCAGCCTTCGTGCTTTGCATTGAAGAATTGGTCAAGGGCCAATTTCGCCGCAAGCACGTCGGTCGCAATGCCTTTGCTAAGCGCCTCGTCTAATTTTCTAACAAGTTCTCCCTCTGCTCTATTTTTCTCTATTGCTAAAGCCTTACTAAACCTAATCGATTCTATTCTAATCGCTCTTTTCAGAGCAAACCACCACTTGTTGTTGACGATGGCCCCCGTCAACGCCCGCTTAACTAGTTCGCTAATCCGGTCTCTGTAGGCCTTGCGCGCTGGTAAGGACGCGTTTAGCTTCCAGTAGCCGGGTCCTCGTCTATGAAGCCTATCTAAGTCAAGCACACAGGTCACGAATTTGTGGTCCGTGTAGCTGACTATCTTGAATTGTGGACAGCCTATGCTAGACCTATCTATTTCCCTACAAAATACTCTATCTAGATATGATCTGGATGACCCTATGCGGTTTGTCCAAGTCCACATTGGCACATTCGGGAAATCCAATCGGTACCTGTCAGACAGTTCAAAACGCCTGAGCAGGTTGGTGAGGCTCTTGCACCCTCCACCCCTATCCGCTAATCCCACACAGTCCCAGCGTGCATCTCAGATCCCGTTCCAGTCGCCCACTAACACTAAAGAGCGGGACGTTCCAAGAAAGGTCTCCAGACGCCGGAAGAAATCAGGCCGCCCTGCTCCTGTCGGGGCATAGACGGCCACTACCCTGAAAGCTTGCCCGTCTCCGCTGGTCACGTCCAGCACCACCAGCTTACCCTCTGGGTCCAGGAAGATGGCCCGTATGGCGAGATCCAAACCTCTCCGAAAAAGCACAGCAACTCCTCCACCCGATCCAGGACGGCTGGGAGATGCGTACACATCGTAGCCGCCGAAGATCGGTGCGAAGGCCCGTGCTTCGGAGATTCTGGTCTCGCTGATGGCCACTACATCTATGTTTAGTGACCTGAGGTCGTTGAGCAGGTGACCCTGCTTCCATGACGACCCCATGCCACGCGCATTTATGCTGCCTATTCTGAGTGAGGTCATGTTTAAAATAGAGTGGAAAAGATGGGAAAGACCACTTACCGTACTTTTGGTAGAGAAGGGATGGTTTTTACATCCCTTTTCACTTGATCGTCTGGTGAAGGGACCGTTGAATCGTCCCTTCGGCTGGTCGTCGGCTCTTCTAAGAGAATGTCTGAATATACTCTTCGATTGATGGTTCCTCCTAGGTCCCTGAAATCACCAACTGCGTTGGGGAATTTCGTTTTAATGTTTGTGTATTGTTTCTGTGCTATTTTTAGCAGTCTTATGTTAGTTGGCGTTTTGATTGGTGCTGGTATTATGTAGTCCTGTTGTGAAATGTCTGTGTGTTCAATTATGTAAGTCATTAGTTTCTTGTTGTGTGTATTTATTGCCGTGCATTTGTTTTTCTGGGGGTGGGGTGTGGTTCTGCTATTTTCTTGTCGTTGTTGCTGGGTGTGTGTGTTTTGTTGTTGTGTTTGCGATGTTGGTGCTTGTGGTGGTGGTGTTGAAGGTGTTGTTGGCGGTGGGGTTGTCGCCGGTGGTGATGGTGGTGCTAGTGTGGGTGGTGATGTTGTTGGTGGTGTTGCTGCTGTGGGTCTCTTTGCAGTAGACTTTACCCTTTTCTCATTTCTTTCCTCCCTTTTCAAAGGCGACGATGCGCTGCTTCTGCGTTTGTGCCTTCTTGCGACCTTTTGCCATCCCTCTCCCACCTCACACTCCATGTCTGATTCTGTGAGGTGGGGGAGGGGTACCAGCTCCACTCTTTCACTTGTTGTTGTTGGTGATATTTGCACTGGAGTCTCTGTTGCAGCTGCATTTGGTATTGCTGTTGTTGTTGTTAATATTTCCACTGCTGCTGCTGTTTTTGATTTCCGTGGAGTGGGTATGGGTGCCACGGACCTATCGTTCCTGGTTGCCGCTTGTCCTGTTGCTGGTAGCCGTGGAGCCGGATTCGGAAGGAGGGGGGTTTTCTCCTTTCTCAGGGTCTTCTCGTTGCAGAAGGCTCTGAGGTGAGTCTTCGATCCACAGCGAAAGCATTTCGGGCGTTTGCCCTCAACACTTATGGGCAGTTGAGTGCCGTTATCGAAGTCTATCACATCCGGGATAGCTTCGATGCACTCCTGGTTGGTTTGGATTAGCATCTCAATGGAGGAGCCGACCCAATCTTCTCTTACTTTTTTCTGTACTTGCAGTACAGTTGTTTTGTCCTCGATTCCGACGAGGACAGACGCGGCCAGCCAAGAAGGGGTCATTCCGGGGGGGGGGGGGGGACGTGGGTCAGTTTGACCCTCACAATTTTTTGCCCGCAGTAGGAGGGCACCAACACCATTTCCTCGCTCCTTAGGGTCACTACTGATTGGGCCTTTGCCTCCTGGGGTGTGGCAAAAAGTACGTCTACGGTGGCATATTTTTTGCCTCGGGTGATGTGCGTTTTCCGCTGCCACACAGACCCCAAGGCTTTTTGTATTTGGGCCTCTGTGGCTCTTTCCACCCTACGGGATTTTGTACTTACTGTACGGTACGTGACCGTACAGTGCTCTTGGGTTTCGAAAAATTTTTCCGCTGCCTTGCAGATTGCTCGGTGTCCGTTCTTTGTCACCATCTTCTTCGCTTCCTCTAATTCCTCATTTGTTATGAGGATTGTTTCCAAGTTTTTCGCAATACCTGCAAATGAGATTGGTTTTTCTCTGCTGTTGTTGTTGTCGTCAGAGCTGCTGGTACTTTTGTTGTTGCTGCAGGTACTACGACTACTGCCTCCGCCGCTGTTGCTGTGGTTGTTGTTGGTGTTGCTGCTGCTAATGCTGTTGTTGTTTATGCTGCTGGTGATGCTGTTGCGGCTGCTACTGTTGTTTTCATTGTCACTGTTGCTGTTGTTATTACGGCTGCTACTGCTATTATTCCTGACGTCAGACGAATGAACTGGGTTTTCGTATTTCCCGCACACCTGTTTCGTCGCTGTCGTCGTCGTGGAGAAACCTTGCACGCTTTGCACGAGACTTTTCTTTTCTTTCGTCACTTGCGAAAGAGAAGGGAGGGAGAGAGACAATCTTCTCTCTGCTGTAGTGATGATTGAGGAAGAAGACGGAATGAGTGGGAGTGACGTATGAAATTTCTTTTTCGTAGCCATGTTGTTTTTTTGTTTAAAATGAAATTTTGGGTACAAAACCCCAATAACTGGTTATTTAACCCCGAAGGGCCAAATAACGGACAGAAAGACCCCTCTCACGAGGAGGAGGGTGTCTTTATCAACAATTTGGTTCAAGTTTTAAACAATTTACAATTGTTTTAACGGTTAAAAATTACTATACCTTACAGAGCCGAGCCTCCGTCAACCATGGCATTCAATAATAATAATAATAATAATAATAATAAGGGACAGGAAGGGGCAGGCCAGAAAACTAACCGACTGGAAATCACCAGGCCCAGTATGGTGTGCAGGGGTATTGGATTAAAATTATAACATCCCTCCACCCGAAACTGACAACCATGTTCAATGACTGCTTGATGTCAGGTGAGGTACCAGAGTGGTTGACAAAAAGTACCACAGTTCTGGTAATGAAAGACCGAACCAAGGGTAATGATGTTACCAACCATAGACCTACCACATGTATGTCCGTAATGTTGAAACTGTTAACAAGCATTGTGTCTGAGGAAATCTTCCATCATCTCCACATAAACAACTTGTTACCGGACGAACAGAAAGGATGCCGAAAGAAGTCCCGTGGTACAACAGACCAGTTACTTATTGATAAGATGGTAATGAGGAATTGCAGGAGAAGACACACTGGTCTTGCCATGGGATGGATAAACTACAAAAAGGCATTCGACATGGTACCTCATTATTGGATAAGCAAAAGCCGAGAGAACTTCAGGGTGGCAGATAACATCAGAAAGTTGTTGAGCAAAAGTATGAAGTCCTGGAAAACAGAGTTAACATCGTGCGGAGAATACTTGGGAGGCGTGAGGAACAAGAGATGTATCTTCCAGGGAGATAGTTTGTCCCCTCTGTTGTTTGTCCTTGCCCTGATCCCCCAGACCATTATACTGCGAAAAGTGAGAGCAGGATACAAGTTGGGAAAGGGAGAGCTTACCATCAATCACTTCCTATTCATGGACGATCTTAAGCTCTTCGGGAAGAGTGAGAAGGAGTTGGATGTGCTTGTTGACACTGTCGGTATTTTCAGCAATGAAATATGTATGCAATTTGGTACTAGTATAAGTGGAGTCCTTGTGATGAAGTGGGGGGTAAATTGAGCAGAAGCAACGGAATCTAGGTACCAACAAGTGAGATGATAAAGGAAAATGACACTGAAGAAGGATTCAAGTATTTGGGTGTTCTGGGGGCTGATGACATCAAGAACAAAAAAATGAAGGAATTGATAAGATCTGAATACATTCGGAGAATAAGGAGCGTATTAAAGTCACACCTGAACAGGAGAAATGCCATAAGTGCAGTAAATTCCTGAGCTGTGTCTATTATTAGGTATAGTGCGGGAATTCTGAGATGCAATATTGCTGAACAAAAAGAAATGGATAGGAAGACTAGGAAGCTATTGGCTATCTACAACATGTTCCACAAGAGGAATGATGTCGATAGACTCTACTTAAGGAGATCTGAAGGTGGAAGGGATCTTATCAGCATAGAGGACTCTGTTCAGATGGAGAAAAACAACCTACACAAATACGTGACTGATAGTAGGGAGGCAATGCTCAATATTGTACTGAAGGAGAGGACAATAGACCAGGGGATGTCCAAGGAGGATATAACAACTAGGAAGAAGAGCAACCTCCATGACAAATCCCTTCATAGTACCTTCCTTGAGAAAACTGAATTTAGAGATCCACAAACATGGAACTGGTTGAAAGGAGGAGACCTTAAAAAGCTACAGAAGGAATGATAATGGCTGCGCAAGAGCAGGCCCTCAAAACGAAGTGGCTGAAACACAATATTTACAAGGTGGTGGCTAGCCCACTGTGTAGCATCTGTGGAGAGAGAGAGGAGACTGTGGCTCACATTGTATCCGAGTGTTAACACCTAGCCCTGACTCACTATAAAGGCTGGAGACGTGATGTGATGGGCAGGGTGATCCACTGGCACCTATGCAAAGTAAACAATTTACCACATCCTGAGAAGTGGTATGAGCATAAGCCAGAGTCGGTGATGGAAAAAGATCATGTGAAGGTGCTGTGGGATTTTAGTATACAGTCGGACAAGAAACTGGAACAAATTATAACTGACCTGGTGGTTTTGGACAAGGGAAAAAGATCGTGCCTGCTTGTGGATGTAGCCTGCCCATTCGACACTAGAGTGCAAGAGAAGGAGATGGAGAAAATTAACCGATACTAGGACTTAAAGTGGGAGGTAAATAGGATTTGGAACTGCAATGAGATCAAAGTTTCCAAGGATGGTTGAAGAAAATTGGTCCCGCCCCACTTTTTGGAACACCTTAAAAGGCATGCTTGCTGGGAACAGCAAGAACCCTCCGATACGTCCTGAATATGGGAGGCTGCAGATAGTGGCTTGATATTCATTTCAACAAACTTTCCAGTTAAATAACATCAATGTCTGAGACTCAAAGAACAACAATAATAATAATAATATTAATAACAATAATAATAATAATAATAATAATAATAATAGCCTGTCCCCTCTGTTGTTTGTCCTTGCCCTGATGCCCTTGACCATTATGCTGCGAAAAGTGAGAGCAGGATACAAGTTGGGAAGGGGAGAGCTTACCATCAATCACCTCCTCTTCATGGACGATCTTAAGCTCTTCGGGAAAAGTGAGAAGGAGTTGGATGTGCTTGTTGACACTGTCCGTATTTTCAGCAGTGATATATGTATGCAGTTTGGTATTAGTAAATGTGGAGTCATTGTGATGAAGAGGGGTAGGTTGAGCAGAAGTAACGGGATCCAGATACCAACAGGTGAGATGATAAAGGAAATTGACTCTGAGGAAGGATACAAGTATTTGGGCGTTCTGGAGGCTGATGGCATAAAGAACAAAAAAATGAAGGAATTGTTAAGAACTGAATACATTCGGAGAGTAAGGAGCGTATTGAAATCACATCTGAACAGCAGAAATGCCATAAGCGCAGTAAATTCCCGAGCTGTGTCTATTATTAGGTACAGTGCGGGAATTCTTAGATGGAATGTTGCTGAACAAAAAGAAATGGATAGGAAGACTAGGAAGCTATTGACTATCTACAACACGTTCCACAAGAGGAGTGATGTCGATAGACTCTACCTAAGGCGATCTGAAGGTGGAAGAGGTCTTTTCAGCATAGAGGACTGTGTTCAGATGGAGAAAAACAACCTATACAAATACGTGACGTATAGTAAGGAGCCAATGCTCAGAGCTGTACTGAAGGAGGGGACAGTAGGCCAGGGGATGTCCAAGGAGGAAATAACATCAAGGAGGAAGAGCAGCCTTAAGGGAAAATCCCTTCATAGTACCTTCTTTGAGAAAACTGAATTTAGAGATCCACAGACATGGAACTGGTTGAGAAGAGGAGACCTCAAAAAGGCTACAGAAGGAATGCTAATGGCTGCGCAGCAGCAGGCCCTCAAAACGAAGTGGTTGAAGCACCATATCTACAAGGAGGAGGCTAGCCCACTGTGCAGGATCTGTGGAAAGAGAGAGGAGACTGTGGCTCACATTGTGTCCGAGTGTAAACACCTAGCCCAGACCCACTATAAGGGCTGGAGACACGATGTGATGGGCAGGGTGATCTACTGGCACCTGTGCAAAGTAAACAATTTACCACATTCTGAGAAATGGTATGAGCATAGGCCAGAGGCGGTGATGGAGAACAATCAGGTGAAGGTGCTGTGGGATTTTAGGATACAGACGGACAAAAAACTGGAACACAATAGACCTGACCTGGTGGTTGTGGACAAAGAAAAAAGATCGTGTCTGATTGTGGATGTGGCCTGCCCGTTCGACACGAGAGTGCAAGAGAAGGAGAGGGAGAAAATTAACCGATACCAGGACCTAAAGTGGGAGGTGAAAAGGATTTGGAACTGCCATGAAGTCAAAGTGATCCCGATTGTAATAGGCGCACTGGGGACTATCTCCAAAAGTTTCCAGGGATGGTTAAAGAAAATCGGCCCCTTCACGCTTTTTGGAACGCTTCAAAAGGCATGCTTGCTTGGAACAGCAAGAACCCTCCGATACGTCCTGAATATCTGAGGCTGCAGGTAGTGGCTTGATATTCAATCCAACGGACTTTCCAGTTAACCAACATCAATGACTGAGATTCAAGGAATAACAACAACAATAATAATAATAATAATAATAATAATAATAAAGATAGTACTAATGGGAACTGCCCATATACTAAGGAAGATTCTGTCAATATAAGTACATCACAAGTCTAAACACTAAAGATGCATGTGTGAATATGTATGTTCTTTCTTGAACATGGCGGACCTTGTTGTCTCTTGAGGTCACTGGTTGTGACTTGGTGATAACTCGTATGAACATAAAGCAAGATAAATGCAACTGTAATAATAATAATAATAATAATAATAATAATAATAATGTTAATGATACTAATAATGTTTTCTTTATTAACAACAAGGGTTCACATAAAGTAGACATTAAGGACAGTACAGAGCAATACAGGACGGTACAAATGGGCATTTGTGCGTGTAAAAAAACAGAGGTTGAAATAAAAATAACAAAGAAAAATTCCCCAATAGGGGGGAGACTTCCAAGGGACATTTGTGGAGAAAGCCCATTAAAAGACCACAGTGGCCCTGACCACCAGGGCAAGTGCCCTCTCCCAGTTTTCCACCTTTAATTTACAGACACATACTCAGAGAAGGCCCATTCATTCGGGCCATACTTGCTTCTCTCACCCATCTTTAAACAAAATGCTGGGAAGAGAGCACTTCCCTCTCTACCCTGATTTTCCTTTTCAAATGAAATTTGAAAAAGTTAATCAGGGCATCACAGAAGAGGTAAGTGCTCGTCTTCAGCCCTTTCAAACGTGTCCACCATACTATCTCTTTCGCCATGGCCACCAGACAGATAAAAACTCCCTGCCCTTCCAGGCTAAAGGAAGGGGGCGGGGCAATCCTCACGATGGACTCAGCTGATAGCTGGATAGGTCCTACACGTGACAGCCGGTGTTCGACATAAACCCACAAGTCAGCAATGCTCGTACACTGGACGAGTGCGTGCAGGACGGTTTCGTCGCCCTGCGCGCATCTCGGACATGCCCGGCTGACGGCACCTCCATGCCTGTAGAGTTTATACCGAACTGACAAAGCTCCTCGGTAGCACTGCCAGGCCAGGGATTTCTGGAAGTTGTCCATAGGCCCCGGCCCGAAAGTCCTCCCGAAGAGATTGGCTAGTTGATTTTCGTCGACGCCTAGAGTTTCTCCAAGTACGTCGTCGCTCTTCCCCTCCACTAATCCCCTATAGAACGCCAAGGTGGAGTTTCCACCGATCACATTGCCCGATTGGTCGAGGGCTGTGAGCGCCTGAAGACATTCCAGTCTCCAAGCGCTCCCTCTCGGTCTTCGCTTGACCCAGGACTGCAGCTCCGTCAAGGAGACGAGCTGGGGAAAAACGTGTCTTGCAAACGGCGACCACACCTGATCACCGTCGAGGAAGAGGTGGAGATGTCGTAGCCTGAGCGCGTGTCTGCGCATCATCAGCCACGGCATGCCCAGCCCTCCACGTAGCGGGTGTTGACAGCAGATGGACCGCCTGACCATCGGAGCGCGTCCCTTCCACAAGAAGCGAAAGAGCAAACGCTCCAGCGCAGTCAGGCGGGGCTTAGGACAAGGTACGACGGTCAGGCGGTAGTAGATGACGGATGCGATGTACGCATTCGCCACCTCCGCTCGACCTTTCAGGGATAGCTTCCTCTCGGCCCATTTCTGGGTGAGAGAAGCCACCCTGCTCGTCACCTCGTCCCAGTTTTTGTCCGTCTGGAGGTCTGGACCGAACCAGACCCCTAGCAATTTAACCGGTCCGTCCGTCCAGCGCCCGACGACGCTGTTGGACGGCATGGACCTGCCTCTCCAGGTGCCGAGCTGCAGGCCCACTGACTTTTCCTGGTTGATCATTGCTCCTGTCACCGCTTCGTATTCTCTTAGTGTAGTGCCGATCGCCTCGATGTGTTTGGCGTTCGACACCACTACGGTGACATCGTCGGCATATGCTGACACGGATCTTCCGCATCCTAGTTCGCGCGGGACCCCCCTCAACGTCTCCAGTTTGTGCAGTAATGGCTCGAGAGTCAATACGTACAATAGGGACGAGAGGGGACATCCTTGGCGGAACGAGCGCATGATGTTGAACGGTTCCGAAAGGTGACCGTTCACTCTCACTACAGAGCAGATGGCGCTGTGCATGGCAGCGATCCAGCCTCTGAAGACGGGCCCAAAGCCAGCCGCCCTCAGGACTGCCGCTAGGTAACGATGGTCGACCCTATCGAAGGCTTTCGACTGATCTAAATTGATCAAAGACCCACCCGTGCCAGGTTCCCTCGCTACCCTCTCTACGATGTATCGCATGAGGTGGAGGTTGTCGTGGATGGATCTGTCGGGAATGGCGCATGTCTGTGCCTCTTCCACCAGACCACCAACGACAAGCGCCAACCTCTTTGCTAGCACCTTGGCCAAAATCTTGAACTCTGTGTTTAGCAGAGTTATGGTTCCTAAAAGTATCTATGTTATCCCCCTTGTTCGGATCCTTTCTCAGCAGCGCCACCGCTCCTCGGCTCACAGAGCTGGGAATTCTCCCGTTCTGTTGCCAGTTGCAGTAGACGTCCGCCAAGACGCCTCCGAACAAGTTTGGCATTTGTACGTAAAGTTCATAGGGCAGACCATCCAAACCAGGCGATTTACCCCTTGTGCAACTAGTCATTGCATCCCGTACTTCAGCGGTTGTTATCGGCTTTTCGCAACACTCCGCCTCAGTGGCCGAAAGCCGCGGCAGTCCGTCGAGGTAGACACTAAAGTCCATCCCTCGATCCGGCCCGCCACTGCCCCCGAACAGTTGAGCGAAGTGTCGCTGAAAAGCTTCACACATTTGCCCGGGATCGAGTAGCATGCGCCCGTCGTGGTCCACCAAAGACCGGATCGTGGATTTGTTGCCACGACGCGCCTCCGCCACTCGGGCTCATTGAACGGCTTTCGTTCCCTCGTGTCTGAGAGCACGCACCCTAGCTCTGACAACGCAGCCTTCGTGCTTTGCATTGAAGAATTGGTCAAGGGCCAATTTCGCCGCAAGTACGTCGGTCGCGATGCCTTTGCTAAGCGCCTCATCTAATTTTCTAACTAATTCTCCCTCTGCTCTATTTTTCTCTGTTGCTAAAGTCTTACTAAACCTAATGGACTCTATTCTAATTGCTCTTTTCAGAGCAAACCACCACTTGTTGTTGACGATGACCCCCGTCAACGCCCGCTTAACTAGTTCGCTAATCCGGTCTCTGTAGGCCTTGCGCGCAGGTAAGGACGCGTTTAGCTTCCAGTAGCCGGGTCCTCGTCTATGAAGCCTATCTAAGTCAAGCACACAGATCACGAATTTGTGGTCCGTGTAGCTGACTATCTTGAATTGTGGACAGTTTATGTTAGTCCTATCTATTTCCCTACAAAATACTCTATCTAGATATGATCTGGATGACCCTATGCGATTTGTCCAAGTCCACATTGGCACATTCGGGAAATCCAATCGCTACCTGTCAGACAGTTCAAAACGTCTGAGCAGGTTGGTGAGACTCTTGCACCCTCCTTCCCTATCCACTAATCCCACACAATCCCAGCGTGCATCTAAGATCCCGTTCCAGTCGCCCACTAACACTAAAGAGCGGGACGTTCCAAGAAAGGTCTCCAGACGCCGGAAGAAATCAGGCCGCCCTGCTCCTGTCGGGGCATAGACGGCCACTAACCTGAAAGCTTGCCCGTCTCCGCTGGTCACGTCCAGCACCACCAACTTACCTTCTGGGTCCAGGAAGATGGCCCGTATGGCAAGATCCAAACCTCTCCGAAAAAGCACAGCAACTCCTCCCCCACGATCCCGGACGGCTGGGAGATGCGTACACATCGTAGCCGCCGAAGATCGGTGCGAAAGCCTGTGCTTCGGAGATTCTGGTCTCGCTCATGGCCACTACATCTATGTTTAGTGACCTGAGGTCGTTGAGCAGGTGGCCCTGCTTCCATGACGACCCCAAGCCACGCGCATTTATGCTGCCTATTCTGAGTGAGGTCATGTTGAAAAGGAGTGGAAAAGATGGGAAAGACCACTTACCTTACTTCTCGTAGGGGAAGGACGGCTTTTCCATCCTTTTCACTGCTTGTGGCCTCCTCAGGAAGGATGTCCTTATAAATCCTCCTGGAGAGTGCTTGTCGGAAGTCTCCGATGTCTTTGGGGAATTTTTGTTTCAGTGTCATGTACGTTTTCTGTGTGATGCGAGTGATTTGTATGTGTGGAGGTGGTGTGAATTTTGGGGTTGTTGTGTAGTCTTTTTCTGTGATGCTGGTGTTGTGTTGGATGCAGTGTAATAATTGCTTGTTGTTCAAATTTAATGCTGTGTAGTGTGTATCGTTTTGGTTGTTTTGTTTTGTTTGCGTTTGTTGTGGGTTTGTTTCTGTTTCGCATTTTGGTGACCTTTGTGGTGTAGGTGATTGTGGTGCTGGGGATAATGATGGTGATGGTGTTGGTGTTTGGGTTGATGGGGTTGGTGATGCTGGTTTGGATGGTGGCATATCTGTCCTAACTTTTTTGTTTCTTAGTTTATTTGTTTCCCTCTGTATTTTGTTTTTGGAGGGGGAAGGAAGAGAATTCTTTCTTTTTTGGTTTCTTTTTTTTTCCGGATATCGTTTCCCACTCCTCGTCGTCACAATCTGTCTCCAGTTGTGATAGGCCGGGGAGTGGAAAATCGTCCACAGCCGTTAGTTTTGGTTGTGGTGTGGTGGATGGTGTAGGCGCTGGTGCTAGTTCTGAAGCGTTGGGTGGTGGTGGTGTTGGTTTTGCTGGTGGTGGTAGTGGTGTTGGTTTTGCTACTGTTGCTGGGGTTGTTGCTGTTATAGTTGCTTCTGTTGTTGCTGCTACAGTTGTTGCTGCCATCTCTGCTACTGGTGGTGTTGATGGTTGTGTCACTGGGGTGGGTAGGAGAGGTGGCCTCAACCTTTTAGCCTGAGGGCAGAAAGCCCTTAGGTGGGTTCCTTCACCACAAACGACACACCTAGGTCTTCTGCCCTCGACAATTATCGTGAGGTGGCTGCCGTCAGTGAGGTCTATTACCTCTGGGATCTCCTCAATGCTTTTTTGGTCCGCTTGGATCAGGAGCTCCATCCCAGATCCGGACCAGTTTTCCTGCTTTTCTTTTGCTACTGCTATTATTTTCGTGTTGGCTTCGATGCCGGCGAGGACAGCCGCTATTAGCCAGGGAATTTCGATGGCCGGTGGAACGTGGGTCACCCTGATCTTTACGAGTCTCTGGCCACAATAGCTTGGGACGAGTGTGAGGTCGTCACTTTTTAATGGGGCCATGGAGTGTTCTCTAGCCTCCTCTGGTGTTTCAAAGAACACATCCACGGTTCCATACTTTTGCCCACGTCTGATGTGGGTTTTTCTTGCCCACACATGTCCCAAAGCTTTTTGGATTTGGGACTCGGATGCCCGTTCCACTCGGCGCGATTTTACATTTATTGTTCTATACGACACGGTGCACAGGCGCCGATGCTCCATTTTATTAGGTGGGGGGGGGGGGGGGGGTGAGGCTGACCCTGTACCCATCTTTCTTTACCATTTGTTTGGCATTTTCTAAATCTTCTTGAGTTACCGTGAACGCTTCGAATTGTTTTGCTACGATGGCGAAACTGAGGGTCGGTTTTATAATGTCATTGTTGTTGTTGTTGCTATCGTTAATATTAATTTTATTTTCAGTTGTGGTGGTGGTGACGTCAGTCGTCTTTGGTGGGGAAGAGTCCATTTTGCTTGATTTCATTTCGACGTCACGAGTTAATTTATTTTTTTCTTCTTTTGTTTCTGTTGTCGCGGTGGTGGTGGTGGTGGTGGTTGTCGCGGTGGTGGTGGAGGGTTTAACACCTGCAGTCATTGGTAATGGCGGGAAATGAATGTCTGCCTGAGACAAATTTAAAATATTGCTACTGCTTATATTTTTTTTTGTGTTGGCAAACGTAGTAACATTTACAATGGTGGTGTCGGTGTGAGGTGTTATTTTGTGAGGAAGGCTTTCAGCTGCTTCGTGCAGAGGGGAATTAGCCATTTTTTTCAAAGAAATTTTTGGATAATAATAAAAGTTAAAATTTTGGGCACAAGGCCCCAATCTTTTTGGGTGTCCTTTTCGGAAAACAATGTATGTGTGCTTATAAACAGTTAACAATAAAATTTTCCATAAATGGCAATTTTTAACAAACGGAAATAACAAACCTTTGCGGAGCTCACGATAATACGATTTCCTACGTAGGTCGCCAATAATAATAATAATAATAATAATAATAATAATAATAATAATAATAATAATAATAATTTCAGCAGTGATATATGTATGCAGTTTGGTATTAGTAAATGTGGAGTCATTGTGATGAGGAGGGGTAGGTTGAGCAGAAGTAACGGGATCCAGATACCAACAGGTGAGATGATAAAGGAAATTGACTCTGAGGAAGGATACAAGTATTTGGGCGTTCTGGAGGCTGATGGCATAAAGAACAAAAAAATGAAGGAATTGTTAAGAACTGAATACATCCGGAGAGTAAGGAGCGTATTGAAGTCATATCTGAACAGCAGAAATGCCATAAGCGCAGTAAATTCCCGAGCTGTGTCTATTATTAGGTACAGTGCGGGAATTCTGAGATGGAATGTTGCTGAACAAAAAGAAATGGATAGGAAGACTAGGAAGCTATTGACTATCTACAACATGTTCCACAAGAGGAGTGATGTCGATAGACTCTACCTACGGAGATCTGAGGGTGAAAGAGGTCTTATCAGCATAGAGGACTGTGTTCAGATGGAGAAAAACAACCTATACAAATACGTGACCTATAGTAAGGAGCCAATGCTCAGAACTGTACTGAAGGAGGGGACAGTAGGCCAGGGGATGTCCAAGGAGGAAATAACATCAAGGAGGAAGAGCAGCCTTAAGGGAAAATCCCTTCATAGTACCTTCTTTGAGAAAACTGAATTTAGAGATCCACAGACATGGAACTGGTTGAGAAGAGGAGACCTCAAAAAGGCTACAGAAGGAATGCTAATGGCTGCGCAGGAGCAGGCCCTCAAAACGAAGTGGTTGAAGCACCATATCTACAAGGAAGAGGCTAGCCCACTGTGCAGGATCTGTGGAGAGAGAGAGGAGACTGTGGCTCACATTGTATCCGAGTGTAAACACATAGCCCAGACCCACTATAAGGGCTGGAGACACGATGTGATGGGCAGGGTGATCCACTGGCACCTGTGCAAAGTAAACAATTTACCACATTCTGAGAAATGGTATGAGCATAGGCCAGAGGCGGTGATGGAGAACAATCAGGTGAAGGTGCTGTGGGATTTTAGGATACAGACGGACAAAAAACTGGAACACAATAGACCTGACCTGGTGGTTGTGGACAAAGAAAAAAGATCGTGTCTGATTGTGGATGTGGCCTGCCCTTTCTACACGAGAGTGCAAGAGAAGGAGAGGGAGAAAATTAACCGATACCAGGACCTAAAGTGGGAGGTGAAAAGGATTTGGAACTGCCATGAAGTCAAAGTGATCCCGATTGTCATAGGCGCACTGGGGACTATCTCCAAAAGTTTCCAGGGATGGTTAAAGAAAATCGGCCCCTTCACGCTTTTTGGAACGCTTCAAAAGGCATGCTTGCTGGGAACAGCAAGAACCCTCCTATACGTCCTGAATATCTGAGGCTGCAGGTAGTGGCTTGATATTCATTCCAACGGACTTTCCATTTAACCAACATCAATGACTGAGATTCAAGGAATAATAACAATAATAATAATAATAATAATAATATTTAAGGACTTTCAAAAGAAAAAAAAAAGAGGGTATGCCTGCTAATTGATATGTCTGTTCCAATAGACAAGAATGTATCTATAAAAACATTTGAAAAATTGAGCAAGTATAAGGACCTGGAGATAGAAATTGGAAAAATCTGGAAATTGAGAACTAAAACAATACCAGTGGTTGTAGGTGCTCTGGGAATGATACCTAAGGGGTCTAATGATTACTTATCGCAAATCCCAGGAAACTCGCGTATAGGAGAAATACAAAAGATAGTACTAATGGGAACTGCCCATATACTGAGGAAGATTCTGTCAATATAAGTACATCACAAGTCTAAACACTAAAGATGCATGTGTGAATATGTATGTTCTTTCTTGAACATGGCGGACCTTGTTGTCTCTTGAGGTCACTGGTTGTGACTTGGTGATAACTCGTATGAACATAAAGCAAGATAAATGCAACTGTAATAATAATAATAATAAAAATAATAATAATAATAATAATGGAAGAAGACGCACGAGGTGGTAGAAGGTCATGAAATCGCTCCCGTAAGTTTTGAATTTTTAACATATTTAAATCATTTGTGAAATAACAACTCTTAGTACAACTGCTACGTAAACCATCCGGCTTGAGCCCCAAAAAAATTCGGACCCAAAATATATTGTTATAAGGCTCAAATATTCAAATATTTAACTTTGTATTGTACATTGTATATTCAAAAAAGAAAATGGCTATAAATGGAAGAAGAACCCCCCCTCCTCTGTCTACACTATATAGAACAGCCAAACAACACCAATCTCACCAACACCAGAAACTAGATACACCACCTACCCCATCACCTCTCTGTGTACACTAAACACAACAGCCAGATAACGGCAATTTCACCACCACCACAACCAATCTCAACATAATAATGATAATAATAAATACTATTATTATTGTCCCAAGTTTTAACAAAATGTTTAATCCCAACATTAAGGGAATTTAGGTCAACACATATACGCGACTAACCCTATAGATTCACCGAACGGACATCAGTCCTTCATTGCTACCACCGCTACAACACCATCACTAGAGTAATACGACCGCATCATCACCACCACTGCCTCGGTATCGACATCATCACAACCACTGTCTCAGTATCGCTACCGCCGCTATTCTCTCCCATTGCTTCCTGCTAGTTGCTGCCACCACATTATAGAATTCCTACTAAAAAAGAGGAAGGCATCAAAATATATAGATAGACTCAAAAGAAAAAAGAAAAAAACAAACATCAAAACCAAAGCAGCACAGCAACAACAGCAAAAAAAGAGAAAAACAAACAGAGAAAAACAAAAACAAAAAAACAAAAAAAACGTAAAGAAAATAAGAATGAAGAGAGAAACAAGCGGACGGACAGAGAAGAGAAGGGAAAAGCTAAGTCAGACATTCGAACACTACATTAAAATGAAACTTATGCTTATTCATTTTTGGGTTTTTTTTCTGCCTGTGTGTTTGTTTGTTTATTTGTGTTCGTCTACAGCTTGGTGATAATGCCACACAAGAGCCAAGTGGAGCGGCGCAACCACCGGAGACGGTGAATCCACAGATGGCTATGTAACCATACATTCGCCAATCCTCGATAAGAGTGTTTAAATATCGAACCTAAACGGTTCGAATAACGGTGAAATGGAGACTAGAACGTCATGTGACAGACTCTCACCCAACAGGTGCTCCCTGGCTCAGCAGCAGGAACCTGGCTGTCAACCGAATACTGCTGGTGTCGGAGGAAGAAGAAGAAGGAAAGGGACCAGAACCAACTGGACGAAAGAATTGAATAGAACTGTTATGCAATGTTACCTGAAAAGTAACCCCAAGGAGAGGGGCTAAAGGAGACGGATGCATAACATCTGGAACGAGATTGGTCTATTTAAATTAGATGAACAAAAATTGGCCGGGCAGGCTCGGGTAATAAGAACTAATGGGTGGATAAGCGAGCTGGAACTGGAGGAACTGAGCAGAGAGATTAGCTTGGAGATGGAGGGTGGAGTATGCCAGGCAAACGAGCCAGTGGGAAATGAAGGTCAAGAGGTCGAGAGAACGGAGGAACCACCCGAAGCAGACAATGATCTGAATACTGAGATAAATAATACCTGGAACAGAGTTACGGCCACTGAGGAGATGAATGCTGACGGGCTAGGACAAGATTCGGTTGACATACTAAATTTAGTGGTAGATAAATTGAACAATGATAGTGGGAGACCTATGAACCTAAGATTTGTAGACAGGAAAAAGTTAAAAGAAACAATAACTAAGGTAAACAAAGTCATCCCATACCTTGAGCGAGGAGCCTTCACCAGTGCAACAATATAATCAAAGCAACAGCAAATACGGTGAGGAAACTACTTGGTATAAAAGCGAGAGGAAACAACAGAAAAGAAAGAGCAGAGCCTTGGTGGAAGAAACGACTGAGTGGTCAAATCAGGGAAATGAGAAATGACATTGGAAAGCTTGAGTCACTACTGAATGGGACACTAAAAAACATAGGCACTAAAAATAGACTGGAAATAAAGTTCAAAAATAGGAGAAAAAAGCTAAATAATATCATAGAGGAACTGAAGCAACGCATTGTAGCAAAGAGTGCAAAAATCAGGCGATACGAGAACAGAGTCAGTCAGTATAAACAGAACCGCATGTTCGACAACAACCAGTAGATGCTGTTTGGACAGCTTGAGGGGAAAGAAAGAGGCAACGACTTGATCTCTGAGGCGGAACAAACTAAAACATTCTGGAGAGGAATATGGGAGCAGGATGTTAGACATCATGACCAGGCAGGGTGGATTGAGACAGTACAGAGGGAGATCGGTGAGCAGGCACACCAACAAACTGATTTGAGTATCACAGTTGAAACTCTTAAGGGGCAGCCAAAAAACTAACCAACTGGAAATCACCAGGCCCAGATGGTGTGCAGGGGTATTGGATTAAAAATTTAACATCCCTCCACCCGAAACTGACAGCCATGTTCAATGACTGCTTGATGTCGGGGAGGTACCAGAGTGGTTGACAAAAGGTACCACAGTTCTGATAATGAAAGACCGAATCAAGGGTAATGATGTTACCAACTATAGACCTATCACATGTCTGTCCGTAATGTGGAAACTGTTGACGAGCATTGTGTCTGAGGAAATCTACCATCACCTCCACACAAACAACTTGTTACCGGACGAACAGAAAGGATGTCGAAAGAAGTCACGTGGTACAAAGGACCAGTTACTTATTGATAAGATGGTAATGGGTAATTGCAGGAGGAGACATCACTGATCTTGCCATGGGATGAATAGACTACAGAAAGGCATTTGACATGGTGCCTCATTCTTGGATCACCAAAAGCCTGGAGATCTTCAAGGTGGCAGATAACATCAGACAGTTGCTGGGCAGGGGTATGAGTTCCTGGGAGACAGAGTTGACATCAAATGGAGAATCCTTGGGAAGCGTGAAGATCAAGAGAGGTATCTTCCAGGGAGATAGCCTGTCCCCTCTGTTGTTTGTCCTTGCCCTGATACCCCTGACCATTATGCTGAGAAAAGTGAGAGCAGGATACAAGTTGGGAAAGGGAGATCTTACCATCAATCACCTCCTCTTCATGGACAATCTTAAGCTCTTCGGGAAGAGTGAGAAGGAGTTGGATGTGCTTGTTGACACTGCCCGTATTTTCAGCAGTGATATATGTATGCAGTTTGGTATTAGTAAGTGTGGAGTCATTGTGATGAGGAGGGGTAGGTTGAGCAGAAGTAACGGAATCCAGATACCAACAGGTGAGATGATAAAGGAAATTGACTCTGAGGAAGGATACAAGTATTTGGTCGTTCTAGAGGCTGATGGCATAAAGAACAAAAAAATGAAGGAATTGTTAAGAACTGAATACATTCGGAGTGTAAGGAGCGTATTGAAGTCACATCTGAACAGCAGAAATGCCATAAGCGCAGTAAATTCCCGAGCTGTGTCTATTATTAGGTACAGTGCGGGAATTCTGAGATGGAATGTTGCTGAACAAAAAGAAATGGATAGGAAGACTAGGAAGCTATTGACTATCTACAACATGTTCCACAAGAGGAGTGATGTCGATAGACTCTACCTAAGGAGATCTGAGGGTGGAAGAGGTCTTATCAGCATAGAGGACTGTGTTCAGATGGAGAAAAACAACCTATACAAATACGTGACTGATAGTAAGGAGCCAATGCTCAGAACTGTACTGAAGGAGCGGACAATAGGCCAGGGGATGTCCAAGGAGGAAATAACATCAAGGAGAAAGAGCAGCCTTCAGGGAAAACCCCTTAATAGTACCTTCTTTGAGAAAACTGAATTTAGAGATCCACAGACATGGAACTGGTTGAGAAGAGGAGACCTCAAAAAGGCTACAGAAGGAATGTTAGTGGCTGCGCAGGAGCAGGCCCTCAAAACGAAGTGGTTGAAACACCATGTTTACAAGGAGGAGGCTAGCCCACTGTGCAGGATCTGTGGAGAGAGAGAGGAGACTGTGGCTCACATTGTATCCGAGTGTAAACACCTAGCCCAGACCCACTATAAGGGCTGGAGACATGATGTGATGGGCAGGGTGATCCACTGGCACCTATGCAAAGTAAACAACTTACCACATTCTGAGAAGTGGTATGAGCATAAGCCAGAGGCGGTGATAGAAAACGATCAGGTGAAGGTGCTGTGGGATTTTAGGATACAGACGGACAAGAAACTGGAACACAATAGACCTGACCTGGTGGTTGTGGACAAAGAAAAAAGATCGTGTCTGATTGTGGATGTGGCCTGCCTTTTCGACACGAGAGTGCAAGAGAAGGAGAGGGAGAACATTAACCGATACCAGGACTTAAAGTGGGAGGTAAAAAGGATTTGGAACTGCCATGAAGTCAAAGTGATCCCGATTGTCATACGAGCACTGGGGACTATCTCCAAAAGTTTCCAGGGATGGTTTAAGAAAATCGGCCCCTTCACGCTTTTTGGAACGCTTCAAAAGGCATGCTTGCTGGGAACAGCAAGAACCCTCCGATACGTCCTGAATATCTGAGGCTGCAGGTAGTGGCTTGATATTCATTCCAACGGACTTTCCAGTTAACCAACATCAATGACTGAGATTCAAGGAATAATAATAATAATAATAATAACAATAATAATAATAATAATAATAATAATAATCATAATAATAATAATAATGATTTCTTTATTAACCACAAGGGTTTACATAAAGTAGACATTAAGGACAGTGCAGGACAATGCAGGACGGTACAAATGGGCATTTCTGCGTGTAAAAAACAAAAACAGAGGATGTAACAATAAATAACAATGAAAATAACAATGAAAAATTCCCCAATAGGGGGGAGACTTCGGAGGGACATTTGTGGAGAAAGCCCAGTAAAAAGCCACAATGACCCTGACCACCAAGGCAAGTGCCCTCTCCCAGTTTTCCACCTTTAATTTACAGATATATACTCAGAGTAGGCCCATTCACTCGGGCCATTCTTGCTTCTCTCACCCATCTTTCAACAAAATGCTGGGAAGAGAGCACTTCCCTCTCTACCCTGATTTTCCTTTTCAGATGAAATTTGAAAAAGTTAATCAGGGCATCACCGAAGAGGTAAGTGCTCGTCTTCAGCCGTTTCAAACGTGTCCACCATACTATCTCTTTCGCCATGGCCACCAGACAGATAAAAACTGCCTGCCCTTCCCGGCTAAAGGAGGAGGGCGGGGCAATCCTCACGATGGACTCAGATGATAGCTGGATCCGTCCTAAACGCGACAGCAGGTGTTCGACATAAACCCACAAGTCAGCAATTTTCGGACACTGGACGAGTGCGTGCAGGACGGTTTCGTCGCCCTGCGCGCATCTCGGACATGCCCGGCTGACGGCACCTCCATGCCTGTAGAGTTTATCCCGAACTGGCAAGGCTCCTCGGTAGCACTGCCAGGCCAGAGATTTCTGGAAGTTGTCCATAGGCCCTGGCCCGAAAGTTCTTCCGAAGAGATTGGCTAGTTGATTTTCGTCGACGCCTAGAGTTTCCCCAAGTACGTCGTCGCTCTTCCCCTCCACTAATCCTCTATAAAACGCCGAGCTGGAGTTTCCACCGATCACATTGCCCGATTGGTCGAGGGCTGTGAGCGCCTGAAGACATTCCAGTCTCCAGGCGCTCCCTCTCGGTCTTCGCTTGACCCAGGACTGCAGCTCCGTCAAGGAAACGAGCTGGGGAAAAACGCGTCTAGCAAACGGCGACCACACCTGATCACCGTCGAGGAAGAGGTGGAGATGTCGTAGCCTGAGCGCGTGCCTGCGCATCATCAGCCACGGCATGCCCAGCCCTCCACGTAGCGGGTGTTGACAACAGATGGACCGCCTGACCATCGGAGCACGTCCCTTCCACAAAAAGCGAAAGAGCAAACGCTCCAGCGCAGTCAGGCGAGGCTTAGGACAAGGTACGACGGTTAGGCGGTAGCAGATGACAGACGCGATGTACGCGTTAGCCACCTCCGCTCGACCTTTCAGGAATAGCTTCCTCTCCGCCCATTTCTGGGTGAGAGAAGCCACCCTGCTCGTCACCTCGTCCCAGTTTTTGTCCGTCTGGAGGTCCGGACCGAACCAGACCCCTAGCAATTTAACCGGTCCGTCCGTCCAGCGCCCGACGACGCTGTTGGACGGCATGGACCTGCCTCTCCAGGTGCCGAGCTGCAGGCCCACTGACTTTTCCTGGTTGATCATTGCTCCTGTCACCGCTTCGTATTCTCTTAGTGTAGTGCCGATCGCCTCGATGTGTTTGGCGTTCGACACCACTACGGTGACATCGTCCGCATATGCTGACACGGATCTTCCGCATCCTAGTTCGCGCGGGACTCCCCTCAACGTCTCCAGTTTGTGCAGTAATGGCTCGAGAGTCAATACGTACAAGAGGGACGAGAGGGGACATCCTTGGCGGACCGAGCGCATGATGTTGAACGGTTCCGACAGGTGACCGTTCACTCTCACCACAGAGCAGATGTCGCTGTGCATGGCAGCGATCCAGCCTCTGAAGACGGGCCCAAAGCCAGCTGCCCTCAGGACTGCCGCTAGGTAACGATGGTCGACCTTATCGAAAGCTTTCGACTGATCTAAATTGATCAAGGACCCACCCGTGCCAGGTTCCCTAGCTACCCTCTCTACGATGTATCGCATGAGGTGGAGGTTGTCGTGGATGGATCTGTCGGGAATGGCGCATGTCTGCGCCTCTCCCACCAGACCACCAACGACAAGCGCCAACCTCTTTGCTAGCACCTTGGCCAAAATCTTAAACTCTGTGTTTAGCAGAGTTATGGGCCGGAAATTTTCTATGTTATCCCCCTTGTTCGGATCCTTTCTCAGCAGTGCCACCGCTCCTCGGCTCACAGAACTGGGAATTCTCCCGTTCTGTTGCCAGTTGCAGTAGACGTCCGCCAAGAGGCCTCCGAACAAGTCTGGCATCTGTACGTAAAGTTCATAGGGCAGACCATCCAAACCAGGCGATTTACCCCTTGTGCAGCCAGTCATTGCCTCCCTTACTTCAGCGGCTGTTATCGGCTTTTCGCAACACTTCGCCTCAGTGGCCGAGAGCCGCGGCAGTCCGTTGAGGTAGACACTAAAGTCCATCCCTCTACCCGTGGGAATAATAATAATAAGGAAAGAAGACGCACGTGGTGGTTATAAGGTCATGAAATCGCTCCCGTAAGTTTTTGATTTTTAACATATTTAAATCAATTGTGAAATAACAATTCTTAGTACAAATGATGCATAAAACACCGGACTCAGGTCTCAGAAAATTCGGATCCATAATATAGTGTTATATCGCTCAAATATTCAATTTTGTATTATACATTTTATATTCAAAAAAGAAAATGGTTATAAATGGAAGAAAACCCTCTCTGTCTACACTATATAGAACAGCCAAATAACAGCAATTTCCACAACACCAGAAACTAGATACACCACCTACCCCATCACCCCTCTGTGTACACTAAATACAACAGCCAGATAACGGCAATTTCACCACCACCACCACCAATCCCAGCATAATAATAATAATTACTACTATTATTATTGTCTCAAGTTTTCACAAAATGTTTAATTCCAATATTAATTAAAATATGTCAACACATATATTAAACACACGCGACAAACGCATAGATACACAGATCAAACAAAACTACAGTCTATTCAACAAAACTCAGTAACGACAACGCCATCACTATAGTCACCGCCGCCACCACTCCATCCATCATTGTGACCACTATCCAATCAACGCCGCCACCACTCCTTCATTGCTACCACCACTGTTCCCCCATTACCTTCTGTTAACTTAAGAAAGGAGAAGGTGGCGGTATCACTAGACATGGGAGAGGCTATCAAAAGATATAAATAGATTGACTTAGTGACCCGGCCACCGGCCAAACGTAAAACGACTATGGCACTGCTGGCTACCCCTTCCCCACCAACAATAGAAAAAGCCCCAGCACCACCACCGACATAGCCAACAACAATAACAGGCAACTTCAGCAAAAAGTATATTATATTATTAATAATTTCATTCTTAAGCCACGCAATGCTCACATTAAGGAACGACTCATGATAATAACAATTTAAAAATACAACAAAAAAGAAAACCCCGTGACCAAGAAATACCGGGATGGCGGCCGGCGGGAATAGCCGTGTCTCTAGGGGAGGACGACCCCTCTAGTCTTGGTTGACACTCGTCCTAGAAGTGGTAACACGAAATGATTACCCTTGGTGTATAAGGATAAAACGCGACAAAATAAAGTAAATGTCTAATGATAAAATCTCATACCGGATCGGACGTCACCCGGGTCAAAAAAGGCCGTGTCCCTCAAAGAGGAACCAGACTGGGGTCGAAAAATCAGCTAATGGTTCAAACCTTCCCATCACTTCGGAGCTGGAGACCTCCTATAACCGGAATACTCCTACTGTTGGCCCTCCATGCTCACCACCAAGAAATCCAAAGAAAAAGAGAGAAAAATGGTCAAGGGAAGATAATAAAGAAGTCCTTGAGGCTTTCTACACTGCCATGTACTACCCATCAAATACATCGAATACAGAACAGACATATATCAACTGGAAAAAGAAACATCCCGAAAACAGAGGGTATATTGACAGTAACAAACTAGCCAATATACGAAGAAATATTGTAAAAAAAATGTTACTAACTGATATAGAAATTGATCAGATCAAGCTACTAGCACAAAGTCAGCGGAGGGAAAATGAAACATGTGTCAGTGACCACGAGGTAAATTGTAACACTTCGAATCCCAGGGTTGGGGCGGAATCACTGACAACAGAACAAATTAAAGAAAGGATCGAAAAAGTGGAGGGAGTGCATGCTCAAGTTGAAACTCCAAATGAAAACAATGAGATCGTAAATGATAACGAAATGAATGAGAATGAACTTGCCAACTTGAAGGATGAAATTATGATCGAATGGATGAAAATGAAAGAATCTGACATGGGGGAACGAGACACCCTCCCTAAGATCCAGAACTCCAAACAGAACCAAAAGATAATACACAAGACTAACATAATTCTCAAAAACATTATCATCACAAACAATCTAAACATTACTGATTTAAATCATCTCTATTATGCATCGGCTAAAGTCACCACTCACTTATGTGGAGTGAAGATGAAAAAACAAAGGAATTCCCACAAGAAATCTACTTGGCAAGAGAACATCAATCGCCAAATAAACCTTCTCCGATCTGACATTGAAATTTTAACAAACTATAAAGTAGCTGAACATGTTAAACAAACTAAACTTAGAAAATTGAAAAGAAAGTACAATATAAAATCAACAAATGACATAGACATGCTGATAGAAATAATCAAGCAAAAAGTGTCGGCCAAAGCTGCTCGTATAAGGCGCTTTGAAAAACGATCTAGATTCTATAAGGACAATAATATGTTCAAAAACAACCAAAGAAACTTCTACAGAATAATTGGTAAGTCAACAATAACTGCTAAATCAATACCACCCACGGAGGAAGTGAAAGAATTCTGAGAAAAGATCTGTGCCGAAGAAAAAGGTCATAATATACATGCCCCATGGATAGACAGACAAATGAAAGATACAGCTCACCTTGTAGAACAAATATGGGAAAATATAACAGTTGAACAGTTGCGTTTGGCTCTAAGAAAAACCAGCAAATGGAAATCCCCAGGAAAAGACAAAATACAAAATTTTTGGATAAATGCCTTCACAGAGTCTCATGAGCTGTTAGCCCAACTTTACAATGAAATAGTTAAGGAGCCAGAAAAGATACCACCATGGCTAGTTAATGGCATTACATTCCTACTTTCGAAGAATGATGAGACAGACAATACCATATTACAGACCGATAACTTGCTTGACCACAATGTATAACATTTTAACATCAGTCCTAAATGAATATACATATGACCACCTGATAACAAATGACCTATTTCCCATTGAGCAGAAAGGGTGTAAATGAGGCTCATATGGCTGTAAGGATCAGCTTTTGGTTAACAAAATGATACTGGAAGATTGTCATAATAGACACAAAAATCTATCAATTACTTGGATAGATTATAAAAAAGCATTCGATAGTTTGCTACACAGTTGGATTGAAAAATGTTTAGAGATTTTCAAAATATCTCCCGTTGTCAGGAGGTTTTTGTCATTCAGTATGAAGACATGGAAAACGACACTCCTTTTGAATAGTGAAACAAAATCACTGGAAGCTGGAGAAGTTAATATTAATTGTTGAATTTTTCAGGGTGACTCTTTATCACAGCTTTTATTCTGCATCGCACTTATACCATTAAGTAAAATGCCCAATGAGACAAAACATGGATATAAAGTCTATGACAAAACCATTAATCACTTGTTCTACATGGATGAGCTGAAACTATTTGCAAAAAATGATGAACAATTGCAAGGGCTATTATCCACTGTGGATCAGTTCAGTGATGACATTAAAATGGAGTTTTGACTAGATAAATGCGCCAAAGCAACGTTCACCAGAGGAAAGCTGCTGAAAAGTTCAGACATTAATCTTGATCGGGGGAATGTGATAAGAGAAATTGATCAAGAGGAAACTTACAAATATCTAGGTGTTTGTGAAGGAGACGGAATCAAGCACTCGACAATGAGGGAAAGTATAAGGAAGGAATGTTACCGCAGAGTAAGAGCAATCTTAAGAACGGAATTGAATGCAAGGAATAGGATCGATGCCATAAACACGCTTGCCATACCAGTAGTAACCTACAGTTACAATGTCATCAACTGGTCAAGCACAGAGATCCGTAGGCTCGATACAAAAATTCGAAAATTCTGAACCATGCACAGAATACATCACCCTAAGGCAGATACAGATAGAATATATCTCCCTAGGATAGAAGGAGAACGTGGGTTAATCCAGTTAGACATTGCGTTGAAAACTGCAACAATTGGATTATCTACATATCTAAGGGAATCACATGATTGGATGATCAAACTCGTTTTGAAACACGAAAGCATCAAAAGATCATACTCCATTACAAAAGATGCACAAAGATACAGTAATGGACTACACATTTCAGAAGTCCCATTTACTGCTGAAATGGAAAACACAGAAAAAGCAAGGCAGGTAAAAGTAACTGCAAAGAAAGAACTGCTACAGAAACTGGCTAAGAAATGGCAAGAAAAGCTTCTGTATGGAAAATACCCAGAACAAGCTAACAATCCTGATGTTGACAAAACTTTAACCCATCAGTGGTCGGCATCCTCTGGACTGAAATCGGAGACTGAAGGACTGATTATATCAGCACAAGATCAGTGTCTGCCAACAAAAAATTACCAAGCCAACATAATAAAAAATTGATGCAGCCCATTATGCCGTGTATGCAAAAAACAACCAGAGATCATTGACCATATAATTTCAATGTGCTGTCCTATAGCTCCAACCGAATACCTAAACAGGCATGACAGAGCTGCACAATACATACATTGGATAATGTGTAAGCATTTTGACCTGCCCCATCAAAAGAATTGGTGGGAGCATCAACCACCTCCCATACTTGAAAAAGATCACATCTCAATCTTGTGGAACTTTAGCATCCAAACAGAAAGAAAAATAGATGCAAATAGACCTGATATAATATTGAAGGTCTTTAAAAGAGGGTATGTCTGCTAATTGATATGTCTGTTCCAATAGACAAGAATGTATCTATAAAAACATTTGAAAAATTGAGCAAGTATAAGGACCTGGAGATAGAAATTGGAAAAATATGGAAATTGAGAACTAAAACAATACCAGTGGTTGTAGGCGCTCTAGGAATGATACCTAAGGGGCCTAATGATTACTTATCGCAAATCCCAGGAAACCCGCGTATAGGAGAAATACAAAAGATAGTACTAATGGGAACTGCCCATATACTCAGGAAGATTCTGTCAATATAAGTACATCACAAGTCTAAACACCTAAAGATGCATGTGTGAGTATGTATGTTCTTTCTTGAACATGGCGGACCTTGTTGTCTCTTGAGGTCACTGGTTGTGACTTGGTGATAACTCGTATGAACATAAAGCAAGATAAATGCAGCTGTAATAATAATAATAATAATAATAGTAATAATAATTATAATAATTGGTTAGTTTTGGAGGGTATCATACATTACAATTATGAAGTATATGCTGCCTTGCTGTGCGTTTCAATGTTAATTCACGGTACTGAAATTAGTATAGAATAAAAGAAAGCTCTTACGTATTATCATAGATTATTTATTTGTGATTCTATGCCTCTATGTATGCTTTATGTGTGTGTGTGTATGCATCCGCGCGTGTGTGTGTGTATTTGTGAGTGTGAGCGTGTGTGTGTGTGACGTTGTTTCTCATTGTTTCCATTTTAAAAACATTTATTGACACACACTAAGGGTTGCGTGTAGACAAATGTAAAATAAAATGTATAAAACGAAAATTTGAAAACTTTTAATTATTATTGAAAATTATTTTACGTGAGCGTTGTGTATACAGGCACAGGCATATACGGAGACACACAGACAGGGACACATAGGCGCACACAGACTCGGACACACGCACACTCGCGCAGACACACTCAGACACACATACGTATGTATCTAACATAAATGGTATATATATATATATATATATATATATGTATGTATTTATATATATATATGCATATATATATATGTATTTATATATATACATGTATATATATAAATATATATATATATTTATATATATATATATATATACATATTTATATATATATATATATATATGTATTTATATATATATATATACGTATATAATATATATATATATATATATATATATAAAGAATTAATATATCTAGTAACATATATATACACAGATGCATACTTATGCTAGCAAATATATAGGTTATGTCTTAGTAACTTTGTGGTTCAATGCATGGAGATGCAGAACAATAATATGAGAGACGTAAAATAAGAAAATTATAAAATTAACTTACTTACTAAAATTTCACTCCAACTAATTAGTTTCTGAAAGGGAATAAATATAGTTTTCGAAGAAACCTACGGAGAAGCCTTTCGTCATCATATAAGTTCCCTGTGTCCACGTATTGCCTGGAAACTTAGCTGAGAATCGACTTCCCTGGTGACGAAAGGCTTCTCCGTAGGTTTCTTCGAAAACTATGTTTATTCCCTTTCAAAAACAAATTAGATGGAGTGAAATTTTAGTAAGTTGATTTTATAATTTTCTTATTTTACATCTCTCATATTATTGTTCTGCATCCCCATGCATTGAACCACAAAGTTACTAAGACAAAACCTATATATTTGCTAGCATAAGTATGCATCTGTGTATATATATGTTACTAGATATATTAATTCTTTATAATTACCTCCAAATTATTTTGTCGAGCAAAAATTGGCCAAAACTGCTACTATAGTAACAGTCCGGCTACTGTCTTCTTAACAAACCACTCTTCACTGATTGACCTCGATGTCACGTGACTGATTCTTTTGAATTTGCCACCGACGCAGTAGGCAGTGATTTTTTCAATGGCTTGGAATTTAGTCGACGCTTTGCTATTTTCCATCCACTGAATTATTTTTGTATAAGTTCCCTATTGCCTGGAAACTTAGCTGAGAATAGACTTCCCTGATGACGAAAGGCTTCTCCGTAGATTTCTTCGAAACTATGTTTATTCCCTTTCAGAAACTAATTAGTTGGAGTGAAATTTTAGTAAGTAAGTTAATTTTATAATTTTCTTATTTTACGTCTCTCATATATATATATATATATATATATATATATTAATATATTGGTAATATTTGTGTACATGCATATGCCTTTATATTTATCTATATATGAATATTTATATATATATATATATATATATATATATATATATATAGAATAACGAATAAGACAAAGCGAAGTAGTTTCAGATGTTAAAGTTCTTTAATGATAATGCTGTGATACATATTTCAATGACAAGAGTAGCCACACGGTTCTGTGCGCCCAGTGCCGTGACATCATCAGACAGCTTGTTACATAATAAGGTTATGTTTCCGTGGCAATACAAATTGAATCGACATGCGAACGGACAAAGCGTGTGCTCTTGAGTTCTTCGCGCGTTCCCTTGTGAGTCCCAATTCACCCCCACCGGTCTGCGCAGGCGCAAGTCCGAAGGAAGTTGACCATCAACTACCCAAAAGATCTACGAAACTCGCCTAGGCAGATCCCCCTCTCATCCAGGCCTGTAATATGACACGGTTATAGCTTACTGCTAGCCACCCTGTCATTGGCAGCCGGCCGAAAGCTAGTGGAGTTGGGAAAGTATGAGTATCAATAGATCTCAATACTACCCCTAAACTAAGCATGGACAGTAGAATTGACCATCAACCGCTAAGAGTATATACAGCCACCGGAAATAACATCTGTGAAATATATAGCTCCATCTATCTGTTAGCTAGCTACCTCACCGTGAAACAAACAACCCTTAAATCTACCAGAATAAACGCCTACGCAGCGACTAAACATCAAACGATTGTTTCTGTATAAATAGAGTGATTCCAAACACTTTCGCCAGTCGACTTTGGCAGAGTCAACCCGCGTATCCGTGTCCCTATACGCTGCCCCGCTTGTCACTCACACACGCCTTGTACCTTGTAACGTCGCTACATGTGAAAATAAATAGCTGATCGAAACTACATCTCTCGCCTTGCTTCGTCCTTTCAACTTGTGCTTTCGTCTGTTCATCCTTACCGTATGTGACAACAGTTCTTTTAAGGGCTATCTTCAGATACGATCAGACCGTATGCGATAACAGTCCTTTTAAGGGCTATTCTCGGATCTGATCAGAAGTAGTGACCAGACTGACCAACCACGTTGCTACAAGTATATATACTTATTTCTAGGTATTATGGTTTCATAGTGGACATTATGAATGAGAGTTGGAAATTAAAACTAAAAATTAAAAATCTAAAATCAAAAATTAAAGAAATTACAAGTTAGAATCTAGATTAAAGTAGGTAAAAAAAATATACGCACATATATATGCACATAATAACTAATAAATAGGGAGATTTTTAAGTTATAGTAAGCATTTTTTAAAGGGGGGATCAATGTTACAGATATATTATCTACATATTGAACGATAGTACCGTACAGTAGAACGGAGGGTAAATTACAGTATGAAGGTAGTAGTTAGGCGAATACATAGTTAGTATCTCTATCACATGGAACAAGACAAAAATACAAATATAAAATACACAAAAAATACAAAAAATACATAAAATACATTGATGCAAAATGAGATAGGAGATGCATATGTAAAATGAAATAGGAGATATATATGAGAAATATATACGAGGAAATGAGGGTATACGTGGTTAATATGATTGTAAATTAATCTATATAAAGATTTGTTATCTGGTGAAGTGAGGGGGTTGCTGTTCAAGGCCTCTGTGCAAATGCAATTTTCTGCAGGAAAATAGGGGTTTACCGTTGTTTTTGATTCAGTGATGCCGTCTGACAGCGTTGTCGGACGCTGGACGGACGGACCGGTAAAATTGCTCGGGGTCTGGTTCGGTCCAGACCTCCAGGTGGAGAAAATCTGGAACGAGGTCACGGCCAAGGTGTTTGCACTCACCCAGAAGTGGGCAGAGTGCAAACTGTCCTTGAAAGGTCGAGAGGAGGGGGCGAACACTTTCATAGCGTCCGTCATCTACTACCGCTTGACTATCGTCCCTCGTCCCAGTGAACACCTCGCTAAGATGGAACCCATGCTCTTCCAGTATCTGTGGAAGAAGCAGGCTCCGCTGGTGAGGAGAACCGTCTGTTCTCAGCACCCTTCCAACGGAGGGTTGGGAATGCCGTGGCTGATGATGCGCAAGCATGCGCTGAGGCTGTGGCATCTCCAGGTATTCCTCACCGGCCGCCAACCGGTATGGGCACAGTTTGTGAGACAGGTTTTCCCGCAGCTCGTCTCGCTGACGGAGCTCCAGTCCTGGGTGAAGAAAAGACCGAAAAAGATGGGCGCCTGGCACATTGAATGCGCTCAGGCGCTCACAGTCCTCTGTCAAGCGGGCACGGAAATCAGTGGTGACTCCACGTCGACATTCTATAGAGGGTTAGTACGTCACAAGGGCCTCGACGTGCTCGGATAGACTCTAAGCGTCGAAGACGACGAACTCACCAGTCTGTTTGGTAGGACTTTCCGCCCGGGACCCATGGACATCTTCCAGAGGTCTCTGGCCTGGCAGTGCTACCGAGGAGCTCTACCAGTTGGTGACAAGATCTACAGGCACGGACGCCCCGACAGGGATCCTTCCAAGATGATGTGTCCAAGATGCGCGCAGGACATTGAAACCGTCCTGCACGCAATTGTACATTTCCCGGGAGTAATCGACCAGTGGAACCACGCGGAACAACTGCTGTCGCGTATGGGACAAATCCGGTTGACTATCGAGTCCATAGTAAGGATCAAATCGCCAACTTTTTTCAAAAACGAAAGAGAGGCGGTTTTCCTCTTTATAGTGGCTATGGTGAAAGAGGTTATATAGTAATCAAGATTGAGAGGACTGACGACATATGCCTTTCTCTCCGGACAACAACTCATTCCCTTCTTTAGATACCACTTTAGAAGGAGAATCAGAGTGGAGTGAGAGGCACTGTACCTAGTAAATTTACTGAAAGGTGAGTGAATGTGGAAAAAATGGCCCGAGTGATTGGGTCTTCTCTGTATATACACCTGTAGGTTGAAGAAGAGAGCAACAGGAAGAAAGGAGCACTTGCACAACACGCTCCTGAAGTTGAGGGTTGTTCTATCGACGAGGTATTAAACAACCCATTTGTGGCGCCTCCCCCTATTGGGGATTTCGATTGTTATAATTGTTTGTTTTATATTTTTTACACGATTGTATGTCAAATCCCCGGCATGTCTTTGTTTTGTCCCCTTTTCTTGTGCGCCCTTGTGGCTAATAAAGTAATTTATCTATCTATCTATCAATCTATCTATCTATCTATCTATCTATCTATCTATCTATCTATCTATCTATCTATCTATCTATATATCTTTCTGCCTGACGCGTGGAACATCGCCGCCGGTAAGATATTTTGTAAATTTATATACGAAAAACAGAACACATTGTTTGAAAAAACATATTTTGTAGATTCACCCCCACCAACTGAACTGTCAGCTGTGTGATAAACCCATTTTTCGCCCTTTTAGGGGCGAAAATTTAATTTAAAAATTGTTTTAAAATATACAATTTTGCCAACTATAAAACATGAATAACACGGAAAGAACGGTGGATAAAGTAAACAGAGAAAATAAAGGGAAAGAGGCAGATTTTAACGTTATATCTGCTTCTGCTACTATAGACGTCGTCATAGATACGACTGTCAACAATAAAACTTCGTTTCGTAAAGAAATGGATATTTACACAACAAAAGATGAAAACAACAGCACCAAAAATATAGAAAATGCAGAAACAATTGACACAACTACAGATAAAAAACCCAACAACAACAAAATTGAAAAAACAACATTCGCACAGACTGTGATAAATAAAATAGAGTACAAACACATCGACATAAGCAACTCCAAAAAAGTGTTGACCGATGGAAAACAATTCATAACATTTGAAGAAAAGGGTGGGTTTCATATAAACTCACCCTTGCAAATTAAACGAGAAACAGTTCGAAGGACAGTAACCTTCCGAACTGTTTCAAATCAAACGAAAAAAACGGTATTCCTCAGTCAAGCAGAAATCGAAACAACCCTGAAAGAGACTCTGCCTTATGCAGAGGGCCAGACTATATGGAAGTGTTTCGGTACGTTTTACAAGAGAGGCCCTCGCACAAAAGCATTCTGTTACACCAGTAATCACAAAAGCACACACCTTTTTTCCCTATTTACATGGGAAAAAGAACTAAAAAAATTAAAATAAATTATATACCACCAAACATGAACATTTGATGGATCTTGGCCGGTTTTATAGAGCCAGAAAGGGATACAATTATTTCGGTCAGGAAATCGACCAGACAAAGGTGGGCAAGGACAAATTTGGAAATTCTGATACAAATGACACCAGAAAGAATTTCCAAAATCCCCGAAAGAGTGCTGGTCGACAACCAGAACTACATCAACATCATAACTGGAGGCAGAAAGCCACACCGTTTTCGATGTGCAAGCACATCACACCTAAAAGCCTCACGCCCTTTACAAATAAATTTAAAAAAACTACTTTTACCAACACCAACACCAACACCAACACCAAAACAATCACCACCACCACCACCACAACAACAACAACAGACGAAACGAGCAAACACACCAAAACAAACAGCCCCTCATCCAACAACAACAGAAAAAACAGACAACACCGCTGAAGAACACAGCCCCACCCCATCCTACTCCATCAAACACTACTACAAACACACACACCGAAACACCCCCACCACACGACGTACCCATACCCCACACTCCTAACGATGATTATTCCTCGACGGATGAAGCTGCTTCTTCTTTAAATCTAAAAAACAAAAAAAGAGACACCATAAAACCCCCAAAACTCCAAACACCAACACCAGCACATAACCACAGACACAAACAACAACACAAACAACACCACAGTCAAACATCCCCCTATCAGAAAAAGCAACACCAACACCACCCCAAACACAAGCACCCACCATAAAAAGAAAACTCCCGGACGAACTAAAACAACACAACAAAAAGACAAACAACAAGTGTTTGATAGAGGTCATCTCCCAAAACCACAAGGTGGAGACGGGGGGCAAAACTTTCGTCAAGGAAGAATCGTCTCCACACCTTAAACTTATAAGGGTTCCTATGGAAACCTATAATGACCTGAAAAATAAATTTTCACAGGACGTGGGTAACCCCTGCCAGAAACCCATCAACCGCGACCTGTTAAAATGTTTCCCCACCCTACCCAACACCCCATCCAGCACCCAAATGGAGATTGAAGAACCCGATCTCCAGGAAACGAAAAGGTAAGTGCACCTTTCGTCCTTTTTCTCCAAATCTTCTTCACCAACATGGCTAGTTTACGAGTTGGAAGCGTGAATGTGCGTGGCCTTGGGATGCCCTGGAAACAGGGCCAACTTTTAAACGACCTTAGGTCACACGGTATGGATGTGATAGCCATCACCGTGACCAGGATCCACAACAGGCAGCAACTAACCCCCATCTTCGACGTCTTTGAGATCTACGCATCTCGCTGTCAGCCAGGATGTGGAGGTGGAGGTGGAGTGGCTGTCATGTTTCGGAAGAACCTGGACGTCGAAGTACAGCAAGTACACTTGGACCCGGAAGGTAGACTGGTAGTCCTTGACGTGAACAGTATTGGAGGTGAAGCCTTCAGACTGGTGACCGTTTATGCTCCGACCGGGCAATCGCAATCACGGCCAGACTTCTTTAAGCGTCTAGAGTCTTTTCTGGGAACGACTCGCTCCTTACTTTTAGAGGGGGACTGGAATGGTATCCTAGATGCACGATGGGACTATGTGGGAGCATGTCCCAGTAGAGGCGGGTGCAACAGCCTCAAAACTTGAATCCGCCAATTCCAACTGGCCGATAGGTATCGACTGGATTTCCCGACTGCACCACAGTGGACATGGGCAAACCGCAGCGGGACATCTAGATCGTATTTAGATAGGTTCTTCATTAGAGAAAGGGACAAGGAGATGTTAAGCTGTCCACGAATGCACATGGTTGCCTATTCAGATCACAAATTAGTCGTCTGCTTAGTCAAACGTGACAGAACACATAAACAAGGATCCGGATACTGGAAGCTGAACGTGTCGGTGCTGGCACGTAAAGCTTACAGTGAACGGATACGTAGACTAGTCAAGCAACAGTTAACGGGAGCTATCGTCAACATTGATCGTGGTACTCTCTCAAGAAAGCAATTAGAATAGAATTGATAGGGTTTAGCAGAGAGTTAGCCTTAGAGAAAAACAAAATAGAAAGAGAACTAGTAGCCAAGGTAGAGGAGTCACTTAGAATTGGCAACGTGGCTAGAGTGTTAGCGTCGAGAACGGCACTGGACCAGTTCTTCGATACGAAGGCTGCGTGGTCAGAAGCAAAACACGTGCTCTAGCAAACGAAGGAGCGAAAGCTGTCAGCTGGGCCCGAGTGGCGGAGGCAAAAAGTGGCAACAAGTCCACGTTTCGGTTTTTGAAAGACCAAAACGGACGCGTGCTACTTGACCCCAAGCAAATGTGCGCGGCCTTTCAGTAGCACATTGCGCGACTGTTTGAGAAGAACGACGGTGAGCCGAACGAGGCAATGGACTTTAGTTCATACCTCGACGGCCTGCCGCGTCTCTCGAACACGGACGCCGAGTTCTGCAAAAGACCGATCACGGACACTGAGATACGGGACGCTCTGGGCCGCTGCGGGAAACGCAAGTCACCCGGTCTAGATGGTCTACCCTATGAGTTTTACATAGGCATGCCGGACTTGTTCTCTAGCGTCCTGGAAGCCGTCTACTGCAATTGGTAGCAGAACGGGGGAATTCCCAATGTTGCAGGCAAGGGCGTAGTAACGCTGATCAGGAAAGACGAGAACAGGGGGACGAAATTAACAACTTCAGGTCCATAACTCTGCTCAACACAGAGTTAAAGATTTTGGCCAAGGTGCTAGCGACGAGGTTGGCGCTTGTCGTCGAGAACCTGGTAGGGAAAGAGCAAACGAGTGCAATCCAGATCAGACCAATACACGACAACCTCCACCTCATGCGATACATCATAGGGATGGTGGGTAGTAAACCCGGCTCCGGCGGGGCTCTGATCAATTTGGATCAGTCTAAGGCATTCGATAGGGTCGACCATCGATACTTGGAAGCGGTTCTCAAGGAGGCTGGTTTCGGTTCCCTTTTCAGAGGCTGGATCGAGGCGATGCACACCAGCATCTGCTCGAGGGTCAAGGTGGACGGCTACCTATCGGAGCCGTTCGGAATCACGCGTTCCATTCGACAGGGGTGCCCTCTTTCCTTAATTCTGTATGTATTGACTCTAGAGCCACTACTGCGGAAATTAGAGCTGTTGCAGGGCATCCCTCTAGAACGGGTTCTGCGGAGCGCGGCGTCGGCCTACGCCGAAGACGTAACAGTAATGCTGTCGAGCGCCTCGTAAATCGAGGAAGTCGGCACCTTACTGAAGGAATACGAAAGGTTCACAGGAGCGAAGCTGCACCGGGACAAGTCCATCGTGACGGTAATGGTGTCGAGCACCTCGGAAATCGTGGTGATCGACAACTTACTGAAAGAATACGAAACGCTGACGGGAACAAAACTAAACTCGGACAAGTCTGGAGGTTTGCAACTCGGTACGTGGAGAGGAAAACTGATGACGTCCGACAGCGTCGTTGGACGCAGGATGGACGGACCGGTGAAATTGCTCAGGGTCTGGTTCGGTCCAGACCTCCAGGTGGAGAAAATCTGAAACGAGGTCACGGTCAAGGTGTTTGCACTCACCCAGAAGTGAGCAGAGTGCAAACTGTCCTTGAAAGGTCGAGCGGAGGAGGCGAACACTTTCATAGCGTCCGTCAACTACTACCGCTTGACTGTCGGCCCTTGTCCCCGTGAACACCTCGCCAAGATGGAACGCATGCTCTTCCAATTTTTGTGGAAGAAGCAGGCTCCGCTGGTGAGGAGAACCGTCTGCTGTCAGCACCCTTCCAACGGATGGCTGGGAATGCCGTGGCTGATGATGCGCAAGCATGCGCTGAGGCTGTGGCATCTGCAGGTATTCCTCACCGGCTGCCAACCAGTATGGGCACCGTTTGTGAGACAGGCTTTCCCGCAGCTCATCTCGCTGACGGAGCTGCAGTCCTGGGTCAAGAAAAGACCGAAAACGGTGGGCGCCTGGCACATTGAATGCGCCCAGGCGCTCACAGTCCTGTGGCAAGCGGGCGCAGCAATCAGTGGAGACTCCACTTCAACATTCTATAGAGGGATTGTACGTTACAAGACGACAAACTCACCAGTCTGTTTCGTAGAACTTTCCGCCCGGGACCTATGGACAAATTCCAGAGGTCCCGGGCCTGGCAGTGTTACCGAGGATCTCTACCAGTTTATGACAAGATCTACAGGCACAGACGCCCCGTCAGGGATCCTTCCAAGAGGACGTGTCCAAGTTTCTCGCAGGACATTGAATCCGTCCTGCACGCAATTGTACACTTCCCGGGCGTAACCGACCTGTGGAACTATACAGAACAACTGCTGTCGCGTATGGGACAAATCCAGTTGGCTGCCGAGTCCATAGTAACGATCAAACCGCCAGCCTCTTTCAATAACGAAAGAGAGGCGGTTTTCCTCTGTACAGTGGCTCTGGTGAAAGTTGTTATATGGTGGACGAGATAGAGAGTACTGAGGACAGATGCCTTTCTCTCCGGACAACAATTGATTCCTTTCTTTAAGTATCACTTTAGAAGGAGAATCAGAGTGGAGAGAAAGGCACTGCAACCCAGTAAATTTACGGAAAGGTGGGTGAATGAAGTGAAAATGGCCCGAGAGATTGGGCCTTCTCTGTTTATAAGCTTGTAGGTTAAAGAAAAGAGCAAATGTAAGAAAGGAGCTCTTGCACAACATGCTCCTAAAGTTGAGGGTTTTTCTATCGATGGGGTTTAAACAATCCATTTGAGGCGCCCCCCCCCCCCCTACTGTGGATTTCGATTGTTGTAATTGTTTGTTTTGTATTTTTTACACGACTGCATGTCCCCCGCATGTCTTTGTATTGTCCCCTTTTCTCGTGCGCCCTTGTGGCAAATAAAGAAATCTATCTATCTATCTATCTATCTATCTATATACATATATATATGTATATGAATGTTTTGGGAGTTGGAGCGTGTTTTGTATGAATTCGCATATGCCTATGCATGCATGCAGACCAGCTCTCTCTATCCTTCCCTCACACATATACAAACACACACACACAGCCCCGCACACACACACACACACACACACACACACACACACACACACACACACACACACACACACACACACACACACACACACACACACACATCTTCTATCAGCGCATCTCACGAAAAGCTGAAACATTTCTAAAGCCAGCCTTGTTTTTATTTTTTATTTCTTTCCTAACCTCAATGATATTCCGTTTCAAACATGCTATGACGGTCATTATATTCTGACACATGTTCATTAAATTCTTCTTAAAAGTTTCACATGTGAAACGAAACTAACTGATATCACCAATTGTCATTTAAACTATACGATTTCTTTACTTTCATAGAATCAGAGGTAATTGTTTCGGTTCTCGCTAATCCACGTGCGCATATACGTCTGTATATAGATACACATGTATATATACATAGACACACACACACACACACACACACACACACACACACACACACACACACACACACACACACACACACACATACCCCCCCCCACATATATATATATATATATATATATATATATATATATATATATATATATATATATAGAGAGAGAGAGAGAGAGAGAGAGAGAGAGATTCATAAATGTAGATTGATAAATATTTTGGGTGGTATCGCCTGATAACATATTCAGCTTTATGCTAAACTTAGTCAGGGAATACTATTTAACTTTCCGAAACATAATAATTACTGCACGTAGCCTAAAAAAATAACTATTTTTATTCTACTCCCCCGCCACACACATTGCTCATGTTACTTATAATCCCCACCAAGACTATGCTTACGAACCTTTCATTCGAATTTCCTAAAATTGTGGTGCTAAACATCGGAATGGTGAGGCATGTGGATTCTGCTGATTAATTGGAAATATCAAGTTTAGACTAATACCTGAATCACCAGAACCATTACGAGGACTGCTGATTGGTACAACTACCGAATCAAGACACTTCTTTCAACATATGCAGAAGTAAAAAACTGCATTCCAAATGTCGTCATTTGGTGCAAATATCATCCATGAAGGTGGCCTTATACCCACTTTCAAGATCAAGTGCAAGTGTACCCCAGAATTGGACCACTTCAACCAGTTTGAGAATAATAAAACTATTCACAACTATTTTATTAGTGATATGAAACCCCAAGCACAGATATGAAAGGAATAGAGAAACTAAGTAAGAAATCATATTGTAACGAAACGTTTTTACATAAAAGTAACAGCTATATTAGAAGTTTAAAATATACCCTAGAAAAAGTTTTGAATGAAATGACATTATTTTCTTTAACCCGGGCAATGTCGCGTACTTCTGCTAGTAAACAACTAAAGCATATCACTTCACCTAACGCTCGTAGACGAATAATGGTTTCTACTATAGGCACAAGTCAAACAAGTTTTGTGGGGAGGTGAGAGTCGATTAAATTGACCTCAGTGCGTTACTGGTATTTTATTTTATCGAGCTCATAAGGATGAAAGGCCAAGCTAACCCCGGCGGGATTTGAACTCAGAAAGTAAAAGGCCATAACTCTATGCCACCAAACATGTTGTCTAATGCTCTACCAGTACTGCCAATTCACTGCCATTTAACGGTATGAGATAAATAATAGCGGTATTAGATGAATAATAAACTTTGTGGCGTCTGTACCGCATAATCCAAAAGATTCACTACATCTACAACCATTCTGAATGCCATACAGAACGATTTTCCTCACGCGTGTTGATGGTCATTAGTGCATACAAGCAATGTGACGCCTACAAATATTTCAACCGCTAATAAAGACATTTGTTTTCATTTTATTATATGCTTATTAATAACTGAATAAATCATTATCTGATTATCTATTGCCTTTTATACAGTAATTATAATGGATTACTTGTAAATTAATGACGTAATAAGTATTAATGTTTCAGTGGACATTCCACATGGGAAGAAATCGCTATCTACCATATATAATATTATTAATTACCTATAAGAGGGTGGTGGATTGGCAGTGTCGGTAGAGAGTCGGACGCCATGCTTTCCAGCAAAATTACGTCCCTTTACGGTCTGAGTTCAAATCCCGCCGAGGTTAACTTTGCCTTTCATCCTTACGAGGTCGATAAAATAAAGTACCAGTAATGTACTGGAATAATTGCTGGCCTTGTGCCAAAAGTAGAAACCATTATTAATTACCTATTTTCCCTCAATATTCTAATCCCACTTCATTTTCTTCTAGTAATATTCTCGTTCTACCATTCCTATACACTATACCCAATCTTCACTATATAGTTCATCCTCAACCTCTAGCCTGTCATCTTGTTTCACTGTTGTCGTTATATGTCTTACTACTGCCCTCCTATTTTCACATATGTGAGCATATATGTAATGAAATCTCGATTTCCTTACAACATTATCCATCCCGTGTTTCATATATATTTCTATAAACCTATTCTACAAGATATAAATTATCAGATACTTTCTCTATTTAATGCTTAATGACATTAAAACCACAAATCTACAAATAGGATTAATTCGGCCACCATTAGTCTAAGCCTACAAAGTATTTAATAATTTAATAAGTTAATAGATTTATCGATAATGGTAGAGTAAATAATTCTGATATTCTAGTCACATAATATCTTCCTATGTATAACCCAAGGAGGATGTAAGTGTTCACCTGTTGTCATGGTGTAGCAGAGTTAGGCGGTATGTTTGCTCAACTCAGAGCCCGGGTGACCTGCACCTAACTAGTTCATTCCAAATACTCCAGTAAAATGCAACAATGTTATACAGCATAGAATACAGGCTCTCTGCCTAAGAAATATGCCATTGCTACAAATATTGCCCTGGTGTGGAGACAATATATAGATGCTGTAGAGACTGCAGCAGTGGAGCAACAATCTTAGAGTGGTCAGAGAAGAGACAGATGGAGAGAAAGCGAGAGAGAAAATGAAAGGAATAGAGCGTATATGTAAACACACATATTCTCATATATGTATATATATATACATACCTATATATATATATATATATATATATATATATATATATATATATATATATATAGAGAGAGAGAGAGAGAGAGAGAGAGAATAAGAAAAAGCGAAGTAGTTTCAGATGTTATTTAATGATAATCCTGTGATACATATTTGAATGACGACAGTGGCCACGCGCTTCGGTGTACTCAGTGCCGGGACATTAACAGACACTTCTTACATAATGAGGTTATCTTTCCGAGGCAATCCAAATGAAATCGACAGGGGAACGGACAAAGCGTGTGCTAATGAATCCTTCGATCGTTCCCTTGTGAGTCCCAATTCACCCCCACCGGTCTGCGCAGGCGCAAGTCCGAAGGAAGTTGACCATCAACTACCCAAAAGTTCCACGTAACCCACCTAGGCAGGTCCCCCTCTCAACCAAATAATCACCCCATCCAGGTCTGTAACATGACACGGTTATAGTTTACTGCTAGTCGCCCTTCCAGTGGCAGTTGGCCGAAACCTAGTGGGTTGGGAGAATATAAGTTTCAATAGGTCTCAATACTACCCCTAAATTATGCATGGACAATAGAATTAAGCATCACCCGCTAAGAGAATATATACTTACTTCTAGGTATTATGGTTTCACAGTGGAAATTATGATTGAAAATTAGAAATAAAAAAAAATTACAAGCTAGAATCTCGATTGAAGTAATGAAGTAAAAAAAAAAAAATATATGTACATATAATAATTAATAAATAGAGAGATGTTTAAATTATAGTAAGAAGTTTTGAAAGGAGGGTCAATATATTGAACGATAGTACCGTACAGTAGAACGGAGGGTAAGTTACAGTATGAAACGTAGTAATTAGGCAAATACATAGTTAATATCTCAATCACGTGATTCAAAACAAAAAATACAAAATATAAAATACAAAAAATACATAGATGCAAAATGAGATAAGAGATATATATGAGAAAAATATACGAGGAAGGTAAACTCTATGGAAATGAGGGTATAGGTGGTTAAAATGATTGTCAATTTTGTCCATGTAAAGTGCATATAACAATTCGTTAGCTGGTGAAGTGAGGGGGCTTCCGTTCAAGGCCTCTGTGCAAATGCAATTTGCTGCAGGAAAATAAGGGGTTTTATCGTTGTTTTTAGTTCCGCGTATGTATCCTGTCGAAAGTTAGTTTATAATTTTATGTCCGTCCGGTAGCAGGGATTTCCAGTATGTGTAATCAATCCCCATGGTGGAGGGAATTTCCGGGTATAGCTGATGACTGGTTCCTCTCTTCTCCACTATATCGGTTACACCATAGAGTGCTCAACGCTTTGGAGCAAAATTCTTAAGGTAAATATTGATGCAATTCAATTCAAGCGCTCAACGTACTTTTTCCACATAGGAGCGACGGAGTATATATCGAATAAGAAAAAGCGAAGTAGTTTCAGTAGTTTCAAATAAGAAAGAGCGAAGTAGTTTTCTTATTCGATATATACTCCGTCGCTCCTACGTGGAAAAAATACGTTGAGTTCTTGAATTGAATTGCATCAATGTTTACATTAAGTATATATATATATATATATATATATATATATATATATATATATATATATATACACATACACACGCACACACACATATATATATATATATATACATACATACACACAGACACACACACACACATATATATATATATATATGTATATACATATACATATACATACATATATATATAAATATATATATATATATATATATATATATATACATACGTATACATATGTATACATATATGTATATATATATATATATATTTATATATATATATATATTTTTATATATATATATATATATATATATACATATATATATATATATATATATATATATATATATATATATATATATATATATATATATATATATATATATACACATATGCACACATATCTGTGTATATATATATATAAACATATATATATACATACGCATATGTATATATATATATATATATATATATATATATATATATATATATATGTGTGTGTGTGTTTGTGTATGTAACTATGTGTATGGATGTGAATGTGCGTGTGTATGCATTTGCATATGTGTGCATATGTATGTATCGGTCGAGTTTATGGTGCTGTGCATGCTTACATAGATACTGAGAAATAGCCATTTCTTAATTTGACTGCTTAATCAATAATATATTGTTTGACAGGGAATTTAATTTTCATTTTCTGACAATGTTGAAAGGTGTGATAATAAAGACAAAGAAAAAATGGCGTAATAAATAATTCATTATTTTTCTTAAAAAAACAGAAAAATATTATAAATAATAATACAAAATGAAACGTTATAAAAGCAAACAAAAACACGACGTGTGTTTGCAAATTATTATTTTTATAATTGTTGCTTTCTTCGCTTTTTTACACATCATAACAAGTATCCTCTCCAACAACGAACTTACCATCGCCATCGTCATCATAACCGTCGACATCGTCATCATCACGATTATAACTATGACATCATCATCATTAATATAATCGTCATCAACCTCATCATCATCATGCTTACAGTCATCGTCATTTTTATGATGATTTTCATCATCTTCTCAAACATATTTATCATCATTGCCATTATCATATATCAAGATTTTCATCATCATAATAATTGTCTCTACTTTTGGCACAAGGCCAACAATTTCCCCAGTGCATTACTGGTACTTTATCCTACATGCAGGGAAAGGGGAGAGAAAGTCGATTAAATTATAACTAGTGTTTTATTTTATCGATCCCGTAAGGAAGAAAGGTAAAGCTAACCTCAGCGGGATTTGAACTCAGAGCGTAAATGGCCAAAACTCTATGCTAACAAAGCATATTGTCCGACGCTCTACTGACTCTGTTGCCAACCCACCATCTTTTTTATCATCATCATAATAATTGTTTCTACTTTAGGTACAAAGCCAGCAATTTGAAGGGGAGGGAAAATCGATTAATTCATACCACTGTATTACTGGTACTATATTTTATCGACGCCCGTAAGGATGAAAGGCAAAGCTAACCTTGACAGGTTTTGAACTCAGAGCGTAAACGGTCGCAACTCTATACTGCAAAGTATGGTGTCTGACGCTCTACCGATACTGCCAAACCACAATAATAAAGATGTTCATCGGAATCGTTGTCATCATGATTGTCGTGAAAAATGATGGGTATCATTATAAATATCAGCTATACATACCCATCAGCTTCAAATCGATGCCAATCTAAGATGGTCTACGACAGAACAAAGGAGTGTCACACACAATAAAAACCTTGTAACTGAAGAATGTATTACGAAAAAGCTTTGACAATATATAAACATCCTTCCGCTTATCGAACCAACCAACCAGAAATTTGTAACAAATTGAAGTGAAACCCAACAGGTTGTGCGTTATATATATATATATATATATATATATATATATATATATATATATATATATATATATATATATATATATGCTGTTGTAATCATTAAAGAAAGAGCCATCAGCATGTAATGATAGACGTAAATATATTTTATTGTATAAAATACTTGGTTAACTTGCAACTAGATTAGAAGGTCGATACAGAGAATTACTAATGAGAAATATGTTTCAATATCTCTGCGATCTTCTGCTTTCTGTGCGTGCTTGGTTTTTCCATGCCAACATAGCTACATAAATTTCCTCAGAATATTCTGAACCTTACTCTTAAGATTCCTGTAGAGTGGATTAGAATTTGGTTTGATTGATTATGAGAGAAGCTTTTGATACAAGGATTGTTCCTCCATGAGTAGGTGACGTATAGCAGGATAGTTATCTGTGATCCCGTCATTAGATTCTCTTGATTTAAATCCCAGTGACTCGGATGCTGTTTTATACACAATGTTTAAATATCCTTCCAAGGGTCATTCAGATTCAGTGTTATGTTTTCCAACGCACAAAGTAAGTTCTGGATGATGACACCAGGAGACTTGAAATTGGATACATTATGTTTCTGTGGCACCTTGGTTCAGGCCTGTCTAACCTTTGGTTCAATATATATATTAAGTTTTACCCTGACCATACACTGATCGGTCCAGCATTTTTTTTCCCTCTCATGATACACAAATATCTCTTTTATATCCCGTCTCTTAACTAGGTTAAAGCCAACTAAGTGCCAATGTTGTCTTATACTTCTTTCTCTGCTGAAAAAGGCTATTAGTTATCATGATTTGATGGTCAGTAAAAAAGGTGAGAAATGAAACACCATTTCTATTGCAACTTCGTAAATCATGTTTACCTAAAAGAGGCCACGACACAAAAGCAGATCCCGCCCTGAAATCACTCGTGATTACAAGTTTGTCAGCAGGAGGAACATTTCTCAAAACATGTAAACTTTGTGATAGAACTGATCAACTGACCTGGTGTATATGTATATGTTTGACGGACACACACACATCTTAGGTACTGCATGACACTATCTCTACTCCAATACACCTGTAATTTTCCCTGTTATTTTGAATGAAACTTGGATATGTTTAAGTTTGTTTTGTATCTGCTTCACAGACTGTGTGTTATAGGAGAATTACCTTGAAGAAATGGCCACACACAAAATAGTAAAAACGAAAGAAAAACAAACGATGTCGATGATTTTGAAAAATTAATTTCTATGTAGAAATAAAAATAGAGAATTGTAAGGCGAGATAAATAATTGCCTATATAAGATGAGCTTGTAAAAAAAGTAAAGTATTTTATAAACAGTTAGCAGAAAAGACAATAATTGTACACGACGTAATCAAATAGCTAAAAGGAACATTTACACGATAATATTCTTTAAAATGCAATTAACATCACTTTACATAGAAAAAAATTATTTAACACGGTAAACACAATAAAAGACAACAGTGAATACCAATGATAATGACTCACAAAGTCTTCATTATTAAACGGCCTCAAAACAATTTCGCCAACCCAGCTGCAGACTGTTTAACTCGTCAAAAAGTAATTTAGGTACAGCTAGTAAGTCAAAGAAACGATAATTATATAGATATAGCACTAAAAAAATTATTTCAAACTATGGAAAACGATGTAGTGGGTATACAATACGTTAGTTATTTTTGAAAATATGACTACTGCAAATTTATTGAATGCTGTTTTCTAAGACCTTTACAGCAAGAACTGTACATATAAAGATCTGCATCAACAATGAAACAGATTATGATCATTAACGAAGATCACTGTCACATATATTCACTTGAAAACAAGACTGGATTGTCATAACTAGAATGTCTTTGATCAACGATATGATCAAGCAAGTCTCACATAAGGCCAACTAACAGCAGCAACTTCCCCATTTTGCTTGATGTTGGGAGCTGTTTTAATTTAAGCTTATTTTGGGGGGAGAATATATTCACGGAAACCTACTATGAACTTATGACATTGGTGTCATGGGCTACTTTGAAGACTTCGAATGAATGGATTTGTATTACATAAAATGGTAAGTAGCAGATTTAAGAAAGGCAAAATCCGACACCTCCAGAAAAAATTTAATGAAAGCTTAACACATTAAGCTGAATTCTGACGTTTGTATTTCCATCAGTTGTAAGGTTTTTAAACAATTGAACATACAAACCAAAGAAGATAATTCAACGTAGTTGCCTCATCCGAAACAAACATTAAACGTTTATACCTTAAATCACAACCTGCTACCTTACAAATAAAATAGAAAGGACACATTGGACAATCTAGTGTATATATACAAAACCTCCTCAATAATATGAAATAGAAGTTGTCAATGGACAATGAAGAGAAATGTATGTTGCAAAATGCTATACGATATCGATGAGAACGTGGAAAGAAATGCGAGGATCCACATTTATCATTTTCCATTTATATAACAACCGGAATCCCACCGGCGTTTCAACAGAATTACCGTAAATATGAATCTTAGCCAAATAGCTACCATACCCTGACGCCCCAATAAACAAGTTCATGTGAGCAATTCGTAGCTTTGTAGGAATATACCTGAAAATTGATGTCTTAAAAAACATTGATAAATATTACTTATAACATCGTTGATAAAATGCTGTTAAGCTAATAAGAGCTCAGATTATTGATTCCAAAACTGTAGGGAGGCCAAAGTATTATATGTTTGTGTATATATATATATATATATATATATAGTAGAATAATCGAGTATCGAAAAATCGGCGCACGAGTTCACGATAAACAAAATTCGATATGAGCGGCAGAGTGCTCCATAATTTAGATAAATCAGAGCTATAACTATCGTTAAAATACCGTCACACACAGAACAAGTCTATAATCAACCGTACGATCGAAAATTTGCGATCCGGAAGATTCGGGACACTCAGATAAAAAATCAATAAATCAATAAATTAAATGAATGTAAAAAGCATACCCGGACCCGCTAGGAAGATGTTAAATCTAGCTTCATGGGTTTCTGTAAATCCTTAAACTGTTCTCTATCAGCTCGCATAAAAATATATAAGACTTCTAGATAGCAGTGGACAGGAAAATTTACTTCATCAACGAGCTTTGTCCAAACGAATGAAATGGCATAACCCAAGCTAAATACGCACATGGAATTCGGCAAGGGATATAACCTCTACATCCGCGATGTCATTTGCATCAGTACAAACTGATATTCTTTTACTCTTTCGTAGGTAATGATATAGTGCGTTGCGTGTATGTGTGTGGCCAAGTGCTTGAGGTATTGGATGTTTGGTTGTACGTCATGGGTTCGAGTGCTGGACCGAGTGATAAGTTCTTATCTTAACTAAGACGTTTTATTTCACGTATTTATCATTAAAGGATTGAGTCCCCTACGATTAAACACTCTAGAAACATCTTATGCCCAATCAAAACATATATAGAAGAGCTATAAATTTCATTTCACGCAGTACGTTGGAAATATATTTCAAATCCGACATAAAAATAAAATAAAATACAGATTTGCTTTAAATTCTAAACAGAACATCAACGTTTAGCTATAAATCAAAGTACGGTGACCTCTGTCTGTATCATCTGCAAGGCAATACAATTCGTGCTTTAGAAAATTAATACATTTTTTATGTTAGTCGGCTAAATAATTCTTTTTTTTCACAATTTAAGAAAGTTTTATGTTTGCTAATATGAGGGAGGAAACCGTATGACATAATACATGACAGCGATTTATAACATAAAGCTTGTATCACATGCTGAAGCCGAAGAGAATGCCGCTAAGAAATTTCCCAATTTGCTAGAAATAACAGGAACAACAAATTTCATCCTACCATCATACAAAATGTTAAGTTGAATAATGTAGTCCGAGGCGTACTGTATTAGGATAAGTAGAAATAAATGAATTGGAGACGATTGGGAGGAGTATTGAATAATAATTCTATATGACCTGAGCTGATACGGTGTACAAAATCAGTAACATCATATATATATATGCGGGCGCATCCGAACTACACCGATGTAATTCAGCGCCGAAACATCGGTTCAGGATACATTTACAGCTGACGATGGAAACTGTTTTCTTTCTTTCTCCTCCTGTTCCGTCCTAACCACCATCCTAAACCCTATATATATATATATATATATAGAGAGAGAGAGAGAGAGTTTAGGTATATATATATATTGTTGGTATATAAATGTTGAGTGTGTTGAGGAAATAACTTACTACCACTACAGGTATTGAAGGTTCAAGACCTTAGGGGTATGTCGAACAGTCAATCTCTTATGTTTTATCTGATGATGGTATACTTAAAAACCACAGTACCCTTGAAATATGTATAATAAAATATATGTTTTCGTTATGAAAATTCTTATTTATTAATATTTTGAATATTATATTTATATATATATATATATACATATATATATATATATATACATATATATATATATATATATATATATATATATATATATATATATGTGCGTGTGTGTCTATGTGTGTGTGTGGAGGGGCATATATATATGTATATATACACCACACACACATTTCTCTCTACATGAAACGTATTTGACGGGCTTATAAACCCATTCGCTTTTCGGACTATTCTAAATGGACGTAGTAATTTGCATAGTATTTCCATTGTTTAAATTTCACAGGGAAATTCGAATTTTCAGACATGATTACATGCCTACATAGATGTGTGTATATTTATATATAAAATGGTGTAGCCTCGGCTATCTACACTCTATATATTCAAATATAACTTTATCATCGATTTCTTCAGGTAGCGTACTTCTTAATATTATATATATATATATATATATATATATATATATATATATATATATATATGCAAAAGTTCTATTTAAAATTGTTGGGATACAACAAGTAAATATTTTTATAACTGATATAAAGCACTCGACAGGTATTTGGAGTAGATATACGATATTAATAAATGGAAACTATATTTATAAAACCATATTTATTTCATTATACATATTTCAGGGATACCAAATTAAATGATGGTATGCCTTCATCAGACAAAATACAATATATAAACAGTTTTATAAATAATTTAGACGTACCCTATTAGATGCGACCATTATTTTTGGAAGCTGTCTGGATAGTGAGATGTTTATAATTATTTTATTAGTTATAGTGTTAAGCACAGTTAGGAAAAAGACGGAAAGAAAGAAAAAACAGAGGAAAGCAACAGAGAGATATCAAAACATCAGACAGATAGAAAACCTCAAGAGAGAGAAATAATATATAATGAATAAGGCACTAAAATACACATTTAAACATACAGACCTAACTAGCAATGAAATGCACATTATATTATCGGCAAGGAAAACATTGATAGAATTTAATAACCAACTCTGGACTAGGGCAGATAGAAATAATAATTTCGACAAAACTATGGGATCATCAGACTCAGCTCAGTTAACGGACCTTGTGGGCCTATTTATAATTAATTCGCTACATAGAAAAATACCAGGTGTAACCGGAGGCTTATTTCGTGATGACATGCTTTTACTTATGGAAAATAATAGCTGTGAACTAAATAGAAAAAGAAAACAAATTATACAATTTCTTAATTACCTTAATCTAAAAGTAGAAATAGAGAATAACCATAAACTAGTCAATTTTCTAGATATAACACTAAATCTCAACACATGTCTTCATTATCCATTTCACAAACTAAATGAGAACTTGAATTATGTTAATTTTAACTCTAATCACCCCAGATCTGTTAAAAATACTATAGTGAACTCTGTTCAAGAACGAATTTCAAGAATTTCATCTAATAAAAATATATTTGATGAAAAAGCGCAGTATTACAACGAAGCATTAGATAGAGCTGGATATAGAAATAAAATTAAATACATCGATAATAATAATAATAAGCAAACTAACCAAAATAATAACAATTTTAATTATGGTAACAACTTTAACAACTAGAAAATAGAAAACATTACAATAATTCCAAAAGCCGAAAAAGAAATAGAACTAGAAATATATTATGGTTTGCTCCCCCTTTCTCACTTAGTATTAAAACCCCTATTGCTAAACTATTCTTTAAAGCTCCCGATTAACGCTTCCCTAGAACACATAAATATTACACAATTTTTAATAGACATACTATAAAATTAACTTACTCGTCCACCAAAAATTTAGCACAAAATATTAATAAAATTAATAATAGAAACTTAAAACCTAACCAAAATACCAATAATAACCCAAGCAATATTCAATTGAATAACTGTAATTGTAGAAATAAATCTAACTGTCCGTTAAATAACAACAGCTTAGCTAAAAATGTAGTGTACAATTGTAATGTTAAAACTAATTTAAATTCATTTAACTATGTCGGTTCTACCTCTACAGAATTTAAATTTCGGTTCAATAATCATAAAAATTCTTTCACAGATCCAAACAAAAAATCTTCAACTTCGCTATCTAGCCTACTATGGGACCTAAAACGAGATAATGTTAAATATTCGATGACTTCGAATATTATCTAATTAGCTACTCCTTTTAATTCCTCTTCAGAAAATTGTGATCTTTGTATTGAAGAAATAATTTATTCAGTTGCTGCAGACATAGATTGAACTCAGCGTTTAGATATAAATATAAATTTAAAATGTAGTATAATTAATTAAGTAATTTATTTAATATATGAAACCTGTCGATAAATCATTGGATTCCTTTACCTTTTTCTTTTTAAATTTCCTTCCTAAATATAAACATAGATATAATAAACTACTCTAAAATGTCTATACTTCCAATGTCTTAAATAAAATATACGTAAGATAAATTTCTATACTAAATATAAGGATATCTGTAGAATCCTTAGCTTTTTTAAATTTTTAAATTTTTTAAATTTTTTTATTTTTTTATTTTTTAAACTTTTAAAATTTTTAGATTTTTAAATTATATTGATATAATATTTATTTAACTTTATTTTTATTTTAATTTTTATTTTTATTTTTAATTTTACTTTTACTTTTATTTTTATTTTTATTTTTATTTTTATTTTTATTTTTATTTTTATTTTTATTCTTATTCTTATTTTATTTTTATTCTTATTTTTATTTTTATTTTTATTTTTATTTTTATTTTTATTTTTATTTTTATTTTTATTTTTATTTTTATTTTTATTCTTATTTTTATTTTTATTTTTATTTTTATTTTTATTTTTATTTTTATTTTTATTTTTATTTTTATTTTTATTTTTATTTTTATTTTTATTTTTATTTTTATTTTTATTTATTTTAGGTTTGTTTTGATTCTGATAGCTTCTCATAATTTTCATAAGTCTACCCTCTCAATATCTTGATTGAAATATACGTAGGATAAATTTCTATACTAAATATATGAAACATATTATTTTAACTTAAGATAATCTATAGTGTTTTAAAGATATTTAATGTTTTGATATTTCTGGAATTTGTTTGTCCTTTAGACTATACTGATATAATTGTATTTCCAAAATATAATCCTTTGGTATTTTAAATTTATATTGTTATAATTATATTTCCAAAGTATAATCCTTTAGTAATATATTGATATTTGATTATCTCTATACAAATATGTATGTGTGTATTAACATGCATATAAAAGTGTTATAGGTTTTTTTATGATTGTATATCTGTCTGTATGTATACATGAGTGATGCGAGTCTAACAATTGGTGAAGACGCACGCAAATATTTATTTACATATGTGTATGTGTATATATATATATATGTATATCTGTGTGTGGGTGAGAGTTATGTGTGTGCATGCCTACCCACGCAGTTTTGATTGCAGATATGCATAATTTTAACAGAATGTTAAATGCATGAATGATAATCGTATATATGAAGGCATGACTGTTAATCGTATATATTTATGTATATATACTGTGAACTTTTTATAACACAAATAATGTATAGCAGTAATTAAGAGAAATCATTTGTGTTTTGTAATGTCTATATTATAGGCTTGACTAGATATAATTTCTATTTTCAGGATGTGCGTATATATATATATATATATATATATATATATATCTGTGTATCTTTGCAGTAAGATAGTGGTTTCTCTAGCAATGCGTACATTTTGGATGCTTAAACTCAAACTTTAGTATATTGATCTCAATTTTTAAACTAAACATATAATCATTATTAAACAATGTTTAATTTCTCATATTATGTATTTATGTCCCATTCATGAATATTAATATTTATATTTTTATTATTCATTTCATATAAATTGTTACCTCAACTTAATATGACATGACGTAAAGTTTTCATTATCTCCCCCTCTCTCTATATATTATTTCTCTCTCTTGAGGTTTTCTATCTGTCTGAGTTTTGATATCTCACTGTTGCTTTCCTCTGTTTTTTCTTATTTCTTCCTTTTTTCTTTTTTCTTTCTTCCCCCCCCCTGTCTTTATTTATCTCTTCCTCTCTTCTGTATGCATTTCTCTCTCTCCGATATTTCTCCACGTTTTTTCTTTTTCTTTTTTTTCTCTCTTTCCGTCTTTTTTCTCTCCGTCTTTTTCTAATTGTCCTTAAACTAAGACTTATTAAAATAATATAAACAATTCACTATCCAGATGGCTTCCAAAAATGATGGTCGCATTTTAAAAGAGTACGTCAAAGCTTATTTGTAAAACTGTTGTATATTGTATTTTGTCTGATGAAGGCATACATAATTTAATTTGGTATCCCTGAAATATGTATAATGAAATAAATATGGTTTTATAAATATAGTTTCCATTTATTAATATCGTATATATATATATATATATATATATATATATATATATATATATATATATATATCTTTTACTCTTTTACTCTTTTACCCGTTTCAGCCATCCGGCTGAGACCATGCTGGGGCACCGCCCTTGTTGCTACACATTTTATCTCCAGGCTGTATAGGTTGGCCACTGGTGTAGGAGGGAGTTTGTTGCTGCTGCCCTTAGGTTTCCCTCGTGTCTTGCTGTGGGCTCATCCGGGATCTTGGATAACAAGGTGTCGAGATGTTTCTTAAAGACATCCACCTCCACGTCATGCAAGTCTCGCAGATGCCTCGGCAGCCTGTTGAAGAGTTGAGGGCACTTGAATCCCAGGCTATTGCAATACCTGCTCCTTATTCTAGATGTGGAAGACGGGACCTTTGGCACCACACAGTGACATCCTGTTCGACGGTTGGTCCAGCTCCCAATGCCAAAGTTTGTTGCTAGTCCCTCCAGGATTTTCCACATGTAGATCACTGCGTATCTCTCCCGTCTTCGCTCCAAGGAGTAGAGGTTCAGTTCCTTCAGCCTCTCCCAGTAGCTTGTCTCCCTCATCTTGGCAATCCTCTTGGTGTAGCTTCGCTGGATTGCCTCAAGCTCTGTGGTTAGTTTGACACTATGGGGTGACCACAGCTGGGAGCAGTAGTCCAGGCGGCTTAGGACAAAAGTCCTCCACAGTGTCAACATGGTGTCTCGATCTCTTGTAAGGAAAGTCCTCAAGATCCAGCCAGCGAATCGTCTACATGCTGTCGCCACCTTCATGATATGTGAAGAAAAAGATGCATCATCGCTCATGTCTATGCCCAGGTCTCGTATCGATTTTGACACGGGGATATCGGTCCCTCCTGGTCCTGTGTAGCTGTGTTCCGCTATATTTGTGTTTGTGTTTGCAGGTTTGTATTGTAGGGCTTGGAATTTGCCAGCATTAAACTGCATGTTGTTTTCTTCCGCCCATCTGTATATGGCATCCAGATCCTGCTGTAAGAGGGCAGCGTCAGCCGGGTTTTTGATTGCCTGTGCTACCTTAGTGTCATCAGCATAGCTAGTGAGTGATGTTGTTGCATGCACCACAGAGGGCATGTCCGAGAGAGCCACCAAAAACAGTAGTGGTCCCAGGACTGTCCCCTGAGGCACCCCACTTGTTATCGGTGTTTCCCTCGAGAGGGCCCCATTTGCTGCGACTGCCTGGCGTCTGTCCCTTAGGAAGCCATGCAGCCACTCACCTACTTTTCCAGTTATGCCGAGTCCGTGTAGTTTGTGACATATCATTCCGTGGTCGACCTTGTCAAAGGCCTTCGCAAAGTCAAGATATATCACGTCTACATGTGAGCTGTCTAGTAGTTGTCTCAGTACCCAGTCGTAGTTATGTAGCAGCTGTGTAAGGCAGCTTCTTCCTGGGCGGAAGCCATGTTGCGTGCTAGTCAGGCGGTCATTTTCTTCGAGGAAAGTGATTAGTTTCTTTCTGACGACTCACTCCATGACCTTACTGATATGCGACGTCAAGGAGACTGGCCTATAGTTCTTGGCCTCCGCTCTACTACCTCCTTTATGGATAGGGCATATTGTGCCTTCTTTCAGCTCCCTGGGTAGTACACCGCTAGCCAAGGAGCTTCTGAAGAGCATCTTCAGTGGAGTTGCTAAGGCCCGCTTACATATTTTTAGGAGAACTGCTGGGAATCCATCAGGTCCAGCAGCCGAGTCTGTTCTAATTTCATCAATGGCGTACACCACATCCTCCTCCGTTATGTCTATGTGGTTGATGGTTGCCATTTCTTGATGTAGTGTTGTGGCATCAAAGAACTCCTCTGGCTTCGTTATTTGCATGTGCCTCAGTGGACATGTGAAGACACTTTTGTACTGTTCGTTCAGTATTTCACATATCTCTTGGGGATTTTCGGTTAATGAACCGTCCGTGTGGAAGAGTGGTCCAATCTTGCAGTGTACTGAGGCAGTTTCTTTTGCAAATTTAAAGAAGGCCTTAGGGTTTGTTTTAATGTTTTCTATGGCCCTGTTCTCTTTCCTTGCCCTCTCATTCTCATGTGAAAGCTTGAGTGCAATCTCGGTGTCAAGTAGTGCACGTTTCAAATAGGATTTCTTCTTGTTTTGGTTTTGTTGACTATTCAACTGGTTTGAGAGTTTAGTTCTACGTCTCATAAGGATTTTCCTATCTCTGGGAATAAGATTTTTGTGTCTGTTTGCCTCTTTCTCCGGGACACACTTTTTGCATATGGTGTGTATCGTTGTCATGAAGTGTTGAAATTGTGTGTTAGTGTCTTGTGTGGCGATGTTTGCACTCCATGTTTGCTTCCGGATTTCACTCTTAATCTTCTTCCAGTCAGCCCCGTAGAAGTTAAGGCTGGATAGCGTCCCGGAGCTTCTTGGTGGTTATATATATATGTGTGTGTGTGTGTGTGTGTGTTTAGATATATATATAACAATATATGTATTTATGTATGTACCTCTCTCTTTCTCTCCCCCTCTCTCTCTCTATATATATATATATATGAATGGACATTTTATACAGAGATAGAAGAGAGAGAGAGAGAGAGAGAGAGAGAGAGAGAGAGAGAGAGAGAGAGAGAGAGAGACATATGTATATAGAATATTATTGAGCAGCAACATCAAAGTTATATGTCAATAAGTGAAATTTAAACAATCAAAACATTTTATTTCTCATGTATATTTCTTCGTTGTGAGCTTTGAAATGAGGAATAACTTTTCAATGTAATGCAACTATGTTTTATGGTTTTTGCTTTTGAAATATTTATTTAACAAAGAGAGGAAACGTCAAAATTCGGTGGGCTGTCATACTTGGCAAGAGGCGAAAAGAAAATGATCTTTAATACATCATGAACTGTCAGAAGGCTATACTGTATGGGATGAGTGCGGCCGGGTGTAAGATGCACGAATAATGATTATCATCTTTTCCTGACAGCAACACTTGTCAAGTGAATATGTTTGCCGGTGTGTGTGTATGTGTGTGTGTGGGGTGGTGGGAGGGTGGTGGTGGTGTTGGTGGGGGGGTGGGGGGGATTGAATGTGGGATTCCTAATCCGAAGTGAGCCCTTTTCGGGGCTCACTAGATTGCAACACCGTTTTCCATTCCATATATACCTTTCTATGTATAAACATGCATATACATGCATACATACATACATGTTTACATACATACATACATACATACATACATACACACACACACACACACACACACACACACACACACACACACACACACACACACACACACACACACACACACACATATAAATATATATGAAACGAAAGGAGCTGTATGGTTACTAAAAACAAGGTTTAGGAAGGTGGTTAGGACGGAACAGGAGGAGAAAGAAAGAAAGGAGTTTCCATCGTCAGCTGTAAATGTTTCCCGAACCGATTTTTCGGATTACAGGACATCGGTGTAGTTCGGGTGCACCTGAGGCCTTTTATTAATCAAAAGGCGAGGTGGAAAGGAGAGAGAAAGAGAGAAATAAAGGGGAGAAAAAAGGAGAGTGAAAAGGAAAGAGAGGGAAGGGAGGAAGAACATGGGGATAAAGATGAGGAGAGAGGAAGAAAGGGGGAAAATAGGAATGGAATAGGAGAAAACAAAGTGTACAGGTCCCATCGTAGGAAGACACAGGTGAAAGAAACATGCAAAAATGTAACCGTGGAAAAATAGGGAAAGTAAGTTGTAGCCAACCTGGGAGACCCAGACTGGTATATATATATATATATATATATATATATATATACGTGTATAAGTATTTAGATAAAATCTCAATAGACACACACTAACACACAAAATACACACACACACACGCACATGTATATATATATGTATGAATGTATAGGTATATATATACATAGAAAGAGAAATATATGCGATGGGGAACGGTGATGTAATCTACATACATACAAACACACACATACATATATATATATGTTTCTTTCACCTGTGTCTTCCCACGATGGGACCTGTACACTTTTTTTCTCCTATTCCATTCCTATTTTTCCCCTTTTCCCCTTTTCCCTTCCCCCTTTCTTCCTCTCTCCTCATCTGTTTCCCCTTGTTCTTCTTCCTTTCCCTCTCTTTCCTTTTCTCTCTCCTTTTTCCTCCCCTTTTTTTATTCTTTCTCTCTCCTTTTCCAGCTGGCCTTTTGATTAATTAAGGGCCTCGGGCGCACCCGAACTACACCGATATCCTGTAATTCAGCGCCGAAACATCAGTTCCGGAAACATTTACAGCTGACGAGGGAAACTCCTTTCTTCCTTTCTCCTCCTGTTCCGTCCTAACCACCATCCTAAACCTTGTTTTTAGTAACCACACAACTTCTTTCATTTCATATCATTTTATATTTACCGCTGTGACCCTACCTGCTTTGGTCGATCTGTGTTCCCTCCACATTTTCGCATCGACCCTCCCTTCTCCTTCTCACTCTCGTTTTTTTTTCTCTCTCCCTCTCTCTCTCTATCCATCCGTTCGGTTTTGATTGTTGACATGTTTACACATGCCGTGGTGGCCTCTCTGTCCGCAATCTTTGCGGCACGTTTTTACCACCGTCGTAAAAAAACCCTTCTGGATTATCTCCCTTTCCCATCTCCTCCTCACTTTTGGTTGCTCGAATCTCTCTCTCATCTCCTCCTATCTAAATACACGTGAAAAATGTATACGATTAATTGAAACATACGGGGTTTATTTTCTGCAGCTTTAGGCTTTTATTATTTAAATCCTGTCTCTTGCGTCCCACAAGTGTTTTGCCTACTCCGAACTCTAGATATTATTTGCACCAAAAGAGTTTTCTTTCTTCTAGTGTTTACCGTCCTCCTAACCAAACGTATGTAAGAACGCGCATTTTCCGAGTCAGGACACTTCAATGCTGTGATTGGAACATGACATGCGTCACATGAATTAGAAATTAAAGTAAGGACATACCATTAAATTCGCAAATTCTACAACCAGTAACATGGCCCAAAACATCGCCAAATTAAACGCCAAAATCCTAAAACCAAACCGACATAATGATCATAATAATAGAGTTAACATTAATGATACTAAACCAAAATGTAATTGTAGAAATAAAAGTAATTGCCCTTTGCAAAATAATTGTTTAGATAGTAATTTGGTTTATAAATGCGCCGTAAAAACTTACCATAAAACATACAATTACATTGGATCAACCTCGTCCACATTTAAACTTCGTTTCGCGAACCATAAATGCTCATTCTCGAACTCTAAGAAGAAATCATCCACGTCTTTATCACAGCTCATATGGTCTTTAAAAGAGAAGAATCTGGAATACTCCATTCTTTGGACAAAACTTCGGAACTGTGGAATTTACCGCAACTCTAGTATATCAAATAACTGCCCGCTCTGTACAATGGAAACCCTGTTCATTATTAATAATTATGAGACCCTAATTAACAAAAAAAGTGAATTATTCTCTAATTGCCTCCATAAAGCTATGTCCACTTTTTTAGCCTCACATAAAACGAGAAAGAAAGAACCAATAACAACTCGGTTACCAGGAATATATAATCAACAGTAAAAAACATCAATGGCCTTTAATATTGCTTTATTTTATAAATATCTATAGAAAAAACAACGTTAGAATGAATGACAATATTTCAATTAGCATGCCTAAACATTGATACACACAACTTTATTTGTTAACTTTGATCAACACCATCATTTATCTATAATTTAGTACAATACCTAATACTTAAATATCTATTGAATTTATTTAACTGTGAATTGTTAATACATTTGTGATCTCTTTTAAATTTTAGTTTTAATACCCAATCCAAAAATGTTTACGACACTTATCTATAACTCCAAATTTTTAATGACTTTTTGATCTATTATTTATAGTATAATATAGCATATATTTCTTTTAAATATACTTACTGCACTATAAAATCTAAATTTGAGACGGATTCAAACTTATATATAAATGTGAATTTTTCGCTGTACTTTCGATCTCTTATTAATTAATTTATTTATTTATTTATAATATAATGTATTATAATATATATGTAGTTATATATTGTATTTTATATATTTTTAAATATTTTTAAATATTTTTAAATACACCAACCATACTTCTATATACATGATTCAAATATAGAGAAAATATCCAAACTAAAAATTATTCTAGACATTATTTTGAACTTTATATTATACATGCACTCATTGTCTTGTTTTTCTTATATGTAAATATATATGTATTTAAATGTAACACGTTGTTAAGAGTATAACTGTTATCATTTACCTAAAGTATACTACATTAATAATACCTAATATATATCTATATATATATACATCCCTATATCTAATAATATGTTGATATCTTGGTTGAAGAATAATTAGTACATTTACACCCAATTATACATATGTATAAATTTATCCGTAACATATTATTTTATATTATTTTTATCTTCGTTGGTATTATTTACCTTAGACATACTGACTCATTAATATATACTTATATACATAATAGTTATTCAAATATTTATAACAATAAGTACTTCAAAAGCTTTCCATACCTAATATGTTGGGATATTTATTAAAGTTTAGATTTAGGTAATTAATCAACAGTATACTATTTCATTCTTTATGTGCCAGCTAAATCCTTTAAAATGTTATTCTCACAATTCAGAATTTTAGAAAAGATAACACACTTATCGAATTTATATAAATAATATATAAATAATTAGCAAATAATCCTGAAATCTGGAGTCTTCACCTTAATATTATAAATCAATATTTTCAAATCTAGCCGTTTAACATT
>OZ024743.1:231879941-231882441 GCA_964016885.1 Eledone cirrhosa | reverse complement strand
TAATCGCTATAGAATAGAATACGTCACGTATTACAATTAGATTCTCGATAAAAGCAAGGGAAGTAATCTACGCGTTTCATTCTTGTTAGAATTCATCAGGACTACATATCCAGTGCTTTTATCGAGAATGACACAGCTAGAGACTTATAGAATACTTAGCTGTGTACAGGAACTGGTTTGAAAGAGCGGTTGCCGGTCCGGCAGAAATTAGAAATTGGAATAAATGCTCTGAAATAGCGATATATATGTGAATATAGACATAGAATATTCGAAAATATATATATATATATATATATATATATAAATATATATATATATATACATACATAACATACATGTCTAAACGTAATGTTATAACTCTAGGGTTATATACCCTATCGAGTGCTTAGCTGCACACCGAAACTGCATTCGTTAGCTTGGCTGCAACCATGGCTTCGTTGATGCTGTACTAAATTTTGTATTATTATCTCCTAGAATTAACCATTAATTGATTAATTTAATTCGACAATTCTATTGATCGATTAATTGTTTACGTTTGTTTGATAACTTCTAGTTGAGTGCTTAGTTCGGTTAGTGTAAGGGAATTTTTATTCCTTTGTTCCAAATTTTGAATTGACCGCCAAAATCAGGGGTTACCTCCCTTTGGGAAAACCATGTGTTTGCTAGCAGCGCTTACTCTAGCATAAAACACCCGAGCGGACCAGAACGAAAAACTTGTTAACGAAGTAAAACTCCATTGTTCTATCTTCAAAAACCATTAACATGCAGACCTCTGCAAGTGGATTTTGTTGATTTAGGATTTACAGAAACCTAGCGGAGATATTGTGGATTACATGTGATGTATGTTATATGGTATATATTATATGTATTATGTGTTATGTATGATGTCGACGCGATGGTCCTGGTTAGTCAAATTTTTCCTGAATTCAGTCTCTTTCGTGGCTATGGTCACTGCGGCCCTTCTATCGGTCGCTGTCTTCATTTTGCAAAGCTGTCTAAACGTAATGTTATAACTCTAGGGTTATATACCCTATCGAGTGCTTAGCAGAACACCGAAACTGCATTCGTTAGCTTGGCTGCAACGATGACTTCGTTGATGCTGTACTAAATTTTGTACAAATATATATATATATATATATATATATATATATACACACCAATATATATATATATACATACATGTGTGCGTGTGTGTGCGTGTATTTGTGTGTGTGTGTGCGTGAATCTGTGTGTGTGTGTGTGCGTGTATCTGTGTGTGTGTGTGTGCGTGTGTGAGTTTGTGTGTGTATATGTGTATATATATAAATATATATATATATATATGTATATACATAAGTTATATATATATATATATATATATATATATATATATATATATATATATATATATATATATACATACATACTTACATATATATATATATATATAAATATATATATACATACATATGCAAAAGTTCTTTTTAAATTGTTGGGATACAACAAGCAAATATTTTTATAACTGATATAAAGCACTCGACAATTATTTGGAGTTGATATACGATATTAACAAATGGAAACTATATTTATAAAACCATATTTATTTTATTATACATATTTCAAGGATACCAAGTTAAATTATGGTATGCCTTCATCAGACAAAATACAATATATACCAGTTTTATAAATAAACATTGACGTACCCTTTCAAAATGCGACCGTTACTTTTGGAAGACATCAGGATAGTGGTTTTCTAAATTTTCTAAAACCACTATCCTGATGTCTTCAAAAAGTAACGGTCGCATTTTGAAAGGGCACGTCAATGTTTATTTATAAAACTGGTATATATTGTATTTTGTCTGATGAAGGCATACCATAATTTAACTTGGTATCCTTGAAATATGTATAATGAAATAAATATGGTTTTATAAATATAGTTTCCATTTGTTAATATCGTATATACATACATATATATATATATATATATATATATATATATATATATATATATATATATATATATATACATACATATATATATATGTGTGTGTGTTTGTGAGCACGTGTATCTGTGTGTGCGCGAGTGTGTGTGTGAGTCTGTGTGTGTATATGTGTTTGAGTGTATAATATTAATATATTAATATACATTCAGGGATAGAACATTAGAATGATGTTTGTCTCTCTCTCTATCTCTTTTTCTATTTCTTCCTCTCTCTATGTATATATATAGATGTGATTTAGTATTATGCATTTGAATATTGTTAAATATGTAAATATGATAAATGTATTGTAGGCGCAGATGCGAGATATCAAAATTATATGTATAACTGATACATGTTGACATTTCAATGAATCATTAGAATATATGACCAACTTAACTATACTAACGTACAGCGGATAATTACACACACAGACACATATACATATACATATATACATATATATATATATATATATATATATATATATATATATATATATATATATATATATATATATATATATATATATATATATATAT
>OZ024743.1:231872441-231877441 GCA_964016885.1 Eledone cirrhosa | reverse complement strand
AGGCGGTAAGACTACAAAGCTCGCAGTCAACAACGTCTTCTTCACTAGATACTATAGAGATGGAAAGACGAAATGAAAATGTAAAAACGAATTCATATCCAAACAACACAAATGACACCAAACAGTTCAATGACAACAAAAATAACAGCAACACCAATAATGATGATAAAAGCAACAATGATAACAACAACAAAGAAAAAAATAAAGACAACACCAATAACACCAGCATCAAAGACAACAACAACACCAAGGAAAATACGAATAATATCAACATCGGTGACAACAAGAATAACAACAACAATAACAACAATAATGACAACATCACCAACACGGATTCCACAAAGAAACCAAAAATCTCCTTTGCAGAGAAAGTTCAAAAAAAGGAGGAAATGATATATCTCGACATAACAAATGCTGAACAACTTTTAAAGGACGCTAGGAGATATGTCACTTTCGAAAAAAATGGTGCTTTCAGCATCAATTCTCCGGTAGAAATTCGCAAGGAAACTGCTCTCAAAACCATAGTTTTTAGGACAGTTTCCAATTCCACCCGAAAACCAGCCAATTGTCACAGAAAGAAATTGAACTGGTTTTCAAAAATTCAATGAATGATATTGCATTCATTCAAAGAAGCAAACTTTTTGGGAGTATTTCGGTACTCATGAAGGATCAATTGACGGCCCAAAGTTATTCTGTGTCGCCAATTGTATCCAACCTGTACACCTTTTTCCCTGCATACATGGGAAAAAGGACACAACAGATCAGAATCACGAGTGTCACACCAAGGTGAACATATGGTGGATACTGTGCGGCTTCATCAATTTTGATGAAGACAGAATACTGTCAGTAGGAAAGTCCCCCAGAGATGTATTCAATGGGACTAGCATTGAAGTTCTGGTGCAAATGAGCCCAGAGCGAATAGCTATGATCCCACCACGTGTACTCCTGGACGGACTCACCTACATAAACTTTTCGGTTGAGGGTAGGCGGCCTTCATGTTACCATTGCTTTAGCAGGGGTCACCTGATTCAGGAATGATTTCATCAACGATGTCGTCAAAGCGTCACCTGTCCAGTATGATTCTACATAATAACTTGCCTATGACAGACAATGGATATCCAACAATAATTGTTACAGCCGTCCCTTCCATTTTGCCTTTATATAATTCACCATTTTTATGGGGTTTTTTCAAAGCAATTTGGACTTCCTCTTGGGAAGAAGTTTCTGCCATGACATCTTTGGTATGTTTGCAGGGAATTCTGTCGACACATTCGTCATCAACCTCAGAGGACCTATTCAAAAGTCTGTCAGAGTTTTCGAGTCACCTGACAAAAATGTCTTCTCGATCCCTAAGTATGTCTTGCTGTCCTGATTGTGAAGAGGTGAAACTGGAGATGATAACGGCAGACACATACTCTCCCGCAACAAATTTTACAGCAACTTTGTATTACATGGAAACACCTATACACATTCTCCGACGGGTAATGGATTTGCCAAGCTAGATATAAGATAGTTTGATGAATGATTATAATCTGAAATAACGATCCATCAAGTGACCCATACTAACTCGACAACAAAGCTTGTGCACTGGAGCCAGGATACCGATCAGAGTAAATATACTAACTAAAATCCTGATCCTAGTTTCAAACCTAACCCTAACCCTTATTCTAATTCTAACATTAACTCTCACACACTCATATTTCTTCACCTTTACCTTCTCCAAAGAACAATGAAACACACAATGTATACCGATTTAAACAGGTTTTATCTCGGTAATTTTATTTTACTATATTCTAGCTTCACCCTTTCAGCTCCCTATAGCTTACTCTTCTTACATTGCTCTGAATCTCACGCACTACCAAAAAAAAAAAGGAAAAAAAAAAAAACTACTCATCCCACTATATATTACAATATGTTGCTTGAGATAGACCAACGTATTATATATATATGAAATTGTTCGATAAAGGACTGAATATTCCTTAGATATGTATGGCGTTTCAAAATGTGGTTCTTTGAAATATAATTACAATCCATATGACGGGCTTCCAAGCAGATTCCAATCAACTTAGTTTCAGGCACGTGAGTTGGTAAACGTTACTTGCATAGGAAGCCAAATGTGTGTGCACGCGCCAGTATCATGTCTGTGTGTGTATATATATGTTACGAATGAAATACGGATAAAGGTTATTAATAAAGTGCTATTGTTAAATCTACTACGTCAATATTAATACAGCGGTTATTGAAATGTTTACCATATTATTACTGCTCTGGTTATTATTACATTTGAGAATACCTATTGTCAGAACAACATTTGTGGAATTTTAGCCTTTAAAGTAGTAACTAAACTGAAAATGTAGATGTGATCAATTTTTGTCCTGGAAATGCAGCCAGCAATGACATAATGGTTAAATTTTCTTACCTGTCCAGTAGACTGGCACATCTATTTGAATTATCTACCAGTTCAACGCACGCATATAATCTACCACATATCTTTTCAGGTCACATATAGCCCAAACGTGAATCACACTCGCAGTATACGCACCACCCCCATATATATATATATATATATATATATATATATATATATATGTATATAACGAAGGAAGTGTGGTAAGGAACCAGGTGGACCATAACACACCAGAGTACTCAATACTTTGGGTAGTAGAATGGGTAATAGGAAAATGTTCAAGACCCCGACGGCAGAGCTCAAGCCGTTTCGATGGCTATTTCGGGATAGCCATCGAAACGGCTTGAGCTCTGCCGTTGGGTCTTGAACATTTATATATGTCTCATATAAAATAATACAACCAGCTATCCACGAAATACTGATTAGTTAGCACCCCAAACACTAAATTGGGATAATACTTAAATATATCCTAATGTTTGTTGAGAGAGATGGAGTTGGTCGGAGTAACGCTTAAGGCTTTCTCTGTTTATGTATTGTATATATAAATATATATATATATATACATTCAAATATATATATATATATATATAGATAAATCTACCAAGAGTTTACGGTAGTGTCCAATCCGTATGAAGAACTCAATGTATTCCGGATATCATGGAAAGAAGAGATGTAATGAAAAATCACTTTCGGTGAAAGATAAACGGTATACAGAGTCAAGATAAAATATTAAACAAATAATGAATAAACAATTCCTTATATTAAACAAAAAAAGTTCATTATTTAACGATCGTTTCTAGGATATATATGTGTTAGAATTGGTATGCATATTCAACAGATCTATGTACAAAATTATACAAAATTATACAAATTATCAAGATTAAATATACATACCAACACATATATACGCCGTCTTCAGAAATAATGAAGTATATTTATTGATAATAACAACAATTCAAAATTTCAGGTCCGTTTGGGAACAAAATTGACCAATGAAAACACAAAGGGTTAAATGCAGTTCGGTGTGTGTATATACATGTAAAACCCTTACACATATTTTACAAAAATGTATGTATAATTTGTATACGCATACTAAAAGGATGGATGCAAATACAAAATTTCAAGGTTAATGTCTCTGTAGGTTTATAATGCACAGATAAGATGCGTATTGACACTTTTGAAATTAAGTATATAAATATATTTTTTCATACACACACATATCCGTACAATCACACATACACGCGCGTATATGCATAAATATACACATAACCACGAACATACAAACACACACACACCCCCACTCACATTTATATATGTGGATATAAAATCATAAGCACATGGATATTAATTCACTCACATAAAACACTGGCACACACATTTTTAGATCAAGATACAGAAATTAGGTGGGAGGGGGGGGGAGAGGTCAGTGTTCAACGGTCTGAGCTGACTGCCTAATATAGATGTATCTATAAACTAAGAAAATAATAAATAAATAAACATTAAAGAGGAAAGAATAGAAAGAAAACAGAAAAAAGAAAAAAGAAAAAAGAAAAAAGAAATATATCAAGAAAATAAATATATATATATATATACATATATACACATACATATATATATATATATATATATACACACACATATATATATATATAATATACATATATATACACATATACACACATACACACATACATAAATATACACACATATATACAAACACATACATACATATACACACATCCACACTAAGAACATACATACACACACATATATAAACATATACATATACACACATACATACATATACACATATACATACAAATACACATACATACATATATATATATATATATATATATATATATATATATATATATATATATACATATATATGTATATACACGTACATATACACACACTTATACATATGATCACACATACTATATAGACACAGATATATATAACCACACACATACATGCACATATACAATACTTACATACTAATATACATACAGATATACACATACATAGCTATATATACACACAAATATATACAGACTTACATATATACATACAGACAAATACTTACGCATCTATATATCGGTATATACATACAAACACCACTACACTATCACACAACTTAGAAATACAAAGAGAAAGGTATATACCTATACACACATACATATACAAATAGAAAAACATATAGATATATATATATATATATATACACACACATATACATACACATATATATATATAACATATATATATATATATATATATATATATATATATACACACATACATATACACATACACACACATACACATATACACACATACATACATGTACACACACATAGAAATATATACGCATACACACATACACACATACATATAAAGTCATATACACACATACACCTACACGAACATACACATACACATATATAAAGATATATATACACACACACACACACACACAACACATACACACATACATATATATATAAAAAAAATATAAATAATAAAGATATATATATATATATATATATATATATACATACATATATATAGATAATTACTATTCTTCTAT
>OZ024743.1:231857441-231864941 GCA_964016885.1 Eledone cirrhosa | reverse complement strand
CTATATACACTTCCACTCAGCCTTACCACCCTTCTGTAGCCTCTGTATCATATCAATATCCCCTCGGCCTTCTGAAATAATTTTCCCTGTTACAAGGAATTTAACCCCATTTCTTGACCACTATATCACGTGATAGTGTTTTCCTCCGCCTTTTCGAGATTCTCTCACGCGATGCAGACCTGTTTGAAATTGTTCTTTCCCTGAGGTGTTCCCTTGAAAAGTTGGCCTACCTCACAAAAATGTTACATCTCTATGATATAGGATTTTTGCACAGAAACGACGAAACTGTACAGTCGGGAATTTGAAGAAAAAATAGGTATTTATTCATGTCTAATATTTCTTCTTACTTTATAATATATTACAGAGCTCTGATATCGAGTCAATTTAATTATTCCGATTATCTTGTCTCTCATAATCATAGAGCAATACTGGTTAAGGCCGACAACACACAATCTCACATACTTGTGAAAAAAGTATATGTGTATATATGCATGTATATGTATGTATACACATGTATTTGTGTACCTCTCATTATTGTATAATATATATATATGCATAAATATACGCATATATGGCGGCGCTGCGTATACTGCGAGTGTGATTCACATTTAGCGTGTATCTGTCCTGAAAAGATATGTGAAAATATGTGTATGTGTATGCGTGTGTGCATTCATGTACATATATGTTTCGTGTATATTGTTCACCCCACTTACTCTAAATTAATTTCAATTGTACCAAAGTGTACTAGGTTATCTGGATCAAGCAGTATTCAGAGAACGATGAATGTATACCTCTATCAGTAATCATATTTTTGTTCTTGGTCGAATGTCCCTTCCGTTTCACCAGAATCTACGACGTAGTCAGATATATACGCCACATAAACTTGTGTTTCACCCGCTTCATATGTTCCTCGTCCTGCAACAAAACAACAACCCTGAGCACCTTTTTGATTTCCATGTGTCTAACACCCGTGGGCATACCTACAAAGTCAGAAAACAGCACAGCTCCCATGACTTTTGGAAACATTTTTTTTCTTACGCTCAGAGTTGCTGAAGCATGGAACAAACTATCTGCATCAGTTTTTAGCTGACGAGACACTGCATCCTTTAAAACCTCCATGCTTCGCCAACACTGGACCTGATGTCTCCCCTCCATACACACGTACACATGTGTATCATGACTCATACACTGTTCATTTTCCTGACATTTTAACATTATTCTATAGATGCACATTTGATGAGTTGTAGTGCACCTGAGCACTGTACACAATAGTGTCATTATTATTATTATTATTATTAAAACAATAAAGAAAACATTATTATTAAAACAATATATTCTTCACATATATATGTCGTTTTTCTATGATAAAGTTTTCAGGTTCAATATTGGCTCCAAGGAAATTAAGTCGATGTTCTTGATCTAGTCACATGGGTATACTAATTTGAGTGTATTACTACAGTAAGCAGTGACACAGAAGTTGTTGAGTGTAAGATAAGCGTTTGAAGAAACGTATAATGCAGTTAGGTGAACAGCATTATTTATGTGGCGTGTTGAAACAGGAACAAATATAATGGTGGATAATACGTAAAATAAATTCATACAAAAGAATTCACTGAATGTTCCTGCTAATTTAACACATAGTTGTAGTGCATTTTTCTTCTCTTTCTTTTTTGCCCTGGAAAAATAATGTGAAATATTACGCTATATAACAGCGAAGGAATGAATATTATTTTTGAATAAATAAATAAACTCTACTACAAGAATTCAAAACGCTTGCTCTTGTTTGCGCGTCGTAACTACATGCATACAGACATACATACACGATGGCTGCCCCCTCGTTATTGAGTATGGCCATTGCACGAAATAAAATTATTAATAATTATTAACTAATGCTACCATGCAATTCCAGTGCGTGAAGATTCTTTTAAAGTGAGGAAAGACTGTGCACTGAGCCAATCCCACTCTCTGAGCAACAGTAGCTATAACTCGAAAAGAAGATAAGATCAACATCATCGGTAACTGTTGAGCCGCAGGTTTTATGTCGCAGTTATCTGAGTTTCCTGAGTTGCCTTCTCCTAGAAGTATACCCTGACAAAGACTAGGTCCTTCATTCCCAGCGGTTTAACCGCGCGATCGGGTATCCAGCCAGTCTATTTCTATGTCCCTGCGCATATATATATATATACATTTGCATACACGTATACACATATATACATATATATATATATATACACATCTATACACATATTTACACATTTGTGGATGGCCGTTATCTCTCAGGAGCTCTTCCGCCCTTTCTCAGGATTTGATTTTTGACCTGCAGGCTGTGCAAAATCACCCTCTAAACTTGGTGGGGTTGCCGGTTTAGTCGCTGACGATCCAACCATGCGACATACATACATATATACATACATACATTTTGATTGCTACTTCTAGTCAGAAGAGTACCGTCCCTTCATTGAACATTGCAAGATCATGGGCACGCAAGCGACTTTTCAGACCCGCTTTTAGTTTGCATGTACGTTCGCGGATGTGAAACATGCACTGTGTGTCTCCTGGTAAAACAGGCTGGGCTGTGTCTTCATGCATCTTACCATGTCTGGTGAGTCCACTCGCTAACTTAGAAATTAAGCCATACTCATAGTTGGCTCGATTTCTCTCCGGCTCGTGTGAATGCTACAAGTAACATGTACAACCAGTCACATAGGTCGGGTCGTCGGTGACATACATACATACATAAATACATACGTACAAACAGATAAATACGTTCATTAATTACTGGCGAAAGGGAGAATGAGATTTTAATATCATAGTAGAGATTATTAGTTTTTTTAGGCATATACAGTGGCCTGTTCGTCTGGACTTTCTCCGGCGTACTTTATCATTCTGAGGCAGTTGTACACTGGCTGCATTCTACTTTGACCTGTGTTACATTCTTTTGGGGAGTTTACACACATATATACACACACACACAAACAATCACTTCCGACATATATATATATATAAACAAATTTATTTGTCGTCGAATCGAATCCTGAGAAATATCGCATGTTTGACAGTTATAGGACCTTATTAGACATCTGATTTCCTCTCTTTGGCTAATACACACTACCTGTGGCCGCAGCATCGTGCATTCGACTAACATCAATTTTCATATACATGCATGCAAACACACACACACACACACACACACACACACACACACACATACACACACACACACACACACACACACACACACACACACACACACACACACACACACACACACACACACACACACATACACACACACACACACACATATATATATATATATATATATATAACATAACAAGATATCGTTTAAAGTAATCCAGCTAGAGGTTATGAGTACTGTGTCGGGGATAGTTTTAACGTACGGCGTTGTTTGACTCGACAAGAAGTTTCCTTAGTCGGGTTGCCGGTTTAAGAAAGTTCCTAGGTTGGCGGTTCTTGGAGTAATAATAGTAAAAGAGTGAAGAATAAAATGGTCGGCTGTACTATAGCCGACCTATTCTAGAGACGACCATGTTATTCTTCACCCTTTTACTATATATATATATATATATATATATATATATATATATATATATATATATATATATATATTTGTGTGTGCGTGTATGTATATATATATATATATATACATACTACTGTACGTCTGTATACATATATGTATGTACGTGTACATACTTATATATATATATATATATATATATATATATATATATATATATATATATATATATATATATATATATATATATATATATATACAAGTGTGGATCATTCTAACGGCCTACTCACGCTAGCTGGTAGTTGGCAAATTATTTACAGACAGTGGGACTAGTTCCTATTGTAAGGGAATAGCTATCTGATGAACTTTACTTTTCCGTTAGAAATTCTCTGAATCTCTAACCTTTTGTAAAGCGAAACCGCCGGTAATAGCATTATGAACGGGTAAATATTTAAATTATTTTTTAAATCTTATTAAAGAATTGTTTAACGTTTGTTTGTTCTGCTTTTCTTAATTTATATATATATATATATATATATATATATATATATATATATGCATGAATTATTTGTTTAAACTTTAATCTGTTATTATAATAAATATATATATATATATATATATATATATATATATATATATATATATATATATATATATATATATTTATTAAAATAACAGATTAAAGTTTAAGCAAAGAATTCATGCTTTCACCCTTAACGAGATCTTCTGAAGATCCCGTTAAGGGTTAAAGCAGCGATTCTTTGCTTAACCTTTAATCTGTTATTTTAATAAATATTTGCTCTACGGTTCTTATATATTTGATATATATTTATCCTTATCGAACCCTCTTTGGATTTTAGTCTTCAAATTTACTATTATTACTATATATATATATATATATATATATATATATATATATGAGTGTGTGTGTATAGCCGTAATAATTTGTACCATTGTAGAAGATACGAATACCAGGAACAAACGCCTAACAGAACTAAGAGAATTTTTGCTCAAACAAAAATACCCATCTCTACTTTTTGAAAATGGCATACAGCGGGCTATAAAAATACCTATACAAGAACTTAGGACAACCCTAGGAAGAAGAAACCACGAACTGGTCATACCATTTATAATTACACACGACCCATGTCACCAGAATATCTTCAACACTGCCAAAGCAAACCTACCGATCATTGCTTAAAGTAATGAATTAAAAGGCTTAATCGCAGATCGATCTTTGACTCTTAGTAAAAGACAGCCGAAAAATTTGAAGCAATTACTAACAAAAGCAAATTTTGACCTTAACAACAAAGACCAATCATTCACTGTATCTAAATGCAATGATATTCGATGTGGCACATGTCAATCCATACACACCGGTCAATATATGAACACAGGAAAAATATTCCCAAATGCAAATATGAACTGCAAAAGCAGAAATCTAATTTACTGCATTAAATGCCCGAATTGTGAAGAACTATATGTCGGTAAAACTGGAAATGCACTATCGGAAAGTGCACGGGTACACCGACAGCAAATCAGAGATCCAAATGTCTGTCAGATACCCCTAATAACCATCTAGCAACACGTGGTCAGAGGATATTTACAAAATTTCTATTCTACAAATTACACAGCCCAAGTAAAATCAAAAGAAAAATCAAAGAAAATAATTTTATTGATAAATTCCAACCCAAAATAAATGAACAATAATAATATATATGTTTGCATGTATGTATATATATATGCATACTACTGTACGTCTGTATACATATATGTATGTATGTATGTATACATATTTATATTTAAGTAACAGCCGTACTAAGAGTGAGAAATGAAATTTCGTTTCATTTTTTCCGTTTATCGTTTTCGATACCCCGGCCGATTAACTCACTCGATATGCAAATTAGGCTGCTGAGCCGTTAATATGCATAAGGAAAGTATATACTTTTAGACGTTCAATCATCTGGCAAGAAGGTATACGTTGCTGACGATAGCTAATAAGCTTGCAACTAGTACAGCGTTCCTTTGTCAGTGTTGAACAAATGAGCAACGATGGTTGCTAGACACTGTACGGCTTAATTCGGGATGTTTGTTTACAAACACACAAGGCATTATAATAAATGTTAGGTGAATCCATACGTACACACATATATATATATGTGCATGTATGCATATATATACATACTACTGTACGTCTGTATACATATATGTATGTACGTATACATACTTATATTTATATATATATATACATATATATATATATATATATATATATATATATATATATATATATATATATATATATATATATATATATATATATATATAAATATAAATATAAGTATGTATACGTACATACATATATGTATACAGACGTACAGTAGTATGTATATATATATACATACATGCACACATATATATATGTACGTATGGATTCACCTAACATTATATATAAATATATATATATATATATATATATATATATATATATATATATATATATTGAGTATGCGCTTGTTATATACGTATTTATTTATTTATATACGTTTATTTAATTATTTATTTATTTGTATACACACACACACACACATATTTATATGTGCGTGGTTTTGTATACCTATGGCGAGTGTTTTCGCGTATGCTTGTGTATGTACGTATTTGCATGCGTGTATGTATTTATTTAATTTCTATTACCTCTGTATTGTATTTTATTTACGTTATTCTTAACTCTGAAGCGGAGATTCATTCGGTTTCCTAGTTAGAATTTTAGTCTACGACTTCAGTTATACCATTTACGTGGTTTTGTCTTTGCGTGCAATTGTTCTCCACGCTCCACATATGACTTATTATCTTCGTTGTTTCCGTTCATAGCCAGAGAACGTCTCTATGAACCACCTAAGAGAACATTAGTCTACGACTTCTTTTATACCATAAACGTGGTTCTGTCTTTGCGCGTAATTGTTTTTCACCGCTCCTATTAATGACGTATTATATTCGTTTTTTTGCCGTTCTTTGCCAGGGAACGTTTCCACGAACCAAAGTATCGTCTTCCTGTCTTCCTCCGGTTGCAACGTTTTTTGAAATACCCACTTCTGTGTTTACAGATTTACTTTGTTAGTTTCAGAAGATCCCGTTAAGGGTGAAAGCAGCGATTCTTTGCTTAAACTTTAATCTGTTATTTTAATAAATATCTGCTCTACGGTTCTTATATATTTGATATATATTTATCCTTATCGAGCCCTCTTTGGATTTTAGTCTTCAATTTTATTATTATTACTATTTATATATATATATATATATATATATATATATATATATATATATATAAAAACAAATAACGAAACGAAATTAAATTTCGTTTCGTTTGTAACTCACTTTTGTATGACTGACGCTTAAACAATTAAGTTAAAGATGTACATCCATATATGTATACTGAAATACTAGTATGTATATGAATACACACACGTATACATATGTAGATGTACCAAGTTTTTTTCACTGGTCACTTTACTGTGAGTGGCCAGCTATTCTGTATGTAAACACACAGACAAACCGGTTTTTAGAGTCATACTGGTTTTTGAGGAAACACCTTTCCTCTATTCTCCAGAAAGCCAGACAAGGAATATTGAACTAGTTTCGTTGTTGTTACAACTCATCAGCAATATTTACCTATCTTCCGGCCTCTCTAGAGAATCGTAAAAGCACATATCGTTATATGCTTTTTCTATGAAAATTAGTAGTGGGCAGACCAATTTGCATAGAGTGTGAGTAAGTACCGGTTCAACGGAGACGATAAAAGCAAATAACGAAACGAAATTAAATTTCGTTTCGTTTGTAACTCACTTTTGTATGACTGACGCTTAAACAATTAAGTTAAAGATGTACATCCATATATGTATACTGAAATACTAGTATGTATATGAATACACACACGTATACATATGTAGATGTACCAAGTTTTT
>OZ024743.1:231829941-231852441 GCA_964016885.1 Eledone cirrhosa | reverse complement strand
GTCGTCAAGTTGGGAAAACTAATTAACGTAAGATGTAGGAAAAATAATTCAAACTCATCTCAAAAGAGAATCAGGATATAAATTCATCCACAGAATTTAGTGAAATCCAGGGAAAAATCAATAGAGCCTTAACGCATGATAAAATAAAGTCTAAAATACTTATCCTTCAATTTTGAAAAACATCAAATGCTCTGTATAGTCTTAAAGACCATTTCATGAAAACTTTCAGTGGAGGTGGTCACGTTTGGAATTCAATCGTCAGCAGAGCTCAACAGATAACCAGGACTCTCACAGATTTATAAGCCAAAAAGGTAATTCTAAAACTGGCTACTTCACCATCATGCGTGATTATGAAAAACGCACATGAAGAAAAACAGGGCTGGTGACGTCAGGATGAAATGAATGTTTGTTTACAAGAAATAACAGTCAAATACATTCCGAAAAAAAACTCTACAAAAGGAGTTCAGCAAACAGCAATATTATCGCAGTTTTTATTAAAAAAACCGGGATTAGTCACAGATAATTTAAGCACTCTAGGAAAAAAATCCGAGTATAAATATATAAATGAAAGGTATAGAAATTGTTTTAGCGAGAAGCTAACAGTATTCCATAACATATATGCGACTATGTCGTCAAGATGGGAAAAATAGTTAACGTAAGATGTAGGAAAAATAATTCAAACTCGTCTCAAAAGAGAATCAGGATATAAATTCATCCACAGAATTTATTGAAAATGTCAGCCATTATCACAGTGTATTGCTTGTACATTATTTTATCATCCCCGTAAGGACGAAAATCAAAGTTAACCTCGGCGGGATTTGAACTCAGACCGTAAACGGGCCATATCTCTATACTCCAACCATGGCGTCCGACCCATTACCGATACTGCCAATTCACCGCCTATATAGTCATATATAATGATAGTTGTTTCTTGCTGCTTCAACGGGCTTTCAATATAGTAAGGATACTGATGTTTTTCTATCTCGACTTCTTCATATGTTGTTGTATTTCAGACATTGCGCTTGCTGCCTTTATATACACTTGTACATGTTTCAGTCATTAAATTGCTCTTCTGATGGGGTACCATTGTTGTTTAAACCCGAATCATCTAGAGCAGATTAATATTCAACGTCTTCCTAGTTGCGGCACTCAAGTTTAGGTTACTGGAATACTCCAAAAATGTACTGTTGAATAAGTCATTCCCTCGTTTAGCACACAGTGTTTTCTACTTCAGACGGGTAACTGTTTACATGCTTCTTTATTTGTTCGGTGTTTGTTTTTATCACTCACATGTATGGATATTTCAAATGCCATATTATTTTGAATAATAACTCTTAGTAATTTAGGAAATATTTATGATTTGTATATCACCCCATCTACAACCATCACACCTATTTACATAACGAATATCTCCACCCCACCACATACACCATCTCCACCAAGACAATCCAGACTAAAACCACCCCAACAACGACCAAGACCACCAAAACCACCAAAAACCACCACAAAAAATAACCACAAACCAGCAACATTTGGTTTGAAAAATGATAATATTTGTTCTAGATACGTAATGTCTAAGAGAATGCGTTAATTATAGCATGGAATGTATTCATCGTATTTCTACTAAGTTAGCATGATATAGGAGTAGACAGTAACAACAACAAGTCTTTGAGTGTTAAGTTTGCTTTAGGTCCTTTGACCTTATTAGACACAAGTTCGCTTTTATTACTTAGCGATGTGTCACTTCATGTTATCAATCGCTCAAATATCATTATAGACCTCATTATATTAGAAAATTCGAATTTCGAACCAAATTGATGTTACTAAGCGAGAAAGTAAATATTAATTCATTTGCATTCAATATTAATTAACAGGTGCTTTTCGGATCTCTTTAGGGTCTACATCATTATCTTGAATGGAAGATACCTTTGCTATTAGGAATTTTAAACTGCTCAAGTATTGTTGGCAATTCTCATTTCCAAAGTTTACAGTTGTTAGAAGCTAGAAGATCCAACAGCAAGAAGTAATAGTCGCTCTACTGATTGAAGCATGAATTTAATTAACACACCACCTCATTATTTCCAAAAAGAAAGCATATACAAATTCAGAAATAGATCGTTATGATTAGATAAATATATACACTTGTACGATAGAAGAGGCATTCAAAATGGCGTCAGGAATATAAAAATAATTTTTAAAAAAAGAAAAGAAAAAAGAAAAAAAGTGCAGTCAACAATAACGAAAATAGACCCATTCCACCATTTGCAAACGTCATGTGGAAGAAAGAGCTACTCAATTTCTTAAAGTAAATGGACGTTATATGTCACGAAAGTCCCTCAACTTTGTCGACAAATTTATATACGAAGACCAAGTTTTTCTATATGAGGAGATAGACACATTTCACTATACAGAAAGGTATTGAGTACAATATCGGTATAGCTACAAGAAGTGGTAATCTTTAATGGCTTCTCATAGTAGCTGAATATGAATCTATACTATCATCAAAACTCGCATTACAAAAGTTATGCATCTTCAGTACTACTACTACTACTACTACTACTACTACTACTACTACTACTACTACTACTACTACTACTACTACTACTACTATATAGTATAGATTGTCTGAAGATATCGTTGTGTTGTAATAGCTTGTGTGACCAAGTAATGTTATCATCAACACGCCACGATTTATCCATAAAGATGTTTAGAAAACTTGCTATAGAACCAATAGTAACATTTAATAATATTAACAGATTATTTCACATTGGCTTTTTTATGTCACATAATATTTGTCTTGAGTATAATATTCAACAGATATGTGCAGTTTTGTAGATCTGTCAGTTTTCTTGCATGTGTGTCTAATGGACGTAGCATGGTCGGATTCTTAAGGAGTTCGTTTCTCAATCATTAGGACACGGGTATGATACAGATTTGATCTCACTGAAAGGTATCTTGGTTAAGTGTCACTTAAAATGGCCTCGTAGCGATCTAAGTGCTGTGAATGCAACTGCGTAAACGCAAGCTGTTTACAAGCTTATCTGATGGACTATACCTGTATATTAAACCTAAGAGCCATGACAAATCCTGTGGCACGCATAATCTGTTGAGAACTACGTTAAGAGCACATGTGTCTACAGAGTATTTAGCCATTTACTCAAGAATTCACGAGCAGCCTGGCAGACTCATCGTCGAAAGCGTGGAAGATCCATTCGAATTCCATTGCGTATAAGAAGTTTCGCTTGTGCGAAACTGTGTATTTTTCCTAAACCTGGCAAATTCTTGCTAATTCCGACGAATTAATACTTAAGTTTTACATACACTACATATATGAATGAATATGCGTATATAGATAGTGGAATGTCTAAGACGTTTTATGGTTACATGAATTTAACCACTCTGAACCTCTATTTGCGAGAGGTACTTTTGCATGTAATATTTGAAAAGCTTCTTTGGAGCACAATCAAAATGCGTTTTGAAAATTCTGCATGATGGAGATGTACTATAAATAGCACTCCCGTCGTAAACAACGGAGTTCCAACGCATTCCTTTTGGCCGAGGAAGAGGTTTCTTTTAGATGTATTAAATTCTGTAGTTTTAGGTAGAAACCAAGATTTGTATTGTGTCAGATTGGTATTTGCGTTTCGGTATGATTTATGTTTTGATTGTTTGTTTGTGTGTTAGTGTAAGTGTGTAAATATATGTGTATGCGTGTGTATGTGTGTGTGTGACTAGATGCGGAGAAAATATAGTCCTAGGCATTAACACTCGACTAGTATTAAGAAGAGCCGAGATGTATAAATTGGGGGTGAAAATCCTTATCATTAATTAATAAATGTGCGCTATTAACTGGGGAGAAAATAATCATAATTTCAATTTATTATTATTATTATTATTATTATTATTGTTCTTTGAGTCTCAGTCATTGATGTTATTTAACTGGAAAGTTGTTCAAATGAATATCAAGCCACTACCTGCACCCTCAGATATTCAGGACGTATCGGAGGGTTCTTGCTGTTCCCAGCAAGCATGCCTTTTGAAGTATTCCAAAAAGCGCGGCGGGACCAATTTTCTTTAACCAACCTTGGAAACTCTTTGAGATAGTACCTAGTGCGCCTATGACAATTGGGACCACTTTGACTTCAAGGCAGTTCCAAATCCTTTTTACCTCCCACTTTAAGTCCTCTTATCGGTTAATTTCTCCATCTCCTTCTCTTGCACTCTCGTGTCGAATGGGCAGGCTACATCCACAATCAGGCACGATCTTTTTTCTTTGTCCAAAACCACCAGGTCAGGTCTATTGTGTTATAATTTCTTGTCCGTCTCTATCCTAAAATCCCACAGCACCTTCACCTGATCGTTTTCGATCACCAACTCTGGCTTATGCTCATACCACTTCTCAGAATGTGGTAAATTGTTTACTTTGCATAGGTGACAGTGGATCACCTGCCAATCACATCATGTCTCCAGCCTTTATAGTGAGTCTGGGCTAGGTGTTTACACTCGGATACAATGTGAGCCACAGTCGCCTCTCTCTCTCCCCAGATCCTACACAGTGGGCTAGCCTCCTCCTTGTAAATATGGTGTTTCAGCCACTTCTTTTTGAGGGCCTGCTCTGCGTAGCCATTAGCATTCCTTCTGTACCCTTTTTAAGGTCTCCTCTTTTCAACTAGTTCCATGTCTGTGGATCTCTGAATTTAGTTTTCTCAAAGAAGGTACTATGAAGGGACTTTTCATGAAGGCTGCTCTTTCTCCTTGTTGTTATTTCCTCCTTGGACATCCCCTGGCCTATTGTCCCCTCCTTCAGTACAGTTCTGAGCATTGGCTCCTTACTATCAGTCACGTATTTGTGTAGGTTGTTTTTCTCCATCTGAACACAGTCCTCTATGCTGATAAGACCTCTTCCACCTTCAGATCTCCTTAAGTAGAGTCTATCGACATCACTCCTCTTGTGGAACATGTTGTAGATAGTCAATAGCTTCTTAGTCTTCCTATCCATTTCTTTTTGTTCAGCAACATTCCATCTAAGAATTCCCGCACTGTACCTAATAATAGACACAGCTCGGGAATTTACTGAACTTATGGCATTCCTACTGTTCAGATGTGACTTTAATACGCTCCTTACTCTCCGAATGGATTCAGATCTTATCAATTCCTTCATTTTTGTTCTTGATGTCATCAGCCTCCAGAAGAACCAAATTCATGTATCCTTCTTCAGTGTCAATTTGCTTTATCATCTCACCTATTGGTACCTGGATTCCGTTGCTTCTGCTCAATTTACCCCTCTTCACACAAGGACTCCACAGTAACTAATACCAAATTGCATACATATATCATTGCTGAAAATACGGCTAGTGTCAACAAGCACATCCATCTCCTTCTCACTCTTACCGAAGAGCTTAAGATCGTCCATCAAGAGGCGGTGATTGATGGTAAGCTCTCCCTTTCCCAACTTGTATCCTGCTCTCACTTTTCGAAGTATAATGGTCAGGGACATCAGGGCAAGGACAAACAACAGAGGGGACAGACTATCTCCCTGGAAGATACCTCTCTTGATCTTCACGCCTCCCAAGGATTCTCCAGCTGATGTTAACTCTGTTTCCAGGACTTCATACTTTTGCCCAACAACTGTATGATGTTATCTGCCACCTTGAAGATCTCTAGGCTTTTGGTGATCCAAGAATGAGGCACCATGTCAAATGCATTTTTGTAGTCTATCCATCCCATGGCAAGACCAGTGTGTCTCCTCTTGCAATTCCTCATTACCATCTTATCAATAAGTAACTGGTCCTTTGTACCACGGGACTTCTTTCGGCATCCTTTCTGTTCATCCGGTAACAAGTTGTTTGTGTGGAGGTGATGGTAGATTTCCTAAGACATAATGCTTGTCAACAGTTTCCACATTACGGACAGATATGTGATAGGTCTATAGTTGGTAACATCATTACCCGTGATTCGGTCTTTCATTACCAGAAGTGTGGTGCCTTTTGTCCACCACTCTGGTACCTCACCTGACATCAAGCAGTCATTGAACATGTTTGTCAGTTTCGGGTGGAGGGATGTTATATTTTAAATCCAATACCCCTGCACACCATCTGGGCCTGGTGATTTCCAGTTGGTTAGTTTTTTCGCCTGCCTCTTAAAAGTTTCAACTGTGATACTCAAATCAGTTTGTTGGTGTGCCTGTTCACTAATCTCCTTTTGTACTGTCTCAATCTACACTGCCTGGTCATTATGCTTAACATGCTGCTCCCATATTCCTCTCCAGAAGGTCTTAGTTTGTTCCGCCTCAGGGATCAAGTCGTTGCCTCTTTCTTTCGATTCAAGCTGTCCAAACAGCATCTTCTGCTTGTTGTCAAACATGCGGTTCTGTCTATACTGACTGACTCTGTTCTCGTATCGCCTAATTTTTGCACTCTTTGCTACAATGCGTTGCTTCAGTTCCTCTATGATAATATTTAGCTTTTTTCTCCTAGTTTTGTACTTTATTTCCAGTCTACTTTTAGTGTCTATGTTTTTTAGTGTCCCATTCAGTAGGGACTCAAGCTTTCCAATTTCATTTCTCATTTCCCTGATTTGACCATTCAGTCGTTTCTTCCACCAAGGCTCTGATCTTTCTTGTTTGTAGTTTCCCCTCGCTTTTATGCCAAGTAATTTACTCACCGCATTTGCTGTTGCTTTGAGGATATTGTTGCACTGGTGAAGGCTCCTGGGCTATTGGATGACTTTGTTTACCTTAGCTGTTGTTTCTTTTAACTCTTTCCTGTCTACAAATCTTATGTTCATAGGTTTCCCTCTATCATTGTTCAATTCATCTACCACTAAGTTTATGATATCAACCAAATCTTGTCCTAGCCCGTCAGCATTCATCTCCTCAATGGCCGTATCTTTGTTCCAGGTATTATTTATTCCAGCATTCAGATCATTGTCTGCTTCGGATGGTTCCTCCGTTCTCTCAATATCTTCACCTTCATTTCCCACTGGCTCGTTTGCCTGGCATACTCCACTCTCCATTTCCAATCTAATCTCTCTGCTTAGTTCCCCCAGTTCCGGCTCGCTTATCCACCCATTAGTTCTTATTACCCGAGCCTGCCCGGCCAATTTTTGTTCATCTAATTTAAATAGACCAATCTCGTTCCAGATGTTATGCATCCGTTTCCTATAGCCTTTCTCCTTGGCGTTACTCTTCAGGTAACATTGCATAACAGTTCTATTCAATTCTTTCGTCCAGTTGGTTCTGGTCCCTTACCTCTTCTTCTTCCTTCGACACCAGCAATATTTGGTTGACAGCCAGGTCCCTGCTGCTGAAACAGGGAGCACCTGCTGGGTGAGAGTCTATCACATGACATTCCAGTCTCCACGTCACCGTTATTCGAACTGTTTAGGTTCGACATTTAAACACTCTTATCGAGGATTGGTGAATGTATGGTTACATAACCACCGGTGATTTCATCACCTCCGGTGATTTCGTCACTCCCGGTGATTTTTGTGTGGCATTATCACGCTGTAGACGAACATAAATAAACAAACAAACAAACAGGCAAAAAACTCCCCCAAAATGAATAAGCATAAGTTTCATTGTAATGTAATGTTTGAATGTCTGACTTAGTTTTTCCCTTCCCCTTCTCTGTCCGCCTGTTTGTTCTTCTTTTCATTTTTCTTTTCTTTACGTTTTTCGTTGTTGCTGTGCTGCTTTGATTTTGATTTTGATTTTTTGATTTTGACCGGGTCATCAATTCAGTCTATTTATATATTTGATGCCTTCCTCTTTTAGTGGGGACACTACGATGTAGCAGGAGGTAGTGGGAGAGAATAGCGGCGGTAGTGATAATGAGGCAGTGGTGGTGGTGGTTATGGTGGTGCTGTGCTATTAGTACCTAGCAGGAGGCAGTGGGAGAGAATAGCGGCGGTAGCGATAATGAGGCAATGGTGGTGGTGATGTGATCGTAGTACTGTAGTGATGGTGTTGAAGTTGAAGTAGAAATAGAGGTTGAGGCAACTTGACCAGAGTTTTTAGCGTGGTAGTGGTGTTGGTGTTGGTGGTGAAATTATATTTAGCTATTTAGCTATTTAGTCATTTTGCCATTTTCCTCCTTTTCGACTCCAACATTACTGATCCAAAATTAAATATTAATATTGTTTATTAATATTGTCTAGTGATACCGCCACCTTCCCCTTTCGTAAGTTAACAGAAGGTAATGGGGGAATAGCGGCGGTAGCAATGAAGGAGTGGTGGTGGCGGTGATGGGATAGTGGTAGCAATGATGGATGGAGTGGTGGCGGCGGTGATGGGATAGTGGTAGCAATGATGGATGGAGTGGTGGCGGCGGTGACTATAGTGATGGCGTTGTCGTTACTGAGTTTTGTTGAATAGACTGTAGTTTGTTTGATCGGTGAATCTATGCGGTTAGTCGCGTATGTTTAATATATGTGTTGACATATTACCTTATTATTGGAATTAAACATATTGTGAAAACTTGAGACAATAATAACAGTAATTATAATGATTATGCTGGGATTGGTGGTGGTGGTGGTGAAATTGCCGTTATCTAGCTGTTGTATTTAGTGTACACAGAGGAGTGATGGGATAGGTGGTGTATCAAGTTTGTGGTGTTGGTGAAATTGCTGTTATTTGACTGTTCTATATAGTGTAGTCAGAGGGGGTTTTCTTCCATTTATAACCATTTTCTTTTTTGAATATAAAATGTATAATACAAAATTATTCTATTACAGTTGTTTTAAAGAAGTAAAAATCAAAAACTTACGGGAGCGATTCCATAACGATATATATCCACCATATGCGTTATTATTATTATTATTATTATTATTATTATTATTATTATTATTATTATTATTATTATTGTTATTAATCTTTGAGTCTCAGTCATTGATGTTAGTTAACTGGAAAGTTTATTTAAATCAATATCAAGCCACTACCTGCAGCCTCAGATATTCAGGACGTATCGGAGGTTGCTTGCTGTTCCCAGAAAGCATGCCTTTTGAAGCGTTCCAAAAAGCGTGAAGGGGCCAATTTTCTTTAACCATCCCTGGAAACATTTTGAGATAGTCCCTAGTGCGCCTATGACAATCGGGATCACTTTGACTTCATGGCAGTTCCAAATCCTTTTTACCTCCCACTTTAAGTCCTGGTATCGATTAAATTTATCTCTCTCCTTCTCTTGCACCCACGTGTCGAATGGGCAGGCCACATCCACAATCAGGCACGATTTATATTCTTTGTCCAAAACCACCAGGTCAGGTCTATTGTGTTCCAGTTTCTTGTCCGTCTGTATCCTAAAATCCCACAGCACCTTCACCTGATCGTTTTCTATCACCGCCTCTGGCTTATGCTCATACCACTTCTCAGAATGTGGTAAGTTGTTTACTTTGCATAGGTGCCAGTGGATCACCCTGCCCATCACATCATGTCTCCAGCCCTGATAGTGAGTCTGGGCTAGGTGTTTACACTCGGATACAATGTGAGCCACAGTCTCCTCTCTCTCTCCACAGATCCTGCACAGTGGGCTAGCCTCCTCCTTGTAAATGTGGTGTTTCAACCACTTCGCTTTGAGGGCCTGCTCCTGCGCAGCCATTAATATTCCTTCTGTAGCCTTTTTAAGGTCTCCTCTTTTCAACCAGTTCCATGTCTGTGGATCTCTAAATTCAGTTTTCTCAAAGAAGGTACTAATTATTATTATTATTATTATTATTATTATTATTATTATTATTATTATTATTATTATTATTATTATTATTATTATTATTATTATTATTACAGTTGCATTTATCTTGCTTTATGTTCATACGAGTTATCACCAAGTCACAACCAGTGACCTCAAGAGACAACAAGGTCCGCCATGTTCAAGAAAGAACATACATACTCACACATGCATCTTTAGTGTTTAGACTTGTGATGTACTTATATTGACAGAATCTTCCTTAGTATATGGGCAGTTCCCATTAGTACTATCTTTTGTATTTCTCCTATACGCGGGTTTCCTGGGATTTGCGATAAGTAATCATTAGCCCCCTTAGGTATCATTCACAGAGCGCCTACAACCACTGGTATTGTTTTAGTTCTCAATTTCCACATTTTTCCAATTTCTATCTCCAGGTCCTTATACTTGCTCAATTTTTATTATTATTATTATTTGCATTTATCTTGCTTTATGTTCATACGAGTTATCACCAAGTCACAACCAGTGACCTCAAGAGACAACAAGGTCCGCCATGTTCAAGAAAGAACATACATATTCACAAATGCATCCTTAGTGTTTAGACTTGTGATGTACTAATATTGACAGGATCTTCCTTAGTATATGGGCAGTTCCCATTAGTACTATCTTTTGTATTTCTCCTATACGCGGGTTTCCTGGGATTTGCGATAAGTAGTCGTTAGACCCCTTAGGTATCATTCCTAGAGCGCCTACAACCACCGGTATTGTTTTAGTTCTCAATTTCCACATTTTTCCAATTTCTATCTCCAGGTCCTTATACTTGCTCAATTTTTCAATTATTATTATTATTCGGGATAAACTCTACAGGCATGGAGGTGCCGTCAGCCGGGCATGTCCGAGATGCGCGCAGGGCGACGAAACCGTCCTGCACGCACTCGTCCAGTGTCCGAAAATTGCTGACTTGTGGGTTTATGTCGAACACCTGCTGTCGCGTTTAGGACGGATCCGGCTATCATCTGAGTCCATCGTGAGGATTGCCCCGCCCTCCTCCTTCAGCCGGGAAGGGCAGGCAGTTTTTATCTGTCTGGTGGCCATGGCGAAAGAGATAGTATGGTGGACACGTTTGAAAGGGCTGAAGACGAGCACTTACCTCGTCGGTGATGCTCTGATTGACTTTTTCAAATTTCATTTGAAAAGGAAAATCAGAGTAGAGAGGGAAGTGCTCTCTTCCCAGCATTTTGTTGAAAGATGGGTGAGAGAAGCAAGAATGGCCCGAATGAATACTCTGAGTATATATCTGTAAATTAAAGGTGGAAAACTGGGAGAGGGCACTTGCCTTGGTGGTCAGGGTCATTGTGGCTTTTTACTGGGCTTTCTCCACAAATGTCCCTCCGAAGTCTCCCCCCTATTGGGGAATTTTTCATTGTTATTTATTGTTACATCCTCTGTTTTTGTTTTTTACACGCAGAAATGCCCATTTGTACCGTCCTGCATTGTCCTGCACTGTCCTTAATGTCTACTTTATGTAAACCCTTGTGGTTAATAAAGAAATCATTATTATTATTATTATTATTATTATTATTATTATTATTATTATTATTATTATTTATTATTATTATTATTATTATTATTATTATTATTATTATTGTAGTTGTTGTTGTTGTGTTGCTGTTGCTCTTGGAGTTTCAGTCATTGATGTTATTTAACTGTAAAGTTTGTTCAAATGAACATCAAGCCACTACCTGCAGTCTCAGATATTCAGCACGTATCGGAGGCTTCTTGCTGTTCCCAGCAAGCATGCCTTTTGAAGTGTTTCAAAAAACAGGGCTGGACTAATGTTCTTTAACCACATTTGAAAACTCTTTGAAACAGTACCTAGTGCTCGTATGACAGTCGGGACGACCTTGATCTCATAGCAGTACAAAATCCTTTTTAAATCCCTCTTTAAATCCTGGTATCGGTTAATTTTCTCCCTCTCCTTTTCTTGCACTCTTGTGTCAATGGAGGAGGCTACATCTACAACCAGGAACGATATTTTTTCCTTCTAAAAAACCACCAGGTCAGACCTATTGTGTTTTTATTTCTTGTTTGTCTGTATCCTGAACTCCCATAGCACCTTCACCTGATCGTTATCTATCACCGACTCTGGCTTGTGCTCATACCACTTCTCAGAATGTGTTAAATTATTCAGTTTGCATAAATGTCATTGGATCACCTTTCCTATTGTATCATGTTTCCAGCCTTTATAGTGAGTCGGGGCTAGGTGTTTACACTTGGATACGATGTGAGCCGCAGTCTCTTCTCTCTCTCCACAGATCCGGGGTCGATAACATAAAGCACCAGTAATGCACCAGTAATGCCTTGTGCCAAAACTAGAAAATTATTAATATTGCTATTATTGTTAGTTGAATTTTCATAATTTGGATGATAGTGTGTATTTGGTACTTTGCAGAATTCATGCTGGTTGCGTTGTGATTGAAGTATATTTTGAATGAATGTTTGAACATGTTTAAAATATGTGTAGGTTTAATTTAATTGAAGTAGTTATATCCCTAATTCACTTTAAATGTCAATTCGTATAGTCTGAGAAGTAGTGCATACTTGAGGAAAGGTTATTGTATCCCTTCGTTCGAAGTATTTTGACATCTTATTGCAGCTGGAGGTGGTCAAATGTATTGCTAATTGGATTTATATGTTCGTCGTGAAAGTCAGACTGTTCTTATTATGCGACAAAGTTCTTATTACATATACACTACTACGAAAATATATTGAACATTTATTTTTGACCTAAACATTGCAGGGATATGAGAATAATATTTGACAAAAAATTAAAATTTAAGGAATGGACCTGATGCATAATGATGTGTTATAGAAAATAAAGCCATAAGCTGAAAATATAAGGAATTTGCAGGATGTATGCCACAATCATTTCAAATATATCCAAAATAAATGTATATACATAAATATACAAATGAATATATGATAGGGATAAACACTGATACAAGTATACATGTGTTTGCATTGAAAATGACCAAGTTAGCTAGATTGAAAAATACTAATTAAAATAATACGGTTTGCCTGTCTCGATTTAAAATAATAAATCAATAAAAACAAAACATATATTGGCAATAGCCGTGATACCTGGACAAATTTTAAATTTTAAATTTTAAATTTGTTTCGCAACAATTAAGTGAAAGTTCCTATTCCTGTGCTCTTCTGCAGGTATCCAGAAATTGGTAAGTTTCACTTCAAAATACTTAAGAAGACTGAGAGAAATGTGTTGTTGAACGCACATGTGTCACAGCGCCTAGCTTGTCTCATACTCGTGCCGCTAAAAATAGCAGCCGGTTTTATTGGACTAAAAATTAGCTCACGTATGGAGCCGAGAATATTATATATAGAGTTATAAACTCAAATAGTCTTTTACAATTAAATAGCTAAAAAAAGGAATATTTCTGAGCCGTGTAATACAAATGAATATATGATAGCGATAAACACTGATACAAGTATACATGTGTTTGCATTGCAAATGACCAAGTTTGCTAGATTTGAAATACTAATTAAAATAATACGGTTTGCCTGTCTCGATTTAAAATAATAAATCAATAAAAACAAACATATTGGCAATAGCCGTGATACCAGGACAAATTTTTAATTTGTTTCGCAACAATTAAGTGAAAGTTCCCATTCCTGTGCTCTTCTGCAGGTATCCAGAAATTGGTAATTTTCACTTCAAAATACTTAAGAAGACTGAGAGAAATGTGTTGTTGAACGTTTGGAGCCGAGAATAGTATATATAGAGTTATAAACTCAAATAGTCTTTATACATAAATATATATATAAAGGGAAAATACTTGTTCCTTTTATTTGAGAAATTAGAATATGTTGACCAATAAATAGTTGATAAATTCTGATTAGGAATTGAAAAGAAGCTATATCTTTGAACATGTTGAAAACGCGAACGATTTTGATGAGATATGAAGCTGCAAAATTTCATTACTGCTGAGGGCAGAACAATTCACAAAATTCCTGCAGCTCTCAAAATACATTGTAATGAAATAATAAATAAAAGAAGCAACACTTCATCCTTTGTTAATAATTTAGTACACTCGATAAACGCTAACTTAAAATTTCGAAGTAAATTTTGTTATGATCAAATACTGTAGGGAATGTTTGAACTGAGGTCACACAATTGACGGAGGCAAAAACAAAAGGTACCATAAAATGCTACATTAAGTGCTTCATATCCCTTAAGGTTCTTCTCTATAAACAGATACACAAACAGCCCCCCCCCCCTGTCCCCCCCCCCTCCACCACATACACACACACAGACACCTCCATACACACAGAGACACACAGCCTCATACACAAACACACACACACACACATATATATACGGGGCTGATGTTCCTATTCCTGTGCTCTTCTGCAGGTATCCAGAAATTGGTAAGTTTCACTTCAAAATACTTAAGAAGACTGAGAGAAATGTGTTGTTGAACGCACATGTGTCACAGCGCCTAGCTTGTCTCATACTCGTGGCGCTAAAAATAGAAACTAGTTCATCGTTCCTTTGTCAGTGTTGAACAAAATGGCAACGGTGGTTGCCGAACGCTGTACGGCTGCTTATTCGGGCTGTTTGTTTACAAACAAATCGGGCAATATTTATCAATGTTCGGTAAACCCAAACGTACATATATATATGTGCATGTATATACATACTACTGTATATATATACTACTGTATGTCTGTATACATATATGTATGTACGTATACATACTTATATTTAAGTATCACCCGTACTACGAGTGAGAATTGAAATTACATTTTTTTCTTATATATATATATATATATATATATATATATATATATATATATATATATATATATATATATATATATATTAAAAAAGAACAAAGGAACTATTATGACATTATAACAAGTTTATTGCCGACGGCCGTTTCGTCCGACAATATGGTGGGACTTTTCAAGGCATATAACATGTGATTGTAAGTTCATTATTTACATCAACGTATCACTTAAGACTAGCAGTTTGAAATTGTGGTATACATCAACAGCTCCGCTTCTATATTTGGTGTCTATATTCTAAGGGGGCTTTTTTATATTAGTTGTCGGAATTGTAAAATAAATGGGTTATGGGGAGTTAAGAGAATTTGAAAATGGCCTAAGAGTCAGGGATTGAAGGTTAAAAATTAGATAATTTATAATTTACGCATTAAAAGTAAAAGACTTGGGATCTCGTAGAAGCACCTTAAAAAATCCCTCAATAAGTGCATAAAGCTTACAAGCCCTATATATATATATATATATATATATATATATATATATATATATATATTTAGTCCAGAATTAGCCGTCGAAACGGCTTGAGCTCAGCCGTCGGGGTCCTACTCGTTCCTATTACCCACTCTATAAGAATGAGAGTTTGAAGTTTCAATTCAGTATATTATTTGTAAATACGCCTAAAACGTGTTTCGAAATGGGCAGAGCTACAAATGGTTACGGAGTGATTCTTTAATATAAATGTACATTCTTCATTCGAATTGTTCACCTGCCGCTCTGCAGACTCCACTAGAACAGGTACATGCTATCACTCTATTACGCAACCATTTTGGGCTCAGAACTATTAATTTGTGAGACAAGTTTTACGCCTGAATTTAAATAAAATATATTGAATTGTAATTCCGACGCCTCATTCTTACAATTCAGCAAACGTTGGAAATAAAAGTAGATGGTATGAATCTCCTCTTTAAACTGCTGAATAAGATTGTAAAAGTATTGTGTTCTGGAAAGGTGTAATCTTCTCATATGCAGTAGTTCTTCTTACTCATCAACGGCTATATATATACAATGTATATATATATACAATGTATATATATATATATATATATATATATATATATATATATAAATGAAAATACACTATTTGTATTATTTTGACTCTGCTTCCAATGAATTATATCGTTTAAATTTTGTATTTTAAACTTTGCTTCAAGACATCATCTACATATGGATTACATTGAGTTCTTCATACGGCTTGGACCCTACCATTGATTGGTGGGTTTATCTGTGTATATATATATATATATATACATATATATATATATATATATATATATATATATATATATATATATATATATATATATATATATATATATACACAGATAAATCCACCAATCAATAGTAGGGTCCATGAAGAACGCAATGTAATCCGTATGTAGATGATGTCTTGAAGCAAAGTTTAAAATACAAAATTTAAACGATATAATTCATTGGAAGCAGAGTGAAAATAATACAAATAGTGAAAACAATGAAATTAAACAAAATACGGTTAATTCATAGTAACACTCATCATAAAATATACATACGTCTTCCCTACAGAAATAATTATTTCTGAAGAAGGCGGGCAGGGACGACCTATGTATATTTTCTTACTTTGATAATTTGTAATATATTTTACATATATCACTAATAGAATGAACATACGGAGAACTACCCCCCAGAAAGGATCGTAAAATAATGAGTTTTACTATGAATTACCCGTATTTTATTTAATTTCATTGTTTTCACTATATATGTATATATAAATTTATCCCGGGTTCAATCGGGGGTAACCCCAGTAAGTAAGGTACTCAATCCATAGCAGACTATAAATATTTAATATAGAAATAGCTTCTACAGGACGAGAACTGTTTCATTCGGGAGAAATCATAGGAAGCTTCCTGATGATTTCCTCGGAATGCAACAGTTCTAGTCCTGTAGAAGCCATTTCTCTCTCTCTCTCTCTCTCGCTCTCTCTGTATATATATATACAGCGAGAGAGAGAGAGAGAAAGAAATGGCTTCTACGGGACTAGAACTGATTCATTATATATATATATATATATAAGCATCTCTCTGTATATATATTATATATATATATATATATATATATATATAAATGAAAGGTATATATATATATATATATAAGCATGCATACTTAATGCATACATACGTACATTCATACACATACATACATCACACACTCACATACATAATACATACATACATACATACATACATACATACATACATACACACATACATGCATACATACATACATAATAAATAATGATTGTCTTTAACAAAATAAACAACAGTTAAAATGATATAATCACTTCATATACAATTCAACTGATAGAATCTGGTTCAACGTTAATTTCAAATCAAAATGAAATATAAATTCAAATCTAGACAAGATTAATATAAATCAATAATTATCTAACAAATTATATCTTTAATTTGTCCGACATTTACTCTTATATAGTGCATCAAGAATACTTTATAGGATATATAAATACAATATGTTTGTATACATAGAGAACGTAATTCGTTTGTTCTTTTACTGATTACTGTTGTTAGATTTTTTTATGAATCATTTCAAAATTTATTCATAAGCAAAAAACAAACCTTATTTAGTAAGAAAAAAAGGGGCTGGTTCAATAGGAAAGAAAGAATAGGGAAATATAGAAAAAATAAACAGAGAATGAAATATGAAAAAGAACGCAGAAGAGAGGGGAGGTCTGAAGGGGAAAGGTGTGGAGGGAGCCTTTGGGACTAGGACAAGGGATCAGTAGTGTGCTGCGTCCCGCTCACAAGACGGCAAAAATTCTCCCCAGTGCGATGGCCGGTGACACCCACTGTAACAGCCACCCAACATCGCGGAGCTCCCTCCTCAGATGGGCCGCCGACGCTCCGATATTGCGGAGTGCAGGCGTGGTGGGGCATCACCTTGGTTCAGTCGATCAAGTATTTGAGATGTTTCACACACACACACACACACACACTTATATATATATACTAGCAGTAAAGCCCGGCGTTGCTCGGGGTCGCTCAGTAGCTGTGTTAACGTTACAATGTTAAGTTTCTTTCTTGGCTTAAAAACTGTAGTGTCTACTGTGCAGACTTGCTTGTGGTGTTTTTGATTAATATTCCCTCAACCAACAATATGCCTTATGAAGTTAAGAAAACATAACGATAACCCGAATGTTATAACAAAAGAGGATGCTGGGGATAGAAACTGCACTGGTTATTTATTAACAAAGATCGAAAATGTAAACACTGCAACGCAGAGAAAAACATTAGCGTAACCAAATTATCAGTTATGTCTGTCTGCACGCCTATATCACCTCTCTGCACGACTGTCTGTCTGCACGCCTATATCACCTCTCTGCACGACTGTCTGTCTGCACGCCTATATCACCTCTCTGCACGACTGTCTGTCTGCACGACTGTCTGTCTGCACGCCTAACGACGAAATATTTGCTTGTTTTACGTAGTCTTTAAATAGACTTGTTTTCAAGTAAAAATATTGTTTTAAAATGCTTTTAAATGGAAATGAAGCAAAACGGAAGCTTAGTGTTCGAACTGATGAATTTTGCAGGTCAATATTTTGCTGGCTCGACAACTGTTCGAAACGCTGAGAAAGCGAGCGTAATTTTTTACGTAAGACGCTCAATGTAAACAGAACAAAGGGAAATAACTGATAACTTACGCTCAAAAATCGATACATTATATTCGATTTCGTCACATAGGGTTGGTCAATTTGAAATTTTTTTTTTCCGATGTTTTCGCTAGGGCTCAATGTAGAAGTATAGCAATTTCGGTGCAATTCCGTGAGAGATTCTAAGAGGAGATGTGTGCCAAAAATCGATAGACAGACAGACAACCACAGTTTTATATATATAGATATGTATATATATATATATATATATGGAAGTTTAGTAAAATCGAAGTTATGGCGGCGGCCAAGCTAACGAGATACAATTAGGTTTGCACACAACCACTCGATAAGGATGTATCGATGAGTCGGTAGGCTCATACGTTAGATAACGTGACACATTGAAAACTGCGGCAAGAGGGCCTAGCCACATCATACACCAAAGCAACCAAAATAGAAGAAGGTTAGATAACAATATATATATATATATATATATATATATATATATATATATATATATATACGGAGAGAGATAGAGGGGGGAGAGTTATATACATAGCTGTGCATTATGTACTTAGGCGAGAATTCTTTCCTACATGAGCCCAGATGTAACGTTGGAGTGTGTGCCTCATTATTTATGTTCATGACAAAAACCTCACGGAAAAAAAACACCTGGCACAGAATGCAATGCAGACAATTCCACTGGGCTAAATCATCATTGGACCAAATCCCTTATGACAAAACATCCACCTGAACCAAACAAATGCCATACAGAGTGAGATCTAAAACAGAATGTGAATATATAATATGGTTGTTTTGTTAGAATAATATTTATTGAGCAAAAGTTATACAATGATGAACATATTCTAAAGCATATATATAAAAGCAAGAAATGAAAAAAGGCGGGAAAGGGAAGCGGTAAAATAAAGCAGATCTGGCTGTATAGGAAAGTAAAATAAAGGACTATAAATGCCATAAATGTGAGGAAAGGAGGGGAAGAACAAGGGATATTAGGCAACGGTAGATAGAAATGGGGAAGCGGTGAGGATGGCACATTTTACAAATAGGTCATAGCGGGGTTTTCGGCTATTCTCTACGGGCAAAATTGTAAAGGTATTTTCGTTGACAATGGCCACTGAAACCCGTTGTAACAGTCACTCTACCTCACCGGGCTCCTTTCCAAGACGGGCTGCTGCCGTATCGATTTTGTGGCGGAGCTCGGCTGTACTGGGCCCGAGGACGCCGAGGTCTCGACAGTGACCGAAACAAAGCGGAAGCAGTCGATCAAGTCCCGGGATTTTCGTGTCTTCTTTTCTTATTTGGTATTTCATATTCTATAATGTTGGCCATTGAAAAGTGCAATTAGATTGTGTTCAACGTTTTACTATGTGTGGTTTTTATCATGTAGGGGTGGGAATATATTCCGGTGAGGATTTTCTTTTGTGACAATTTTGTCATGGAGTTATTTTTCCGGTAGAATTTATTGCTATATTCCTCATAGTTAATTCCCATTCAGGTAATATTTACGAAAGCTCTTTTCCTTGAAAGATTGCATTAGTATATTGTCGATACGTTGCCACTATATAATGGTTGATCCTGTGTATACGTTAACGTAGGATTTCACTTATATCACATCGCAGCTGCATTAATTTCCAAACTTGGGTAAGATGAAGATGAAAGCCGAAATTACAAAGAGTAAATATTTCGCATACACAGTATTCTGCATTGATTCTATTACCTTTGTGCCGAAATAAAAGCATAATTTTAAACAATGTTACTTACACTTGCTTGTGTCTGATTTTTACAAGCTAATCCTCTATATTTGCATTTTATAGTTAAAATCAAACACGATTATAGAAAGTCCAATAAAGACATCCAGCTTTATAAGATTAGTTGTCGTTTTTCAACTGTCGCTTATACTTGTCTCCATGACTTTTCTATTGCTTTCATTCGTTTTCCTGTCTTGTAATCTGCTGAAAAAAAAACAAAACAAACGATACAAGTTTATGTCTGTCTACAGAAAAACACACGTACACATACATACATACACAGACAACCAAACGCACTCAAGTGCACTCACACACACACGCTGATGCACACACATTCACACACACATGTATATATATATATGAGTGCCGATCCATGCGCGCGTGTGTGTATGTGTCGGTGTTCATACTTTATCTGGAAGTCTTAATCCATAACAGCTTTTTCACAACTAGCGTCAAACAGATACTTACTGTATTCGCTTGTGAAAAATGAGGGGTAGGTATGAAACCTGGTATTGTTTGCAATATATTATTTGAGCAGCACAGCTTGGTTGGAAGAATAACTGATGCAAATATCAAATTTACGCCCAAAATGTTTTCGTGGAAGTTAAGCATGTTTCGTATTTCTATATGCTTTATATTGTGTATTTCCCTATTTAAAGACGTGATTTAAGATGTGGATTTGAAGATTATTTTCCTAACATGGTCGTCTTGATCAAGTACGAGCTTCCACAAAACGCTTCGATTTTGGTTTTTGAATCGTAGTTTCACTTGATGTAACTTGAAAAGATAGAAGAAATTCTCTCTAAATTAATGTCTTTATCATCCCTTAAATTTATAGAATTGCATTTGTATATGTGATTTCAAAATTTGGGTAATCAGGTGTTACTCACCTTTAATTCATTCTTTGTGAATAACTGAAAGAATCAGTGAATCTTTATGAAATTGTTTTTTTTTTCATAAGACTGAAAAAGAATGTGATAGAGATAGAGAAATAGAGAGAGAATGTGTGTGAGAGAGAGAGGGAGAGAGGTGGTACTTAGAACGAATGCAATTTGTTTGCCAATATTGTAAGTTGATGCCTTATTTTCTATTTATTTCAGAACTGAATGACTTAGCAGAGATGTATACATTCATATGTCGATATATATACTTGGTTCTTGTACCAGGAGCTGAATTGCCAGAGACGTTGGGATTGGTTTCATTTGACTGTGTTCTATGTTCTAAATACATTGAGAACATTCCAGGATCGATAATTAAGATGATAGCCCTGCGTTGTATTGAAGCAATTAATAAACAGTCGAAGATGCTGATCCGGCTGTGTAGGTCCTGAGTTCAATTTCCAATAATTTTCGCTAGGAATTGTCACAATAGATAGTATCAACAATGGAAGAACCAATGACGACCAGCTCTTTTCCTTTGCTTTTTTACAAGATATAATATTTGGTTTTCTTAAAGGTAAATTAATTTGAACGGATTGCTGCATTTCCTTTTCATAATATTTAAGTTTTTTTAGTTCCACCACATCCAGTAGGAGACCGAAGGTTGAGCTCAATATTTTTATATCTATCATGAAAGACTCATGATATGCACTAGAAGGAAATGTGAAAAATTTCAATGATGTTCAATTTAATCAGGTTATCTCAACAGGCAGTATTATGAGGGATTTTTATAATTATCTGATTCGGTGTGTGCCCGATTTAACCCCCTGCTCCCTGTGCGAAAATTAGTGAAATTAGGATCCATGAACAACTTATTTACGTTCTCCCACTCTCTGTCCCTTTATATTCTCTCTGCATTTACATGTTTATTTCTCTCGTTAAAAAATATTGGGTGGTTTTGAGGAATAAGTAAAATTAGCTTGATTGTTTCTGAAAAGTGTCGCATCTAGATAGCATTGAACTTTAGAATGAACAATATAATGGTGAATAGCAAAATGCAGTAGAATACAGATAATGTTTCCTCGTGGATAAATTCTTAGGAGAATGGTTTAAGCAGAGATCTAAGAATCAGTTATGTGATTCTTGCTGAAGCAGACCATAACTAAGTTATTTACAAATAGATTCAGCTAAAATTGAATCAAGATTAACTTTGAAAGCTATTAAACATACATCGAATATATATATAAATGTATAAGTGTATATAATATATATATATATATATATATATTAGGTATAGGATTATCCAAGATGTAGTGATAGCATTGGATATTCGAGTTCTGCAAATACTTGTGAATTTGCACGTAGCGGAACTAGGCTGCAGTACCACCGTGGAAACACTTGTAAGCACACGGAATAAACTACCTTTTTATGATGTCTACCTGTTATTATTCATTCTTTATATATATATATATATATATATATATATATATATATATATATATATATATGGATACGCACACACACACGCCCCCCCCCTCACCACACACGCACACACACACACAGACACACACACACATATATTTATATATATATATATATATATATATATGTGTGTGTGTGTTTGTGCTTATATAGATATATATGCACAAACACCATGAGAGAGAAAAATTGAAAGTG
>OZ024743.1:231802441-231819941 GCA_964016885.1 Eledone cirrhosa | reverse complement strand
AATTGCTTTTTAACACTCAGTATTTTTCTATATATTTACCCATTATTGTTCTACTTACTGTTTCGACTTCCTCCCCCTCCCCATCCCTAGTATCTTCTTTGACCTCATGCCCAGCTAGAGTCGGCACTATCAACGCATGAATGGGTCTCCTCCACCCCCTCTCCCTCTTTCTCCTACTGGCAGGTTTAGCTACCACTTCCCTCCACAAATTGCCATCATAGAATTATTATGTCTCAACAACAAACTTTTGACCAATCACTTTGACCATATATAGAATTACCCCTTGAGAAGCTCAGCTATTCAAATACCAGGATAAAAATGTTCATTTAGTCCAGAATTAGCCGTCGAAACGGCTTGAGCTCTGCCGTCGGGGTCCTACTCGTTCCTATATATATATATATATATATATATATATATATATATATATATATATATATATATATATATGTATGTATATGTATATTTATAAGAACATATACGGATATATATATATATATATTTTTTTTTGTCTAAAACATTTTTTTTCAATTCCCTCCCGCCCGTCCCCTCAATCTATCTTATTTCTCATTCTTTCTTCTGATGAAGAACTAGCGTCCGAAACGTTATGCTATATCAAGCGTTAACCTAATATATCCCTTCCATACACTGTACCGATTGTGTTGTTATTTCTGTTTACCTTTTACATATATATATATTTATTAAAATAACAGATTAAAGTTTAAGCAAAGAATCGCTTTATTATTATATATATATATATATATATGTGTGTGTGTGTGTGTATTTCGCATACTGAGAAAATATAGTATCCATTTGCAGGCAATATACGTCGTATGAAGTTCGGTGCATTGTTGAATACATATTCGATTCAATTATATTTGGCTAGTTCCCTTCCTGTATTTACTTTAACGCAGTGCTGTGTGGTTTATTCATGATACTTATTCATGGGTGATTATGGATCATGTTCGTACGTGACATCTGCTATAGAAATAAAGCTTCACGAGTCGTATGAAACAGGCCAGGATTCATTGCGACAGATTTTTGTTGAAACAATGACTAGCAAGTGTGGAAAGAGAGAAGGCTAGAATGGATACACAGATGAAAGGGAAATGCAGTAATATTTGCATAGAGTAGCAGGTGTTAAGATATTTGCATTTTCCATTGTCATTAAACATTTAATAGGTACGTAGCAGATATGTAGCTACCACATCCTGTTTCATTACACAACATTATTCATACATAAGTACATCCATCCATACGTGCATACATATATACATACATGCATAAATATATAAGTATATGCATACATAAATATATATACATGCATGCATACCAAAACAGCGTACTCACTGACGCACATAAATCTCTCCCTCTATCTCTCTCTCTATGTATATATATATATATATAAACGGAAAAAATGAAACGAAATTTCATTTCCCACTCTTAGTACGGCTGTTGCTTAATAATAAGTATGTTTCCGTACATACATATATGTATACAGACGTACAGTAGTATGTATATATATATACATACATGCACATATATATATATGTACGTATGGATTCACCAAAGATTTATTATAATGCTCGGTGTGTCTGTAAACAAACATCCCGTATTAAGCCGTAGTGTCTAGCAACCACCGTTGCTCTGACAAAGGAACGCTGTACTAGTTTCAAGCTTGTTAGCTATCGTCAGCAACGTATACCTTCCTGCCAGATAGTTGAACGTCCGAAAGTATATATTTCCTTATGCATATTAACGGCTGAGTAGCCCAATTTGAATATCGACTATCTGGCAGGAAGGTATACGTTGCTGACGATAGCTAACAAGCTTGAAACTAGTACAGCGTTGCTCTGTCAGAGTTGAACAAACAAGCAACGGTAGTTGCTAGACACTACGGCTTAATACGGGATGTTTGTTTACAAACAGACCGAACATTATAATAAATGTTTGGGGAATCCATACGTACATATATATATGTGTGCATGTATGTATATATATATACATACTACTGAACGTCTGTATACATATATGTATGTACGTATACATACTTATATTTAAGTAACAGCCGTACTAAGAGTGGGAAATGAAATTTCGTTTCATTTTTTTCAGTTTATCGTTTTCGGTGACCCTGGCCGATTAACCCACTCGATATGCAAATTGGGCTACACAGCTGTTAATATGCATAAGGAAAGTATATACTTTCGGACGTTCAATTATCTAGCAGGAAGGTATACGTTGCTGACGATAGCTAACAAGCTTGAAACTAGTACAGCCTTCCTCTGTCAGTGTTGAACAAACGAGCAACGGTGTTTGCTAGACACTACGGCTTAATATGAGATGCTTGTTTACAAACACACCGAGCATTATAATAAATGTTCGGTGCATCAATACGTACATATATATATATGTGTGCATGTATGTATATATATATATACATACTACTGTACGTCTGTATACATATATGTATGTACGTATACATACTTATATATATATATGTATATATATATGTATATATATATATATATATATATATGTATGTAAATATATATATATATATATATATATATATATATATATATATATATATATATATATATATATATATATATATATATATATATATATATATATATATAGAGAGAGAGAGAGAGAGAGAGAGAGAGATAATATCTATATCTATATATATATAGATATATAATATAGCTTTTTGCTGAATGCCTTATTGTAGAGTTTTTTTTCGGAATGTTTTTGACTGTTATTTCATGTAAACAAACATTCGTCTCATTCTGACGTCACTAGTCCTCTCTCCACATATGCGTTTTATTTTCATAATTACGCATGATGTCGAACTAGCCTGCTTTTAAATTCCCTTTTTGGCATATTATAATCAGTGAGATTTTGGTTATCGTGTTGAGCTCTGCTGATGATCGAATACAACCGTGACCATCCCCACTGAAAATTTCGTGAAATAGTGTTTTCAAGACTATACAGAGCATTTGTAGTTTTTCCAAATTGAAGGATGAGTATTTTAAACTTTATTTTATTATGAGTTAAGGCTCTATTGATATTTCCTGAATTTCACTAAATTCTGTTGGATGAATCTATATCCTGATTCTTTTTGAATTGTGTTTGAATTATTTTTCCCACATCTTACGTTAACTATTTTCCCATTTTGACGCTATAGTCACTTATATATATTATGAAATACTGTGCGCTTCTTGCTCATAATAATTTCTATACTTTTCATTTATATATATATATATATATATATATACATGTGTGTAATAACAATAAATTTGAAGACTAACATCCAAAGAGGGCTGGATAAGGATAAATTTATATCAAATATATAAGAACCGTAGAGCAAATATTTATTAAAATAAGAGGTTAAGGTTTAAGAAAAGAATCGCTGCTTTCAACCTTAACGGGATCTTATATATATATATATATATATATTTAAGAAATAGGATATTTCGCTTCAAGCATAGCATTATACAATATGTATAAATATTTCTTATCTCCAAAGAAATACAGTTTTAGGAAGCCGTATCTATGCAAACACCGGGGGGGGGGGGCTAACGCCCTCTGGTGATGTCCAGCAGAAGCAAAGGGAACAACCGTCTATGCATTTCAGGCATAATTGGACTTTGTCAGGACGGTCCCTCCCGCCGCTTGCGACTGCTGGACTAGAAGACAGCTGAGAATATATACTTTTCTCGTCCGTGTAAATGAGGTGATTAATCTCATTTGCATATGAAGCTGCATAAGTTGGCTTAACTTATAATAAAAAAGAAATAGAATTTCGCTTCAAGCATAGCTTTATACAATATGTATAAATATTTCGTATCTCCAAAGTAATACAGTTTTAGGAAGCCGTAGCTATGCAAACACCGCGGTTACGAAATATTTATACATATTGTATATACATATTGAATATTTATACATATTGTATATACATATTGAAGCGAAATCCTATTTCTTTTTTATTATAAGTTGAGCCAACTTATGCAGCTTCATATGCAAATGAGATTAATCACCTCATTTACACAGACGATAAAAGTATCTATTCTCAGCTGTCTTCTAGTCCAGCAGTTGCAAGCGGTGGGAGTGATCGTCCTGACGAAGGTCAGTTAAGCCTGAAATGCATAGATGGTTGTCCCCTTGATTCTGCTGGACATTACCAGAGGGCGTTAGCCCCGCGGTGTTTGCAAAGGTACGGCTTCCTAAAACTGTATTTCCTTGGAAATACGAAATATTTATACATATATATATTTAATATAGAAATGGCTTCTACAGGACTGTTTCATTCCGAAGAAATCATCAGGGCTTTCCATAAAAGTATATGGAGGAAAACCTGCCGAAGACCTACTTAGCCCCATGCACCACACAAGGGATGGTCAGGTAGTGTGTCTACCTATAGACAAATCCGGTAGGATGTCAATAGAGACCATGCCAAACTACATAAAGGCTATGAAACCCCACATCATCAGCACGAGATAAATAACACCACAGACACATGAGGAGAGAAAAGTTCCGCAACGCTCTCATAATGATGTGGCCCAACATCCTAAATCCAAGTAGATGCACAGCCAATAATTTATAAGCCTCTAACAATGAGATACCACCCTCGTATGGGCTCCGCAAAGACGATAAAGCAACTAACGACCCTATGACAGGACCGCCCACAAAGCCTGTATGCGGAGCCAATATTGCTAGCAACTACAGGATCTGTTACTTCTTCTCTATGATTGTACCGCCAATAATTAAAATGTCCCCAGATGTATGTAACAGCAAGGAGGACATCCTCAGCAGAATCAATGACTGCAACAACAAGGAAGACTTCACAAACTACATAATAGGCAGAATGGATATAGTGTCCCCGTACCCACCAATTGACATTGATTTTGCTGTGGAAATAATCAGTGAGAGTGAGGTAGTGTTCTGTGACGTTGACACGGGTGAACTGGGCCCCCTACTTAGACTTACACGTGACAGTGAATACTTAAATAATTATGATCTTAGCAGTTTCCTCCCCAGTAGACCAATAAGAGGTAGACCCCCCCCCCACCATAACTTCAATGGCTAAAAAGACTTTCCTAGGAAAATGGAATGGATGGACCAAAGCCATACGGACACCCAAGAGCAGCGATAAGGGGAGAAAATGATCACACATGCAGCAGGGCCACATTATTAATGAGAATATTTACACCCAGAATGAGGGAGCGGCCGTTGGCGTCAGCATAGCTGGTGATGTTGCCAACCTATTTATGGTATGGTGGGAAAGGAGATATAGAGAACCACTAGAAGAGAACCCCATAGCCGTCGTCATGTACTCTCGTCTTGTAGATGATATCAATATAGTAATAAAAACACCCCCACAAGAGAGTACCAATAAACCCGAATTAGAGAGTAACACAATCGAGAGCATCCAGCAGATAGCTAATTCCATACACCAGAGCCTAACAGTATCTATCGACTACGCTGCCAAACACCCTAACAATAGACTACCAGTATTAGACACCGAACTCTGGTTAAACACTATAAACGAGAAAACTAAAATTCTTCTCTCACTTTATGCTAAACCCATGGCCTCAAAATACCTTATATACAAAATCTCGGTGATATCCAATAGTGCTAAGTTTAATATTCTGATCGCAGACTTGGTAAGAGGGATGAAGACTGTCCCACCTGTGCGATCCAATTGAACTGGAAAAACACATACACCACTTCATCAATCGTACGCAGTTCTCCGGTTACAACCAAAGAGACAGAATCAAGGTGTACAAAGGAGCCACGGAGAAATATAAGATCCTCATAGAGATGAAAATGAAAGGCATTTATTCACGGTACAGGAGCAAATCATAGAATAGCTTAGATAGGACTAAACATAAGATAGGAAAAGCCACTTCATGGTACGACAACAAGAGATACCAGAGTGTCATGTTCTTGGATCTAGCCCCTGGAGGCCAATTAGCTAAACAATTCAGAAAGGCCCTAAGAAAGACGAATTTAAAGATTAAAATGGTAGAAAATACAGGAACTATCTTATAATCCCTAATCAGCAAAACGTACACCTTTCAGAAAACCCACTGTACTAATAAGAAAGGTTTTATTTGTAGAATAAATCCACAAATAAATTGTAAAGGTAGAAATGTAGTCTATGATATAAAATGTACAGAGGGTACTTGCAGAAACATGACAACGACATACATAGTTGAGACAGCTCGAAGCATAGGGGAGGGTATAGACCAACACTGGGTGAACTAAAAGGACAAAAAGACAGTTCAGTACTGTATGAACACGCCAGACAGAGACGTGATGGTAATATAGTCAACATAGAAATTAAAATAATATCTAATATATCTAATAATTGTTTTTACTCTTGGCACAAGGCCAGCAATTACCCAGTGTATTACTGGTACTATATTTTATCGACCCCATAAGGATGAAAGACAAAGTTAACCTCGGCGGGATTTGAACTCAGAATGGCAAGGGCCTTAAGTCTATGCATCAAAGCATGGCGTCCGACCCTCTACCCATACTGCCAATCCACCGCCCTTAATATATTTAATAATATCTAATAATATTTGACTCAACAGGTAGACAAATCAGAGAAGCAAATGAAATAGAAGAAAAGCGAAGTTGAACAGAAAAATGAATGGAATAACAACAACCATACACAAAAACACGATACTGACCTAAGGTATTATAAAAAAAAAATACACATGTACAATAACAACAACCACACATAAACACATACTAGTGAGAAAAGACGGAATACAAACACACACAGATGTTGACACGAATACACGAATATGTATGTTCTCTCTCAAAGACAAACAGAAATAACAAAGCAAACGACAGTAGAAATATATTATTAGTTTTACGCTTGATATAGTTGGTAAAGAGTCTTAGTGTTTAGGACGCTAGTCCTTCATCAGAAGATAGAATGAGAAATTAAAGAAGAAATAGAAAGATTGAGGAGAATTACAGGGCGGAAAAATGTTTATATAAAAATGACAAGTCCATTCATATTAAGCCATTATTACACCAAGAAAAATATACGTCGGTGTGAAGTAGATTACGAATTAATTTGCTTTAACATATGCCCCTGTGTCTATTTAAATTGTCTACATATTCTGACTACAAGATATATTATTCAATCATATGCAATACTTAATTATTTACTACACTTCATCAGAAAGCCTATAATAGTGGAAGTCAACTATCCATTACGTGGTAGAATTCAGTAATGGGATTTTCATTCAAGAAAATGTAAATAAGTTAAAATTATATTGAGATACAGTCAGTTAGTAGAGAGAGAGAGAGAGAGAGTGGGGTTAAAGAGTTTCACATTATTAATCTGTGAGCTGTGGTGTGGAACAATTATTCTTTTTGACCATTGGAATGGGTGAAGGTTTTAATGTTTACCATATATGGTCGAGAGGGTAGAAAAGGTATAAAGAGAAAGCCAGAAAAGGAGAGGGTAGAAATTAAGAGTATGGTGGAGTGGGCAAGGAGGAAAGGAATTAAGAAAAAGAGATTGTTTTCAATATTACTGAATTCTTTGGGTAGGTGTGAAAGGTTCAAATACCACAGGAAATGTACTAAATAGAATGTAGTAAAGCCTAGATATTAGGATCAAAACTTGTTCTAGTCCAGTTTGTATTTTCCTGTTTTTAGAATCTTGACTGTGCAATTAAATATCATATCATACTGGCAATTTTATATATATATATATATATATATATATATATATATGCGTAGCTGATAGGTCCCAGTTGTGAGAATCCAATGAAGGACATTGCAATCTCATCAGAAATACGCGGTAATATAAATGCATTTAAAGATGTCTAATTTCTATTTGTCTAATTCTGTCTAATTTCAATTTGAAAAATCTAACATTTACGAGTTTGAATATGTTGTGTAAATTTTGATGCATGTGGCAAAACCTAGTGAAGCTAAATTATCTTGCTCACATATTCTTGATATCCGTGTTTGGGGTTGACGGTGGTAGATTACTGTAGTGTTTTTGTATTAACCTCCGGCTAAGACATGATTAAATAAATCGCGTACAAAGGCACATGGTGTAACTGTTGCAATGCAATACCTAAAACGTAATTGATTTCTGAAGGTGATAGAATACAATTTAAGGATGATAGAGCTTTAACACATACTCAGTTGAACCAGGTCAAGAACGTATTAGAACATCATCGTTGTTAAAATTATGAATCTTTCTTTATCATGATCACTATCATTCTAGAGGGAGAAAACATTACTAAAATTATGAAATCAAAATCAAATTTACATTTCCTGTAGCCTTTGAATCTAGACCTACACAACTGTATTTAATATGTACCTGCCTGTGTAACGCTTTATCCTCTCTCTATCCTTCTACCACGTTGTCTCGCCCCCTCTCTTTTTCAAAATATTTATTTACTTCCTTTTCATATATCGCGCTGAAAGCACCAATTCTCGTCCGATCACTGAGGTTAAGCAACTTCGAAACAAGTTAGTACTTAGATGGGTGACCGCTTCGGAGACCTAGGTGCTGTAAGCATTTCCTTTATATATATATATATATTACTACTTCCGTTTTGTTCATCTCTCTCTCTCTCTCTTTACACCCGTTCTCACCGAGAACAGACGTGTTTCTCTTAGCTCTCTCGCTGTTAATAAGCTCTCTGCGCTTAAACTTAGTTGCCTTTTTTTTAACTTCGTCTTCTCTCCCCTTGGTTACTCTACATACATGTGCCACTGTACTTTTTACCCCCCACACTATCAGTATGTTTTACTCTTTTTTTCTCTTTCTTTCTCTTTGCTCTCTCTTCGCTATCGTCTCTTTCTCGTCTTTTCTTTCCCTAATAATTTCCTAAGTTATTAACATACTGCAAATAGATGTATTGTCTTTAATGCGCCGAAACATCTGAAACCCGCAGCAGACAACTGATGAAGGGAAATGTCTATCTCTATGTTTGTGTTTCTTTTACTCCCTAAACACTATAAATATATATATTGAGTTCATAACTCAATAATATATACCTTTGATATATATATGTGTGTGTGGGGGGGGGGTGCATGTGTGTGTATGTGTGGGTGCGTGTGTGAGTGTATGTGTGTACATGTTATAGTACCGAAAGCAAATAATAGACACATTTTTAACAATGACTTATAAGCCATAACATATGGATTACATAAAATAAGTAGAAATACAAATAAACCAATAACATATTTTGAATAGCTTTACACATGGATTACATGTATATATACTTGTACCTGAAATGAACGTATTTACATAGGTGCATATATATATATATATATATATATATATATATATATATATATGTGTGTGTTTGTGTGTGTGTCTCCTTCTCATTCTCTCCCTCTCTCTCTCTCTTTCTCTGTGCATTTATCTTTATATATGAAATGAATAAGATCTATATCATTTACTATGCAGCAAATGTATCATGCATAATGCCCCTCTAATATTACGTAAGTTACAACAAATGCACTTATATTCGCTGAATGGCTCACAACTAAGAATTACCAAACGATATATTAAATGTCAACTTCTTGGGCAGAAATTTTGATTTCTACTTTTGCTCTACAACCCAATTTTGATTCAGGATAGCAAGTTCTATAATAGACAAATACCCACATCAAGAATAACAAAATAAATATGGGTGTACTGAATAATAGTATTTAAACGAACCAGTACTCTTCAATTTGAGGTTAAACATTTACAGAAATTCAGAGAATTCTCAGATGCGACTACACAGATTATCGAAAGAATTGTTATTCCTTGCACTGGTTATGGTTCGTTTTATTTAGAACGAATGGGGCGGTGGATTGGCAGTATCGGTAGAGCGTCAGGCATCATGCTTTGCTGCATAAAGTCATGGCCCTTAATGTTCTGAGTTCAAATCCCGCTGGAGTTAGCTTTGCCTTCATCCTTACGGAGTCGATAAAATAAAATACCAGTAATGCACTGGGGTCGATTTAATAGACTTTCCTCTTCCCCCCAAAAATGTTGGCCTTGTACCTCTAGTAGAAATCATTATTTAGAAAGAATCCTACATGGAACCCTAAGATGAAGATTATTCCAGCTCTAATTTTGTCATGTAGAAATAAGTAATACAGAAATTGTTATCCATAGAAGAACAGAATCATCATGTCTAGAATATCACAGATAAATGATCAGGTCATCCCGGTTAAACAAATTAATTTATTCTTTCAATGAGGCATATCTCCCTTTGTAGTTTGTAAACGTGTTTACGTTGATATATTTTTTAAGAAAATTTTTGATTTGCTACATAGCTTAGATTAGATTGTTTTCAAATGTAATTCTTTGCGATCTATTATATTCACATTGTTGTTAGATGGGGTTTCTAGGGTATATTTTTCCAACATATCATATTTACGTCATTTCATTGTAGATTGAAAAAGCTGAACTGCTTGACCTGGACTGCTTGACCCGCGAGCTGCATTGGGTGGATTGGCAGTATTGGTAGAGTGTCAGGCGCCATGCTTTGAAGCATAGAGTTACCTCCCTTTATGATCTGAGTTCAAATCCCGCCGAGGTTAACTTTGCCTTTCATCCTTACGGGGTCGATAAAATAAAGTACCAGTAATGCACTGGGATAATTGCTGGCCTGGTGCCAAAAGTAGAAACAATTATCAGAAGTTATCTATACCCGTCACAATCTACGGAAACATACTTAACAAAATGTTTTATATACCCATCAAATGTGTCAGAAACAGAGAACTAACCGTGCTAATATACATAATATGGGGCTTTCTGTAGTAGATAAAATTATCATTGTTTGGTATGGACAAAGCTGATATGTACATCACTTTTCCGGATACTTAATCAGTGGTAGGATCGGTTGTGTTCATCCTTATTAAGAAAGAAAATATTTGGGTAATAGATTTTACCGTAACTAGCTGCTAATTTCAACCTGGCCCCATATATTGATATCCGATATGAGAAATTCCACTTAGATTTGTAGAATAGATTGCACGAATGCGATATATATATATATATATATCGTCCATACATCACGAATTCAGATGGAATCAAATACATTATATATGTATGTTAAATTGATATTGTTAATATATATATATATATATATATATATATATATATATATATATATACACTCACCAGTATTGAGTGCGTATTCAGTTAATGTTTGAATGATTTCAATTCTGCAGTATTCTAAACATCCACACACACACACACACACATATATATATATATGCATGTGTGTGTGTTTTTCTCTCTTTCTCAGATACTCTCTCTCTCTCTCTCTCTCTCTCTCTCTCTCTCTCTCTATATATATATATATATATATATATATATATATATACATATATATATATATAAATATATATATATATATAGAGAGAGAGAGAGTCTCTGTGTGAAAGAGAGAAAAACACACACACATGCATATATATATATATATATATATGTGTGTGTGGATGTTTAGAATACTGCAGTATTGAAATCATTCAAACATTAACTGAATGAGCACTCAATACTGGTGAGTAGAGTGCAAACGACAGATAAGTGGTATATAAATCGTAGTTATTTTACTGTGAGATGCAACTTTAACTTATATATTACGTACATTACATTTTACTCACTTGACATTATTATTTATACTTATGGGAAATAATGAAACAATTATTTAGCAAACACTTAGGACTTTACATTGGCTTTGTTAGTTAAAGTAGTCAGAGTGGGAAACATTGATTGTCAATAACAATGTAAGAGATTAAATCCTTTGGAAATATTATGCCGTTACTAAGCAATTCACGTAGACCTCTTTGAGGAGATATTCATGATATATATTTCGATGCTTCATTGACTTGAATAGGACTGATTCAGAATGGATGGATTAGCGCACACTAAGAGAAATTCGAGTGGCCCTGTATATATATATATATATATACAAACGCAAACATATTTACATAAAGTCATATACATAGTTAGATATATATTACAAAAAGTCATATACACATATTTAGATATATATGCATATATATATATATATATATATATATATATATATATATATATATATATATATATATATATATATATATATATATATATATATATAGACTATGAGTGTATGTATGGAAAAGGGAAAACGCTTTCAAAACGAAAGTAGAGTGTTTATATAGCTTGAAATGCACAAACAACACACACACACGCGCGCGAGTACGCACGCAAATGCACACTCTATATACAAAACGATTTTTTCCTTTTTCAGCAAGACAAGTTCGATCAGCTCCCTTTAACACAAGAGCAGCATGTTTTCTTCTATACCAATGCCAGAATTTCCCAAAAGTTGTCGAGTTGAATCGACCTATTTTTCTCAAAGAAAAACCCTTTTCATTTCTCCCACTGCCATCTCTCCTCTACCCTTCTAATTTTTCTCTAATTTATCATTCTATTATGAAATGAAGGACTAGCGTGTGAAACGTTAAGACACTTTTCCAATTCAATCAAGCAGAAAACGAATACATTTCTTCATTGTACTCTGTCATTTGTTTTGTTATTTCTGTTTGCCTTTGGGATATATATATATATATATTCTTTTCTTCATCTATATTTGCGTAATTCGCCTAATGGCCCAACTTCCTTTACCCTGTTTTGCTATGTGCCATTGTACTCTAGAATGAGTGATATAACATACATCCCATCATACATCGAGTACTAATCTGTTTTGTAGTCTTCCGGTACATGCACAGGAGGAATTCAATATAAATATAAATATAAATATATATATCCGTTCCCCAGGTCTTTTTCCCCAGGACTCTTCCCTACATGTCGTCCTTGGTATCCTTTTACACCTCAGGCCTCGCGCAACAGGACTGAACAGAGTCTAATTTTCCGCCTTTGGTCCTGTTTCCGTCATGTACTCAACTCCCTCCCCGATTTCTATAATATTACATATATATGTTCGAACTTACTTCTCTACCCTTTGTCCCAGTCACGTTTACCCCTTCCGTTATCACACACACGCTTCTACGTTCACCCCTAGAATCCTATGGTTCTCCATTGGTCTGAAACATATACTGACTAACAATATACAGACTAACAATATACGCGCGCACACCTCTACTGTTCTTTTCACAGCTCTGTCTACACACGCACACTTTCTTTTGTTAACATACTTAGATCGCAGCTTCGTACGCACACTCCTTTTTACTAACATATACACACGCATCACCGTAGCTTCGTACGGACGTATAATAACACACACACACACACACACACACACACACACACACACACACACACACACAACCGCACGCGCGCGTACATGTATAGCTCTCTATATAAAACAGTTTCTTCTCCATTTCAGGTAGGTAGACGCGCTACACCATCCACTTTTCTAAAAAAATATATCATACACAAAACGCCAGCATCAAGAGTTTTCCAAGAGATGGACCTGTTATTTTTAACTGAAAACATATTTTCCGATTTCCGCCTGCCCGTCACTTCTATCTTTCAAATTTCTCATTCTTTCTTCTGATGAGGGACTAGCGTCCTAAACATTAAGACACTATTCCTGATATTTCAAGGGTTAAATTAATATATTCCTTCCATATCCTGTACCGATCGTGTTGTCATTTTTGTTACATTTTACATACATATATATGTATATATACTTCGTTTTTTAATTTGTTTTGCAAGATTTCTTATCTGAAAACGTGTGTTGAAACAGATATGATTTGGGATGATTATGCTGCCAATAAAAACATACACACTGTTGTGTTTTTAAAATACCTAGGACTAAACTTAAAAAAGGTTCTAGAACAGCATAGCAGGAAACAGAATATAATAGAGGCCCAGCAACTGGGGGAAAACTCTGTCTAGGGCCCTAACAGGCTGTACAATACGTAACATGGGTGTAGTGTCCCTATACCCTTCCATTGATGTTGATTTTACTGTGGAAAATGCGTAGAATTTATCAGCGAGAGCGATGTCGAATTCCGTTGGAGTGATACCAGTGAGCTGTGACTCCTACTTAAACTCACACACAATAAGGATTATTTAGACACACATTACTTCAGCGACTTCTGCCCCACAAGGCCAGAAAGAGGCAAACTATCTACCATTATCTGTAGAGTATCGGACGTCATGCTTTGATGCATAGAGTTACGGTCCTTTTCAATCTGAGTTCAAATCCCGCCGAGGTTAACTTTGCTTTTCATCCTTACGGGGTCGATAAAATAAAGTACCAGTAATGCACTGGTTAATTGCTCACCTTGTGCCAAAAGTAGAAACAATTATTTCAATGGCTAAGAAGTCCCACACAGAAAGCTGGAGCGGATGAATTAAAAATGATGATGAATTAAAGAAAATGATCGCACATGCCGGGGGGGCCCAGTATAAAACTAACCCTTAAAGAACATATGTTCACGTTTAATGGCAAAACATATGCCCAAGATGAGAGGACAGCCATTGGTGTTAGCATTGCAGGTGAAATAGCTAACTTCTATATGGTATGGGGGACAGAAGACTTAAGGAATAATTAGACTATAATTTCATAACCCTGACTCCCGCTAAGTAGATGGCATAAACCTCGTAGTAAAATGACCCCCACAGGAGAACAGTCAGGAATTAGCGAAGAACACTAATGAAAGCAGCCAGTAATTAGCTAACTCCATCCACCAGAGTATTCAAATTACTATCGACTACCTAACTAAACACCCCAACCACAGATTACCCGTACTAGTCACACAACTCTGGTTGGAAACTATTAGTAACAGAACGCAAATCCTCCATTCGCATGGCAAACCCATGACCCCTAAGCACCTGATACACAGAAACTCAGCTATTTCGGACCACATGAAATTCAATATATTGATTGCGGACGTAGAAAGACTGATGGGGAACGTGTCCAACATGTGCAACTCTAATGAATTAGAGAGACACATACAACACTTCATCCACCGCATGCAGGTTCTGGCTACAGTCAGAGAGACAAGATCAGGGTATATAAAAGAGCCAGGACCTAATGGGCAGATATTGTAGAAAATGATGCAAATGGGACATGCCCCATGTATAGGAGAATATTTTAGAAAAGAATAGAAAGGATTAGGAATAAGACAAATAATACCAGAGTGTAATGTTCGTCAATACAACCCCTAGAGGCGAACTATCTTGCAGATTTAGAAGGGCCTTAGAGAAGCTCAAATTAAATATCAAGATAGTTAAAAGACCAGGTATTCACATACAAATCCTAATTAGTAAAACATACCCATTTCAAAGAATCCCTTGCACTGATAGGAAATTCATATTCTGCAAGTTAAGCCAGCAAACTAACTGCAAACCCCGGAACGTACTATATAGCATAAGATGTAGTGAGGGATACTGTAAGAAGAAGAACATAACATACGTAAGTGAAACAGCCCGCAGCAGAGAAGAACGAGTAAACGAATACTGGGGAGAACTCAAGGATAGGAAAAACTCATCAGTACTCCACTAACATGCCAAAATAGAACATAGGGGCACATTAGAGAATATAAAGATAAAAATTATATCTACACACAGAAAAGATGCATTGCTCAGACAAATCATAAAGGCGACAAACCTAAAGGAACTCCAACCAAAATTAAACAGAAACATGAGTGGAATAGCAATATCACAATTAATAATTAAGGACAAATGAAGACATACAGACACACACAAAAACCAAATTAATAAAACAAATCAGACGCACACAAATAGAACAAACATGACATTTTGGTTTCTCTGTTTGTCGTACCATTTGGTGGCTTTCCCTATCCTATGTCTAGCCCTATCTAAGCTATTCCATGATTTGCTCCTGTATAATGGGAAAATTCCGTTCATGTCCAGTTCTATGAGGGTCTTATAATTCTCCGTGGTTCCTTCGTATACTCTGATTCTGTCTCTTCGTTGTAGCCAGAGAACTGCATGCGGTTGATGATGTGTTGGATGTGTCTTTCCATTTCTGTTGGGTCGCAGATGCAGGACACGTTCTTCATCACTCGTACCAAGTCTGCGATCAGAATATTAAACTTAGCACTACTGGACATTGCTGAGTTTTTGAGTATCAGGTATTTGGAGGCCATGGGTTTAGCATAGTGTGAGTGGAGAATTTGGGCACTCTCGTCTATAGTGTTAATCCAGAGTTCCGTGTCTAATAGAGGTAGTCTATTGTTAGGGTGTTTGGAAGGGTAGTCGATAGTTACAGTTATACTCTGGTGTATGGAATTAGCTATCTGCTGGATGCTTTCCATTGTGCTACGTTCTAAATCAAACTTGTTAGTGCTCTCTTGTGGGGATGTTCTTATTACTATATTGATATATTCTACGTAACGCGAGTACATGATGAGGTCTATGGAGCTCTCATCAAGGAGATCTTTAAGTCTCCTTTCCCACCATACCATAAAAAGGTTGGCAACGTCACCAGCTATGCTGACGCCAATGGCTGCTCCCTCATTTTGGGTGTAGATATTCTCGTTGAACTTGAATATGTGGCCCTTTAGGGTAGTTTTGATACTAGCCCCCATTGCATGTGCGACCATTTTTCCTACCTGATCATTGTTTTGGGGGTCCGTATAGCTTTGGTCAACCCAATCCACCTTCCCAAGGGAGTCTTTTTTGCCATTGAGGTTATGGTGGGGGGGGGGGGTCTACCTCTTATGTGTCTACTGGGGCAGAAACGTCTAAGGTCATGGCTGTCTAGGTAACCAGTGTCGTAGGTAAGTCTAAGTAGGAGGCCCAGTTCGTCCGTGTCGACGTCGCAGAACTCCACCTCACTCTCAATGATCATCCCCACACATTTTTCCACAGCAAAATCAATCTTAATGGATGGGTACAGTGATACCACATCCATACTGCCTATTATGCAGTTGTATAGGTTCCTGTTTTTGTTGCACTCACTGATTCTGCTGAGGAGGTCCTCTGTACTGTCACATACATCTGGGGACATTTTGATTATGGGGCGTATAACCATTGAGAGGAAGTAGGAGATCCTGTAGTTGCTAGCTATATTTGCTCCGCATACGGGTCTTGTTGGTGGTCCTGTTGTCGGGTCGTCGACTGTCTTGTTGTCTTTGCGGAACCCATACAAGGGTGGTATGCCATTGTTAGACGCCTGGAAGTTATTGGCAGTGCGCCTGCTTGGCTTTAGGATGTCGGTCCACATCATCATGTTAGCGTTGAGGATTTTCTCTCCCCATCATGTATTTGCTGTGCAATTTCGCTCGTGTTGGTGATGTGGGGTTGCATAGCCTTGATGTAGTTCGGCATGCTGTCTATTGACATCCTACCAGACTTATCCGTGGGTAGACATACTACCTCACCATCCCTTGTGCGCTGCTTGAGGCTAACCAAGCCTTCTACAGGTTTCCTCCCAAGATGTTGGACCTCTGGTCTGCTCTGTCTCTTAGTATACCGGTCTACTATTTGTCTAATCTTATTTCTAGCTATGATGAACTGTGCCTCTGT
>OZ024743.1:231779941-231797441 GCA_964016885.1 Eledone cirrhosa | reverse complement strand
TCCTTCGTAAAAACGGGTATTATTTATTCTTCGATGATCTGTGGTGCTTTGCCAAGTAGGTTCTGAACATTTTGTTGCCACAGTTTTAAACGTTCGTCTTGGCTGGAGGCTTTCAGTTTGGCTCTGTCACTACTTTTTCTGCCACTAATTTCATTGACAGTTTTCCAGGCTTCAGCAGGCTTCTTATTGCTGACAGTACTCGAGATATGATTGATCTTTCTCTGCATGTATTCGGATTGCTCAATTTCATACTCACCTTTCAGTGCTGTACAAGCAGAATTGAAGTTACTAATGTTTTCTGGAGATCGTTGAGTGTCTTTCAATTCTGCATCTTTTCGCAACTCTTTGCGCTTTTGGCGTATCCTCTCTGTTTCCCAGGGTTTTCGTTTTTTAACTTTGGGTTTTAAAGGGATGGTGTCGGCCGCTGCCTCTTTGAATGCCATTTGAAAGTGGTTAAATGTAGAATTTGACGATTTTGCTGGCGCAGAGTCTTGTAGGGCAGCAAATCGGTTGCTCAGTTGGGTTACAAAGGTTTTTATACATATATGTATAATATATAAGATCTTATATATTATACATATATGTATAATATATAAGATCAAAAGATGGTTAAAAGAGTTCCATTTATTTTATTATGCGCATTTCAAAAACAAATATCATCATGCGATGACATTTGCGTTTTCGTCAGATAAAATAGGGAGACGTGATATGAAGGTTAAAAAATACTTGTGAATAGTGCAGTTTTAAATCAACATATGAAAAGTAGTTTTAGATTGATGTGTGATATTGGGAAAAAATTGAAGGGGGGGGGGGGGGTAAAAAAGAGGAGGAGATGAGAGTAAAGAATGGAGGGGGAGGAGTATAATAAGGAAGGATGAGATAGGAGGAAAGATGGGTGATAGAGAGAGAGAGATAGCCTTTTATAATTGAGAAAATTATATTGTTTTACAGAGAGAGAGGTTAAAAAACCGTTGGAAGATAATATATAAATTAAAAGAATTTGAAAATTAACGAAAAGAAAAATTTAAGAATAATGTTAAATTAAGGTTTGTATATTGAAGGGTTTAATAATATGTGCGATGAAAAGAAATTGTAAATATGTATTAAGAATAATATTAAGTTAAGGTTTGAATATTGAAGGGTTTAATAATATGTGCGATGGAAAGAAATTGTTGATATGTATTATTAAAAGAAATATAAAAATAGTAATGTAATTAAGCATATATTGTGAAAAGAAGTAGAAGAGTGGATGAATATGTGTAATATGAGCATGAAAGGGAGAAACAATTAATGAATTGAGGATGAATAATCTAACGTCAAAAAAATGTTTATGTTTACGAAGGATTTTTCAAGGTGATACTATAAAGTATTTAAAAGGGTAATAGTAAATTTTATGGCCAGTGATAGGATGGATTGTACTACAATAAAACTCACCTCCTACATATATATATATATACATATATATACATATATATATATTTTAAGATGGAATTGGCCGAATACGTTTTACTAACTACTTATAGCAGACGTATTAAACACCTTTTATTTTTGTATCAGTTTTTTCTATTCTCAACTTATTAACCTGCAATTGTAAGATAGCATTGTGATTTTTTTTTTAAATTCATTTCTCACTATCTAATTTTAGATATTTTATTTATGTCGTTCTATTATATTTTATTGCCTCCTACTCTCATTCGATTTACCTATTCTATAACCTCCCTCCTCCACTTCATACACTATCCTTAGAATCTGCTGTATACATATCACTTTCAACGCTTGACTGCTCCACTCACTCCCCTATTGTTCTACAGGCAATTTCAGCCACCCCTACCTTCCACCATATGCCATGATAGACTTATTTGTCTTTACAACAAATTTTAACCAATCCTCTTGACAACTACAATCTTCCCATATAAGGAAGTACCCCCTTGACAAGTTCGGGTATTTATTCAGCAGGCTAAACATTCTAATTTAGTTCAGAAATAGCCGTCGAAACGGCTTGAGATCTGCCGTCGGGGTCATACTTTTTCCTATATATATATATATATATATATATATATATATATACATATATATATACATATATATATACATATATATTTATATATATATATATATATATACATATATATACATATATATTTATATATATATATATATATATATACATATATATTTATATATATATATATATATATATATATATATATATATATATATATATATATATATATATATATATATATATAGTAAAAAATTAAACGGGAACAAAACAGAGAAGCAGTACAAACAAAGGTTTATTAGTTTCACGCTCTTGAGAGTGGGGTGGTGGTGGTGGTGGGGAACAACGTTTCGGGCATAAGCCTTCCTTCAGGTGAAAAGTGTGTGGGAAGAGAGTTCCAAGGGTGTGTAGGGGAGTGGTGGAGAGACATATAGAAAAAAAGGAGTGAGAGGAAACGGTACAAATGAAATTAAATATAAAGGCATGATCAAAATAAAATTAAAAATACACATGGAGTAAAACAGGTGGTGGAAGAGTGTGGGGCGTGTAGGGGTGGTGGCGGGTGGAGTGGGGAGAGGGAGACGGGCGTCCGAGCGGGGAGGGCTGAAGGTGGTGTGTGTGTGTAGGTGTACGTGTGTGTGTGTGTGTGTGTATGTGAAAGTAAGAGTTGGGGGAAGAACGGGGTTGCATGTTCTGGAAGAGGTGTATGTGGGGTGGGGTGTAGGTCGGAGTGTGTGTGCGTGGGGGGGGGGGGGGGGTGACGATTCCAGAGGTTGACTGTGTAAATATGTGGTGGTACGCACGTGTGTGTGTGGTGTTTATGCGTGTTGTGGATGTAGGTGGCGTGTACGTCCGAGGGTGAGTTGTTAAGGTAATTCCGTAAAAGGATGTGGTGGAATGTTGAGTAATATCCTTGGGATGTGGTGGAATCTCGGGATCAAGGTTCACATATGTGTAATCCGTGAAGAGATTGGTCGGAAGAGGGGAGATGTGGGTTGTGCGCGTAACAGGAAGTGGTCAGAGGGTCAAGGCAGGAGAAGGGTTGTGTGTCTGTGTGTGCGGGGAGGTGGTCAGAGAGGCATAGCAGCAGTAGGGTAGAATGGTAAGTGAAGAAAGTCGGTGTGTCAGTGTGTGCGGAGGTGCGGTGGACAGGGGAGAGGATGGGTAGGTGTGAAAGTTGGAGTGAAGAGGGGGGTGTATTAGTAGAGGTGTTAGTGGCATTGTGTGTGTTTGAGAAAGGGTGTGGGTGGAGCGGGGAGAGAAGGGTGTGGAGGCCGATAGAGGGAGTGTAGTGTACTGGTGTGTGTGTGCGTGTTTGGATGAGTGTGTGTGAGAAGGGGTGTTAGTGGGTGTTAGTATACTGGAGGTGGAGAAAGGGTTGAATGCGGGTGTGAGTGGGGGTCAGTGGTGGTAGGGTGTGTAGAGTGGGTGGTGTAAGTGGTTGTGTGTGTTCGTGTGCTTGGGGTCGGGGGTGTTAGTGATGTTAGTTGCGGGGTGGTGGGGTGGATGTGTGGGGGTGAGGGTTAGTGGTGGTAGTAGGGTGTGTGTTTAGTGTGAGCGCGCGTGTATATATGTACCGGTGGGTGTGTGCGTGTGATAAGGATGGGGGAGGAGAAGAAGGGAGGGATGTTAGTATGTTAGTTGGGGAAGCGTGGTCGAATGTGGGGTGGAGGTGTTAGTATTGTTAGTTGTGGGGTGGGCGGTGAAAAGGAGGGGTGTGTTAGTGGTGTTAGTGGGGGATATGTGTAGGGGAGGGGGCGGTCGAAGGCTAAAGGAATAAGGGTGGGGAGTTCAGGCCGGGGGGAGTGTGGGTCTGTAGGGTGAAGATGGTTCGTTGTTTGACCCTGAGGAGAGTGGCGGATGTTCCGTGGCATTGGAGTAGGCCACAGACTGTGAGGTGGTGTGCGGAATGTCCAGGGGCACCAAAGTGGCGGGTGATGGGGGAACTACCACCGAGACGAATATCCCGGAGGTGTTCAGTAAATCTGACCGCCAGGCGACGTCCAGTCTGTCCGACGTAAGTCGCGCTGCACTCCGTGCAACGAACTCCGTAGACTAGGTTGGATGGGGTGCCACGGAAGGCATGCCGGACAGAGAGAGAGTGGCCGTTGGGACCCTGGAAGGTGGTGGTGTTGGTGATGTGGGGAAAGGTGTTGCAGCGGAGCCTGGAACAGGGAAAGGAACCGGGGTGGAGCGTGGGTTGGGAGCTGTGGACGAGGAGGGTGCGGAGATTGCGTGTGCGTTTGAAGGTGGGGAGTGGTGGGGCTGGGAAGATGTGGGAGCTGGAGGGGTCGGACTGGAGACGGAGGAAGAGGCGGAGGATGGTGCGGTGGAGGGGCATGGTGGAGGGGTTGTAGGTGATGGGGAAAGGAAGACGGTGGGTGGGTGTGCGGTGGAGTGGGGTGAGGGTGGTGGAGCGGTGGACAGCACGGGCGTGGGTGAGAGCGGTGTGGACGAGAGAGGGGGTGGGGTGCGGGGGGACCTCTGCCGATGAAATGGCTGACTAGGGAAAGGGCCTGGGACTCAAAGTCAGCATCTCGGCTACAGAGGCGGCGGATCCTTAGGAGTTGGGAGTAGGGAATAGAGTGTTTAGTGTGTGTGGGGTGGGAAGAGGTGAAGTCGAGGTAGGAGTGGGAGTCGGTAGTTTTGAAGAAGGCGGAGGTGACGAGATAGTGGTGGGAGGGGTCGAAGGCGACGGAGATGTCTAAGAAGTGGACGTGGGTGGTGGAGATAGAGGTGGTGAAGTGTGGGGAGGGGTGGAAGGAGCAGAAGAAGGAGAGAAAGGAGTCGAGCTGTTCTCGGGTGAGGGTCGTGGCTCCGATACAGTCGTCGATGTAACGACCGTACAGTTCGGGCGTGGGGCCGGTGTACTGGGCAAATATTTGGGCCTCAACACGGCCAACAAAAAGGTTGGCATTGTTTGGGCCCATTCTTGTACCCATGGCTACCCCCGTGACCTGTTGGTAAAACTCACCCGAGAAGGAGAAACTGTTGAGGGTGAGGACCAGCTCGGCGAGGCGAAGGAGGGTGGGGGTGGACGGGATGGGGGAGGGGCGAAGATCGAGGTAGTGCTTGAGGGCACGTAGGCTGCCGGCGTGAGAGATGACAGTATAGAGGGACTTGATGTCTAGAGTGAAGATGAAGGGCTGTGGGCCGGGTGGGTAGGTGAAGGAGTCGAAAGGGCGCAGGGCGTGGTTGGTGTCGGAGATGTGGGAGGGGAGGGTGGTGACAAGGGGGGCGAGGATGGAGTCAAGAAAGGCGGAGATGAGTTCGGTGGGGTCAGTTGCAAGCGGAGACGATGGGGCGGCCGGGGTTGTCGGGTTTGTGGAGTTTGGGGAGGAAGTAGATGGTGAGGGTGCGGGGTGTGCGGACGATGAGGTGAGAAGCGGTGGGGGGGGGGGGGGAGACAAGGTGTTGGATGGTGGAGGAAACTTGTTGTTGGTAGAGGGGTGTGGGATCGGATGGCGGTAGAGGAGGGGGTTACGGAGCTGCCTGAGGGCTTCGGCCGTGTAGAGGTCCGCGCGCCACACCACCACGGCGCCTCCCTTGTCCGCCGGTTTGATGACGATGTCATCTCGGCTGCGGAGGCAGCGGAGAACGAGGAGTTCGCCCCGTGTGAAGTTATTCCGTTTGGAACGGTGGCGGAAATCGAAACAATTTACGGCGCTACGGCTGGCATCGACGAACGCGTCCAGGGTGCTAAATTGCCCTGGGGCTGGCGTCCAAGAAGATGGTCGTCGGCCCAGGGCGAGAAACGGGTCTGGGGCGTTCGGAGCCGGTGGCGTTCGGAGCCGGTGGCGTTCGGAGCCTATAGCGTTCGGCCGAAATGTGCCTGTAGCTTCGTGCGTCGCACGAATCGCTCGACTTCCGTTCGGGTGCGGAACTCGTCGCTGTGCGGAGTGTGGGGTATGAAGCGAAGGCCTCTACTAAGGAGTGAGCTCTCCGGTGCGGTGAGGGGGGGTCAGGGGGTATGGTGACAACAAGTGGTGGGGTTTTGGTGTGTGAGGGAGGAAGGGAGGGTGTGGTGAGGGGTGAGGTGGAAGGTGGAGATAGGGTAGGGGTGTGGGTAGAGGGAGGGGTAGATAGAGGTGGGGATGGGTGTGGGGGGCCCATAGGGATGGGCGAGGGGTGGTGGATGGGGGTGGTTGGGAGAAGTGAGTGTAGCTTACGAGCTTTGGTGGAGGTGAGGAAGGAGAAGAGGTCGTGGTTGAGGTTTTGGATGAAGAGGAGGATGGCGTGGGCGAGGAGGGGGTGGCAGGTGGAGTTAAGGCGGAGGAGGGTGGGGGTCAGTTAGTAGTCAAGTTTGCGGAGGATGGATCGGGAGGCGCGGATGGAGCTGCGCATTAGGAGGCGTGAGGATCGATATATATATATATATAGGGTAAAAAGATGAAATCGAAAATGCAAATGGAGTTTCTTTTTTAAATATATATATTTATTTGGTTCCTTTACCGGTTTCGCAATTCTTCTGATTTTCAAAAGTAGAGTTGAGATTGAGGGTCTGTGGTTTTTCTCACGCTGTATATATATATATATATATATATATCCAAAATGAAATTAAGGGTGTCATGTCTGAGAGACATGCGCCATATCCACTGCAGAATAAGCTCAAACATTCCAATGAATAGATCCGAGCATGTTATATCAACTAGAAATAGATTGACATATATATATAAAATAAACATATGGAGCAATCACAGGGAATAATTTGTAAAGTGTGTAAGCACACATAGCTAGGAGATTAATCATTTTAATCATTAATCAAGTGAGATTAATCCTTTTAAAAGGTTATTTGAAGTTCTAGTTAAACTTTAATTAGTTACCTACCTAGCTATGTGTGCTTACAAATTATTCCCTGTGATTGCTTCATATGTTTATTTATATATATATATATATATATATATATATATATATATATATATATATATATATAAATATATATATATATATATATAAAAATCTATTTCTAGTTGATATAAAAAGCTCGGATCCCTTCATTGGAATCTTTGAGCTTATTCTGCAGTGGATATGGCGCATGTCTATCAGACATGACACCCTTAATTTAATTTTGGATATATATACGCCCCTTAATTGTAGAGCTAACTCCGTTGAATGGAGTCGGCTGCTATTTCTAGCTGTCGATAATCCTATTGACGCCACTGGGATGACGCTGTGCGATGTGTGTATATTTAAAAAAATGCAACACGATGTACGAGTCATTCACAGATTTGCATTTGCTTTGTAAACGCAGATAGTTATTTCTTCTCCTTTGGTGGCCATCCAGGATGTGACTACTGTGATTTACTGATTAATTGGTGAAATATATTTCTTATTTAAAGAAATATATACAAAGGAGATTAATCATTTTAAAAGGTATCTATATTTGAAGTTCTTGTTAAACTTTAATTAGTTACCTACCTAGCTGTGTGTGCTTATACACTTTACAAATTATTCCCTGTGATTGCTTCATATGTTTATTTGATATATATACATGTCAATCTATTTCTAGTTGATATATATATATATATATATATATATATATATATATATATATATATTTACACACATATATATATACATATATATACATATACATATATATACATATACATATATATATACATATGTGTGTGTGTGTGAGTTTGTGTGTATATATTGGTTAAGACACACCAGCTCTCAACCCAGCATTGTTGTCTTGGTAATCTTCCACTCCGAACGACGAACAAAAACAAGAAAATTAAGGGCTTGTTTACATTCTTTAGTAATAAATGTAGGCTACTTCAGACTATCAATACCAGATTGGCGTTTTGTTTTATAATTGATGCTATTTTATTACTACTTCTTTTTCTTTGGGGGTGTATTCTTTCGCCCATACCAACAGCTACAGTCCTTGGATTATATATCCTACTGTCGTCTTGAATTTTGTCATTAGTATTCCGCCTTCCTCATCCTATTTCCTTCCATTTGTACTTTTGCTGAATTGTTCTAAATCAGATTTTGTTATTCAGTATTCTGTATATCTCTTGCGTTTTGCTGTATGTTTCGGAGAAGTTGTTTCCTTTATTCCTGGTTTAAATACTCAATATTTATTTCATTAGTTGTTTCTTTTTGTATTTTCATATGTTATTTGATATTTTACATAAATATTATCAATATTATCAATACATAAATATTATTTTTCTTTTATTGTTCGTATTTTGTTAGGCTTGTTTGTTGATATCGTAGTTGAAAGGCGTGGTTTATTTATCTCCCAGATTTTATAACTGTATATTATTGCTCTTTTTAGGAGACATTGTTTCCGTAAAATATGCATATTGATTCGAAACATATTCCTCGCATATACATTTATGTGTGTGCGATTTTATTTGTGGCACTTGAAGGTAATGCTTCAATGCTACATATCGTTGCTTCTAAGCTTGTAAGTTTTTGCACACACAGTTCTTCGTATTTTCCCCTTACATTGAACGTACGTGCCTCAGTATTTTTATTCGCTTTCAGCAGAATATACAGTATTTATTTGTTTCATTTTTAAAGTTTGTGTTTGGTTATGATTTTTCTATGTTTATCCACTTTTCGTAACGCACAGGTTGGCAACATTTTGAAAACTTGTAATAAATCAACAATCAATAACATTTATGAAATACATGCATCGAATTTCAATGTTTTTCACTTTCTTTCATTTTAACTTTGTTTTATTGTTGTTGCATTGGATGTTATTGTTCTGGGCTTGTAGACACTCCAAGTCAAGGGGTTGTGGCTGTGTTGCATTTTCGCTCGGTTCCTAACTTAACAAAATAATATATATGTTAGAGGCAAGACATACATAAAATATATTCCTATATGATAGTATTCATTGTTTCTTTCTACAATATTCCTTTTCTTTTACCGGTGAAATTCATTTTCTCTTTGGCGATGATGTGCTATCTATTTAAAATCTTACGGAGAGCTTCTTTTTAGGAGTCTATAATGTTATTCGGCACGATACTATCAGTTATTCAGGAAAAACCTGGATTGGTAGACCGGTAGAGCTTCGGACAACCTGCTTAACAGTATAGAATTACACCCCCTTATGTTCTGAGTTCAATTCCCACCGAGTTTAGCTTTGTCTTTCATCCTTACGGGGCCGATAAAATATAGCACCAGTCACGCACTGAGGTCGAGTTAATCGATTTTCCCCTCCCCCCAAAATTGCTGTAGCTAAGGTAGAAACCATTATTATTATTATTTCGCCTTTGCATCATGGTTTTCACGAGAGAGATGTGAACAATGCGACCATCAACTCTGGATATAGGCTGAGCCAAGAAGCTTAGCTGAGAATAGACTACCTGATGACGTAAGGCTTCTCTATGGGTACACTCCGTAACCATATTTATCCCCTTACAGAAACTAATTAGTTGGAGTGAAATTTTAGTAAGTAAGTCAGTTTTCATAACCTTTTACGTATTTCATATAATTGTTCTGCATCCCCTTGCATAGAACCACAAAGTTACTAAGACAAAACATATATATTTGCTAACATAGGTATACATCTGTATACATATGTCGGTAGATATATTAATTCTTTATAATTATCTCCAAATTATTTGTTGAGCAAAATTTGACGAAATTACTACTGTGATTAATAGTAGTGGCTAGGCTCTGTCTTAAAGCACCCCCACTCCTAGCTGATTAACCTCAGTGTCACGTGATTGATTCTTTTGAATTTGCCACTTGACCAAGGGAGCAGTGAATTTTTCAATGTCTTGGAATCTAGGCCCGCTCGCTTTTTTCCATCCACTGAATTATTTTTATATAAGTTCCCAGTGTCCCCGCATTGCCTGGAAGCTTAGCTGAGAATAGACACCCAGATGACGTAATGCTTCTGTATGGGTACACTCCGTAACCATATTTATCCCCTTACAGAAAATAATTAGTTAGTGCGGTGGATTGGCAGTATTGGTGGAGAGCCGGACACCATGCTTTGCTGCATAGAGTTACGGTCCTTTATGGTCTGAGTTCAAATCCGCTAAGGTTAACTTTGCCTTACATCCTTACTGGGTCGATAAAATAAAATACCAGTAATGCACTGGGTAATTGGTGGTGTTGTGCCAAAAGTAGAAACAATTATATATATATATATATATATATATATGTATATATATATATATATATATATATATATATATATATATATATAAAAGTATAAAAGGGAACAATGAATATGTATTTACACACAGACAAACAGACACACACACACACAAACAGACACACACACACACATATATATATATTTCCTCTATGATTTTTATATATTTGATACATATATATATTATCCCTATCGCGCCCTCTTCGGATTTTAGTCTTCACATTTATTATTATTACTATATATATATATATATATATATATATATATATATATATATAAATATTACAATCTACAGGGTAATTTGATTTTCTGGCATGTCGACACGCCATTAGATGTACAATCAAACAGGAACTTTCTATATAGACGTAGGTATTTCACCAAAGAAACATTCGAATGTCATCTTTCGAAGTTGACAACTATTATTTCTCGTTTATTCTTGACATTTATATTCACACACACACACATACACACGCACGCACACACACACACACACACACACACACACACACACACACACACACACACACACACACACACACACACACACACACACACACACACACACACACACACACACACACACACACACACACACACACACATATATATATACATATAAATAGAGGAAGAGAGACAGGACCCTGACGGCTGAGCTCTGGCCGCTTGGACAGCTAGGTTCGAGTGGGTAATAGGAAAAGTGTCAGGACCCTGACTCCTTTCCTATTACCCACTCTACCACCCTGAGTATCGAGTACTCTGGTGTGTTATGATCCACCTGGTATCTTACCACACTTTCTTTGCTATATATATATCCATCTGATATGTATTGAGTATTTCATGTTCGACAGTGGCCACTTCCGCTTACACAGAGCAATTCCTTATATATATAACTCTATTATATTGGATTGGCAGTATCGGTAAAGAGTCGGACACCATGCTTTGAAGCATAGAGTTACGTACCTTTATGATGTGAGTTCAAATCCCGCCGAGGTTAACTTTGCCTTTCATCCTTACATCGATAAAATAAAGTACCAGTAATGCACTGGGTAATTGCTGGCCTTGTGCCAAAAGTAGAAACAATTATATACATATAGATGCAACACCATGCTGCCGGAAGTGTACATATTTATATTAGAATAAATATATTTCATAAAGTAATACATACGTATGCATAAAATTTGAGAAACTCACACAAAGGCACACAGGCTTGTGTGAGTGTGTTATGTATATGTATATGTGTGTGTGCCAATTCACTTTGACATAAGCAGCTATGAAATATATGGCGTTTTGCAGAAACCTATTATTTCCAGGAATAGGGACCTGAATAAAATAAAAAAATGTTAAATGGTGCTGCTTATAATGCTAGATAGTTTTTTTTGCTTCTCTTCCATTTTCATATTTTACACATTTCTCTAGGGGTGTGAAAACTTGTTGGTGGCATAATTAGCTATAACTATAACACTCTGTCTTTCACTTGGCTTTCCTTTTCTTTTCCTATTTATAAATATATAATATATATGTATATATATATATATATATATATACATATATATATATATAAAAAGGAACAGAAAAGGAAAACCAATATATATATATATATATATTGGTTTTCCTTTTCTCTTCCTATATATATATATATATATAAATACATGTATATGTAAATATATAAATATATAAATATATAAATATATATATATATATATATATATATATATTTATATTTATATATATATATATTTATATATTTACATATACATGTATTTATATATATATATATATATATATATATATATATATATATATATATACATGTATATATAAATATATAAATATATAAATATATATATATATATATATAAATATATAAATATATAAATATATATATATATATATATATAAATATATAAATATATAAATATATATATATATATATAAATATATATATATATATATAAATATATATATATATATATATATATATATATATATATATATATATATATATATATATATATATATATATCGATATATTCTCTGTATATATTTGAGTGGGTGGCTATACTATATTAACAATTTATTTTGCTGAGTTTAAAAATTAATACATATTCTATCAATCTATATTTCACATTCTGTCGGCCATACTTCATTATTTGCCGTCATCCTCTTCAGGTATCATTTGTGCATAAGGATCTGCGTATGCATACATACATACATATATATATATATATATATATATATATATACATATATATATATATATATATATATATATATATATATATATATATATATATACATAAAATAGATTTTTCCGTGAGTGGGCGTATGTGTATAAATTGTCATATCTCATTCACACTCTAAAATATATTCAGTCATACATGTATACATGCACACAGCCTAAAAAAAAAATTGCTTTAACTTTTCTCTTTAAAAAAAATCTCTTTCAATAAGTGCTCTTTAAAGTGAATACATTCTAGAGGAATATATATTCAAATTTCAGTTTATATTTTTGTTCTTTTAACATTTCAGAAATTCACATAAAATGAATGTGTAAATATCTTCGTTGCTTATTTTCCCTTTTTTATCACATGACGCTGAGTACTATATAAATGCAATTCTATTTGTATTTACCGTTGTCTTTTTCTTCTTTTTTACTCTTATTTACTTGAAATTTGTTTGTTTCATTACTGCAATATTTGTCTGTATGAATGTTTGAATGTGTCTCTCACTCTCTGTCTGACGTACGGATGTATTTATATAGATACATATATACTGACAGACACACACACAAGCACACAAACACACACACACACACACACACACACACACACACATATATATATATATATATATATATATATATATATATATATATATATATATATATATATAGACATATATATAGACATATATATATATATATATATATATATATATATATATATATATATATATATATATATATATATATATATTAAATTTAAAGCGTATATATATAAATTAGACAAAGTCATAGATACATATATATGTTTTTGTAACCATTTACGGTGTGGCTCAATGAAGAATTAATTAAATAATTAATAATCATAGCAATATATGAGAATATAAGTCCAAAGAATTATTAGGTAAAATATATACAGTATTACCTCCCAATCAGTATGAATCAACCACACACAAAATCATTTAAACGTGGCTATAAGTTTAAAATGTACTTATGAAAAAATAATAGACAAATGATATAGCTTCTTTTCCGCGATGTACAGCCACATGACATTTACCTAATATTCCCTCTAGCCTGTATAAATTGACTATATATATATCTAACTACACGGAATTATGTACAAAATCGAAGTTAGAAGAAAAAATGTACATAAACTTTACCAGAAACTTCATAATCTCCACCAAACGGTGGTTTAGTTCCACTGTTTACCTAATTCCGTCTAGTTAGCTATATATCTGGTCAATTTCTACAGGTTAGAAGGAATATTAGGTAAATATCATGTGGCTGTACATCGCGGAAAAGAAGCTATATCATTTTTCTATTATTTCTTCATAAGTAAATTTTAAACTTATAGCCTCGTTTAAATGATTTTTTGTGTGGTTGATTTATACTGATTGGGAGAGGAAATACTGTATATATTTTATCTAATGATTCTTTGGACTTAAATTTATATATATATATATAAGTAAACGGGCAGACAAATAGATAGACAGTCAAAGAGAGAAGCAAACATTCAGATGTTGCTGATTGCTGATGATTTCAGACGAATGCTGGTTATTTATATATGAATAACACACACACACACACACACACACACACACACACACACACACACACACACACACACACACATATATATATATTCGTATGTGTGCGTGTATGTTTGGTTGTGTCTGTGTGTATCTATGTGTGTATGTGCATATATATATTGTAGTAGAAATTAGGTAAAGTTTATCCAAAGGTGTCAGAGCCCTCAATCCTAAGGACTGAGGAATCTGGTACATTTGAATATTTTTTACCTAATTTATGACTATAAGCCAATATAATTATTCTTTTATACTCTAGGGTTTGAAGAACTGTTAAAATCTGTGGCGACGTAAATATTCTTACGGACACTATATTGATTCTTCCTCGGCATCCTTTCAATCTCAGAACGCCTGCAATTGGGTAGCTTTGGATTATAAATCTTGGCGGCTATAGCTGTAAGGGTAATTCTTCTAAAATTATTTGTGTCACGCATTTCGCCTTCATTTAAAAGGGAAGGATGCACATTTTCTTCCGTTTCTAAGTATGGCTTTAAGTGTAAACGCCATGCAGAATGACAGAAAAGTGGGTGTTCGGTGGCTCATGAGGATGTGGACATAAATTCCAGTAGAAATGTATGGGCCTGGGGTGCTGAACTCGTTGATTGTGATGTAATGTTTTTGAACGGAAAGTTGAGGCTATTGTAAATTAGTCGTTGGTAGTGTTCATGGTCAACGTGATACAAATTAACTGTTTTAACTGAGTCTACTAGGAGTTCATCGGTGCTTCTAAAATCTCTGGTTCAATGTTCGGCTATATTTATGGAATTCTGCCGTGTTTCTCTTAAACTTAATTCACTTAGTAATAGAGAAGATCTCGACATGTAACTGTGTGTGTATTGAAAGTATGTTAGTGTATACGTTTGCATCAATACATAGATAAATACGTGCATGTAATCACAATTAACACAGCGATAATGTGCTGAAAGTATGCAATTTGAAGCAAACCGAAATCAAAGACAGAATCGATAAGAATCATATGAAAATTAAATTAGAAATTAATTAAATTGGTATAGCACCTTCAATTAATTATTGGTACGGTGAAAGCCAACCAATTAGACTGAGCGTTTGACTCTATTTTCGGTTATTAATCAAAATGTTTAACAATTGAAGAAATACTCCTGAGAGCAAGACATTGGATATTTAATGAAGAGAATGAAGTAATGTGCATATTCAGACGTATGTATGCATACATATGTTTATGTATGCATACATATGTTTATGCATATATATATATATATATGCATATATATATATATATATATATATATATATATATATATATATATATATATATATATATATATATTTCGTTCGTTTCTGAATTTGTTTAACAAGATTCTTTATCTGAAAACGTGTGTTGAAACCGATATTGTTATACTTTGGGAGGGTCATGTTGCCAAGAAGAAACACATGCACCAGTTGCTTTCACTTCAATTTATTATAAACAATTCATAAATTTAGGAATTTATGAATTTCTGGTTGGTTGGTTAGTTCCACGACCAGATGATTGTTTATATATTGTCAAAGTTCTTTCGTCACACATTCTGTGACCTCTTCAGTGACTGGGGATTATTTTCTTTGTTTTAGTGCCTCTCCTTTGTTCTGTCCTACGCCATCTTGTTTTTGTGTGGGTTGTGTGCTTAGTTTGCGCATGTGTTACATCCGGGTGTCTGTGTGTGTTTATATTTGTTTATTTATTTGTTTATTTACATGTTACGGGTTGGTTGGTTGTTCTATGTGCGTGTGTGTTTTCATTTTGTCGTTAATTGTAAGTTGTGATGTTGCTGTTCCATTCATGTTTTCTATTTAAATTTGGTTGGAGTTCATTTATGTTTTGGCCTCTGTGATTTGTCTAAACATTGCGTCTTTTCTGTGTGTAGATTCTATTTTTATTTTTATGTTCTCTAATTTATCCTTATGTTCTATTTTAGCAGAACAAAGGAGAGGCACAAAAACAAAGAAAAGAATCCCCAGTCACTGAAGAGGTCACCTAATGTGTGACGAAAGAACTTTGACAATATATAAACAATCATCTGGCTGTGGAACCAACCAACCAACCGGAAATTTATGAATTTATTCCTAAATTTATAAATTTATTATAATAAATTGAAGTGAAAGCAACTGGTACGTGTGTTTCTTATTGGCAACATGACCCTCCGAAAGTATAACAATATATATATATATATATATATATATATATATATATATATATATATATATATATATATATATATATATATATATACGGGGTAACAAATAATAGTTATATCCAGTCCCCTTAGGTGTAGTCCAGTTATTGTATTCCGGGTAGTGGATGATATCAACGCTAGGCTTGGTTTGACTCAACAAGGCGTATTCATAGTGATGTTGCGAGTATGCTGTAATTCCTATGTTGTAAACACTTGGAGTAATAATAAATCAGGAAAGAAGATTGACATGGTTTGCAATGCAAAAAAGTTTTTAATCTCATTGCTGACAATTGTTTCTCTGAACTGGTAGGTCTAGCGATCGCTATTCGCTTGTTTTCACGCTACTCGATCGCCAATACAAAATTATAACCAGTATATATATATACCTATTTTTTCTTCAAAGTCCCGACTGTAAATTCGCAGATCCGTGTGTAACGATGTCTGCACTATAAAAATGCATCATCTCTGTGAGGTTGATGCGGCTTTTCAAGAGACCCCTCAGAACAAAGGACTGTTGCTTGAAGCGTCCATAGCAAGTGAGAACATCTCGAGAGGTGGAGAGAGGAATTAACACGTAATACGGTGGGGAAAAAAGGACTGTTTCTTTCATAGCAAGCGAGAATTTCTCGAGAGGTAGAGGGAGAAATTAAACACATGATACAGTGTTCACAGAGGGGTAGTAAGGTTGACACTGAGCGAATAACGTATTTGCTAGAAAAAAAAAAATATATATATATAAAGGAGGAAATTGTAGTTTACCTGAAGCATTGCGTAGTTAAGTATAAACGTTTGGAGTTAGAAGGCCAGAACAATGAAGGTATGGATATAGAATATAAATACATTTGCAAAAGATATCGCTGACAATTAGTCTTTTACCTTAAATTTATTTGAATATCCTTAATTTTCGAGATAATATCTCTTCTTCGGAGGGAAGTAAAGGGGTTAATCCAGTGTTGTAATTAGCTTGTCAAGTCATGCTGACAGGAAATAGTAAAGAAATTCCATTTTCTTTCTAATATCAAAGAGAGAAGGTTAGGTTGATAAAGGGTTGTCTCCCTTTAAAAAGGGTTTGGACATGTATGTCTGAGTGTGTGTGGGCGAATACGTGAAGATGCAAGCATGCATGTGTGTGTGTGCGTGTGTGTGTGTCTGCGTGTGAGTGTGAGAGGACATGTCTACATGTAAATTTGGGGGCTAGATGCTCTATCATGTTAAAACTGGTATATGTGTGTGTGTATGTGTGTGTGTGAGAGAAAATAAGTATAGGTGTAAGCGTGTGTGTGTGTGCGTGTGTGTCTGATGAGAGATGGTAGGTGGAGGTGTAAGTGTGGGGCTAGATGCTCTATCATGTTAAAAATTGGATGTTGAGTTCTGGTC
>OZ024743.1:231772441-231774941 GCA_964016885.1 Eledone cirrhosa | reverse complement strand
ACATTACTACGAAATAAGAAAACCGTGTACAACAATGAAGAAGAAGAAGAAGAAGAAGAAGAAGCGATGGTGATAAGGAACTTGAAACGCAAGAAAATAATTTAAAGAGTATAACGGAGAAACGGAAATAAGTAAATATACATATAAGTATGTGATGAAAAAAAGAAAATAATCTATGCCAGGAAATGTGATACTGCAAATAATAAAGTAAAACAAAGCGTTAAAAATAATATATTTAGAATAAAATATAAAAGGAACATACACATAATGTGTATGAGTAGAAAAAATAACGTTTCCAAAAAAAGCCTTAGTTGCAATAATCCTACATTCACTGCGAACCTACAATTCCAACTATCTATTGGAAGAATCAGCAGACACTATTTACAATTAATCAATTTTCCACTCTCTGCTGTTTATTGTTTGTTAAGTGCTTGTATGTTTTTACCAGTTGTGTTTGGGTTTTTTTTTCTGTTGGCGTTGTTTTTATTTCTTCTTGTCTATATCTTTTTTTTCTTATTTTGTTTCTTCTCATCTTTTATTGTTTCTTTCCATTTGAAGATAGAGTTCTCGAGTTGCGTTTATTAGAGATAAATCACGGTTACCTCCTCTTCCTTAACTGTCCTTCGTATATACATTTGTTTGTACTGTAAACAGGTGTTGCTGACGGAATAAGGAAAAGAAGCAACAACAAAAACAAATATATAAACAACAAATGAGTAAGGAGATAACACAAATAACAAAATGAATGTTGTAGAAGTAATAGCAAGTTTACACTAACAACACGGGTCAGTAAGGGAACATCTTTGTGGTCGCTCGACATGTTAGAAATAAACGTCGCAGCTAATAGAGCTTGTATTCTGACACTCATATTGTTAGAAATTTTAAATAAATCTCACTCCAATCATGAATAAAAACCATAAAGGAGATGAGCGTTTTGAGCATTGAAGCCTCATAACGCCCTGTACTACATGAATAAAGGTGGGATAGTCATAGATGGACAGCTTTTGATCAATCATCTACACGTTATCATTTTGGTATTACGATGAACTTGCATTATTAAGTGCATTTAAGATCTGAGTTCAAATCCCGCCGAGGTTGACTTTGCCTTTCATCCTTACGGGGTCGATAAAATAAAGTACCAGTAATGCACTGGGTATTTGCTGGCCTTGTGCCTAAAGTAGAAACAATTATTAAATGCAGTGCATACCTGTCAGAGGAATCGATGGAATGACGTGTAACAGACCACTGGATCAACATAGATAAACTACATATATATATATGTATATATGCTTAGGTTTGGCGATTACGAAAATGAGTACTCACTACCATAATAGAGAATCTTATTTTCTCTATACAGTTTAAAATACATAGGAATCAAAGTCCAGTAGTAATCCGAAGAGTTATGATAGTGGTAGATGACGATTAACGTCACAGAGCATAATTAAATCAATTCAGAAGGAATAACAAGGTAGTTATTCATTATTTGTGATATATTCCTACAATTGTTTCTATAAGGATATATATAGTGACAATCAAATGAATTCATTAATCCTTTAAAAGCTGTTACTCAACTATCTATTCAAAAATGCGGTCAGGATTTGTCTAGGTCCCCTAGCTTACGTGTTAGATACGCCTAACCAGTATCGAGGAGATATATGATTTAATTCCTCATAACAACCGATGGCAACATATGTTTCCCTCTTTTAAGGATCTCTGCATCATTTTATGAACTATTTCATAGCATCTCGGTGCACTAGCACATTATTCTTTATATTAACTCTCTCTCTCCCCTTCTCTCTCTTCCCCCTTCCCTCTCCTCTCTCTCTCTCTTCCCCCTCTCTCTCTCTTTCCGTCTCTCTCTCTCTCTCTCTCTCTCTAGATATATATATATATATATATATATATATATATATATATATATATATATATATATAATGTTTATAAAGACATTGGAATACGCGTAGGTGAAAATAAACATATTTGTTTGGAAACATAAAACTTAGTTGTAATAGATGACGCGCTGATAACAAGAAAGCTCAAGCAATGGTGATGTCGATCTGATATTGATAAATACATCGACCATCAACAGAATAGAAATATTACGTGAAATATTGCAGTCAGGTCTGTTTCTCAGTGAAAACTAGCTATGGCAGTATATGCGTCTGTGTATAGGAATATATATATATATACATACATACATATTTATAAATATATATATATATATACATATATATATATATATATATTGGTAAACGGAATAGAAATGCTGACAAATTGTTCACATTTGAAAAATGGTTTATTTAGGAATAAAAGAGTATTAGTGATTGTATGGGTTAGTATTCAGTTGTGGTTTTAAGTTTTTAAGTTTTTACCGGTTGCGCATTTCTAAATGCTTTTCAAAAATAATTTTGAGATAGAGTGTCTGTGCTGTTTGCTCTGATCTGATTAGTTTTGGGAATTCTACCTGTTTTTATGTTAAAAAAGTGGCTCCAGCGTTATT
>OZ024743.1:231762441-231767441 GCA_964016885.1 Eledone cirrhosa | reverse complement strand
TTACTTTCACTCTTTTACGACATGGTATTCGTCTTAAGATAAGGAGTGAGTACTTTCAGGAAAAAATCTTCATATTTCTAATATATTGATGCTTTATTCATCAAGCACATGATACAACACGCAATGTTCCATTCGCATTCCTGCCTCATTAGCGTACATTTCGATATACTAACAAAGGCGTCACTATTATTCTCTTGTAGTGACAAATAAGTAAATGTTGATGATAAAATAAGCCGGAGACAAGTTTCGAAGAAAATACATTTTATTTCATAAATGTAGCTACTTTTAAATGTTTTAAATATGTTCGCACTAAAGTACATATCATTTGCATCTGTGAGATATTGAATCTCATTTGATCGTGCTTGAGAAGGAATCGATTTAGCTCCAGAACATCACTCGTTGCCACAAATCATTCGTTACTACTTCATTTTATAAATATATATTCAGGAGGAACTCCTTCCCAAACCCCAATCATGACTAAATTATCAATAAAATATAATACACGTAAAACGATATAATGATAGTTAGTATAAATAGATTGCAAGAATAAATAAAGAAATGTTAACGAAGAAAAGTACACAGTATATCCCAAAGACTTCTCTCAGGAAGAATATTTAAAATAATTGTTTCTACGTTAGGCACAAAGCCAGCAAATACCCAGTGTATTACTGGTACTTTATTTTATCGACCCCGTAAGGATGAAAGGCAAAGTTAACCTCGGCGGGATTTGAACTCAGAATGGCAAGGGCCGTAAATCTATGCGTCAAAGCATGGCGTCCGACCCTAATGATGTATAAAATAAACAAGAATTATTACAGGATGCATGAGATAAAAATGTCTGGAACATTAAAATAAAATGATTGTGGACATACCCAAGGTACTATATTACTTTATCTGGAAAATTATTCCCACATGACACAACATATTCTGGGAGTGGTAAATATGTTCTCATAATGTTCGCCAGGGACAAAATATCTTTTCAGCTCTTTTCAGATATCGTTCTGTTTTATATTTTGGTGCTTTCCCACATAGATCAGTCTCTGTTGCAAGGGTTCTTTCTCTTCCTCACGTTTGTTCAAGTCAATGCGCCGAGTCGCTATTGTTTTTCTCGACATGATCATTTCTGCCCTCCTCATCAAATGAATCCGAGTGGAAGCTCAATAAATACATGAGCTATGGAAAAACATATCGCATGAATGATTACTACAGGTGTTGGGCCATTGTTGTCATCCGTATATCTCTGTAAATAATCATTTTTAACATATGCCTGCCCCACGTTATGGATTGTGATACGCCAACCAGAGTGGTTCTCGTCAGAATTTTGACCACACTTGTTCACATACATGTTGACTGACATATTATCTCGGTTGAAGAAGATCTTGCCTTCCTTTAGATTAATATCAACCGAAGACATCACTTCCATGCCACTGAATTAGGGCCAGACAAAGGAAATTAGACACATCCCTGAGAGCAAGCGAGTTAGTCAAAGAAACCATGGCCAAACCGATAGTTATCATATCGAGACTTCATTGAACTGAGATTATTAAACAGCTGTATATGCTTCCTCGCCGACTCTATGGCTTGTATACATTTATACACTTTTGCTTTATTTGGATGCTGGTTAGCAAAACGGAAATAAAATCTTTTTTTTAATGTTCATTATTCAGACCTTAGGTATATATCCCGGGAATGATTGACATATTCCAAATGAAGTTTATATATATCGAAATATACACGAGATGTTCAGAGTTTCTGAGTACACTCATGGTATCGTCTCTATAGAAAATCTATTTGCTATTGTATTCAAAAGACATTCATGTATTTTCAACCCATGTGCTATTATATCTGTCTGTTTCTTTTTTTTGTGTGTGCACCCATTATATTACTGTTATGTTTCAAGGCAACAGTGTAATTGTGCAATGTTGATTCATGGGGCTACTGTTGTGAATGTTGCTGTTGTTGTTGCTGACGTCGTTGTCTTTTTTTATTGTAGCTGTTATTGTTTCTTTTCTTTTCGAAAACGCAAAAAAAAAGATGTTTACACGAAAGCAAATATTTACATCAGAGTTAAGATATAAGGTATTTAAATAACATCTTTACGTCACGAGACTTCGTCTGCAATATGTTTTAGTTCAATATAATGCTTTCAGTTCTTTTACTGTGTCTCGATATACACAATAAGTAACTTATATCTACAAACACTCTTTCTAATATTGATTATTGATACAAGACTACAAATATTCAATGTTACAATTATTTTTTTCATTTTTTTTTTTCGCATTTTCAACACAATGACAGCAAAGAAGAAACTAGTGTCTGAGTCTGATATCTTGAATATCTCCAGACAGGTTTTGTTTATCTACCCACCTACCTACACACACATACACACACACACACACACACACACACAAACACATACACACACACACACACACATACACACACACATACACACACACACACACACACACACACACACACACACATACACATATATATATATATATATATATATAATTATATACACATATATATTTAGAGACATGAGAGCGAGAGAAAAAGCGTTTCCCAACAGTCACTCACACAAGATTATAAATATTAGATCATAATTATCTATGTATACCGAAGCGTATATTACAATATTTTAACTAAATTAAATGCTGGTTTAACTATAACTTTCAATTATACACCTAGATTTGAAAATATAAACACATGTAAATAGATATTGTTATTTAACTCGGGGAATGAAACATCTCAGATTTGCCATTGCATTTACACATCCAAGCGTTTAGTTCCTCGGAAGAATAGTACTTTCATATTCTGTGTAGGAAAAGAATTTATATCGAAAGCAAACTAGAATCTAACTGAAATGGACACACATATTTACATATCATATATTCGTTGCAGACTCAATTTTTCAAAGTGGTTTTATTTTGTTCTCGCTAATAATTGGTGTACTCTTTCTATTTTACTGTTTTCTATCATTAGACGTCAGCCTTCATGGGAATCAGCCTTGATATTGTCGATCATATCGATACGTTACTTATTTTATCGATCTTATTTCTATCACTCTCCTTATCTCTCTCTCTCTCTCTCTCGCTCACTCCCTGACTCTCTCTCTCTCTCTCTCTCTCTCTCTCTCTCTATATATATATATATATATATATATATATATATATATATATATATATATATATATATAGTAATAATAATAAACTAAAATAATAAGTCTAAAATCCAAAGAGGGCTCGAGTTACAGAACATCCCGTTAAGGGTGAAAGCAGCGATTCTTTGCTTAAATTTGATCTGTTATTTTAATAAATATTTGCTCTACTGTTCTTATATATTTGATATATATTTATCCTTTTCGAGCCCTCTTTGGATTTTAGTCTTCAAGTTTATTATTATTACTATATATATATATATATATATATATATATATATATATATATATATATATATATATATATATATATATATATATATATATATATATATATATATATATATATATATATATATTTATATATATCATGTTGCAACTACAACAGGATATGTTAAATAATAGAAACAGCTATATTAGACATTTGAAAAATACGGTAGTAAAAGGTTTGAATGAAATTTCATTATTTTCTTTAACCAGCGCAACGCCGGCGCTTCTGCTACAATATATATATATATATATATATATATATATATATATATATATATATATATATATATACAAACGGAAAAAATGAAACGTAATTTCATTTCTCACTCTTAGTACGTCTGTTACTTAAATATAAGTATGTATACGTACATACATATATGTATACAGACATACAGTAGTATGTATATATATACACCAACCACGCCCTGCGCCTTTTCGACTCCTTCACCTACCTAACCGGCCCTCAGCCATTCCTCTTCACCCTAGACATCAAGTCCCTCTATACCGTCATCCCCCACGCCGACGGCCTTCGCGCCCTCAAACACTACCTCGACCTTCGCCCCTCCCCCATTCCCTCCACCCCCACCCTCCTTCGCCTCGCCGAGCTGGTCCTCACCCTAAATTGTTTCTCCTTCTCGGGTGAGTTTTACCAACAGGTCACAGGGGTAGCCATGGGCACAAGAATGGGCCCGAACTATGCCAACCTTTTTGTTGGCCATGTTGAGGCCCAAATCTTTGCCCAGTACACCGGCCCCACGCCCGAACTGTACGGTCGTTACATTGACGACTGTATCGGAGCCACGACCCTCACCCGAGAACAGCTCGACTCCTTTCTCCCCTTCTTCTGCTCCTTCCACCCCTCCCTCCACTTCACCACCTCTATCTCCACCACCCACGTCCACTTCTTGGACATCTCCGTCGCCTTCGACCCCTCCCACCACTCCCTCATCACCTCCGCCTTCTTCAAACCCACCGACTCCCACTCTTAACTCGACTTCACCTCTTCCCACCCTACCCACACTAAACTCTCCATTCCCTACTCCCAACTTCTCAGGATCCGCCGCCTCTGTAGCCGAGATGCTGACTTCGAGTCCCAGGCCCTTTCCCTAGTCAGCCATTTCATCCGCAGAGGTTACCCCCCTCTCTCGTCCACACGCTCTCACCCGCGCCCGTGCTATCCCCCGCTCCACCACCCCCACGCCACCGCACACCCACCCACCGTCTCCCCTTCCCCATCACCTACCATCCCTCCACCTTACCCCTCCACCGCACCATCCGCCGCCTCTTCCGACACTTCCAGTCCGACCCCTCCACCTCCCACATCTTCCCAACCCTACCAATCCCCTCCTTCAAACGCGCACGCAATCTCCGCACCCTCCTCGTCCACAGCTCCCTACCCCCCAACCCACGCTCCGTTCCCCCCCCGGTTCCTTCCCCTGTTCTAGGCCCCGCTGCAACACATGTCCCCACATCACTAACACCACCACCTATCAGGGTCCCAACGGCCACCCTCTCTCGGTCCGGCATGCCTTCCGCTGCACCTCCTCCAACCTAGTCTACGGACTTC
>OZ024743.1:231734941-231757441 GCA_964016885.1 Eledone cirrhosa | reverse complement strand
GTGCGCTACAAGATCGCAATCATCTGCATACAAGAGGTCTCTTATGACTGATGTAAATACTTTTGTCTTCGCAGCAAAGCGCCTGATGTTAAATATGCTGCCTGAGGTTCGATATCGGATGTAAACACCATGCTCGCAATTCCTGAATGCAATACAGAAAACCATTGCAAAGTATATGGCAAACAGGGTCGGTGCTGGAATATCCCCCTGTTTCACTCCATTTTTTACTGAGATAGGCTCCGACATGTTACCTCCGACATTAACCCAAGCCTTCATGTCGTCATGGAAAGACCTAACTAAAGCAAGGAACTTATCAGGGCAACCAAGTTTCTGGAGAACCTTCCATAATGCATCTCTGTTGACAGTATCGAAAGCCTTTGTCAGATCGACAAAAACCTGATACAGATCCAAGCCCTGTTCAATGCACTTCTCCTGGAGCTGTCTAGCTGAGAAGATCATATCAGTAGTGCCGCGTCCAACACGAAAACCAGATTGACTTTCAGGAAGGACACAATCTGCAATGTGTGTCAGCAGACGGTCCAGAAGCACCCTACATAAAACTTTCCCCACGACAGAAAGCAATGATATACCTCTGTAGTTCCCACAATCATTCCTGTTACCCTTTCCCTTGTACAAGACCACCATTACTGCATCTTTCCAGTCCTCAGGCACGGATTCATTAGCCCATATCCCTCCAAACAGAGAGTGAAGATGTTGCAGGAGTCTCTCACCACCATATTGTAGGAGCTCAGCATGTATGCCATCCATACCTGGAGATCTTCCACTGTTCAGCTTCGAAATAGCCACTGCAACCTCCACAAGTGTCGGAGGCTCTGCGAGAGCTACTTTCACAGGACTTTCCGGAATGAGATTGAGGAAATCTTCACTGACGACAGACGGCTGATTCAAAAGATCATCAAAGTGCTCTCGCCACCTTCGTAGAATTCCCTGTGAGTCACGAAGAAGTTCTTTGCCATCCTTGCTGCGAATCGGTGTCACCAGAGAAGAAGACGGTCCATAAACCTCACGCAAGAGAGTGTACAACAGCTTTGTGTTATTGCAATCAGACGCAGTTTGTATCTCACCAGCCTTCTCACTCCACCACTGATCCTTCATCTGAGAAAGACTCCGCCTAACACGTGATTTTACATCCCTGAGCTCCTCATGCAACGTATTCCTCTCCTGTGGTCTTGCCGTCAAGTAGCGTGACAGAGCGCGCCTCTTATCAGCCAACAAGTCATCTATATGCACATCTTTCTCATTAAACCAGTCCTGATGTTTTCTCTGCACCAATCCCAGAACACGTCTGCCTACATCATAAACCGACTTTTTAAGGGTCGGCCAATCCTCACCAAGATCTGCAGCCTGCATCTCTTCTTCCAATGTCCTCTTCACATTTTTATCCTTAAGACGAGCAGCATTCAATCTTTTGGGCAGGGTAACACCAGGAGCCCGGATTTTACGTTTGGTGATTAGATTCACTTTTGCGCGTACCAGGCGGTGGTCCGTCCAGCACTCAGCTCCACGAAGAACACGAACACACCGCACATCCTGTCTGTCACGCATCCTGACTAGGACGTAGTCCAAAAGATGCCATTCCTTAGATGCAGGATGCATCCATGTGGTCTTGAATTTGTTCTTTTGTTGGAACATGGTGTTGGTAACACACAGATCCAGCTCCTCACACATCTGCAGCAAGAGCATACCATTGCTGTTACACTTTCCCACCCCATGCCTTCCGATTACATTCCATGTGTTAAAATCCCTACCCACTCTAGCATTAAAGTCACCAAGCACGATGACTTTGTCTGCCTGAGGGATATTTCTTAAAACACCTTTCAAGGCATGGTAAAAGGACAGTTTTTCTTCATCGACAGAATTCATAGTTGGAGCATACACACTCACCAGGGTAGCATATCTTCCCTTGTCCAGCGGAACTCTCATGGACATAAGACGCTCACTAATCCCCACTGGGAATTCTTCTAATTTATTCACCAGTACAGTCTTAACAGCAAATCCTACCCCAGCCTCTCTTCTGGTTCCTTCATCTCTTCCTTTCCAGAAGAATGTATATTCTCCACAAAATTCCGTAAGATGACCATCTCCAGCTAACCTCGTCTCAGACAAAGCCACGATGTCAAGATCGTAACGTCGAAGCTCCTTCGCAACAAGAGCGGTCCTTCGTTCAGGACGCTCCAAAGAATCCCTGTCAAGCAGCGTCCGTACGTTCCAGCAGCCAAGACTAAATGCCCTGTTTGGCTCTATTACAATGGCACGATGACGGGCGGGCCCAGGTTGTGATAACTTGGGGCCCCTGCCCTTATTGCCAATGATCTTTTTTGTTCCAGAACCCAAATTGGCAATTATCTCGTTTACATTGTTCTGGAACATCATTGAATTGGGAAAAAAAAAAAAAAAAAAAAAAAAAAAAAAAGTAATAATAATAGTAATAATAATAATAATAATAATAATAATAATACACTATTAATAATTATTAATGCACTCGTGCAATGCCTGTGCGTGACGAATATTTTTAAAGTGAGGAAAGACTGTGCACTGAACCAATCCCACTCTCTGAGCGACAGTAGCTATAACCCGAAAAGAAGAAAAGATCAACATCATCGGTAACTACTGAGCCGCAGGTTTTATATCGGAGTTAACCCAGTTTCCTGAGATGCCTTCTCCTAGAAGAATACCCTGACATGGGCTAGGGGTTCTTCACTCCCAGTGGTTTAACTGCGCGATCGGGCATCCAGCCCGATTATTTCTATGTCCCCGCGCAAAAAAAAAAAAAAAAAAAAAAAAAAATTACTTATTGACACTTATACGTACGACATACACACACACGCATACATATGCGTGCACACAGCAACACTCACACACACAACAAACACACACACACGCTACTCTACTCACTTACACGCACACACACACATATATATATATATATATTACCGTCATTACTGATACAAGATTACCAGATTATGTCAACTGTTGACTTTCAAGAGTTTGTATAGTTGAAGCCGATCGTATTACAGTCCAGTATTACTATAATTGCTTTACAGCATAGAGTTATGGCTCTCCACGGAGTCAACAAAAGAGAGTACCAGTGATGCGCTGCCAGTCGCTGGATCCGTGCCAAAAGCAGAAAAATTATTATTAAAGTTGTTCTTAAGGTCGCTGGTGATGGTGATGGCGACGGCGGTGGCGGTGGTGGTGGTGGTGGCAGTTGATGTTGTTGTTCTGTTGTGTGTGTGTGTGTGTGTGTGTGTGTGTGTGTGTTTTGTTATTTTGAGTTTTTTTTTTTTTTTTCCTTTCTTTTTTTCTCCTTTTTTTTTTTTTTTTTTTCCCCTTCCCTTTTCTTTTTTCTTTTCCCTTCCTTTTTTTATGTTTTGATGCTGCTGTTGTTGTTGTTGTAATTGTTGTAAATGTTCATTTCAGTTCATTCTGAAGCTGTTGTTGCTGTAAACATTAGTGCCGGTGTTGTTGTTGTTGTAGATGTTGGGGTTGAAATCTGGTTGTTTGACTGAGTGATGTATATACACACATATACATACACACACATATATATATATACATTCATCAGAGAGTAGAGAGTTTGACAACAGGTCGATGACTTTAGTCTCGATAGGGTATGGTATGGTAATGACATGTGATGGTGGGGAGAGAGTGTAGACGTTATTGTGGTGGTGTGGACAGTGAGATGTATCTAGTTCATTTGACCGTTTTCTTCTCTTAGCAAAATTTGAATTCTAGCCATGTTATATTGAGATGTAAGTAAATGTAAAATATAAATAAGGATTGCTCTGCTAAAATATACTAAAATATTTGTGTAACTTCCACAAACTTCTGTCGTGACATTCCCGAGTCCAGTAACCAACAAATTGTTGTATTTTGATGTTTCAGAATACAAAAATTAATTAAAAACTTACCCCACGAAGAGACAGCGTGTGTTGTCCTATCTATAAGTTCCCTCATACATGCATGCATGCATACACACATACATACATACATACATACATACATATATACAAACATACATACATACGCACATACATACGTACGTACATACAAACATATATACATACACACATGCATACATGCATATATAAATACATACATATATACATAAATACATGGATACATACATACATGCAATCATACAAACATACATACATACATGATGGCTGCCCCCTCGTTATCGAGTATGGCTATTGCACGATATACCATTATTAATAATTATTAATTAATTCTATCGTGCAATGCCTGTGCGTGAAGATATTTTTTAAAGTGAGGAAAGACTGTTCACTGAGCTAATCCCACTCTCTGAGCGACAGTAGCTATAACCTGAAAAGAAGAAAAGATCAACATCATCGGTAACTAGTGAGTTGCAGGTTTATATCAGAGTTATCCCAGTTTCCTGAGTTGCGTTCTCCTAGAAGAATGCCCTGACAAAGGCTAGGGGTCCTTCACTCCCAGTGGTTTAACCGCTCGGTACATGTGTATAGACATATTTACACACTTTTGGATGGCCGTTGACTCTCATCACTTCTTCCGCCCTTTGTCAGATTTTGATTTTTGCCCTGCAGGGTGTCCAAAATCACCCTTCTCACCAAGTAAACTTGACTTGGTGGAGTTGTCGGTTTCGTCGCCGAAGACCCGACAGCTTATACTGGGTTACATGTTACCAGTAGCACTCAAGCGTCACCCGACATACATACATACATACATACATACATACATACATACATACATACATACATACATATTTACAAACACCTATTTATATGAACGATACATACACTTTACAAACAAACATACATATTTACAAACACCTATTTATATGAACGATACATACACTTATGATATATGAACGATACATACACTTTAACATATAAATGCAACGTTGTTATATTACATTTATAAAGAAATATACAAGTAACGTTTTCGATTCAGAAACAAAAATATAAGTGTTTGAACTGTGAATATGTTGTGAATAGGTTGTAGAACACCTATTTATGTGAATGATACATAAACTTTAACATATAAATACAGCGTTGTTATATTATATTACATTCATAAAGGAATATACTAAGTAACGGTTCTTTTTGTTCTCGATTCAAACGATTCAAGAACAACGTTTAAAACACAGTTGTAGAATTAAAAACTAACTGAAAAGAAATATTACCCAAGCTGTGAATAACTTTAAATTTGATTCTGACAGAACTTTGTCATAACTTTTAAAGAAGATCATCGACTATTTTGAAAAATAAATACGAAATATTAGTGAATAGACGAACTCATCATGGCAAAAAGTACAAGTCTCCTTCGACCAAATCGCAATTATAACCGTTGTACACAGTGGAGCTACGAGCTTAACAAAGTATTATATGAAGCATACAAACAATCTGAACCCCAAAAGTTCGGTTTTATGCAAAGGCTAAAAACTTTATGGAACTCCAAACACCCAGAATTAGACTTTTCTCCAAAGCATTTAAATGAACAGGCAAAACGTATCATTAGATGTAAATTGATACATCTAACGGAATTGAGTGATACTACAAATACAGCCCTTGTAGACAACCACCCCACCTCCACTGACAGACAAAGAGAATGGCCAGCTAAATCTAACAGTGAACAGCTCATCAACAATTTTGCTGAAATCCATCTCACTTCCACTGAAGAACGGCGAGAAAGGTCAGCTGACTCTAGTAGTAATTGTCACCACATCAACAACGAGGCTGAAATTCATGACTCTACTGAACAAACAGAGCACCAAAAACTTGTGGGCTCCCTACAAGTGATATGGAACGATATGTTTAAAGAGATACACAGCCTTAATGTGAGTGACAGACCATACAACACTAGAGTCAGTAAAGAACCCACTAAATTGGAATTGGAAGCGGTGAACGAAATAGCTGGCAGTTATCTGAAGGCTATACGATCTAAAGGTGTAGAAACGACATTTGAAACGCTTAATGTTTTGTTATATGTTTCAGCTGTCACATTGCTATCATATAACACACATCTAAAACCACGCAATCAAGATACAAGCAGAAAGCCTGAACCAGCGTGGATGCGAAATTTAAAATCCAAAATTTTGTCCCTGAGACGAAGTATCTCACACATCGTAGTCGTTATGAAATGCAACATAGAGAGCAACTTCACACGACATCAGGAAGACCTAAAGAAAAAGTTAGAGAGACGATTTGGAGATACAAAATTTAAAACTTTGAACTCCAAATTACACCAGTTGAAACAACAACTCACAGCTACAAAAGAAAGACTAAAATATAAGTCAACAGCACATAAACGACAAGTGCTAAATAGATTGTTTGCCAGAGATCCTAAATCAGTTTATCGGAGCTTCGGTGGCAAAAGCTCAATCTCTGTAAATGACACCCCTTCAAAAGAACAGGTTGAGAGCTACTGGAGATCTGTATGGGAAACGGATGACGGATTCAACAGATAAGCTAGTTGGCTAAAAGAACTGGAACAGGACTACTGCCAACATGTCCAGACAAAACAAGATGACATAGATGGGTCAATACTGGAATCAGCTCTACAGAAAATGTCGAATAGGAAATCGCCAGGCCCAGACCTCATTACAGGATACTGGTTGAAGAATTTCACTTTCTATCGGCAATATCTCATACGGCTGTTTACAGAAACCATTAAGGGCACACAAGAACTGCCCAGATGGTTATCAACTGCCTCTACTCTCCTCATTCCCCAAAATAGCCAAAAAACCCTTGCTAAAAATTACCGCCCAATAGCCTGCCAAAACATCATGTATAAATTATATACTGGGTGCCTTAACCTGTTCTTAGTGGATCACTGTGCTACCAACAACATCATAACACCTGAGCAAGCTGGTGGAAAGAGGGAGGTGTGGGGTTGCATAGATCACCTACTAACTAACAAAATGATTCAGGAAAAAACAACAAAGAATCGCAGAAAGATGACTGTCGTGTGGCTGGACTATCAAAAAGCATTTGATAGTGTACCTCATGGGTGGATTGTTAAGGCTTTACAGTTAGCTAAAGTCCCACAACCATTGGTAGCTGCTGTTGAACGCCTGAGCAAGAACTGGTACACCAGTTTGATCCTTAGAGGTGAGAAGAAGCAGGTTAAGACTGATAAGATACATTACCAGAAGGGCATCTTTCAGGGTGATAGCTTGTCAGTGCTACTCTTCGTTCTCTCACTGAATCCACTATCTTACCTACTCAGGAAACAAAGTGGACAAAGAAGTGGGCCCAGAAGTATCTCCCATATTTTCTTTGTTGATGACCTGAAGTTGTATGGGCCAAATATCAATGACATCAAGAAACAATTGGACCTCATTACACAATTTTCAACCGACAACAAAATGAAATTTGGTGAGTCCAAGTGTGCATATTTGGCAGTAAAACGTGGAAGAGCTGTGCCCTCCTCTAGAAATCTAGAGATGAACGGCCTGACAATACAACCTCTGCAGTCAGGTGACAACTACAGATATCTTGGACAGGATTAGAATGTCAGATATGATGGACCCATAAATAAGGAGAGAACCAGAACTGAATACCTCAGAAGAGTAAAGAAAATATGGTCATCAGAACTGTCAGCATACAACAAATACATTGCCCACAATACTTATGCTGTGCCAATTCTAACGCCAACATTTGGCCTACTGAACTGGTCATTGCAAGAACTAAGTGAGATGGATGTTAGAACTCGAAAACTTCTCAGTGTTACTGGGAACTTTAACATCAATGGTGATGTGGATAGGCTATACTTCTCACGCAAGGAAGGTGGCCGGGGTCTAAAATCAATATTAACAACATATGAGACCCGGATAGTAACACTGAAGCAACACCTTCAACAGAGGAAAAAGGTTGGCAACCATCTTGCCCAGGTTTATGACCATGAAAAAAGAAATATCATTAGAATAGCGACTGATCTGGAGGAGAGATATGGAATAAAGCCTGATATAAATCTCTCACCCAGAGAAATCGGAAGATCCTATTCAATGTACAAACAAGATAAAAAAATTGACCAATTTACAGAAAAAGTTGTGCATGGATACTTGAGGCGTAAAACACAGACCATAGAGGGGATAAACCACTCAAAAAGCCTGGCATGGAGTTCCGACAAGTTTATGACATCACACCTTGAGGGATATCTCTATGCAATACAGGAACAAGAACTCCCTACCAAATATCTGCTGCACAAAAGAGGAGGGCCAGCAGCTGACAATAAATGTAGGCTATGTAAAACAAAGATCGAGGATGTAATCCACATTGTTGCCAGCTGCGAAAGAATGTGATCTCGCTACTACCTCCCTATGAGACACGATGGGATAGCTAGAACCATCTGGAACGCACTTCGGAAAACAAAATTAACAACAAACGAGGAAGAATATATTGAGACAGATGGCACTAGGGAATACTGGTGGAACCTGAAAATAAAAACTGCCACCAAATTAAAGCACAACCGGCCTGATATTGTAGTTTGGGACCACACATTGAAAACGTGTTCTGTTGTGGAGATCAGCTGCCCACTTGATGTAAACGTTGTCAGAAAAATACAGGAGAAGGAGGACATCTACGGACCATTGATGAGGAGTTTACAAATCCAGTATCCAAGATACACCTTTAGCTTCATACCCATCATTATTGGTGCTACGGGTTATATACCAACCCGTTTGGACCAAAGTATGACTGAACTTGGATTTGCGGACAAAAAGCGCAGCTCCTTAATTCATAGTCTACAAATGGCTGCGATAGCTGGCACCTTCAAAATTTGCAAAACATTCTTGCGATTCAAGGGATGACAATTTCTTTTCTTTTACAACCTTGCCACCAGGAAGGTGGCCGGTCAAAAAAATATACTCAAAATTAAGAGAAAGAGAAAACATACATACATACATACATACATACATACATACATACATACATACATACATATATGCATGGTGGCTGCTAACTCGTTTTCGAGTACGGCCACTACTTTATATCCATGTAGGAGAACCCCTACAGCTGCGCTGAACGAGTGTGACTTTTTAGTCCAGCCAGCGACTTGAAAACTCTGGTACTAACACTACACTTGTGACAATTATTGAAACATAGTGCTGGGCCCATGGTACCATGTGACGACAAGTGCAGAGAGATTTCCAGATATAAAGCAATGCCTGGGCCGTGAAGCTTTTATAGTGAGCAAAGGCACTGCACAAAGCCAGTCCCACTCTCTTAACCAAGATGATATTCACCAAAAAGAAGAACAAGTCAACATCATTGGATACCATCAGGGTTGCAGGTGCTATATCAGAGTTTTCCTTCTCCTAGAATTCTGCCTTGACAAAGGCTAAGGGGTCATCTCTCCCGGTGATTTTGGATGGCCATTGACACTTGAGAGCTCCTTTGCCCTTTGACAGGTTTTGTTTTTAGTCCTGCAGGATGTCCAAAGTCACCCTCCTCACCAAGAAACCTTGGTGGGGTTGCCAGTTTAGTCGCCAACAACCCGACCATGAGACAGGTTGTACCTACATACATACATACATACATATTTACATTATATACATACATACATATATAAATACGTAAGACATATAGAACTCTATGTATGTAAATCTATGTCCATCAGATTAGAATATGAATATTCCAGTGCTTCCATCATTTGATCTATTCAAATTTAATCGCATACATCTTACTATTCTACAAACACTCATGTGTGTGTGTGCGCGCGTGTGTGTGCGTGTGTGTGTGTGTGTGTGTGTGTGTGTGTGTGTGTGTGTGTGTGTGTGTGTGTGTGTGTGTGTGTGTGTGTGTGTGTGCGTGTGTGTGTGTGTGTGTGTGCGTGTGTGTGTTTGTTTGTGTTTGTGTGTTGGTTCTACTTTGGTTCTCATGACAAGTGATCCACCAGTTGGATCAGAGTTGACTTATGAAATTAACATGCAGATGATTGACCATTATACAGACTCGTCTACCTATAAAACAATCCCGATGGAGATTCCATAAGACACGATGTGGTATGCCGCCGAAGCTTTGAATTATATCTACAAAACATTCTTACAGCTGAAAGGTCCGATGTTATGTGAATTCATGTGTCCTGTTCAAAGACACAGAACCTACCCGGTAATTGAAATGTCAAAATTACAATAGTGAGCCGAACCCTTAAACACTAAGCCCCATTTCTTAAAACCGACTCTTATACACTTGGTCTTTTGAATCATAGGTACAGTCCATTTGATAGAAGAGCACAAGGTATCCGTCAAGAGAATTTCTGTCAATCCCATTGGGTTGATACGACGAAATTTTAAACGACACGAGTTTAAGTCCCAATAAAATGGGAACGAGCCCAGAATGTCGATATGAGGAAATTAACGTCTCATCAGCCCATTCATATATATATATGAATGGACTGCTGATAGGTTAATATATATATAAATATATATATATATATATATATATATATATATAGTATTAAGGATACTATTTATGGTTATGTATATACTAAAACCTTTTATAGTTATATATATTTTAAACCCTAAATAGTGAAAGACAGTAATTTATTACTACCTTATTACCAGTAAGATAAATAGTATATATATATATACTGTATATATATATACTGTATATATATATATACTGTATATATATATACTGTATATATATAGATGGAAAAAATGAAATTTAATTTCCCACTCTTAGTACGGCTGATACTTAAATATAAGTATGTATACGTACATACATATATGTATACAGGCGTACATTAGTATGTACATACATACATGCACACATATATATATATGTACGTATGGGTTTACTGAACATTTATTATAATGCTCGGTTTGTTTGTAAACAAACACCCCGAATTAGTAGCCGTACAGTGTTCGGCAACCATCGTTGCCCTTTTGTTCAGCACTGACTAAGTAACGACGAACTAGTTTCTAGCTTATTAGTTGTCATCAGTATCGTTTACCTTCCTGTCAGTCGATGTGTATACGTTCCTTATGCATATTAATGGCTGAGCAGCCTAGTTTGCATATCGAGTGAGTTAGTCGACCGGGCGTACCGAAAACGATAGATGGAAAAAATGAAATTTCATTTCTCACTCTTAGTACGGCTGATACTTAAATATAAGTATGTATATTTACATACATATATGTATACAGACGTACACTAGTATGTATATACATACATACATACATACATGCACACATGAATGTATGTTTAATTAACATTTAACATTTAATATTCTACCTTAATATTCTACCATACTATTTCATAATAATATCATTATCATTTTAAAGGATTGTAAATAAAACGAGTAAATCAAAGTTGGAATTCCTTTTATTAATATAATCTTCTATACACAATCATACACACCCGTGTATATTTACTTATATATATATATAACAATATATATCAAGAAAGAAGAGTGACATGGTTTGCTGTACAATAAGGCCTTTATTCACATTGCTGACAATTGTTTCTTTGATCTGGAAGGTCTAGAGTTCGCTACTCGCTTGATTTAGCGTCAATCAATCTCCAATACTTTGTTTATAACCAGTCGTTTTCATCAGAGCATGCGAAAATGAAGAAGATACACAAAATTATATCTACGTAGCTCACTCATGATCTCTAACAGATGAACTTAATTCTAAGTACATTATCTTATTACTCCTACACTCCTTGAAATCTTACTTTCCTCTTAAGCTTACCAATATGGCCATATTAAGAATAGGAAGTTTATATGTTCGCGGCCTGGGGGTCACCCTGGAAGCAGGGTCGCCTGCTCAACGCCCTCAGCTCGCTGGAAATGGATGTGATTGCCGTCAGCGAGACCAGAATTTCCGACACGCGCGACTATCAGATCTTCGCATCTGTTAGCAGACCGGGAATGGGGAGTGGGGTGGAAGTGCTGTTTAGGAAAGGACTGGATCTCGAGGTAAGGTCGATCTTCCGGGACCCGGATGGTAAGTTGGTGGTCTTTGATGTGAGCAGTAGCGAAGGTGGTGCCTTTAGACTGCTGGCCGTCGACGCCCCTACATGAGCCGGACGACCGGACTTCTTTAGGCGCCTGGAGACCTTTCTGGGTACGTCTCGCCCTTTACTGTTAGCGGGGGACTGGAATGGCATCTTAGACGCACGCTGGGATTGTGTGGGAGTAGCCGATAGGAGCGGGGGGTGCAAAAGCCTCAAGCACCTACTCAGCCAGTTCCAACTGTCTGACAGATATCGACTAGATTTCCCCAATGTGCCAATGTGGACATGGACCAACCGAATGGGGTCATCTAGATCGTATATAGACAGGATCTTCATTAGGAAAATTGATAGAAATAGTGTGAGCTGCCCACTTTTTAAAATGGTCGCTTTTTCAGATCACAAATTTGTGATCTGTACGGTCGACCTAGATAAAACGCGTAGGTGAGGACCGGGTTACTAGAAGCTGAACATGTCATTTCCGGCACGTAATACTTACAGGGACCGAGTCAACAATTTAGTTAAGCAAAAGTTGACAGGAGGGATCATCAACAACAGATGGTGGGGGGCTCTCAAAAGAGAGATTAGAGTAACTTCGATAGAGTTCAGCAAAGAACAAGCGTTAGAGAAAAATAGAAAGGAGGGGGAGCTGGTAGATAAGTTAGACGAGGCTATTTGTAGTGGCATTGCAACTGACGTGCTAGCGGCGAGAACGGCATTAGACCATTTCTTCAATGCGAAACACGAAGGTTGCATTGTCAGAGCTAAGGCGCGTGCGCTGAGAAACGAGGGAACCAAAGCTGTTCGATGGCCCCGCGTGGCGGAGGCGCAGCGTGGTAATAAAACCACAATTTGGTCTTTGGCGGACCAAGACGGACACGAGATAAGCGATTCCAAGCGGATGTGTGAGGCCTTTCGCCAGCAATTTGCTCGGTTGTTCGGGGAGAGTGGCGAGTCAGAGAGAGTAGCGGATTTCAGTCCCTATCTTGATTATCGACGCTGAGCGCTCCGAAAGGCCAATTACTTCAGCCGAAATTCAGGACGCCTTTGTCGGCTGCATAAGGCGCAAGTCATCTGGTTTGGATGGCCTGCCCTACGAGCTTTACGTAAATATGCCAGACTTGTTCTCCGAACTCCTCGAAGCACTTTACTGCAACTGGCAGCAGAATGGGAGTATTCCCAGTTCTGTGAGCAGGGGAGTGGTGACGCTGATAAGGAAAGACGAGAACAAGAGGGATACATTAGACAACTTCAGGCCCATAACTCTGCTCAACACAGAGTTTAAGATTTTGGCCAAGGTGTTAGCAAAGAGACTGGCGCTTGACGTCGAGGATTTGGTTGGGGAGGCGCAAACTTGCGCAAACACAGCCAGGTCCATACACGACAATCTCCAACTCATGCGATACATCATAGAGTGGGTGGGGTGTAAACCTGGCTTCGGTGGGGCACTGATCAATTTAGATCAATCGAAAGCATTCGATAGGGTCGACCATCGGTATCTGGAGTTTGTCCTCAAAGCAGATGGCTTCGGCCCTGTCTTCAGAAGCTGGATCGCTGCAATGCCCAGCGGCACACGCTCGGTGGTCAAGGTTAATGGCCACCCCTCGGAACCATTTCGGCTCTCCCGATCGGTCTGTCAAGGGTGCCCTCTCTCTTCCCTTCTGTACGTATTGACTCTCGAGCCTTTACTGCGGAAACTGGAGCTGTTGCAGGGCATCCCGCTCGAACCGGGATGTGGAAAGGCGGTGTCGGCTTATGCAGACGACATCACCGTGATGGTGTCGAATACCTCAGAAATCGAGGTGGTCGGCACCTTATTGAAGGAATATGAAAGGTTGACAGGAGCCAAACTTAACCCGGAAAAGTCGGTGGGCTTGCAGCTCGGAACCGGGTGAGCTACGCCCATGCCGTCCAACAGCGTCGTGGGGCGCTGGACGGACAGACCGGTAAAGTTGCTCGGGGTTTGATTCGGACCAGACTACCAGGTGGAAAAGAATTGGGACGAGGTAACGAACAGAGTAGCCAGTCTCCCCCAAAAATGGGCTGGGAGGAAGCTATCACTGAAAGGTCGCGCGGAGGTGGCGAATGCGTACATCGCGTCCGTCATCTACTACCGCCTAACCGTCGTGCCTTGCCCCCGTCCGCACCTCGTCAAGTTGGAACGTCTCCTCTTCAAATTCTTGTGGAGAGGACAAGTTCCGTTGGTGAGGCGGTCCATCTGCTGCCATGACCCTCTACGCGGAGGGCTGGGCATGCCGTGGCTAATGATGCGCAGACATGCGTTGAGGCTGCGACATCTCCAGATATTCTGCCTCAACGGTGAACAGGTGTGGTCTCCGTTTATCAGACGGGCCTTTCCGCAGCTCATTTCTTTGACTGAGCTCCAGTCCTAGGTCAAGAAGAGACCGAGACTGGGTTACTGGCACCTGAAATGTTGCCAGGAACTCACTGCCCTCTACCAAGCGGGCAATGCGATCAGTGGAACTTCCACTCTCGAGTTCTATAGAGGATTAGTGGTGGGCAAGTGCGATGACTCACTCGGAGAAGCTTTGGGCCTCGACGAAGTCGAACTGACCAGTCTGTACCGGAGGACTTTTGAGCCGGGGACGATGGACAATTTCCAGAAATCCCTCGCTTGGCAGTGCTACCGGGGTGGGGGGCACTGCCGGTTCGGGATAAACTCTACAGGCACGGAAGTGCTGTCAGACGGACCTGCCCAAGATGCACACATAACGACGAAACCGTTCTGCACGCACTTGTCCAATGTCCGTGCATTACTGACTTGTGGAGTTATGTCGAACAGCTACTGTCGCGTGTGGAACGAATCCGGCTATCGGCCGAGTCAATAGTGAAGATCGACCCGCCGCCTTCCTTAGGTCAGGAAGAGCAGGACATTTTCCTCTGTCTGGTGGCAGTTGCGAAAGAGGTTATATGGTGGACCAGGTTAAAAGGACTGAAGACAGACACTTTTCTCTTCGGCCAATGCCTCATCAACTTCTTCAAGTTTCACCTGGAAAGGAAGGTGAGGGTGGAGAGAGAAGTGCTGCCCCCCAGTACATTTGCTAAAAGGTGGGTGAATGTGGCGGGAATGGCTCGTGTGAATGGGCTTACTCTGACCATGTGCCTATAGGCTAGCTAACTTGAGGAGAGGGGTACTCTCCCTGGGTGCCCTAGAAGCGCAGGGTGGTTCAGGATTGGTGGGGTACCCGAGTCACCCGATTGTTAAATTAGTCTTGCCATTGTGCACTTTTACTCGACCTTATTGTAAACCCCCACTGTCCCTGTCTTTGTATTGTCCCTTACATGTTGGCACTTGTGGTTAATAAATGAAATCATTATTATTATGATCATCTCAATGTATCCCTAATATTATTCATCATGTTCTCTATATCTACCATGCATATTTTACTATTTTATTATCTTTATTATCTTTATTATTGTCGTCATTATTGTCTTATTTATACACGATTTGTTATTGATGTTGTGAAAACCAAACCCCCATAATTCCAACTAACAATCCCAACTTTCAGAATAGGCCACTTAAATGACAAATCTACAACTCCACTTAACACCACATAAAAAACTATCATTTTCACTAAATTAATACAAAGAACATGTTTATCTGTCAAACAATAAATACATCTCCGGTTTATTGCCAGCGTGCCCTCATACCCACAGCAAAGTATATACCTCATAAATCCTGACTCCATGTACATTTTATCGTCACCACCTTAACACTACATCTAATGTACTCTATAGCAGTTTTCACATGTCAATTTCATACATATGTATCATATCAGTTCGTTTAACATGCTAGATTCATCATTATACTCTATTTCTTACTTATATTGATGTTATCATTTTAACTATTCACTCTCTAGTTATTTTATTATTGATATTATTGTTCCGGTTTAATACCACGCCTCTATAAAAGCGATGCCTTGTGTATCTTCTTCATTTTCGCGTGCTCTGATGAAAACGACTGGTTATAAACAAAGTATTGGATATCGATTGACTCAAAATCAGGCGAGTAGCGAACTCTAGACCTACCAGATCAAAGAAACAATTGTCAGCAATGTGAATAAAGCCCTTATTGTATACCAAACCATGACACTCTTCTTTCTTGAATTATTATTACTCCAAGTATAAACTACATACAAATCACCGTCAATTCGCAGCATCACTATGGAAACGTCTTGTTGATTCAAACTAAGCCACACGTTAATACTATCCACTATACGGAGTACTCTAACTGAACTACATCTAAGTGGACAGCCTATAACGATAACCTGTTATCCCATATATATATATATATATATATATATATATATATATATATATATATATATAACGAAGGAAATGTGGTAAGGAACCAGGTGGACCATAACGCACCAAAGTACTCAATACTTAGGGTAGTAGAGTGGGTAATAGGAACGAGTAGGACCCCGACGGCTGAGCTCAAGCCGTTTCGACGGCTAATTCTGAACTAAATGAAAATTTTTATCCTGGTATATGAATAGCCGAGCTTCTCAGGGGGTAATTCCATATATGGTAAAAGTGATTGTCACAAGGATTGGTCAAAAGTTTGTTGTTGAGACATAATAATTCTATCATGGCAATTTGTGGTGGGAAGGGGTAGCTGAACCTGCCAGTAGAAGAAAGAGGGAGAGGGGGTAGAGGAAACCCAGTCGTGCGTTGATAGTGCCAACTACAGCTGGGCAGGAGGTCAAATAAGATACTAGGGAGGGGGAGGGGGAGGAAGTCGAAACAATAAGTAAAACAATATGGTGTAAATATATAGAAAAATACCGAGACTGTTAAAAAACAATTAAATGTAAAAAAAAAACAAAAAAACAATTTCTGGTTACTATAACCTAAGGACAGCTATCAAGTCTCTCACTGGTACTGCTAGACTAAAGAAAGGTTTACTAGATTTTCCGTATCAATTTTTACATATAATTTCGTACGAGCATTTATGTAGTTTGCACTAGAATTTTTGTATCGTGGCGGCACCCTTAGAGATAGTATTAGTATTCTTTTTCGGGATTCTGAATTATTATTTCGTATTAGTTTTTTTTTTTGCACTGGGTGGTTGCTGGCCTTGTACATTGGGTAGAAACCTTTATTTCGTACTGTTCTCGGGACTCTGATTTATTATTTCGTGGTAGTTTCTTTAGTATTTTGGCCCCCGCACTTGTTGACCCGTCACCGTAAGATATATTCGGTTGTTTACTTATACCTCTTAAAAGGGTCTCATTATAATTCCGTCCCACCTATAAAAATGTTCATTTAGTCCAGAATTAGCCGTCGAAACGGCTTGAGCTCAGCCGTCGGGGTCCTACTCGTTCCTATATATATATATATATATATATATATATATATATATATATATGTGTGTGTGTGTGTGTGTGTGTGTGTGTGTGTGTGTGTGTGTGTGTGTGTGTGTGTGTGTGTGTGTGTGTGTGTGTGTGTGTGTGCCTGTGTGTGTGTGTGTGTGTGTGTATATATGTGTGTGTGTATGTGATTGTGTGTGGCTGAGTGGTTAGAGAATTGGATTCGCAATCGTGAGGTTGTGAGTTCGATTCTCGAACCAGATGATGCGTTATGTCCTTGGGCAAGACACTTTATTTCACGTTGCTCGTTCTACCTGGAGTTGCAACCAATAGAGAGTATTAACAATTGGAAAGACAAACGGAAACATTGTTTCCTCGGTCCGATTTGACGAATGTCGATCGACTTATATATATATATGTATATATATATTCCGACATATATTCCCATATGTACATATACTGAACTCTTCTTTACGCGTATTTATTCGCTGTACTGATAATTAAATGATTTGTTTCTATTTTATGTACTCGTAGTTTCTCTTTCTTCATACATTCTTTTTTATTTGTTATATTATTCATTATATAAATCTGCTATTTAAAGATGAAGTGGTTTCGACAGTTGTCAATCGAGAAACATACACCTACACACATACATACATAAATATATGCATACATACATACACACTTACACACACACACATACACACACACACATTCATATATATATATATAGGAGGATGTTCAAGACCTCGACGGCAGAGCTCAAGCCGTCGGCGTCTTGAACATTTTCCTATTACCCACTCTACTACTCTAAGTATTGAGTACTCTGGTGCGTTATGGTCCACCTGGTTCGTTACCACACTTCCTTCGTTATCTATATATATAATTGTTTCTACTTTTGACACAAGGCAACAATTATCCCAGTGCATTACTGGTACTTTATTTTATCGACCCCGTAAGGATGAAAGGCAAAGTTAACCTGGGTGAGATTTGAACTCAGACAATAAACGGGCGTAACTCTATGCTGCAAAGCATGGCGTCCGACCCAATTCAATGCTAGTCGGTCAGCAAATGACAGGAACATTGTCAGATTGGCTGGGATTGGTGGTAATGTTAATTATAGCTGCATGATTTCACTAATATGGGGCACTCGGACATAAGAAAAATATTAGGAGTTAATTATGATAAGGGGTTAGATAAAATTGATTTCAACCTCGTTATTTACAATTTGCTGAACAAATGCATTTGGAGCACACGCTTGTATGTGCAACAGGGTTTGTATATTGCATCATATACGAAATCTTCATGTATAATATATAGTGGAGCTCTCCCTCAGTTGCTTAGAAAAGCAGTGACATGATCACGCTGTTTAAAATTCATAGCGAGGCTATTATATATGAATATTTCGTATGTAATTCCATATGCAACCCAAGTCTACACATAACTATACACGCCCACACAGACATACAAACACACACATACACACACTCACACGCACACACACTCAGACACACATATATACAAGGACAATTTGTTGAGCCTTCATTACGTTTCTTGATGGGTGACATGCGTTTCGCTACTGAGCAGCTCAATGTTCGATCTGTATCGCACTGGCCCTACTCTGGAATAGAAAGGTCGTCGGAACTTTGCTGTGGTAATGACAGAATGAACATATATATTGATATATATATATATATGTTCATTCTGTCATATATATACAGGGATAAAAGTTGAAATCCAAAATGAAACTGGAGTCTTTTTTTTTTTAAATATATTTATATGGTTCCTTTAGCGGTTTCGCAGGTCTTGTGGTTTTCAAAAGTAGAATTGAGATGGAGGGGTTGTGGTTTTTCTCACATGTGAGAAAAACCACAAACCCGGTAAAGGAACCAAATAAGTATATTTAAAAAAAAAAAGTCTCCAGTTGCATTTTGGATTTCATCTGTTTTCCTTATACTTTTACTCGTGTAGGACACCTCATTTTTTTTTCATTTCGTGAAAAAACCTCACTTTCTAATATATATATATATATATATATATATATATATATATATATATATATATATATATATATATATATATATATATATATATATATATGGTACAAATATTACTAGTTAAGTCAAGTAAGATCTCTTTATTCCACTTATTGCGTAAGGATAGTAGAGTGTAGATGCTATTACATGATAGGATGCTCAACTGTAATGATTATTCACACATATGCACACACAAATACCTACACAAGCATACACACACCCCCAGGAAATACGTATATATGCAAATAGAAGTACGTAATATGACGGTGGCAGCCTTATTGTGTGTGTCTCATCCCTCCCTGTCAGTAGTATAGGTTTGTTTAGTTATTCATAGGTATGTGTTTGGAGGGATAGTTCCGAAGGACGTGATTACTGTGTTTACATTATGTCAAGTGGGATATGCATAGCGTTGGATTGAAATTAATTTGTTTGCCTCTATAATTATGGTATTTATCATTTGTTATATATACGTATATATATATATATTTGTGTGTGTGTGTGTGTGTGTGTGTGTGTGTGTGTGTGTGTGTGTGTGTGTGTGTGTGTGTGTGTGTGTGTGTGTGTGTGTGTGTGTGTGTGTGTGGTGGGAGGTATGTGGGTGTTTTTCTCTTTGTGCGTATGCACACACACACTAACACAAACACACACTGACACACATACTCACACTCACACACAAACACACGTGCACTCTCTCTCACACACACACACGCTCATATATATATATATATATATATATATATATATATATATATATATATATATATATATATATATATATATATATATATATATCAGAAAGTTTGACATCGGAAAAAATGCTTTCTTACAATATAATTGCACAAGAAAATCATTAATAATAATTATAGATTACAACGCGAGCAACCTGTACCATTTCGTAAAGGTGCTGGTTAATCCACTGATGTCAGATATTGATAATAAAGCTTTATAGATTATAGGTTTAATGTGATGGCTTTCATAGAACATACTTAATCCTTTTGTTTCCATTTACCAGTCTCTAATCTGTAGTAAGATTTACAATGCTATAATAATGATTACCCAAAAGACGATTTTTATAGCTGCTCCAGTATTGATCACCGTAACAGATTCTTAAAGCTATGGCAACGATGGTAATAATAATCATTACGACTACAACGTTGATGATGACGACGACGACGACGATGATGGTGGTGGTAGTGGTGGTGTTTGTGATGTTGGCAGTGATGATGGTGATGTTAAAGATGACGACAACGACGTTGATGCAGATGATAAAAATACAAGAAAACACTTGTAGAAAGACACTATCACATAAACAAACACATATATTTTATAAGTATGTATGTGTATGTATGTATGTATGTATGTATGTATGTATGTATGTATGTATGTATGTATGTATGTATGTATGTATGTATGTATGAACTGATGTATGCATATATGTATGTGTGTATATGTGCATGTGTGCATGTGCTTATGTATGTAAGTATATATATATACATACGTATGTATGTATATATAATACATGTATGTAAATTAAGTATGTATGAATGAGTACATGTATGCCTGTTTGTATATATGTATATATGTTTGATGAATGTACACATATATTTGTACACATATATTTGTACACATATATATGTACACATAAACTAAGCCTAGCTCTAACATCTGCAGGATTCATAGCCATTGTACTTATAGTATAACTGAATATGAAAAAGACACTCGTGAATTTCATTATGGGAGATGATTAATCGCGACTTAGACACCTACACACTTGGCAGGTAGTTCTTATTTTACAACTCATAAAGAGGGTGAGACTACTGAGATCGGCCCTAAAATTTACATTTATCACTCTGAAAAATCTGACCAACTGGTTGTGTTCACTACTAAGCAATAAATACTGTACATTGTTGAAGTCTTTGTATCAAGGATAGGGCATCTAGATTCACCCAAATCAGTGTAGCAGGCTCTCCTCGAGCAGAATTTAACTGAAATTATATTTTGCCTGAGGTAAGAAACCTTTCAAATCGGTGCGTGAAGAAGATTCAGAGGAAAGAATATAACTTTCGCATTACTCTTTGAAAAGAGCTACATCTGCAAGAAAGCCTTGATCTCGTTATATATATGTATATGCATACATTAAACACCCACCTGTTTATAAATACATACACGCTTCTATGCGCGTGGACACACACATTCTGACTCTCACTCACACATACACTCACAGACGCGCTTATATATGTGGATAATGAGATTTCTACCTGCGACAATGTATTCATGTAAAATCCGTACGTTCTGCGTTTGCTTCGATCTCATATGCCTCTTCACATTTATTATAGATAAGGAATTTCAGCTTCTTCCCAATAAAAATATCAGAATTAATTTAAACCACAAAAAAATATTTATGTATGAAGGCGGAGACTTCATTTTCTGATTTAAAATTTCGCCTGGGAGCTAAATCTTTTATCGGTCTATTCGGGTCCATGAAAACCTGAGTAAGGAATCTTCCTAAACCTCAAGTTGACTCTAGACTAGTGTCTTGCAAATGTTAGGCCCAACATCTTTTAAAAGCCGTTGCACTGACCACTAATTGGTAAACTTAGCGTGTTACATATTTTAACACTCCCAACTGTCATTGGATACATTTCGACTAATCTTCAATAATATATGTCAACAGTCTCTGGCCAAATTATTCCCTTCCTCCGTCTTTCTCTAGGGTCATAAAATCAATAATAGGTACAACATGAAGTTAAGAACTATAGAATATCCAAAGTAATGGAAAGATTGACCGATAAGCTATATGTACTATAATGCTCGGAGTAAGAGTCAAGTGATATCTATATACATGTAGCTGTGTAGACATGTAGGAGCGGGATTACACGCACCCACCACCACGTATATCTGTGCAATCTACAAGGATATAGTGGACACATTGCTTGATAGCTTTCATCTTTTCGGCTACAACATGAGCATAACGATTCATTTTCACAAGAGCTATCTCGATGAATTACTTGCTAATCTTGGAGATGTGAACAATGAGCATGGCTAGCGCTTCCATCAAGATATCAATGTTATGGAGGAGATGTAAACAATTATTACTATTCGAAAAACTCAGATTTTGATTTCGTGTATTCAGGCATATAGAGCGACAAAACTATTCGTTATATA
>OZ024743.1:231722441-231727441 GCA_964016885.1 Eledone cirrhosa | reverse complement strand
CAAAATATACCGAGAGAGAGATCAAAACCAACGACCTGATATTTTAGTCATATACAACAAAGTAAAATTGTCTTCTAATTGATGGACCAATCTCCACAGACGACCATATATCTATGAAGGAAATGGAGACATTATACAAATATAAAAAACTTGCGGTAGACATAACTCGAATGTAGGTGATGGAAACAGTATCAATATTATAATAAAAGATCCATGACCGAAACCCCATGACACACAAATCTATGCAGCATACAGAAAATGACCCTATTAGGCATTGCATACATATTACGTAGAAAACTCTCTATACAACAGAAACAACACCGTAAAAAACCACACTCTACATATCCAACGCTCGACAATGCATTGACAATGCATAATAGATATAAGAATAAGGGGCAAAAAGACCCTTTGATTCCGAATGACCATGGGATTTGCACCTAGAAAGTTCCCCCCACCGCCGAGGCACAGGCCCGAGCAAGGTTGTTTGTTGTAGACCAGCAGTCGCCTATGCATACCACTCTCCTCACCCACTCCACGCCACAGATGATGTCGGACGGAAAGACAAAGTTCGTTACAGCTTGGCAACTCATCTCTACAGCTGAGTGAACTAGAACAACCTGAAGTATAGTGTCTTGCTCAAGAATACAGCACAAAGCTCGGTCCGAGAATCGAATTCACAACCTCATATATATAAGAATAATGATGGTAATAATAAATCAAATTACCAGAATACAAAATATACTTATGCACCAAAATGGAATGCCATTCCCGAAACGCACATCAATGCTCATAAAATATCAGTTATATATGCAGTGACTATCACATATGACATAAACCAGAATAAAATGACAGGTAATCAATTAAAAATCAGACATAATGTTCATAGTACATTTGAAATATTACAAAGTAGATTTGGCATGAACATTTTGATACATAAATTGCTTGGAAAGCAATATTTCAGCTCACAATATACGTGAGTATCTTTTAGATAAAGCAAGAGTCTATACACCGTGGATTCTCAAATACGAAGCATTTAGCTCCCAGGCGAGGAATTTTAACTAAGGTAAGAATTGGGGAGACATTTTAGTCGGAGCGGAGTCCAAATTGTGATAGAATAGTATTCATTGAGTTCATCATCATCTTCGTTTAAAGTCCATTTTCCACGCTAGCATGGGTTATACAGCTGTTCCATTATAGACAAGGTGGATCAGGTGACCGTGTCTTGCTCATATAGAACTGTTTCTGGCTAGGTTTCAACAGCTAGATGCCCTTACGACAACCACATATACAATGTGTACTGGGTGCTTTTTGTCGTGACTCCTACACGACCACCTTACAGTGTGACTGGGTGCTTTTTGTTATTACACCTACACGACAACTTCATAACGACCAGTTCATAAATGAAATACTAATATACTCAACTAAAACGTTTATCACGAATTAACAGTGCATAAGAAAGATTAACTGAGTAATTTAGTAATTTTCTATAATACATTCATATATTGATTAACCATCGAAATATAACGTTGAACAATTTCTAGATTACAATTCGAAAAGGGGAGGAATTGTAGTAACTTGGGATCTGTGTGCATCTATCTCACAATCAAGTTCTCAATTTATATATCTTTCTAACTATCGATGAGAACTGACTAGCTAGCTAGCTAGATAGATAGAGATATCAATAGAGGCAGAGACACAGACAATCAATATAATCACTTATAATGGCCATTTATCCAACGATTGTTTGTGATGTTCGGTACAAAAACTTTTATGGTGTGTCACACAAGGTTTTTCTGTTGTGGTTAATTAATCTCCGAACAGTTCGTACAGTTAAAATAATATCGAACATAAAATACGTTAGCACCTTATTTCATTTAACACGTATGGAAACGTAGAGAACGGAATCAAAGGAACCTGTTGCAAAGACAATAGCAATATAAACAACGATATATGAAAGGAAAAAATAGAAACTCCCCACACCATTCAGGTGCTGTTTTTATAAATACATGTATACATACATACAACATACACACATATACGCGCATATATATGTATGTATGTGTGTGTATATATATATATATATATATATATAAAGGTTTACATATACCTAAATTTATATATGTTACAACCGGTCACTTTTTAGCTCTATGAAGAATTAATAAATTAAATACTCAGAGCAATATATTATTATAAATCATGTCTACAGAATTATTAGATAAACAAAATATATACTCCATTTCCTCTGCCAAACAGCCAATCACATTCTTTCCAACTTGACCACGGCCATAGTGTGATTCTTAGCCATTTTTGAATCCAATTTTGGCGCGATCGGCTTGGAATACTAAGTGTCTATTTTTGAGTTTATCTCCTGATGATTCCGAACTCAATGGATTTCCTATTAATAGGATATCTAAAAATACGGATGAAACCATGGTAGAGATGGTTACGGTATGTACACAGTTCTTCTATGTTTGATTTTACACCGTATGGCATATGGTTAATTATGTACTTGGTCGATTTATGCATGCTGTCGAAATGTTGGATAAATAACCTGCTGTGGATAACGCGAAGAAGCCACTCTCGTTTATTTGTCGGAGATTTCTTCATAGGAGCTTTTATCCTTATGGCTTAGTATAATTGATTTTTTATATGGTTGATTGTGCTGTTTGGCAGAGGAAATGGAGTATATATTTTGTTTATCTGTTTATCTAATAATTCTGTAGACATGATTTATAATAATTATATATATATATATATATATATATATATATATATATATATATATATATATATATATATATATATATATATATACACGTGTTATGTGTGTTTATTGAGTGTAACGATGATTTTTATGTATACTTATATACTGTTATCTTAATCTTTTCAGGTCGTGTCATCAATGCAGCAAGAAATACAAACCTCCTGTATGACTGATATTATTACAAAGCCTCTGTTGCTTCTCTCCATTTAAAGATAAGTTAGCTGAGTCTCATGTCTATATGGAATATATATGTGACTTGTTGAAGATGGAACTGAATAACTTCATCACTATTTTCAACCAATGAAATATACGTCATCATAAGAAAAATGAATTTAATATACTAGGAATCCTAGCATTACATTTCTGACGCAAATCGTTCACTTTTGTTACTATTGTAGCAATATGCGAGTTCAATTCACTTGAATGAGTGAGATGATAAAACAGTCGACAATTACTAACCGATGGACACTCTACAAACTCTATCTGGCTGATGGAAATAGCAACTCAATTGCTATTCTTTCACACGTGACATTTTAAAAAGAGAAATGGCACACTGAATACCGTGCATCATAACATAGAAAACATAGTATGGCCTACGGCTAGATCGCCTTTGATCATATTGTTCTTCGATCAGGCATGATCTACGGCTAAGCAACAACTTTCTGGAAATATTCGTACAGCTACTTCAACTGAATCAGAAAGCAACATTATGTTGGAATTTTGTAATCTGTATGTTTAAAGTTAACAAAATTATGCATTGTATTTATCTACGCAATATACAGTTAGAATTTTGATATTGTATTATATCATAAAAACTAATCGATAATGGATTACCCTATACTATTGAACAGTAAAAACACAATTTCTGTTGATAAACCAGAGCAAGATGACAGTCACAATACGAATGCTGTGACGTTCTGGATCTGGTTTGGTGGTTTTCTCTTGTTCCTTGGAATATCGGGTAACATAATTTCAATCTACATTCTCACAAGACCATCTATGAAAGTACAAAAACTCAATATATATCTCTTATCTCAACTCATTGTTGACATGGGGGCAGTCATATGTGTCTTGTTACGTAAATGGCTAGTATACGCCTTTGGAACTGATGTCACAAAAATGAATGAATTCGTTTGTAAAACAGGTCAGTTCTTCACTGAATTTTTCGTAGATTGTGCATCCTGGAATTTAGTTCTTATGTCTCTCGAAAAGATGATGTTTGTGACTAAACCCCTAAGCAGCCACATACAAAACCGCCCTCGCACAAGCTTAGTAAAAATAACAGTGACTTTTCTTATACTCGCAGCATATGATTCCCATTTCCTCGTTGGTATGGGAGACACGATACAACAGAAGCAACAACTACCACTCCATAAAAGTGAGAATTATTCCAACAATCGCAAAAGTATAGTCGAATCAAAAAACAACATAAGTTTGGATTTTCATAATGAATCACCAATATTTCAAATAACCAAGTGCACGTTGATTTCTGAAGGCTATCGCAATTTCGTTGAATATTTTGATAACTGGCTTCGTATATTCCTGCACAGCATAATTCCATCAATCATTATGATGGTATGTAATGTACTTATTATACGCACAATACTCTCTAGACCTTTGTTATGCCAAAGAAGTAGTTTAGATTCTCGAAGACGTCGGATATCTGCTAATACCAGAATGGTTGTCTATAATAACCTATTTTTCTTTCTAACCTGTACACCAGTCTCGGTAAATATATTATACGATGTCTCCCATGACGGTTATAAATCGTCGAAAACATTTTTATACCTTCGTCTCTTTTCCTTAACTCATCACAGTGTGAATTTCCTCCTTTATATGGTTACAAGTAAACAATTTCGCGATGAATTTTTCGCAATATTTCGCTGTTTCTCCCATTGTAAATACAAAAATATTGTTAAACTTAAAACTAAAACTTTTGGCAAACAGGAAATAAGTTTCATTTCCAAAGAACTCCCACTGAAATACTTTCAAAAATATTTTAACAAAAAACAGCACAACATGAAAACATAATGAAAGATTGACCTTAAGTATTACTACTACTAATAATGGTTTCTTATATGGGCACAAGGCGAGCAATTTTGGGAGAGGGAAAAGTTCATTAAATCGACCCCAGTGCGTGACTGGTACTTTATTTTATCGACCTCGTAAGGATGAAAGGCAAAGTTAACCTCTGCGGGATTTGAACTCAGAATAATAATAATGATTTCTACTTTAG
>OZ024743.1:231654941-231709941 GCA_964016885.1 Eledone cirrhosa | reverse complement strand
TATATATATGTATATATATATATATATATATATATATATATATATATATTTATATATATATATATATATATATATATATATATATATATATATATATATATATATATATATATATATATATATATATATATATTTATATATATATATATATATATATATGTGTATATATATATATATATACATATATAAATGCAATCTGAGTTTTTCCAATATTAATAAGAACATTCGATTCGTTTGCAATTATGCAAACAAGACTCATTCTTATAGCCATGTCAGAAGAATAAACTCTACATTTATTGTATTCATCCATGTAGAGCGAACATTTTCTTATATTTATTTGAATGTGGCAAAGCAGGCCATTTATCGCACGTATACAGGAAACCCACCGGCCAGTCTGCTGATATTCAAAAAACTCAGATTACATGTATTGTATTCAGCCATGTAGAGCGAACCTTTACTTTTTTATTATATATATATATATATATATATATGTAGATAAATCTACCAAAATATACGGTAGTATCCAATCCGTATGATGAACTCAATATAATCCAAATATCATGAAAAGAGAAGATGTATTCAACATTTATTTCGATGAAAAACACACGAAAACAGAATCAATATAAATTAATAAAAATAATGAATAAAAACAAAGTAGCAGTTCCTTATATTAAACAATTCATCATTTTACGATCGTTTCTAGGATATATATGTGTGTGTCGCTATGTATATCATATAGATCTATGTAAAAGTTTTACAAACTATCAGAGGGAATATACATACCTACACATATATGTGCTGTCTTCAAAAATAATATGTGAAGACAGCATATATATATGTAGGTATGTATATTCCCTCTGACAGTTTGTAAAACTTTTGCATAGATATATATGATATACATACCAACACAAACATATATATCCTAGAAACGATCGTAAAATGATGATTTTTTTAATATAAGGAACTGTTTCTTTGTTTTTATTCATTATTTTTATTAAGTTATATATATATATATATATATATATATATATATATATATATATATATATATATATATATATATATACTTTTATATATATATATATATATATATATATAACGAAGGAAATGTGGTAAGGAACCAGGTGGACCATAACGCACCAAAGTACTCAATACTTGAGGTAGTAGAGTGGGTAATAGGAACCAGTAAGACCCCGACAGCTGAGCGCAAGCCGTTTCGACGGCTAATTCTGGACTAAATGAAAATTTATCCTGGTATTTAAATAGCCGATCTTCTCAAGGGGTAATTCCATATATGGTCAAAGTGATTGTCAAAAATCAGTAGTAATTCTGTGGTTGCAAATTAGTAGGGGAGATGGTGGCTAAACCTGCCAGTAGGAGAAAGAGGGGAGGGGGTGGAGTAGACCCAATCAAGCGTTGGTAGTGCCAGCTACAGCTGGGCATGAGGTCAAAGAAGATACAGGGGAGGGGGAGGGGGAGGAAGTCGGAACGGTAGGTAGAACAATGGGGGGTAGAAATAGGAAAGAAAAAATACTGAGAGTGAAGAAAAGCAAATAAGTGTAAAGAAAAAAGTAAAGTAAATTAAATTCTACGACCTAGGTGTCAGGCTATTGTTAGGCTAGAATAAAATAAAGAAAGAAAGAAAGAAGTAAATAAATAAATAAATAAATAAATAAATAACGAAATAAGTAAAAGAACTAGGTGGGACGGATAAGGCAAGGACCCTTTTAAGAGGTATAAGTACGTAAATGATACGGTGACGGGTCAACAAAAGGGGCCAAAATACTAAAGAGACTACCACGAAATAAACAATAAAGGCTTCCATCCCGGGCCCGCAACGACCCAGTGCATCAAAGTGAACTTGTACGAGATAATAATTCTGAGTCCCGAGAAAAATATATACTAATGCTAACTCTAAAAGATCTAAAACAAGCTACATGAAGGTTCGTACGAAATAAAGGTAGAATACGGAGAAATAAATTCAGAATCCACCCCGCCCAGAAGAAAAGCGAAGCAAGAAATACTGAAACGAAAAAATAAGGCATAAGTGCCACTAAGAAATATAGAGGGCACAGAGAATAGTGGGAGCGGTCGGAAAAAGGGGGCAAGTATCCGGGGTCTAAGCCAACTGCTATAAAGGGCGGAGTCTGCCAAATCTATCATAGACTAGGGGAGGGGGTGGTGGGGGTACTAAGGCTACATGGGGCCAAAGGGCAGCCTCGGGTGGGCGAGAAAAGACGCCGACAAAGGAGCTGGGGTAGAAGGACAAGGGAGAGAGGGGGGAAGGAAATAAAGGAAGCGATAAAAGAATACAAAGAAGATCTTACGTCTTCCTTGGCAAGCAGGGGTAACCCATTGCAAAATCGGCAAGTGGGGTGTTATAGCCCTAGTCTACCCCCCCGGGTCATTATGGGGTTTGAGGGCGAGGTAAGTCCTACGCAATCTATGTTTACATGCAGTAACCAGTTCATCTTTCTTGTTTAGGAGTTGGTCCGTCGAAAACAGCATTTATATTTATATATATATATATATATAAATATATATATATAAATATATATATATATATATATATATAAATATATATATATATATACCTTTTAATGAACACGTCTGTTTTCTGTATCAGGAGTTTTAGGTATGTTTTCCTGCTTGGTACGGGTATGTTCTTTGTAGAAATATTCAGATGTTTCTGCATGATGAAATTGTCTACAAATGTAAGGTTGTAACACCCACGTCCCATAGGGCCTACATAGGGTTAACCGCCAATAGTTTAAAGCAGCGTCTTTACATGCATACCCATTCTTTTCGTTACCCTCTAAGAAGGAATATGACGTCACTTTCAGCTTATAGTTGGAGTCTAAAAGACAACCACACACAATATAAGTTACACTGGGAGATCCTAGCTAGGGCTATATCGTATAACGGAAATAAAAGACCTTGTGACCTCTGCGCCGCTGAGGCCCTGTAAATATTCTACGCCACAGACCACATCTTAAACAAAAAATCTGAGGCAATTTCGGCTTGTAAACATAAATTGCACAAAACTTTCCTGTATTACAGCCCCACGTTATACCCTAACGGATAGTACGATCTATACGTGGATATTTTACGTCTTGATGTGGGAGCTAAGTATATGTTTTGTTTATTCCTTTACTTATTTGCATAGGTAAGTATATATTACCCGTATGTTTTGTGAAGGTACGTATACCTTCTCGTACGTATATTTGATTCTTATGGCGTATAATTTTATATTTCTGGTACATAGGGTTTGGCTATGTGTATACGGGAGTTTTACGTCTGTGTGAGTATGCAGGTTCGTACGTATGGTGGGTGTGTGTATATGTGTACTTCTTGTTTTAGTTGACTTACGTCTCCGAAAATTCGTGTATTTATATGTAGGTATGTGTGTGCGCTTGTTATATACGTATTTATTTATTCTTATACGTTTATATAATTATTTATTTATTTGTATACACGCATACACACACACACATATTTATATGTGCGTGGTTTTGTATACCTATGGTAAGGTTTTGCGTATGCTTGTGTATCTACGTATTTGTTTGCGTGTATGTATTTATTTATTTCTATTACTTCTGTATTGTATTTATTTACTTTGTTCTTAACTCTCTAGCGGAGATTCATTTGGTCTCCTAGTTAGAGTTTTAGTCTACGACTTCTGCTATACCATTTACGTGGTTTTGTCTTGGCGTGCTATTGTTCTCCACGATCCACATATGACGTGTTATCTTCGTTTTTTCGTTCATTGCCAGAGAAAGTCTCTATGCACCACTTAAGAGAACATTAGTCTCCGACCTCTTTTATACCATAAACGTGGTTCTGTCTTTGCGCGTAATTGTTTTTCACCGCTCCTATTAATGACGTATTATTCGTTTTTTCCCGTTGTTTGCCAGCGAACGTTTCCACGAACCAAAGTATCGTCTTCATGTCTTCCTCCGGTTGCAACGTTTTTTGAAATATCCAGTTCTGCGTTTACAGATTGACTTTGTTAGTTTCAGAAGATCCCGTTAAGGGTGAAAGCAGCGATTCTTTGCTTAAACTTTAATCAGTTATTTTAATAAATATTTGCTCTACGGTTCTTATATATTTGATATATATTTATCCTTATCGAGCCCTCTTTGGATTTTAGTCTTCAAATTTATTATTATTACTATATATATATATATATATATATATATATATATATATATATATATATATATATATATAAATATATATATAAATGTAAGTATGTATGTATACGTACATACATATATTTATACAGACGTACAGTAGCATGCATATACATATACATATATACATACATACTTACATTTAAGTAAGTGCCGTACTAAGAGTGAGAAATGAAATTTCGTTTTCATTTTATTACAAATATATATATATATATATATATATATATATATATATATATATATATATATATATATATATATATATATATATATATATATAAATATATATATAAATATATATATATATGAATATATATATATATATATAAATATATATATATATATATATATATATAAATATATATATATATATATATATAAATATATATATAAATATATATATATGTAAATATATATATATATATAAATATATTTATATATATATATAAATATATATATATATATATATATATATATATGTAAATATATATATATATATAAATATATATATATATATATATATATGTAAATATATATATATATATATATAAATATATTTATATATATATATAAATATATATATATATATATATATATATATATATATATATAAATATATTTATATATATATATAAATATATATATATATATATATATATATATATATATATATAAATATATTTATATATATATATAAATATATATATATATATATATAAATATATTTATATATATATATAAATATATATATATATATATAAATATATTTATATATATATATATAAATATATTTATATATATATATAAATATATATATATATATATATATATAAATATATATATATATATATATAAATATATATATATATATATAAATATATATATATATATATATAAATATATATATATATATATATATATATATAAATATATATATATATATATATAAATATATATATATATATATATAAATATATATATATATATATATATATATATAAATATATATATATATATATATATATATATATATATATATATATATATATATATATATATATATATATATAGGAACAAGTAAGACCCCGACGGCTGAGCTCAAGCCGTTTCGACGGCTAATTCTGGACTCACTATGAGATAGGATGATATATACGAACGCAGTTATCTCTGGGCGACATTTCTAATATTTCTATGTATATTTTTAGATAACGATTGCTTATATCCTTATTTTGTCAGGTGGGTTAATTTCTACAATTTCCTACAACAACCCACCAGGAAATCTACCCTTTCTACTAACCTGTATGATGCATAAGCAAATTGAACGGATTCTGAATCAAATAGACATGTATGTATGCACTATCAGCTATGTTGTACATATTTAACGAAAGGTATTAGTAGTGGTTATTAGAGTGATTATAACATGAACAAATTATTTCCTTAATATATAAAAAGGTTTACTTCACTTCAATCAAAAAGAACAACAAACAAGTTACCACGTGTTGCGGAGGTTAACAATGTTATTTTGTTGTTGGTTCATGAGGTTGGTGTAGTCTGCGACCAGGAGAGAGATAATGGTCTGTACATCTGCGGTAGCGGTGAATCTTTCACATAGCTTGTCTGTATCGTGGTGTTCCTATCTCTCTGTTTCTAAGGTGGGAAAATATAGGCGTTATATACTTGTCGCTTTCTGCCTCGCACCTGGAGGGGATAGACACGCATGAACCTGTTCACACCAAAACGGTGGGGACCTGTAGTTTGACCTTTAGGTGTCACCCCAGGTTCAAGGACAGATTTCACTACATTAGTTCCCTACACAGATCGATGCAGGAGCAGCGATCGATTATAAAAGGGGTAGTGAACTCTGATTCTAGAAGCGTGTCCCAAACCACACAAAATGTGGGTACTGTGTCCGCATTTCGAGTGCAGAGAAATTTGGAGAGAGAAACAAAAATACTTAAACGGTGTATGCATGTGTGTGTGTAAAATTTAGAAGAAACTGTAAATATACAAAGTTGTGATAATGTATTTCGTACTGTTGTATATGCATGGACGTTGGGGTTACGGTATCGGATTACGATATGATCACACAGATGACTATTTCTCTCGATGTATCATCATACGTAAGATTCTCTTCCAGTGAGTCGAGGTTTACGCTATGACATGAGTGTGTGCAATTTTGAGTTGCGTGCTTGAGTGAATCCAGGCGTGCCTGAGTAAGTCCAGGCGTGTACCCGTGGGTTGTTTATCCTGTGTTTAATAACTGTTGGCGAACCTCGACCCGTTGAATCTCGATGAATCATCATACGTAAGATGCTTTTCCAGTGAGACGAGGTTTATTCTATGACATGAGTGTGTGCAATTTTGAGTTGCGTGCTTGAGTGAGTCCAAGCGAGTAGTAACCGTGGGTTGTTTGTTATGTGTTTAATAGCTGTTGCCGAACCACGACCAGTTGAAAAGTGATCTCGCAGAAACCCAACCGAATCCATAATATACCATAGACAAAAGCATGTTGGTGTGACAAAGAAAATGATGTGTTCGATGCAAAACGTGTATGTTCACACAGGCATATAATACAGTAAAAAAGAAAATAAAAAAAAATGAATGTTCATATATAACCTGTTAAAAAAAAAAAATTATTTATATAATTGTTCTTTACAAAAAGTTCAGTCTTCTCTTCTTTATGTGATCGTTTTCTTGCTAAGGAGGTAGTAGTTGTTGTTGTAGATGTTGATTACGAAGCACGTGGTGATGTGTTTGGTAATGAATCGAAACATCAAAGCGAAGTCACTGTAAATATTCCGTAGAATGGAAGTTTGGTGAATAATTTGAAAAGGTGAAGTTTTATCATATCGTACCTTATAGATGATAATCTTGGTAATTATATATTGCTGCGAAAATTGTTAATGTTTTCTTTTTTTTAAATACCACTTCGTATTTTTTTTTATCACGTCGAGTTCACCAATTTAACGAAGAATATTAGCAGTTAGTTGGATTAACAAGAATAAGGATTTACTTTGTATATATAGGTTAACTTCACTTCAGTCAAACAGAACAATAAACAAGTTACCACGAGTTGCGAAGGTTGACAATGTCATTTTGTTGTTGGTTCATGAGGCTGGTGTAGTCTGCGACCAGGAGAGAGAGATAATGGTCTATAGAACTCTGCGGCCTGAATGTAGCGGTTAATCTTTAGATAGCTTGTTGCTAGCGTAATGCTCCGATCTCTCTGTATGTCTGTAGACCTCTGCAGCCTGAAGGTAGCGGTGAAACTTTCACATAGCTTGTCTGTATCGTGGTGCTCCGATCTCTCTGTTTCTAAGGTGGGAAAATACAGGCTTTATATACCTGTCGATTTATGTCTCCCACCTTAAGGGGATAGCTCACGCATGAACCTATTCACACCAAAAGGGTGGTGATCTAGAGTTTGACCTTTAGGTGTCACCCAAAGTTCAAGGCGTGGACAGATTTCGCTACACATTAACAGAAATGCGAATATAAACTTATGCGCAGTTATATATTGCTAAACACTTCCCTGTATGGGTGAGCATATAGCGATGATAGTATTTCAGTGTGGTTACAACTGTCTATTTGAATATATGTAAATGTGTATAGGAGCATCTGGGGATGTACCCCTATTTAAATGTTCTATTAGGTTATAAATACTATTCATTTTAAATTGGTTTACTTAACCCCCAGGATAAAAATACGGATGGGGTTAATTTCATGAATTATCAACCGTGATTATAAGTAATTCTTTTTCTTTTTGAATAAACGTTTTTATTTATTTTGTATCTCTTTAGAGTTTGCAAAATGTTAATAAACGGACCACGTAGAAAATATTTTTTAATATATACACTATACTAATGATGCATGAATCCTCCCAAATGTAAAATTGATATTTCACTCACACTCCTATTTATTTTGAAACATTTATAACCGCTGCAAGGAGAGGGAATTTACAGGTATGCCTATAAATCTACGCCTATATATAGACACAGTTTATTCGAAATGTTTCTTCACCTTTAAAACAATTTTATGTAGAACTCCTTTGAAACATGAGCGAAGGAATAAATATGTTTTTTTACGCTAAAAATTGATTTTCCCATTGGTAAACCTGTTTGAATATACATATGAACCCTGTTTCTCTGCTCTTTCTCCTATTATCACAGGGTCTTTAGCCTCACTATTTACCCTTAATACAATGAATATTAAAACCCTACTTCGGTATTGAGCGGTGTATTCGCTCATCCGTCAACCATATATATATATATATATATATATATATATATAAAACAAAGAAGATATGGTAAGATACCAGGTGCACCATAACGCACCAGAGGACTCGATATTAGGATAAAGTGAGTACAAGGAAAACAGTCAGGACCCGGACGGCTGAGCTCCGGTCGTTTCGACAGGTAGATTGTTGACGCAGTTCGGATCTAGCTGTCGAAACGGCTGGAGCTCAGCTGTCCGGGTCCTGACTCGTTTCCTATATATATATGCACAAATAACTACATTTTCATTGTTATATACATTAGCAATGTATACATCATCTCCATATCGGTGTAGCAATATATTCAACTACTGGTTTTAGCATACACATCTACAACGAAGATTTTCTTCGTCATCACAGTCACAGCCATGTGATCCGACATTGGTAAACTCTAACTATTCTCCACATAGGGTGATACGGTCTCAGTAAAAGATAAAGTAGATCATTTTAATATGAAAGGCAGAAATGTTTTGGAATAGTGATTTCTACGCTCAAATTTTCCCTAGGCTGTTTGTTACTCAGCCGTTTGGGATTGATAAATGAAATACTAGTTATCTATTAGTGGAAAGGTTATCTCTATCTTCTCCCTCTCACGTTCTCATTTTTCCTTCAGTGTTGCATAAAATGTCAAGAAGGAAACACTGATGGCTTCGTTGATATAATTACAGCGTAATTATGTCAACTATGATCGTTCAACGAGAGAATTGAAGAAAACATTCCAGTATCTCAGAGCAGTTGCACACAGTCAATATCATAGGAAACCACATAGCTAGTACTTTGCAGAGAACAATACAATCATGTTAAACAACAGAGAGACAGTAAAATATTTCACTTACCTAGTCGCTAAATTTTTATAAGCCCTAAATGGTACCATTTCATGCAGCAGAATTCTCCATTTGCCGTTTATTAACATCGGCAATAAAGTCAGGAGCTCCCAAACATCCATAGACATCTTAAAAGTCTAGAAAAATATTATTTCCCAAAGAACGGAGGCCAGCAATTGCTCAGGCCACGTGTAGAATAAAAATAAAAATAAAACGTTTGATAGGATGAAAGTAGTAAAAGGTAACGCAAGAAATAGCTCACTCACTAATTCACGAAAAAAAAAAAAAAAAAAAAATAGAAACAACTTGAGTAAGCTAGGAACATAAATATCAAATGAGATAGATATATGATATGAGAAGACTATGTGGCTCTCTGGTCGCTCACTGCGAGAATTGTAGCTACAAATCCAAGACAATGTATTGAGAGATTGAGAAAGTCTGTGTATGAATCGCCTGAAACAACAACCTATTTCTAACATAATTTGAAAACCTGACCAAATATAACGAACGTTAAACATATATATATCTAGATTAATAGTATTTTGACAACAAACCAATCAACTTACTAATGAGTGTAAAAGGAATGACATAGATTAATGCAAGACCAAATAAGCAGAACTAATATTTTTATACTATGTACTTATTTATGTGGTAGTCCTAATAACTGCGCAAATATTAAAATATGAATTCAATGAATTGGAAGTAAACTGGATATACCCAAGGCGCAGGCTTGTGTTCATTGCAATGCACTCATATTAAAAAGGGGAAAATGGGAACATTATAAATCTCTGGCAAAATATGAGACTCGTTTGATAAACAACGTTTTAAGAAGTGAATGTAACACACAAACATGTGCATGTGGGAATGAGTGTATGTGTGTGTGTGTCAGAGGAATTGGCCACTTAGGTTTTTGTCCAATAACCTGTGGATAGATGGGTTACCCCCCTTACCGAAATACAACAAAGAAAAGAGGGCTGACCAGATACTTGACGGTTGTCCTGGGCGCTTTAATACATATCAATACACATTCAGCTTTTATGTATCTGTGTGTGTGTGTGTGCTTTTGGTTTTTAGTGGTGCGCTGTACACATTTCTGACCACTGACAATGACTACTGTGACTTTTAGCTTGTTGCGAGCATTATATTATCATCCGTAATCTGCGCGCCTCCTTCATCTACTTATGTTAAATTCATATATATATATTTTTTTAATCGATCGACTTTCGTCAAATCGGACCGAGGAAGCAATGTTTCCGTTGGTCTTTCCAATTGCTAATACTCTCTATCGGTCGCAACTCCAGGTAGAAGGAGCAGCATGAAATAAAGTGTCTTGTTCAAGGACATAACGCATCACTCGGTTCAGGAATGGAACTCACAACCTCACAATTGCGAAACCAATACTCTAATCACTTAGCCACCTGAGTGGTTAGAGTATTGTATTACAGTTACAACCCATTTGTTTAAGCTGAGTGGAATGGCCTGATGTTAAATACCATGGCCCCACCAGGAAGAGGTCCACGTACTGGTAGATTATGTGAATTCAATAAAGCCATCCATACAGTTCACATTGGAAAAAGAAAAAGACAATCAGCCAACATTCCTGGATGTATTAATAACACGCACTGAGTATTGGTTCAAGACATCCGCAAGCAATCTTCACTGGACGATACCTCAACTACAATTCCCACCATCCATACAGTGTAAAGAGAGGGATGGTTCAGTGCCTAAAACATCGAGCAAAGAATATAAGTAGCGATCCTGATACACACCACGAAGAAATGATCAAGCTAAGTAACAATTTGTTAAGCAACAACTATCCAAAAAACATACTATCCACTCCAATTAGTAAGGCGAGAGAGGATGAAACCCATAAATTGATCACAGTCTGTCTACCCTATGTAAATAGCCTCTTGGAAAAGATACAAAAGATATGCGGTCCATATGACATCAGGACAGTACTCAAGAGTAATACAATACTTCGCAAATATCTCCTTCCAGTAGAACCACCAATAGAAGAGAATATGTCCAAAGACTGCGTGTACTCCATACCATGCAGTTGTGGTAGGTTATACAAAGGCGAAACAGGCTGCCCCCCTCAAAATAAGGGTAGAAGAACATCGTAAAGCTGTGACACGAAGAGAGATCGATAAATCGGGTATAGCTGATCATGTATGGAAAAACGTAGACCACCTTCTCCTGTGGGATGAAGTTAAAATAATAGACAGAAAACACCACTGAAAAACACGAAAACTAAAAGAGGCAGTACATTTGCTAGGACACAATAACCTCCTAAGCAGACCCAGTGCAGATATGAGTTGTATATGGGAACAGGTATTGAGGAAGGATAGAAAATATCAGTTTATAAGCCCTAAAAATTCACGAGAAAAAAAAAACTCACTTTGAAAAAAAAAAAAGTGGTTAAAAAGCGGGCTACTAACCTCAAGATTCTGAATTCAATTCTAGCCAGGGACTTGAACAAACGTTAATAATAACATCACTAGGACGCCTGATGAAAACTTGAGGGTATATCAGCCGAAACGTTGTGTTAACAACAAAACAAGATGAGGACACCTATCCGTCCAATATATATAATGTAAATAATTCCTCATCTCAAAAATATAGAACAGTATAACATGTTTTATTGAAGGATTGACTGCGCCGCCAGGAATCGAACTCATAAACATGATCGTGAACATGATTGCCGTAAATAATGGTTTCTGGTGTAGGAACAAGGTCAACAATTTTTGGGGAAGGGAAGTTGATTAAATCAACCCCAGTGCATTACTGTGGCTTTATTTTATCGACTCCATACGGATGAAAGGCAAAGCTAACATTGGCGGGATTAGAACTCAGTTAGTAAAGGGACATAACCCGATGCCGAAAGCATGTGCTATAACACACTACTGATACTGTCAGTCTACCATCTTGTGAGTCGTAAATAATAACCACCAATACATGCGCCTTCACTATCTAAATATAAAGAAACATATCTAAATATAGAATTAGACCGAATATACATTACAGTATGAAAAAGAAGAAAATGTCTCATAGTTACCATTGTAGAATAAATAGGAAATTTACGGCCAAACAAATATACCCAGCATTCCATATTCGAAGTACTTTCCGAACACTTTGAATTCAATGTTTGAAAGTAAGTCTTTGTGTCATAGTTCACAATTCTTTCTCGAGAAAAATGTGAGGCATGTATTATTAGATAAAACAAATCAATATATGTAGAATATTTTCCTTCTGGTATTTTATGGTGGATAGTTTTGTTTCTGTTAATATCGTATAAATACACTCGGTCTCTTTATATCTTAATTGATTCTGCATGGCGAGTAATAAAAGAGGCATAGAACTTTATAATTGGATGCGGAGAAAAATAGATATTTTTACAGAAACTAGCAAATATTTCATCAAAGTACTTCGGTGTTGGATATACAAGTATACAATATTCTTGACATTTTTGTCTTCTCTAAACATCAATGAAGTTCGACAGGACAAATGGAAAAAGAAACATAGGAGAAATGTGAGCGAAAACATGTTTTAAATCTTTAAAAGCATATGTATAATATATTCTGAAAAAAAAAAAAAAACAAAAAAAAAAAAAAAACATACAAACAAAGAAACAACAAAAAAAAAACTAGAAACAAACAATAATTAAATAAATAAATAAATGTCCCATCATTGAAAGAGATTCTATCTGGTCTCTCAATCTGCCAAGAATAGCTGCCCTATCTCAGTTAACTGAGGGAAATGAAAATAAGATGATGTCATACAACCGCTGTTTTGGAGCCATAAGTCAGACCGTTTGAAGATCAGAACAGTTCTAATCATATGTCAAATAATTCAGTGTTGGCAAAGTAGTGAACAAGAATAACAATAATAAAAGAAATATAACTCAAATATTTCTGCTAAGTCACACAATATATTGCCAAAAAGTTAGGTAACCGTATCAAAAATAGCTAATTGTATTAAGTTTGTCTTGTCACCATAGCGACTTCATCGAGGAACCAATCCACTGAAGAAGAGGGAATGTTTTTTTTCAATGAAATACCGCCTCATTGCGAATTTTGAGATACAAAACACTTTGTGATATATGTTAAGGTGTAATGTACTTAATATGGGTAAGAAAAATTATGAGAATATGGAAATATCAAGTACAATATTGTACTGATGAACTAGAATACAATATTGCATAGCTACCAGTGAAAACAAATATTAGAGGAATACAGTTATTTTAGTCATTGAAACACACACAGAAACTGATAACATCACTTTACAGCAGACTTCTAAAAACCCAAAAGGGGAGTTCCATGAAAACAGGTGTCCCAAAACAGCGAGAAATGACGTAAAGTGGGGAGAATTTACAAAATTGTTTCTGCTTTTTGACACGAGGCGAGCAAATACCCAGTGCATTACTGGTACTTTATTTTATCGACCCCGTCAGGATGAAAAGCAAAGTTAACCTCGGCGGGATGAAAGCTATACGTATTTTCATAAGAGAAGACACCTCTCACCCATCCTAAAGTGGGTTGGAGATCTCCCCGTCGAACGGAAACTGTTGACAGGTCTGCTTTATAGTTATCATTTTAGTGTCAAAATGTTGGCTGTACTGTTCACTTATACCAATAGATAAATAATATATATCAAGTGTGTTTTCAATGGATAAAATGATTCTTGTATGTTGTAAAATCGAGAATTTCAAAACATGATCATCGATCACGTCACTTGCCAGAAATAAAAAAAAAACAATTATGATATCAAGAATACAATAATGTATGGAATAACTTACACTATTGTATGGGTTGATAAGGAAATTATTGTTGGAATGATATGGAAAAAATATCTCAGGAAATAATACGGATATAACATTATATAGAATGACGACTGAAATACAGTATTGTATAGAATAGTATAAACACAATAATTTATAGAAGATTATTGTATGTAATAATGTGAATACAACATTGTATGGAATGAAAACAAATCTATATAGTAAGGAATAATTCAATACTGTATGGAATAACAATAGTATAATCGATATATATCTTAGACATATTTATCTCACACTATTAAGTCGATCATATCGATCACAGTGCTTCTATTTTCAAGTGATGTACTTATTTTATCGATCTAATATATATATATATATATATATATATATATATATATATATATATATATATATATATGTGTGTGTGTGTATGTGTGTGTGTGTGCATGTGTGTGTGTGTTTGTGTGTGTCTCATTGAATATGAGTTCTTTTGTTGGCGTGAATTCTAGCTGTTTGAATTAGAGCAACCGAAGGTTTTCTTTTCACGACACTCTGCCTCGATGCTGGAGGCCACAATGTTGGAGGTGACCTGATAGAATCTGCAAATTACCGAACTAGGTTATCGACTACACCCTTGAGATCGATACATTCTCATCGGGCATCCTGTTGGTGAGTCACAATTAGCACAGCTTACGTTCTTCTTCTTTTCGTATCTTCGAAGCATGTGTTTATGTGACAGTTTCCCATTTCTTTACACAGTCCTTTGCATTATTATTAAATATTGCGAGATCTTTTAAACTGCACTGGTTGAGTAGTAGAGGGCAAAAAAGGCAGTGCTGCATCGGAGGTCCTCCTCTCCGCATTTGCAGATGGTTGGGCCGGTCTTGTAGCCCCATCTGGCCATAGCAGCTTTTGATCACCCCATTCATGTTCTCAGGCTTACGTAATATTTACCAATGTTATATAAACATCCACTTATAACGCTTCTAATAACTGTGATAGGCGGATGATTGCGATGAAACAGATTCCGTAGAGGAGATAGATCAGTGTAACAAATATCTGATAACTGCAGTATTCCTCACTAAATAGCTAATTATTATCGCTCTGCAATGCAATGACCAGATTCTAACTGCACACTTGTTATTGCATGGAGAGTGTGAGCTATGACTGGGCCAGGGGTCACTAATTAAATTCGGTATCTTCCGAAATCTCTATATATATGGAAATACACATGAATACTTATCCTGTTCTTCTCCAACCACCACATAAGCACCTCCAATAACATCAATAGTACCTCTCATCCGGACGGCGGAGCGGCGAAAGCAATTGATAACACAACTGAATAATGGTTTCTAATTTAGTGGTCCTAATGGTGAGGGAAACATCGATTATATTAAACCTCTTACTTGAATAGCACTTCATTTTATCGATACAAGAAGGATTCAAGGTGACGTTAAACTCATCTGATAAATTTTCCTTTCACTCTCACGTGATCGATTTAATAATATACCAGTGGTGTACTGGGGTCGATTTAATTGAATTTGTATTCTCTTCTGAAGAGATATGGTGCAATCGAGTGTTGACTTTGCACTACATACTCTCTTTACCAGAGGTTTTCTAGCACTTCACAAAGATTTCATTTAATATTAATAAATATAACTAGCTTAGAAAACAACGACATTAACAGCAATATTTACAACCGAGTAGAGTACTACTGTTGGCAAAGACAAAACAGCCATCAAATTGACACAATTAGACATTTTTATAAAGATTATTTTCCGTCTGCATCAAATCTTTTTATTATTACCTAAATCGTTCAAACAATAAAGTGGTTTGTGAACCGGCGACTTTTGTTTATGACAGCAGAAAACATTTTTAAAAGACTGAAAATGCTGATACATCATTTCGAAGACAAACTTCGACAGGAGTCATGACGAGACTACTACTACTACTACTACTATTGCTGCTGCTGCTACTACTACTCCTGCTGCTGCTCCTGCTACTACTACTACTACTACTACTACTACTACAACTGCTGCTGCTGCTGTTGCAGCTACTGCTGCTACTACTACTACTACTACTACTAACTCACAAATCATGTAATGACCCAATATCATAATAAATGACACTTCCCTAAAATTCAACCTAGTGGTAGTGAGGTTAAACACGGAGTTAGGATTGTGAAACAACATTAATAAACATTAAGACATGTAGTGTACACACCGCCCATAGGCTGATAGTAGCCATTACATGTGTCGCACTAACTAACGCAGCTTCAAGGAATAGCTGTATTTAAAACTCTCAGAATATGGCATAGTTCCGAGATATCCTTTAATTTGGGGCAACACTTTGTCGTATATTAGATGAAGTATTTAGCGACAAAGCTTTTCATTCACACTTGAACAGAAATGAAGGCCCTAAAATCAATATGTAATCATGCATTCAAGCACACTCATATATTCACACACATTAATATATACATGTGTCTGTGACTAGCATATATCACAAGGGTAATATATGCATACATACACGCACACACACACACATATATATATATATATATATATGTGTGTGTGTGTGTGTATGCGTGTATATATACATATATATATATAACAAAGGAATTGTGGTAAGGAACCAGATGGACCATAACGCACCAGAGTACACAATACTTAGGGTAGTAGAGTGGGTATAGGAAAAAGTATGACCCCAACGGCAGAGCTCAAGCAGTTTCGATGGCTATTTCTGGACTGGGGCTTGAGCTCTGCCGTCGGGTCATACTTTTTCCAATATATATATATATATATATATATATGTAAATCAGGAAAGAAGGTTTACATGGTTTGCTATACAAAAAAGTTTTTAATCACATAGCTTACATTTGTTTCACTGAACTGGTGTGTCTAGAGATCGCTATCCGCCTAATTTTGCGTCACTCGATCGCCAATACAGAATTATAACCAGTCAGATCTTCGGAGCATGCGAGAATGAAGAAAATACACAGGCAAGAAAAGAAAAGAAAAGAAAATATGGAGTAGTTATGGCATTCAATTAGAACAATAACAACAACAATTATTACAACAATGCTATCAATAAACTATTTAAGGAGACCTGACATTACTTAGGTGGGGGGTATATAATGTATCTAATGTTACGGCGTGAAAACCAGCTGTCATAAGGCAAAAAGTATCGTAGTGTGTATCAATTTTAAATTATAAAGATAAGCTAGTTTTTACAGCCTTTCTCTTCATCTTCAACAGTATACATGAGTGGGACCACTGTCAAAGCTCATAGTTGTAGAGTTAATACAGAGGTTAACGAATTAATATACGCATATATCTACGCACACACACACACACACACACACACATATATATATATAAATATATATACACATATATGTGTACATAGACACATACATACACATCAATATACACTCGTACGAAAATATACATACATGCAAAGAGAAAAGCGTGCTAATTGTAATTATGGCAAAAAGAGGGTAAAGTAACATTGTAGTAGTGAAATGAGAAAAACTAGGATCTAGGATCAAATGATTGCAGCAGCTGAGAAGGAGTAAGATTGTTGGTAGATGAGGTATTTACAGACAATTGTGTGGTATAGACTTGTGAAGGAAATAGTATACTTAATGAATATATTTCTGTGGGTAGTAGGTATCCTAATTTAAAGCTATGTTATGTTGGTTCGATTCACGGAGGTTTGAATCTTATGAATTTAGTGGCTGTTCTATGTCTACAGAAGATAGATCTTTCTAACTTATTATTAAGTAGCCTTTTAACATTTCTAAGGATATACAATAGCTCAAGATCACACAGCCCGCAATAGGACATCCCTGTACTATAGGTTTTAGCAGCCGACAACTTCGACCAGTTGATAGTGTAGCTAGCGTTGCTGTCCTTCAATTCCCATATTTTTCTGGCGAGGGTGGTGGAACCCATAAGTGCTCGGTTTTTCATTGAGTGCTTGTGCACATACCATCTTTTCTTAAAAGAACCCGCGGTGGATCCTATGTAATTCCAGGTGGAGTTACCCAAGATGACAGTGCACATGTACACCAGGCTCGAATCGAGACATCTATTCGCCAATGGGCACCTATCTGGGAGGTGACATTTGCAGTTTGAGGCGCTATTTTGTGCAGCTTTTACATTCCTATTTAGTACCCTGTTATAAGTGGGTTGTGATATATGCCCAATGGGGTTTTGCTGCTGCGCGTTTGTATGCGCTTGTGGTTGTGATGTTGTGATGAGTTTGTGCTTATGTATAGGTGCAATTGATTTACTTGAGATATTTCTGTGGTTGATCTTGCGTATGTGTGATTCTATGTTAGCTGCTGTTGAGAAAGAGAGTTTTATAGTAGATCTATTGAGTATTTTGTGATATCTATGCGAGATAGGGAAGTGTTTATCTATTAGTTTAAAGAATGTGAGCGGTTGGAGTAGAAATTACTAGGATTGTTTATGTTGTCCTTATTCACTATATACTGTAGTTTATCTTTATGACCGGCCCTACTTAATGCTGCATTATAATAGTCAGCATGCTCGTTAAAGATTTCTAGGTTTGAGGATAGGCGGGATATTCGGAGGGATATACTACGTGCTATGGATTTAATTATGGATTTGGGGTGATTTGAGTTGTAACTAATGTAGGCAAGATTTTCATTATTTTTGTGGAAAGGTTCTATTAATCCAGTATTTAGATTTAGAGTTACATCTAGAAAATTTACCTTCTTATGGTTTAGTTCGTAGGTAATACTTAGGCCTAGTTTTTTGAAGAATATTCTAATATTTTTCCTTAGTCTTTCCATGCTCTGGTTGTTTAGGTTCCTAGCTATAAGTAACGTGTCGTCCCTATAAATTCCTCCTTGGAGGTTACTGAATTCCTTATGTAGGTTGTGTGCTATGAATAGCCCCACGATATCTGTAATTTGCGCAGAATCATTTGATCCCATTGTAATATCGAAGCTATTTATTCTATCCTTTCTTACCCAGTAGTTATTTTCAAATTTTACGATAGTCCTTCTAGCCGCTATTATTATTTAAATTTCATCATGGGTAAGATCAGAGTTATTTTGGGCAAATATAAGCGCCTTATCTAGGTTATAATTCTGTATTGGCGATCGAGTGACGCAAAATTAGGCGGATAGCGATCGCTAGACACACCAGTTCAGTGAAACAAATGTAAGCTATGTGATTAAAAACTTTTTTGTATAGCAAACCATGTAAACCTTCTTTCCTGATTTATTATTACTCCAAGTGTTTACAACATAGGAATTACAGCATACCCGCAGCATCACTATGAAAACGCCTTGTTGAGTCAAACCAAGCCAAGCGTTAATATCATCCACTACCTGGAATACCATAACTGGACTTCACCTGAGTGGACTGCATTTAACTATTACTTGTTAATCCGTATATATATATATATATATATATATATATATATATATATATATATATATATATATATATATATATATATATATATATATATATATATATGAACGGAAAAAATGAAAAGAAATGTCATTCCCCACTCTTAGTACGGCTGTTACTTAAATATAAGTATGTACACGTACATACATATGTGTATACAGACGTACAGTAGTATGTATATATATATACATACATGCACACATGTATATATGTACGTATGGATTCACCGAACATTTATTATAATGCTCGGTGTGTTTGTAAACAAACATCCCGTATTAAGCCGTATTCGTTTCATTTTTTCCGTTTATCGTTTTCGGTGCACCCGGCCGATTAACCCACTGTTCGGTGAATCCATACGTACATCTATATGTGTGCATGTATGTATATATATCTACATACTACTGTACGTCTGTATACATATATGTATGTACGTGTACATACTTATATTTAAGTAACAGCCGTACTAAGTGTGGGAAATGAAATTTCGTTTCATTTTTTCCGTTTATCGATTTCGGTGCACCCGGCCGATTAACCCACTCGATATGCAAATTAGGCTACTCAGCCGTTAATATGCATAAGGTAAGTATATACGTTCAACAATCTGGCAGGAAAGTATACGTTGCTGACGATAGCTAATAAGCTTGAAACTAGTACAGCGTTCCTTTGTCAGTGTTGAACAAACGAGCACCGATGGTTGCTGGACACTACGGCTTAATACGGGATGTTTGTTTACAAACACACCGAGCATTATAATAAATGTTCGTTGAATCTATACGTACATATATATATATGTGTGTGCATGTATGTATATATATATATACATACTACTGTACGTCTGTATACATATATGTATGTAAGTGTACATACTTATATATATATATACGAAAACGTATTTAAATATGACTATATATATATATATATATATGTATATATATATATATGTATGTATGTATGTATATATGTAGTAATATTTAGATATATTTCCAACATTTAGTGCATTACAACTTAACATGATGTCTTAAAATGTCTGCAAATATGTGAAAAAAATTATATATATCATGTAATTTAATTAGTGTTTCCTTTATATACAAAAATAAAAACTAGATTTCTCTTGTGATTTTCCTGTTTCTACATTTCCTCCTCTTCGAATGCCGCATCTCTGCTAGAAGCACCCCATACCAGCAGCATTACACAGTTACACACTCTCTATGTATATAGCTTTTCAAAAGATCATATTTCTATAGAAGCACATACAATATGAAATATTTTCTAGTCATTATATATATATAGATAAATACATACGTATATATTCATACTGGCACACACACACGCGCACATATACATATATATATATATATACGTTTGTACGTATATACACACACATATATATACTACATATAAATTTATATACTTACATACACACATATATCTATCTATCTATCTAAGTTATCTATATCTATATATATATATATATATATATATATGTGTGTGTGTATATATATATATATATATATATATATATATATATATATATATATATATATATATGTGTGCGTGTATATATATATATATATATACACATATATATATATAAATATATTTATTTATTTATATATATATATATATATTTATGTATATATATATATATATATATATATATATATATATATATATATGTGTGTGTGTGTATATATATATATATATATATATATATATATATATGTGTGTGTGTGTGTGTATATATATATATATATATACACATATATATATATAAATATATTTATTTATTTATATATATATATAAATATATTTATGTATATATATATATATATATATATATATATATATATATATACATATATATATATATATATATACATATATATATATATATATATATACATATATATATATTTATATATATATGTGTGTGTGCGTGTGTGTGTAAATTCATATTTTCTGTCTTGTGCAGATATATATGTATGCTATTTGCTCTGTGTAAGTAAGTGTATTGTTATTTGAAAAATATTATTTGAATATACTTATAAACATTCTTTCAATTTTTTTCCTATGGCTCCATTTCTGTCGGTAGATTACAATCGTTCTTTAAACATGTCGAAGTAAAATACATTGTGTCTGTTTAAGTACTTGCTTTTAGAGTCAACGAAGAGTATATTGCATGTGATTCTAAGACTGGTCTATGTAATACCTAAGAAAAGAAAAGGCTACTTCGATAGTAACTAGTCATGGGTAAAACTCCCATGACTGAATGACCCTAGGCTTGCATATCCACAGCATAAGCCTGGTCAGCGTTGTTTATGGAGAACTAGCAGTCATCAATTCATGTCAAATTCTCCTCTCCACGACATCGATATCTTCCAAGAAAAAGGAATATTCCGATATATCTTGGTACCTGTGACATCCAAACTAATTTCCTTTCAGTTGAATGGACTGGAGTAACGTGAAATAAAGCTTCTTGTTGATGGATACAACATGCAACACACTGTAGGAAACGCACACATAGTCATATAGTCGTAAGCGCAATACATTCACCAGTAAGTTAAGCGCCTTCACTCTTTTAATCTTTGTTTCTGAATATATCACCCATCTAAGTACTAGCTAGCCTCGGGTTACGGGACGAAAACCTGTGCCTTAAACTTAATATATTCATTAATATTCCAAGAAATATTTTCCAGGTCTTTGCTGTTTCAAATGTACCATAAATTTATGTAAGTTTAATTTTCTACGCCGTCTCTTACTGAATCGTCTTTATTAACTTCTAGTTCTTTTTCCAGATACGCTCGTGCCAATAATTGATTCTGCTAGTGTTTTTATACAGTTTTAATGCCACAGCTTTATTTTGCATTTCCATCGAGGTAACACATTCTTATATTTTTATTTCCCATGGTTTATAACCTAGCTATACCCGACATCCAATGCAACTGGGTCTTGTAAAGGATACGTTGGCATATGCGGACGACGTCACAGGAAATCAAGGAGGTTGGCAAAGTCTTAGAGGAATATGAAATATTGACAGGAGCAAAGATCAACCTGGAGAGACAAATCAATGCCGACGGGCAACAGTCTTGTCGGACGCTGGACGGACAGATCGGTGAAGTTGCTCACGATCTAGTTTGCTTCAGTTCTCCATGTTAATAAGAACTGGGACGAGATATTGAGCAGGGTGGCCATTCTCACCTAGAAATCAGCTGGGGAAAAATTATTCATGAAACACCAGACAGAGTTGGCGAACGCAAGCATCACATCTTGTCATCTATTACCGTCTGAAAGTCGTGTTTCGTCCCGGACCGTCCCTCACAATATTGGTGTGCTTGCTATTTCTCTTCTTGCGGAAACTACATGTCCCACTAGTGAGGCGGCAGATCTGCTTCCAAGCTAATTTACGGGAAGGTTGGTGTCGTTGCTGATGATGAGAAAATATGCGATGAGGCTACATCGTCTTTGATATTCATAAACAGGTGTGGTCGCCGTTTGAGACAAGTCGTTCTGCAGCTTTCTTCTTTGACAGAGCTGCAGCCGTCTGTCAAGCGAAAACCAAGACTACTCACCAGGTATATGGAATGATGGCAGCCACTCACAGCTCTCAATGCGGTCAGTTGGAATTCCACTTTAACATTCTATAGAGTACTTGTTGTGGGCAAAAGTGACTACGGTCTTGGAGTGCCAAGACCGTAGTCACTTTTGCCCACAACAAGTACTCTATAGAATGTTAAAGTGGAATTCCAACTGACCGCATTGAGAGCTGTGAGTGGCTGCCATCATTCCATATACCTGGTGAGTAGTCTTGGTTTTCGCTTGACAGACGGCTGCAGCTCTGTCAAAGAAGAAAGCTGCAGAACGACTTGTCTTAAACGGCGACCACACCTGTTTATGAATATCTAGGCATCAGCGAGAAAGAAAATAGCTTGTCTGTTCCCGAGAATTTTCGTCCCGGATACTATGGACATTTCCCAGAAATCCCTGGCATTGCACGGCTACCGCGGAGCCTTCCTGATTCGAGACACAATCTACAGACACGCAAGTGTGGTCTGACAGAGCTGAACGAGATGCACTTAGGCCGGCGAAACCTCTCCAAAAGCAATACTAATTATTATTACTTCATTATAACTCATGTCTTTCATTGTTCCCAAGGTCGATGAAATAAAGTATCAGTCATATACAGGGGGTGATTTAATCGACAACTTCCCTCCCTAAATTTGTTGGCCTAGTGCCTAAATTAGAAATAATAATAATAGTGAAAGGTTGATGAGTTGGCAGAATCAGCAGAGTGTCGGCCAGCATGCTTTGCGGCATAGTGTTACGGCCCTTTACTTTCTGAGCTCAAATATCACCAAAGTTATCTTTGTCTTTCATCCTTACAGGGACAATAAATCAAATCACCAGTAATGCACTGATGTCGATTTAATCGACTTTTCCCTACCCCAAAATTGCTGGCCTTGTGCCTATAGCAGAAATCATTATTATTATCATTATTATTAGGGTGGGGGATTGCGAGTATCGGAAGAGTATTGGGCACTATGCTTTGCGGCATATAGTGACGGCCCTTTACGTCCTGAATCCAGGTCCCTCCGAGCTTAGCTTTACCTTTAAGCTATTAATGCTCTGGTTTCGACTTAACCGACTTTCCCCTCCAATAAAATTGTTAGCCTTGTGTCGAAATCAGAATCCATTATAATCATTATCCTCTTCATCTTTATCAATATTATTATTATCAAAATTATTATCATTATCTCCTCGTATGAACTTCATATTTGTTAACTTTTAATTAAAAACCAGTACAAAAGTATTTTAGATTTTTTCTCAGTTCTTCTCACATGATGGTCGTAATTAGTACTTCAAGTTTGGTTCCAGCAGGGTATTAAACTACTTCTAGAGTGTGTTAAGCATCTTCACGCTGGATACTCAACACATTATTTTTCTAATTTACAGTGTTGCTGTATTTATTCCTTTTTTCCTTTATTTATTATATTATATATATTTTTCTTTCAACCCGTGTTTGCTGTTACATTTTTGTAATTTTTCTCCTGTGTATTCGATAATAGAACACTTCATATATTTTTATTTAAATAGAATGAAAGAAATATTATAATGAAGGGGATAGGATTTTATGTTTCAAACTTTCACTTCGGATGTGGGCGCATTTACGAATTTACACTCAAATACATACATTCATACAATCATGCATACACATACACACACACACACGCACACATATATATATATATATACATACACACAAACACACACACACACATATATATATATATATATATATATATATATATACTCATGTGCATGTATGGGTGTGAATGTGTCGGCATGAATTTGTGTGTGTGAGTGTTTATGAGACTATGGTTGTATTTACAAGTGTCCTGTTTCTAATTTGAGATATTCACATTTTGTAGATGAAAAAAACTGAAATGAAAAACGAAATACTATATTAAATAAGTACAAAATTAACATTCAATATCATAAACCTTTCCAACGACTGTATATATTGTTTTGAAGTAAACAATCAACAGTCTGGCTGAATAGTCGCATATTATGACTGTAGCACAAATAATTATATCATATGGTGTAAGTTTGAGAATCTTCCTAAAAATTCATATACAAAAATAATTCAAAATCAGAGAAAGGTACGAATTTGTAACAAAAGAGCTAAGATACATACATCTATGCTTCTGGATTACATCACAGCCTGCTTCGTCAATGTATAGCATTTTGTTATTTTCCTCATGAAGTCTACAGTTTTCCCTTCTTTATGCTTAGAGTCTGGGAAGAAGGTGCCTTACCCGTTAATAGTCCATGTCCCATTATAATGGTGCAATGAGAGGGACACAATTATCATCAGAACGTGGCCCCTGTTATAGCTTGATTCTTATAATGCAGCTAATGGTCAGCTGATAGCAAGAAAGTGGTTATCAGATTAATTCTAACACCCACGAATGAATTAAATGCATTTTACATCTACAAAACTTCACACTCAGGTTTGGTCGACTAGAGACTTAGGTAAAAAAACTTGCTCAAGGATTTTGCTTGAATAATTGGGTTGTCATCATTCCATCCAAGTCACTTACTTTGTTCCGTTTTCGTCAGCTCACGTCACAGATCTTTGAGCTTGTCACACCACCTCATACCATATCATATCCATCAGGCTTTTATCCATCAAATTCAACAATTTCATAATTTCCATGCCATCAACCAGGCTGATTAGGCCTTCACCCAGAGGCATGACAAGGTCAGAGACACTGTGAGCAACACATATCAGTGTAATTCAGTTGATTGTAATAGGCTATGGAGTGGTTTCTTACCAACACAGACCAGTATCAATTTTATATCGGATTCCGGATTTTTAATCTCCATAAAGTGAAGATTTCCACTATCGAATTATTACTTGAAATACTGTCACTTCATTCAATACAGCACGTTAAGTAGATCTAGTAGTTATTTTTAATTCAGACATTCTCAAATAACGAAAAAGGCAATACCTCATTAGTATACGTGCCTTGAGACGAATGAAATTCTTGATTTAATTAGATGCGCTGTCAAATTTGCAAATTTCTTCTGAGGCAACAATTTCACAAATGTCAATATATTTGAAACGCATGGAGCGTTTCATTTCTTTACTTTCAATATCTTAATATTATTAAATGTACATTAAATATTTTATAAACATAGATTAAAATCGATCTTACAATAAATACATGCAGACACACACACATATATATGTATATCTGTATGCATGTACATATATGCGTGTGTGTATAAAGACAGAATTGAAGTAACAGAGACTACGTATATGTGTGTATATATTTACACATCTTTATATTGTAGACATGTAAACATGTGAAATGTGGGCATAACATTGTAAATAAAAAAGATGATAAACTTTAATCGATTTTGTAAGCTAGATCTGCTTTTATCAGTTGCATGCATAGCATCTAAACAACCACAAGGAAATACGTAAACGATGGGCTTATACGTACCATCACTTTCAGTAACATCCTGGATTGCACGTACTAATTTACATAGAATTAAGGGTATTTAATATATATATGTGTATGTATATATATGTATACATCATCGTCGTCGGCATCCGTCCGTCTTCGCAAGACGATGGAGTAGCTCCGCGTGAGTCTCAGCTGTTGCACTTGCGTGAGTGATGAACAACCCAACCCGCGAGTGGCAGTCCCTTGTGCGCTTAGTGCAAATATATGCTGTTGTTTGCTGAGGCTTGGATTGTTTGTCGATCCTCCTGGACCTCCTGTCAGCAAGAGCCGCATTTCTCGCATCTTCGGCTCCCCGCACACCTCTCCTTACAGTAGACCGCCAGGATGGGTGGTCTTCAGCGAGGCTCTCCCACGAGACAATGTTGAAGCCGCACAGCTTTAGGTCCTTCTTGCAAACGTCCCTGAAGCGGAGTCGCGGGCGTCCGCCCGGTCGCGCACCCTCCTATATATATATATATATATATATATATATATATATATATATATATATATATATATATATATATATGTGTGTGTGTGTGTGTGTGTGCGTGCGTGTGTGCGTTATATTGCGCTCTAACCAGCCAAAGAGGATTATAAAGTTAAATATACAGAATTGACGTAGCTGGGAGTGCGTAATTTGTATATATATTTATACACCACACACATACATACTTCACTGTACGTATATATATATATATATACTTATTTTTATCAGAGTAGTTGGCTTGCACCTGTCGGCATCATTTTTCGCTGCATCTGGGACTCCATTACCTAATTTTTCAAAGAATGTACGATGTTGTCGATTCACAAACTCGTTGATTCAACCAGCGACATTTAATAAAATAAATATGTTTGATAACGCCTTTTTCCCAGATGCGACAGCAGAGTCATCTTCAAATTTGGAAATACATGTGGTCTTAGAAAGCTCTTTCGTGGATTTCGTCATTCAAAGGGCATTAAAATGAACACGCCGTTTTCTTGAGTGTACGTATTTAAGATAAACTTCACCTACAAACCTCCTTTAAATAACAATCTCACTGTTTCCATCTTCAGTAGAATGTAAAACGGGTGTTTTCTGGAAACATTTGAAGAAATCTCATATTAAATATATTGGAAAAGACAAATAAATTTAAAATGAAATGAAAATGGAAATATGAGAAGATTTCATTTAAATAGGAAAATAGAAACCACACAAACCAAACTAAAAAGTAAACAAAAAAAAAAGCTACTTTGTACTGAATGCGAACCTAAATCTAATAGAGATATATTTAGTTTTACAGTTTGTAATGACTTGTAAACTTGTACATTCACACTCACGCCTGCACAAACATTAACACACACGCAAACACATACTAACACACACACGTGTATGTAATTATATATATATATATATATATATATATATATATATATATACGTAATTACGCACACACACATATATATATATATATATACGCACACACGCACGCCCCCCCCAAAAAAAAAACACACACACACACACACATATATATATATATATATATAACGACGTACATCTGTAGAATTGTTTATATATTCTTTTCTGATTAACTGCGTACTTTTGAAATTAGACTAATTTACTAACTTGTCTTTCTTTTACGGATAAAAGAAAAGCAGCCATACAGCGCGATGCTGTCTAAGAAGACAAAGTATATACGATCTTCACTAAATTACCAAAGAAAAAGATTAAAGAGATATTTTAAAAGTTAATAGCTGTTATAAAATTCTCGACTGGTGCACCTGTTTCTGATAAACGGAAATTTGTCAAATGAACAACTGCTACAGACAGTGTCTGTGCTTTTTAATACATTTGCTATTTTAATACAATGTAAATTCTGAAGATATTAACAAATGTAAAATATCTCATTTATTTTAAAAACTCAACAAATTACGGTGGTCATTGGAGATTTAATTACGCTTTTCTTAAACCTCTTTGGGTATTGTCTGATGAGAATACGTGATTGTGTTGTTCCTTACTGAATAACTGTGTTCACACTACAAATGTAGATGTCTGTATTGCAATCTCTTTCTCATATCTATATCATAGTTATGACAAAAAAAAGCATGAAAAACACATCAATCGTATCTTTTCGTGCTATGTGTTCGGTTATATGACGACCAAGTTATATCATGAAAAAATGTTGACAAAAAGAACTGTTGTGATAAATTTTGATACGACAAACAAAACAAAACAATAATGTTCTGGATGATTTCATTCATTCACGATATATCCCCATTAAATGTTCTAAACCATATAAAATTATTCATATATAATATTAAACTCAAGTACATCAGTGTCATCATATAATATATACAAAACAAAATACACATTTGAAATCATCATAAAATATATATTTGGTCCCCACCATCTCTTTGTTATCCAGTGGTATTAAAATATGCGTTGTAATAACTGTTAACATTTTTTGCGAAAGTTTAAACAATTCCAAGACATGCTACTAGATGTTGACAATATAGAAAATGTTATGTAATATAAATTATAGACATTTTCACACATTTTGTTAAGAACATTTATATTTAACAAACGACAAATAAATGGTTAATTACATGTATACACACAAAAGAGATCAACATGAGAAATAGCACAAGGAAATCGAGTAGAAAATGTTAGGTATCCATTAATTAATGTTATAAACAAGGAGGCACAACATTTCCTTCAACATGACAGGAGAGTGTGATACAACATATTATACGAAGTCCTAATGATTAACTGAAAAAGTTCGATTCGTAAACTTGTATCAAATCAACTGGAATACTGATTACTTTCAAATTAGACAGGTTCATATTTTCTGATGACAAGCTAAATCATCGTATCTTACATGCATCAAACATTATAAGTTTAAATTTACTTATTATAGATATACATTATTTTATATTATTTATTACTTATACCTGAGGTAACACACAACATAGAGTCGCAAATAATACAAAGTTAAATCGAACGCTTTTAAAATATTGTATAAATAGAAATACGCACGTGATAAGACTATTTCAGATAAAGATATCAACATAAGTTAAGATGATAGACATCGACCAATAACCCACCCCCACCCCACAAAAAAAAAAGAAACACAGTAAATCGATGTTGTACCCATTAACTACTAAATAACGTTAGATAACCTCACACAAAGAGATGTTGTACGTTGTAATGTAAAATTATGTTAACAAGATTAAAATAAACCATCACAATACAATTGTGAATTCCTATGCAATTTAAGCTTTTTCAGTTATACAGATATTGTGTATGTTTGTCATTTAAAACTATCAAACAAATCTCTGTTGGCTTTTAACACTTTTGAATTAACTCCTTCTTATTGTGCCTAAAAGGTTTCTGGCATTTAACTTTATGATAAGTTCACTTAATGGCATGTTGCGATGGGTTTTGCTGTCCATTCATATAGCAAACATATTGTCCATTTTCAAATGTTTATCCTTGAATGAATCAATATCTTTCCTGGTAACAAACATGTTCTCATGATATAAGCCTTTATTTTGGCTGTATTTTACATGGCAGATGTAATCGTTGATAAGGGTCTAATTAAAGACTTATGTTCGCCAGTTTACAATCATCTTGACACTCTCTTCTTAGCATCTCATGCTGGATAAAATTTCATTAGAACAATTTTGATGTATGTGGGAGTATGCGTGAGTGTAAATCGAATTCAGTGTAAATCATCCATTGCAGTTTATAATTGTGAGTAGTGCGATCCCACTTAAAATATTATCTCCGGTATAGAGTTCTACAGTGCTAAACAGAGAGTTATTATAGATTCATATCCTTATAAACAATAGAGGTTTTAAACCGACCCTACGAGATATGTGTCTATAAAGCTATTTTATTACATATTTAAGCGTGTAAACATGGCTTAAATACGTATTTGAAAAAATATGAACTGCTTGTCTTAAGTTTAGAGCTTTGATGAGAAAGATCGGAAACTGTCTATATCTTTCATAATCAGGGAAAATACGCAAAGACATAGCAGGCACATCAGTTATGGCAAACATAGAACACAAGGCATATCTATTTGCATACGTTTAGTGCTTACAGTGGAAGTTAATTAAAATACATAATAAATTGTGCACTAAGCAATTGAAGCTTATTATGGATTCCTATCTGTACAAACATATATGGATTATGATAGATTGAAAGTTAGACAGATAGACAGACAGTCAGACACACAGACAGACAGATAGATAGATAGATAGATAGATAGATAGATAGATAGATAGATAGATAGATATATAGATAGATAGATAAATAGATAGATAGATAAATTTCTTTGTTAGCCACAAGGGAACAAAAGAAGGGGACAAATACAAATGGGGAGTTTACATAGAGGTATATGAAAATAAAACTATTAATAAAATAACAAATAACAATTTAAATCCCTAATAGGAGCAGGCGTTACACAGGTGTTGTACACACTCCGAAAAAATGTACAACCCTTATCTCCAGGAGCACCAAGAGTGAGTACTCCCTTCCTCTCTTCTTCTTTTTCCTCAACCTACAGGCTTATATAGAGAGAAGGCCCAACCACTCGGGACCATCTTTGCCACATTCACCACCTTTCATAAAATTTGCTGGGGTACAGCACCTCTCTTTCCATCCTGATTCTTCTTCCAAATTGATATTTGAAAAGAAGAATCAGTTGCTGGCCGGAGAGAAAGGTGTCTAACCTCAGTCCTTTTAACCCCGTCCACCATATAACCTCTTTCACCATAGCCATAACACATAAAAAAAACCGCCTCTCCCTCGTTTTTGAGGAGGGTGGCGGTTTGATCATGACAATGGACTCGGTGGTCAACTGGATTGGTCCCACTCGATACAATAGTCCTTCTACATAGCCACACAGGTTGGTAACGCCCGGGCAGTGTACAAATGCGTGTGCTACGGTTTCCTCTTCGCGCACGCATCTCGGACAAATCATTTTCGAAGGGTCCCTGCCCGGGCGCCCGTGTCTGTAGAGCGTGTTTCGAACTGATAGAGCTCCTTGGTAGCACTGCCAGGCCAGGGACTTTTGAAAGTTGTCCATTGGTCCCAGGCGGAATGTCCTACCTAACAGACTGGCCAGTTCGTCCTCCTCTGCGCCCAGAGTTTCCCCGAGCGCGTCGTCGCACTTGCTGCGGACCAACACTCTATAGAATGTCGAAGTGGAGTCTCCACTGATCGCTGAGTCCGTTTACCAGAGGACTGAGAGCCTGAGCACATTCGATGTGCCAGTCGCCCATTTTCCTCGGTCTTTGCTTGACCCAGGACTGCAGGCCGGTCAGCGAGACGAGTCGTGGGAAGGCTCGCCTCGCGAACGGGGCCCACACCGGTTGTCCGGTCAGGAATACGTGGAGGTGCCGCAGCCTGAGCGCGTGTTTCCGCATCGTCAGCCACGGAATCCCCAGCCTCCGTTTGAAGGTTGTTGGCAGAAGATGGATCTTTTCACCAAAGGAGCCCGTTTCTTCCAAAGGAATTGGAAGAGCGCGCGCTCCATTTTGGTGAGCGTTTTGGCTGGACAAGGCATAACAGCCAAGCGGCAGTAGATGAGGGACGCTATAAAAGTGTTCGCCACCTCCGCTCGACCTTTCAAGGATTGTTTGCACTCGGCCCACTTCTGGGTGAGCGCAAACACCTTGGCCGTCATCCCATAACAGTTCTTCTCCACCTGGAGGTCCGGACCAAACTAGACCCCTAGCAGCTTTATCGGTCCTTCGGTCCAGCGTCCGGCGACGCCATCGGAAGGCATCGGTTTGCCTCTCCACGTTCCGAGTTGCAAACCGACGGATTTGTCCCGGTTCAGCTTCGCTCCTGTGAACCTTTCGTATTCCTCCAGTAAGGTGCCGACCTCCCCGACTTGCGAGGGGCTCGACACAATTAGTGTCACGTCATCGGCGTAGGCCGACGCCGCTTTTCGCAGTTCCGGTTCCAAAGAGATGCCCTGCAATAGCTCCAGCTTCCGCAGTAGTGGCTCGCCAGTCAGTACGTACAGAAGGGAGTATAGAGGACATCCCTGTCGGATGGATCTCGTTATATTGTACGGCTCCGAGAGGTAGCCGTTCACCTTGATCCTTGAGCACATGTTGCTGCTGTGCATTGCAACAATCCAGCCCCTGAACACAGCCTCGAGCACCGCATGCAGGTAAATATGGCCAACCCTATCGAAAGCCTTAGACTGATCCAAGTTGATCAGGGCTCCACCGAAGCCGGGTTTACACCCTACCCTCTCTATGATGTATCGCATGAGGTGGAGGTTGTCGTGTATGGACCTGGTCGAGATTGCGCATGTCTGCGCTTCTCACACCAGGTTTTCGACGAAAAGCGCCAGCCTCTTTGCCAACAACTTGGCCAAAATCTGTAACTCTGTGTTTAGCAGAGTTATAGGCCTGAAGTTGCCTATGTCATCCCTTATTCTCGTCCTTCCTGACTAACGTGACTACGCCCTTGGTCACAGAACTGGGAATTCTCCCGTTCTGCTGCCTGTTGCAGTAGACCGCTTCCAGTAGACTGGAGAACAAGTCCGGTTTTGTTACGTAAAATTCGTAGGGTAGACCGTAGAGACCTGGATATTTGCGTTTGAACGCATTAGCTCAGCGCGTCTCCTATCTCAGCGGCCGAAATCGGCCTTTCGCAGAACTTCGCCTCGCCGTCCGAGACTCGCGGTAGGCCGTCGAGGTATGCACTGAAATCCATAGCCCCTCCCGGCGCGCCGCCCTGCCCGAACAGTTAAGCAAGTGCCAGTGAAAGGCCGCACACATCTGCTTCGGCTCACGTATCACGCGTCCGTCTTGGTCCTTCAAAGACCGAATCGTGGACTTGTTGCCACTTTTCGCCTCCGTCACTCGGGCCAAGCTAAGAGCTTTGGCTCCCTCGTTTCCCAGAGCACGTATTTTTCTTCTGACAACGCAGCCTTTATGCTTCGCGTCGAAGAACTGTTTGAAGGCCGTTCTCGTCGCTAGCACGCTGGCTACGTTTATACTTATAAGTGCCTCTTTTACTTTATCTACCAGTTCCTTTTCGGTTTTAGTTCTATCTAACACAAATTCTTTACTAAAACATATCGAGTCTAGTCTAACAGCCCCCTTGAGAGAGTACCACCATCTGTTGTTGACAATGGCCCCCGTCAAGTGCTACTTAACTAAAGTGCTAATCCGACTACTGTAGGCTTTGCATGTCGATAACGACAAGCTCAGCTTCCAGTAGTCGGGTCCCTGTCTATGGGTTTTGTCAATGTTGACTAAACAGGTCACTAATTTGTGATCTGAATAGGCAACCATGAACATTTGTGGACAGCCTAACATGTCCCTATCCGTCTTCTAACTAGAACCCTATCTAGGTACAATCTAGATGTTCCGCCATGATTAGTCCACGTCCACAGTGGCACAGTCGGAAAATCTAGTCGATATCTATCGGCCAGATCAAATAGGCCGATTAACTGTTTGAGGCTGTTACACCCCCTCTATCGGGACATGCTCCAACATAGTCCCAACGTGCATCTAGTATTCCATTGCAGTCCCCCACTAACAGCAGGGAGCGGGACGTTCCCAGAAAAGTCTCTAGACGTTTGAAGAAGTCTGGCCGCGGTGTCCCGGATGGGGTATATGCGGCCACCAGCCTGAAGACTCCACCTTCCCTACCGTCAACGTCTAGGACGACCAGTCGACCCTCCGGGTCCAGATGTACCGTCTGTGCTACGAGGTCAAGGTGTTTCGGAAGCAAAACGGCAACCCCACCCCCACCTCCCGGCTGACAGAGAGATGCGTAGATCAGAAAGTCGTCGAAGATGTGGGCCAGTTGTTGCTTGCTGTGCATCCTGGACTCGCAAATGGCTACTACATCCATACTGTGCGACCTGAGATCGTTTAAGAGTTTGCCCCGTTTCCAGGGCATCCCCAGGCCGCGTACATTCACACATCCAACTCTTATATTGGCCATGTTTGTGCTGAAAAATTAAAAGAAGATGAAAAGAAATCACTCACCTCTTCGTACTTTGTTAGTATTTATGTAGTTGAAAACATTTTTGTTGTGTTGTGTTTCTTTTTGTCTGTGGTTCTTGTGTGTGTTTACGTTTTGTAGTAGGTGTTTTTTTTCAGGAGAGGATGTTTTTGTTTGTGCTGTTTGCGTCGCTTGTGTTGGTGTTTGTGTGTTTGTTGCATTTTTGTTTGTGTTATGTCTTTTCTTTTTTCTTTTTACTGGTCGGAAAGTCTCTCCCTCATCGTCACTCAGTGACGATGATGAGGGCTCATCCGTGTTGTTGGGGAGGGGTACATTTTGGGGAGCTGTTATGTGTGTGGGTGTTTCTGGAGTTGTTTTAGGTGGGGAGGGGTTGGGTGGGACTGTGTTTGTAGTTTGTTTTGTTGTCACTATTTTTTTATGTTGTTGTTGTTGTGGTGGTGATTGTTGTGCTGGTGTTGCAGGTGTTGGCAGTAGTGCCTTTTGTTGGCTAGTTAGCCGAGGACAGGAAGCTCTCAGGTGACCCCTGCTTAAGCAGTGGTAACATGAGGCCGCCTACCCTCCACAGAAAGTTTATGTATATAAGCCCATCCAGCAGCACACGTTCCGTGATCCTAGCTATTCGTTCTGGTGTCATTTGGACCAGAACTTCCAGGCTAGTTCCGATGAACAGGTCGCCGGAGGACTTACCTACCGATATTATATAGTCTTTTTCGAGGTTTAAAAATTCACATAGTACCCACCAAATATTAATATTTGGTGTGATACTTTGGATTTTTATTTTCTGTGTTCTTTTCGCCATGTAAGTGGGGGTAAAGGTGAACAGCGGTGACACAATTGTCGACACAGAATATTTCTGTGCCGTCAATTGGTCTTTCATTAGAATGGATTAACTCCTGTAGAGTCTACCCTTTTGAATAAAAGCAATGTCTTTTAAGGCATTTTTTAAAGCCAACTCAATTTCGCCTTGTGAATGTTGAGTCGGTTTTCGGGTTTTGTTTCAGACTGTCCTGAAAATCACAGTTTTCAAAGCAGCTTCTCTTTGCATATCTGGGGGAGAGTTTATGGAGAATGATCCGTTCTCCCCAAAAGTTACATATTGTCTGGCGTTATTCAAAAGCTCATTTGCATTTGAAATATCTACCGGAGTGTAGCTTACCGTTTTCTTTACGGTTTGCGCAAACGATATTTTGTCGTTTACTTCCTTGTTGCAGTTATTGGTCTTGTTGTTGTTATTATTGTTCTTGTTGTTGATGACGTTGTTTTAGTTTGTGCCATTCACAGTTTTCGTGTTGGTGGTGCTGTACTGGTGTTGTTGTCAGGGTGTATTTTAAACATATCGACGTGTTTCAATGAGGCGGTGCGAGCTGCCTGTTAGCTTGACACTTTTACCGTCCCTCCACCACATCTGTCTAATTGTTGGTTGACACTTTTGATGTTGTTGTTGTTTTTGTTGCTGTTGTTGTTACTGTTGTTGTTGTTGGTGATAGCAGCAGGCAGGCAGCCTTCATCTGCTACTAGTACTGTGGAAGGTGAGATTAACAGCCCAACTCCACAATTCTCTGATGTGTTTTTCGTGAAGATGGGGTCAAAGAATTTGGCCATTTTGGCTATATTCAAAATTCCGGTATAAATTTTGTGGGATTTCTCCGTTTTTCGCCCTGATGGGCTTATTATTTGGGGTTGCTACCACCTACAAAGTGTAGGGTGGCAGCTCATCTACAAAATGGTGTAAAAATGTAGATTCAGTTCATGCAATTTCCAATGAAATTAAAACATTTACTGACCAGCGCATTTTCCACGTGTTAGACAGAATCCGAAATAGATAGATAGAGAGATAGATAAATAGATAGATATATCTCTATAGGTAAGAATATATAGGAGTATGTGTACATTGGACGTATATGGTTGAATATTAAAGAATAAAGCATGTTTCAAAGTTAACACATTTATTGATATATACTGTCACATGTTATTATTTCATCATATATTCTTAGTTCAAATCCCGCCGAGGTTAACTTTGCCTTTCATCCTTACGGGGTCGATAAAATAAAGTACTAGTAATGTACTGGGTAATTGCTGGCCTCGTACCTAAAAGTTGAAACAATTATTAGCTCTACTCTGTCAAAATTGCTACACGTTTTCTAATACACCCACACATTCACGCACACAAATAACTATATATGTTATATACCAAGACACGCCCATATATATACATATACACTTGCTTATCTATAAAACACAGTCACGCATACACAGACACACATGGACACACGCAAAACACACACGCTCACACACTCACACACACAAACACACACACACACACACACATATATATATATATATATATATATATATATATACTGTAAGGAGAGAGTAACACCGCTCTATAGTTATATGTGTTCAAATCACAAGAGACATAGACCGCCAGGTTAAGGAAAATATTGACGAAAATAATATGGTTCACAGGACCCAATCAAAAAGATAATTTGAGAAAAATGAACCTACCATGTGCCCAGACAGTTTATGAGGAGAACCTAGCATCTCGCAAAATTCAGTGAGGAGAATTATTGGAGTGGTGCTTCTCAACGTGTACCCACATCAACATTCACTTCACTACTATGTTTGGTAGAAGACTAACAAACACGTGCGTTAAAAGAGAGAACACATGGAAATAAAATGCTTGGTGAAACGAATAGAACGTAAGGTTACTAGAAAAATAGCAGCCAGGACCATTCGATATATTGCTGCCCAACCAAAGCGATGGAGCAAATTTATCAAAAGTATATATTAAGTTAAAAACAATAGTCCCAAATAATTAAGATAGCTCAAGGAGAGTAACATTTTCCGAGGCTTATAATACTTTAAAGAGAGATATATAGTTCTGGCTATATATCTCTGTTATATAGTTATATGTGTTGAAATCACAAGGGAAATATATATATATGCTTTACATACAACCGATGTTTTCGAAGGGAATAAACAGATCCAGTAAAACCTGGTACCATTGGAGTGGAAACAAATACCGCAAGGTTTAACGGCCTAACATTTTTGCCATCATGAATCCGCCATGGTTTTTACTTCATATGTCTCCTAATTTGTTCTTAATTTGAATTCAGAAATAGTATATACCATTATGGATTTTGTGCCAGGGGATAAATACTCTCACAATCCAAGAGCTAACACCCAAAAATGTTGAGATATAGCGTGGTCCAGTGGTTTAGGAGTTGGAAGCACGATTAGAAGATTATAGTTTCAAGTCTCGAACTAGAAGGGTACATATTGTTATTTAGAGCAATGTGTGTGGTTAGATTTTACTGGGGTCCATCTGTGACATACACACTCGCAGGAGGCAAGCTAAATCTGTCTATGTGTGAGCTGTTGTTTTCATTGTTATTTCAATGCTAAAATAAGCTTAGAGAAAACATTCACTCCTCACAAGCAAAAGTAAAATTGATTTTAAATCTAATGGTGAGAATTCTAACTCTAGAGAAAATGTTTACACCAATTTCACTAGGGCTGCCTGCTATAAAGAGGTAGCTACACATGCTAACATCATATTATCTTTACAATGATTATATAAAGGTCTAGAAAAGGTTGATGATTGATTTAGGAACGGCGTTACTGTTAAAATATTCGGCTAGAAACTCATATGAAAATATGGAAAACAAAAGCAAAAAAGAAAAAAAAAATATCCTTACAAAAAGATGCGATTAGGGCATTCAATGCAATATATCTAACAGTATATAGAGACATAGACACATACACACATACACACATACATACTTACACACCTATGCACACACACACACACGCACACGCTCACAGACACACAGACACACACACACATATATATATATATATATATATATATATATATATACACACACTTGTGTAAGCCTGTTAGACTTGTTTATTGGTTATTCCCAATGGCATGTCATTATGTAGACTTGATAGTGCTTCTCTCAAAAATCCAATTGCTTACTTGTCAACATGAGACTTGTATATCTCCGGTATTTTAATTTAACAGAAGAATTAGTTCGTGTGTAATTATCTAGCCATTCTCTTCGTGTAGCGTTTGTGAGAAATCTCAAGAGACATTCTCTTTACAATTTGAATTTTGATAGTGTGTAAGTAGATCCCTGCTTTTGAGTGTTTCAAATTCTTCAAGTTTAAGCCGATTATTATTTCACAATAGAATTTTGGAGAACAATTGTAGAAACCATTTTTTTTATTTTTCTCGTTTTTGCCTTTTCTTGCTTTTGGCGTAACGAAGACCTATTCAATGCTCATTTATATGTAATCCAGTTTTTCTCATACACATTGTTGAATACATACACACAGGAATTCATTCATACTAAGGTGCGCACACTAACACGTACATATATACCTACATAGATGCATACACACCCACGTGCAAACACACATAAATAAATTGACATAAATAGGATACGTATAATCATGAATATATATACATTCACACACACACACACACATATATATATATATATATATAAATAAACGATGAAGTTTGCTTGCTCTACATGTACTTTGTTATTTATTGACTATCGACCTGTTACGCGCGCTTCGTGTATGTGTATATATATATATGAAATTATATTTAATTTGTTGGGATACAACAAGCAAATATTTGTATAACTGATATAAAGCACTCAAACATTTTTGGAGTAAAAATACAATATAAAAACTATATAATGAAATAAATATGGTTTTATAAATATAGTTTCCATTTGGTAATATATTGTGTGTGTATATATATATATAACGGCATTCCTGTCTTAACGACATCACAACTTTCTCCGCTTGGCCTGTTCCCCCCCTTTTGGAACTTTCCCCCGTTGATGGGCGTGAGCCCGAAATATTGGGATTAAATCTCCACTACGGTAACCCTTCTACCTTTGTTTTGTTTTCATCTTTGTCTCTCTCAATTTTCACTTTCTCCTGTTTCTCTTATCTATCATTCACTTCCTACCTCGAGATTTCCCTCTGTATTGTTGTGGCTTTCTTAACTACGTATTTTACACATTTCACAATGCTTCAAGCAAACTTTAACACCCTCATATATATATATATATATATATATATATATATATATATATATATATATATATATATATATATAATATATATATATATATACATATATATAGAGAAAAATTGAAGTTGGAAATAGCACGGGAGATATATTTGAGGGTCTGTTTTTCCTTTTTGATTCGTCAAAGTGACATTATTGAAAAGATAGTGTTATTAAAAAGATAATCTTATTAAAAAAAGAGAGGAACATTTCTTTTTTTTTTTTTAAATTTATGAAGTATATAAAGTATATGAGAAAATTACCGGTTTCGATGTATTAAGATCCATCTTGTCAAATTCAGTGAAGAAAGTTAATTAAAAATGTTGGTAGGAGTAAAGAAAGGTTTAAAATTAAAATCAAAATCGTATATATATATATATATATATATATATATATATATATATAATATATATAAATACATTATCGGAGAAAGCTTTTAGCGATACTCCGGCCAAATTCCAACTCACTCAACAAACATTAGGAAATAAGTGAGTATATTACTAATTAAACGTTCGGGGTGCTAACTAAATATATTGTGTGGAAAATTGGCTGTATTATTTCATATGAGACATATCGAATATATCTCTTCCCAAACGAACGTCTCGTTTCATTATAAGATTCCTACATCAATGGGTGCCCAATAATACTAATATTGATAATCTAACCAATATATATATATATACAAACCTATATATATATATATGTATGTATGTGTGTGTGTGTGTGTGTAATTATGAATTTCCTCGGTATATATATATATATGTATCTATATATACCAATGAAATTCATAATTACACACACACACACACACACACACACACACACACACACACACACACACACACACACACACACACACACACACACACACGCGCGCACACACACACACATACATATATATATATAATATAATTATGAATTACCCCGGTTATTTTTATCATAAATGTCGTCTATTTCTCTTTTCTCCCTCTATGTAATAACAGCTTCTCCTAGCTCCCGCATTCTAACTATCGTTAAAGAAGTAACGTTGGAATCGCTGACACTCCTCTTTTACTGTATTCAGCAGTAAACTAAAATGCCATCGTTTCATTGTATTGTTCTGGTGTGTTATTTATACTTGTCGACATTCTACATATATATATATTTATATATCTCTATGTGTATATGTGCGTGTGTGTATGCGTGTGTGTTTTGCGTGTGTCCATGTGTGTCTGTATATGCGTGACTGTGTTTTCTAGATAAGCAAGGATAATATGAGCGTGTGTTTGTATATATATATATATATAACTGGTGGCTTAGTTCGCATCTAGCTGTCGAAACATCCAGAGCTCAGCCGTTGGGATCCTGACACTTTTCCTATCACCCACTCTACTACCATAAGTATTGAGTACTCTGGTGCGTTATGGTCCACCTGGTATACCTTACCACAGCCTATTTGCTATATATATATATGTGTGTGTGTGTGTGTGTGTGTGTGTGTGTGTGTGTGTGTGTGTGTGTGTGTGTGTGTGTGTGTGTGTGTGTGTGTGTGTGCTTGTGTATCTGAGTAGCGTGTGCGTGTTTGTCTTTGTCTCTGTGTATGTGAAGGCGCTTGGCTTAGCGGTTAGAGCGTCGGGCTTACAATCGAGAAGCTGTAAGTTCGATTCCCGTGTTGTGTTCTTCCGCAATACACTTTATTTCACATTGCTTCAGCTTATTTAGCTGTAGAAAAGAGTTGCGACGTCACTGGTGCAAAGCTGTATAAAAAAAAAATCGTGGCGATGGCAAACAAACAAACTTGCCCGTAATTGTACCTCGGAGGTCAACATACCAGGTGCAAATTCCATGGTCAATCGTGACCAATGGAGGTCTTTATCGTTAATCTTACATATATATGTATACGAAAAGTATAAAAATACACGTACATACAAAGAGAGTTCAAAGAGAGAAAGAAAGAGAGAGAGAGAGTGAGAGAGAGAGAGAGAGAGAGAGAGAGAAAGAGAGAGAGAGCCGTAGAGAAAGAGGGAGGGAGAGAGAGAGCCACAGAGAAAGTACGAGAGAGAGAGAGAGAGAGAGAGAGAGAGAGAGAGAGAGAGAGAGAGAGAGAGAGAGAGAGAGATGTACATCTAGTTAAGTTTATGCGAATATTCTATTTATCTACGAATCATCATCGAGTTATTTTTCTCCTGTGTAGCATCACATGTTTCTATTATACATAAATATTTAGATCTACAGTATTCAAAATCCCGATAGATATTCTGCGTCATAAACAAATGTTTCGAGCATTCGTATTTCAATAAATATATACCTTCGGAGAGTTCTTTTATCCATATTCGGTTCATATTCAATGACAAGTTGATTCATACGTAAGTCTGTATTAATCTTGTCCGCAAAGCTCGTTGTTCTACATCTCGCAGATTCGGTTCCAATTATATTATTTCTACCATTTAGTGATATTCTTAGATCGTATTCCTTTTGTATCACTCTCTCTCTTTCTTTTGCTCCGGACAATAATATTTATGTGTGTATATGTGTAAAAATATACATACATAATATATATATATATATACGTTATACACATATAGATGCATACATATAAGCATATATATATATAAATCTCTCTCTCTATATATATATATAAAGCGATGAAATACCAATGATTGTTGGAAGATCACTGAGGAAGGACTAACTTTATTCATATATATATATATATATATATATATATAAGGAAAAAAGATGGAGACTAAAATCCAAAGAGGGCTCAATAAGGATAAATATATATCAAATATATAAGAACCGTAGAGCAAATATTTATTAAAATAACAGATTAAAGTTTAAGCAAAGAATCGCTGCTTTCACCCTTAACGGGAACTTCTGAAACTTTAATCTGTTATTTTAATATATATATATATATATATATATATATATATATATATATATATATATATATATATATATATATATATATATATATATATATATATACACACATATATATATATATATATATATATATATATATATATTTTATCTTGACTCTGTATACCGTTTATCTTTCACCGAAAGTGATTTTTCATTACATCTCTTCTTTCCATGATATCCGGAATACATTGAGTTCTTCATACGGATTGGACACTACCGTAAACTCTTGGTAGATTTATCTACATATATATATATATATATATATATATATATATATATATATATATATATATATATATATATATTAGAAAGTAATTTTTTTTTACAAAATGAAAAATAACCGAGATGTCCTACACGAGTGAAAGTATAAAGAATAAAAGATGAAATCGAAAATGCAACTGGAGTCTTATTTTTACAAAAATATATATATTTATTTGGTTCCTTTACCGGTTTCGCAGTTCTTCTGCTTTTAAAAAGTACAGTTGAGATGGAGGGTCTGTGGTTTTTCTCACATCTGGTTGGTCTCTGAATGTTACTTGTTTTATATGGAAAAAGTGGCTCGAGATGCCAGGTTTTTCGGGAAGTAATTTGATTGGTTGGTCAATAATTATAATAAATTTCGCGCCAGTTCGCGTTACAAAGTTCTTCAAACAAGGGTGGGGTGTCACAGGTTGTTTTTTTTTCATATATGAGTGTTTTAATTTCTTTTTACTTAAAAAAAGTGGGGCTCAGGAAGGCTTTTTTTTAATAAACGTAATTTGATTGGTTATAAATGAAATTATGCTGTCACGTGAACAAGTTTCATTAAATTTTTGTGCCCTTATTTGGAAATCTATTCTGTAGCCTTTTTAGAGAATTTTATGACAAGTAAAAGATAATGGTCAAGAGAAATTGGATGGTTTTAATTCAGTGAATATGGTTAGTTCGCTGGGGTGTCAGAATTCAGATTTTCTATTGAATAAAGAAAGTAAAGATATATATGTTTATTTGTGTACTTGTTGTGTTTGAAGAAATTTGTAACACGAACTGGCGCGACATTTATTATAATTATTGACCAACCAATCAAATTACTTCCCGAAAAACCTGGAATCTCGAGCCACTTTTCCATATAAAACAAGTAACATTCAGAGACCAACCAGATGTGAGAAAAACCACAGACCCTCCATCTCAACTGTACTTTTTAAAAGCAGAAGAACTGCGAAACCGGTAAAGGAACCAAATAAATATAAATATTTTTTTAAAAATAAGACTCCAGTTGCATTTTCGATTTCATCTTTTTTTTCTATATATATACATACATACACACACACACACACATATATATATATATATATATATATATATATATATATATATATATATATTCATATATAAGGCTTTCTCCTGATGTTTATATTTCATTAATTCGATCTATATTTAGTACAGGCAGAAGACTAGTAGTCAAAATAAATAGACAAATAAATAAATAGAATATATATGTATATTTATTAATATATATATATATATATATTAATAAATAGAATATATATGTATATTTATTAATATATATATATATATATATATATATATATATATATATATATATATATATATATATATATATACTCAACACCAAGCAACCTGTTTTATACTTAAAACATTACATAGCAGGATTTAATTGAACTTAGTTTGAGTAATGCCTCATGAATGCATTAAAGTGAGATTGACATTAATATAATATTAATATATCAGAACAAAATACGAATAAGGTAATTAATTATAGATACTAGTACTATGGAAATATAAAGGAAGCTAATTATAAAGTCTAATGAATTGATAATATGTAGATATATCAGTGTAAGAAATAACGTGATAATTAATCATAGTGTATTGTAAAGATTAAATGTTGATATCAGCAAGTTAATATTTATGTAAAATTTGAACTCACACACACACACAGGCGTGTACACCTGAACACACACATGTATGTCTATATACATATATATATATATATATATATATATATATATATATATATATATATATATATATATATATATATATATTAGAGGTACCACTAACCTGGTGTGATTAACACATATATATATATATATATATATATATATATATGTGGTGTATATATGATAAGTTTATATAGATAATTAAACTCAAATAAAATATGTGATGCCCGGTTTGTGTGTGAATGTAAGTATTTCTAGTGCATTTTGTAAAATTAAAACAGGCAAACAAAAATTAAAACTATAAACACTCATACTTACATATATACATATAAAGATATAGGAGGCGTATTTTATATATATATTTGTATATATATATATATTATTCAAAATATTAATAAATAAAGACGTTCACATAATCAAAATATATGTTTTATTATATATATTTCGGAGATACTGTGCTGTTTGTTCAGAACGTCCTCATCAGATAAAATACATAAATTGATGTACGACATACCTCAATCGTCTTTATGGTTTAACTTCAGTCTTGGCAGTGATTTCTTACAACAAAACTCTATGTTTATATACCACAAGAATGAGTAACATGACAAACTAGATATGATGAAGAGAGGGTATGATGAAGTGAGGGATGAAGAGAGCGATATATAAGTATCAAGAGGGGGTGGGTATGAGAAAATATAGAAGAAATAAATAAACACATAAGTACATAAATGTTAAAATATTTAAATATTCATGTTAGAGAAGAAACAGAAGAAACAGAAGAGAGAGAGAGAGAGAGAGAGAGAGAGAGAGAGAGAGAGAGAGAGAGAGAGAGAGAGAGAGAGAGAGAGAGAGAGAGAGAGAGTGCTACATAGAAGGGAGGAGGGAAAGAAAAAAAAAGATGAAGATAAAAAGAAGGAGGGAGAAGGAGATAAAAGAGAGGATGGAATACATAACTGCAACAGGAAAGAAAGAAAGACAGAAAGAAAGAAGAAAGGGACATGATGCGTGACAGTTGTTTTCAAATATTAAGTCAGGTAGAAGCCACCAATTAAATATCGTTAAAATTATTACTATCTATTGTATTTGGTTATGTTTGAGCGAAATTATACCAGTATATTAAATCAAAATTAAACAATATTAAATATTTTCAATGATAATCAGAAGTATAGTTAAATTAATAAATATATTCAATATTTTGTTACAAAATTCAAAATCAGAAACATTTAACCTACAAATAAAGTTTACAAATATAGTAAATATGTATGAGTATATTTATCATAACTTAATCACATATCACCATCTGTATATGCATTTTATATAATCTTTAGAATTATTAACATTATAAACATTACAAACAGTTTAAATCAATAATTGTCAATTTCATATAGGATTAATTAATAGTTATATATAATCTTGAAAGTATTATTATTTCGAATCAACCCAATCCTACTCATGCAACAGTATAAATTATGTTAAATATACATTATTAATCCATTTGGAAAAAACGAAAATTATGTACGATAAATGTAAACAAATGAGCTCCGTACAACATATCTGATCTTTTAAATTAGCTAAATGCTTTGAAAGCCAGGAGGTATTTCAAATCACAAATTTAGAAAATTCAAGTTATACAAAGACGATTCTAAAACCGAAATAAAGGTATTTAGTCAATCATGAAATTAACTCACCGTATAAAAGAGCCAATATGCAATGTTATAAGGTAAGGTAAAACATTATACATAATAACAACGGTAGCATTTCAAGAATTATTAATAAAAGTCAATATTTTTTCACTCATTCAGTGTTTTTTTCTAAATTTAAATGATGATTGAAATGATTTTACAGATTTATGGAGGCAAGTTGCAAATAATTCATTTTTCTTATTAATTAAATTACCATAATTATTAATTATTAATAGAGTTTCCAAATGGCAAAGATGGCAGATTGGTCGGATGGAAGCATTCCGATATGATTCAGAGTTTCTAAGTTTAACCCAAGAAATTGAGTATTTTATATTTTTCCCTTTTAAAGACCATATTAATTGTGATAATGAAGTAGAATATTATTTATGTGGATGAGAGAAAGAATGATTATGATTGGAAAAGCGAAGTTTAAGGTTCGATGAAGTTGCACCTTTGTGGATTGGCAGTATCGGTAGAGGGTCGGGCGCTATGCTTTGACGCATAGAGTTACGGCCCTTGTCATTCTGAGTTCAAATCCCGCCGAGGTTAACTTTGGCTTTCATCCTTACGGAGTCGATAAAATAAAGTACCAGTAATGCACTGGATAATTGCTGGCCTTGTGCCAAAGTAGAAACAATTATTATTTGTTTTAATGGTATATTTATATACGAAATTGTTATCAAGGCAATTATTTTGTAAAGGGCATTCAGATTTACTTCTACAGTTACAGTTCGATTCAATGCTATTTCGATAACCTAAACTGTTCGTATTATCATTGTTAATGCTTCTAGGTGTTCCACTGTATGTGTTTAAATTATTGTTATTGTTATTCGCATTAACTACTTTATTATTATTATTATTATCATTATTTTTCTTTGAGTCTCAGTCATTGATGTTAGTTAACTGAAAAGTTTGTTGAAATGAATATCAAGCCACTACATGCAGCCTCAGATATTCAGGACGTATCGAAGGATTCTTGCTGTTCCCAGCAAGCATGCCTTTTGAAGTGTTCCAAAAGGCGGGGCGGAGCCAATTTTCTTTAACCCTCCCTGGAAACTTTTGGAGATAGTACCTAGTGCGCCTATGACAATCGGCACCACTTTGACTTCGTGGCAGTTCCAAATCCCTTTTACCTCCCACTTAACGTCCTGGTATCGGTTAATTTTCTCCCACGCCTTCCCTTGCACTCTAGTGTCGAATGGGCAGGCCACATCCACTATCAGGCACGATCTATTTTCCTTGTCCAAAAACACCAGGTCAGGTCTATTGTGTTCCAGTTTCTTGTCCGTCTGTATCCTAAAATCCCACAGCACCTTCACCTGATCGTTTTCTATCACCGACTCTGGCTTATGCTCATACCACTTCTCAGAATGTGGTAAATTGTTAACTTTCCATAGGTGCCAGTGGATCACCCTGCCCATCACATCATGTATCCAGCCTTTATAGTGAGTCTGGGCTAGGTGTTTACACTCGGATACAATGTAAGCCACAGTCTCCTCTCTCTCTCCACAGATCCTGCACAGTGGGATAACCTCCTCCTTGTAAATATGGTGTTTCAGCCACTTCGTTTTGAGGGCCTGCTCTTGCGCAGACATTAGCATTCCTTCTGTAGCCTTTTAAAGGTCTACTCTTCTCAACCAGTTCCATGTCTGTGGATCTCTGAATTCAGTTTTCAGAAGGTACTATGAAGGGATTTTTCATGAAGGTTGCTCTTTCTCCTTGTTGTTATTTCCTCCTTGGACATCGGCTGGTCTATTGTCGTCTCCTTGAATAGAATTCTGAGCATTGACTCCTTACTATTGGTCACGTATTTGTGTAGGTTGTTTTTCTCCATCTGAACACAGTCCTCTATGCTGATAAGACCTCTTCCACCTTCAGATCTCCTTAAGTAGAGCCTATCGACATCACTGCTCTTGTGGAACATGTTGTAGATAGTCAATAGCTTCCTAGTCTTCCTATCTATTTCTTTTTGTTCAGCAACATTGCATCTCAGAATTCCCGCACTGTACCTAATAATAGACACAGCTCGGGAATTTACTTCACTTATGGCATTCCTACTGTTCAGATGTGATTTTAATACGCTCCTTACTCTCCGAATGTATTCAGATCTAATCAATTCCTTCATATTTTTGTTCTTGATGTCATCACCCTCCGGAACACCCAAATACCTGTATCCTTCTTCAGTGTCAATTTCCTTTATCATCTCACCTGGATTCCGTTGATTCTGCTCAATTTACCCCTCTTCATCACAAGGACTCCACACTTACTAATACCAAATTGCATACATATACCATTGCTGAAAATACGGACATTGTCAACAAGCACATCCAACTCCTCACTCTTCCTAAAGAGATTAAGATCGTCCATGAAGAGGAGGTGATTGATGGTAAACTCTCCCTTTCCCAACTTGTATCCTGCTCTCAGTTTTCTCAGTATAAAGGTCAGGAGCATCAGGGCAAGGACAAACAACAGAGGGGACAGACTATCTCCCTGGAAGATACCTCTCTTGATCTTCACGACTCCCAAGGATTCTCCAGCTGATGTTAACTCTATTTTCCAGGACTTCATACTTTTGCTCAACAACTGTCGGATGTTATCTGCCACCTTGAAGCTTGCTAGGCGTTTGGTGATCCAAGAATGAGGCACCATGTCAAATGCCTTTTTGTAGTCTATCGATCCCATGGCAAGACCAGTGTGTCTCCTCTTGCAATTCCTCATTACCATCTTATCAATAAGTAACTGCTCCTTTGTACCACGGGACTTCTTTCGGCATCCTTTCTGTTCGTCCGGTACCAAGTTGTTTGTGTGGAGGTGATGGTAGATTTACTCAGACACAATGCTTGTCAACAGTTTCCACATTACGGACAGACATGTGATAGGTCTATAGTTGGTAATATCATTACCCTTGATTCGATCTTTCATTACCAGAAGTGTGGTACATTTTGTCAACCACTCTGGTACCTCACCTGACACCAAACAGTCATTGAACATGGTTGTCAGTTTCGGGTGGAGGGATGTTATATTTTTAATCCAATACCCCTGCACACCATCTGGGCCAGGTGATTTCAAGTTGGTTAGTATTTTGGCCTGCCCCTTAAGAGTTTCAACTGTGATACTGAAATCAGTTTGTTGGCGTGCCTGTTCACTGATCTCCTTCTGTACTGTCTCAATCCACACTGCCTGGTCATTATGTCTAACATCCTGCTCCCATATTCCTCTCCAGAATTTTTTAGTTTGTTCCGCCTCAGGGATCAAGTCGTTGCCTCTTTCTTTCCCTTCAAGCTGTCCAAACAGCATCTTCTAGTTGTTGTCGAACATGCGGTTCTGTCTATACTGGCTGACTCTGTTCTCGTATCGCCTGATTTTTGCACTTTTTGCTACAATGCGTTGCTTCAGTTCCTCTATGATAATATTCAGCTTTTTCCTCCTAGTTTTGTACTTTATTTCCAGTCTATTTTTAGTGTCTATGTCTTTTAGTGGCCCATTCAGGAGGTACTCAAGCTTTCCAATGTCATTTCTCATTTCCCTGATTTGACCATTCAGTCGTTTCTTCCACCAAGGTTCTGATCTTTCTTGTTTGTTGTTTCCTCTCGCTTTTACGCCAAGTAATTTTCTCACCGCATTTGCTGTTGCTTTGAGGATATTGTTGCACTGGTGAAGGCTCCTCACCTCAAGGTATGGGATGACTTTGTTTACCTTACCTGTTGTTTCTTTTAACTTTTTCCTGTCTAAAAATCTTAGGTTCATAGGTTTCCCACTATCATTGTTCGATTCATCTACCACTAAGTTTAGGATATCAACCAAATCTTGTCCTACCCCTTCAGCATTCATCTCCTCAATTGCCGTATCTTTGTTCCAGGTATTATTTATTTCAGCATTCAGATCATTGTCTGCTTCTGATGGTTCCTCTGTTCTCTCAACCTCTTCACCTTCATTTCCCACTGGCTCGTTTGCCTGGCATACTCCACTCTCCATTTCAAACCTAATCTCTCTGATAATTTTCTTCAGTTCTAGCTCGCTTATCCACCCATTAGTTCTTCTTACCCGAGCCTGCCCGGCCAATTTTTGTTCATCTAATTTAAATAGACCAATATCGTTCCGGATGTTATGCATCCGTTTCCTATAGCCTTTTTTCTTGGTGTTACTCTTAGGTAACATTGGATAACAGTTCTATTCAATTATTTCGTCCAGTTGGTTCTGGTCCCTTTCCTTCTTCTTCCTCCGACACCAGTAGTATTTGGTTGACAGCCAGGTCCCTGCTGGTGAGCCAGGGAGCACATGCTAGGTGAGAGTCTGTCACATGACATTCCAGTCTCCACATGACTGTTACTCGAACTGTTTATGTTCGACATTGAAACACTCTTATCGAGGATTCGTGAATGTATGGTTACTTAACCACCGGTGATTTTAGCGTGGCACTATCACGCTGTAGACGAACATAAATAAACAAACAAACAAATAGGTAAAAAAAAAAAAAATAAGCATAAGTTTCATTGTAATGTAATGTTTGAATGTCTGACTTAGTATTTTTTCTTGTCTGTCTGTTTGTGTTTCTTTTCTTTTTTCTTTTCTTTATGTTTTTCGTTGCTGCTGTGCTGTTTTGATTTTGATTTTTTGATTTTTTGATTTTTGACCGGGTCATCAAATCAGTCTATTTATATCTTTTGATGCCTTCCTCATTTAGTGGGAATACTATGATGCCTGTCTTAGCAGGAGGCAGCGAAGAGAATAGCGGCGGTAGCGATAATGAGGCACTGGTGGTGATGGTGATGTGCTAGTAGTACTTAGCAGGAGGTAGTGGGAGAGAATAGCGGCGGTAGCGATAATGAGATAGTGATGGTGGTGATGTGATCGTAGTACTGTAGTGATGGTGTTGAAGTTGAAGTAGAAATAGAACTTGAGGTAACTTGACTAGAGTTTTTGGCGTGGTAGTGGTGATGGTAGCGGTGGTGGTGTTGGTGGTGAAATGATTTGCCTGTCTGTCCACTTAGCCATTTTTCTCTTTTTCGACTATAACATTTCTGATCCAAAATTAAATATTAAATATTGGGGCCCTATGCCGTAATGTGATGCGTTGTCGCCTGCTGAGAGTCAAAACTTTAATCTTATATTTCATTTGTAATAAGAATTATTCTATCATAATTATTATTATTATTCCTTGAATCTCAGTCATTGATGTTGGTTAACTGGAAAGTCCGTTGGAATGAATATCAAGCCACTACCTGCAGCCTCAGATATTCAGGACGTATCGGAGTGTTCTTGCTGTTCCCAGCAGCATGCCTTTTGAAGCGTTCCAAAAAGCGTGAAGGGGCCGATTTTCTTTAACCATCCCTGGAAACATTTGGAGATAGTCCCCAGTGCGCAAATGACAATCGGCATCACTTTGACTTCATGGCATTTCCAAATCCTTTTTACCTCCCACTTTAAGTCCTGGTATCGGTTAATCTTCTCCCTCTCCTTCTCTTGCACTCTCGTGTCGAATGGGCAGGCCACATCCACAATCAGACACGATCTTTTTTCTTTGTCCACAGCCACCAGGTCAGGTCTATTGTGTTCCAGTTTCTTGTCCGTCTGTATCCTAAAATCCCACAGCACCTTCACCTGATCGTTCTCCATCACCGCCTCTGGCCTATGCTCATACCATTTCTCAGAATGTGGTAAATTGTTTACTTTGCACAGGTGCCAGTGGATCACCCTGCCCATCACATCATGTCTCCAGCCCTTATAGTGGGTCTGGGCTATGTGTTTACACTCGGATACAATGTGAGCCACAGTCTCCTCTCTCTCTCCACAGATCCTGCACAGTGGGATAGCCCCCTCCTTTTAAATATGGTGTTTCAACCACTTCGTTTTGAGGGCCTGCTCCTGCGCAGCCATTAACATTCCTTCTGTAACCTTTTTGAGGTCTCCTCTTCTCAACCAGTTCCATGTCTGTAGATCTCTAAATTCAGTTTTCTCAAAGAAGGTAATATGAGGGGATTTTCCCTGAAGGCTGCTCTTTCTCCTTGATGTTATGTCCTCCTTGGACATCCCCTGGCCTATTGTCCCCTCCTTCAGTACAGCTCTGAGCATTGGCTCCTTACTATCAGTCACGTATTTGTATAGGTTTTTATTATTATTATTATTATTATTATTATTATTATTATTATTATTATTATTATTATTATTATTATTATTATTATTATTATCATATTTATTGGCGACTTACGTAGTAAATCGTATCATCGTGAGCTCCGCAAAGGTTTGTTATTTTAAGTTGTTTAAAATTGCCATTTATGGAAAAATGTTATTGTTAACTGTATATAAGTGCACATACATTGATTTCTGAAAAGGTCACTCAAAAATATTGGGGCCTTGAGACCAAAATTTAAACTTTTTATAATTATCAAACAAAATTTTTTCCTTGAAAAGTCATGGCTGACTCAGAGTCACTCCTTCCTCACAATCTAACACTTCACACCGACACCACCATTGTAAATATTGCTACGTTTGCCAAAACTGGAAATGTAAGCAGTAGCAATATTTTAAATTTGTCTCAGGCAGACATTCATTTCCCGCCATTACCAATGACTGCAGGTGTTAAAGCCGCCACCGCCACCACCACCACGACAACTACCACCCCACCACCACCACAGCGACATCAGAAACAAAAGAAAAAAATAAATTAACTCGTGATATCGAAATGAATTCAACCAAAATGAACTCTTCCACACCGAACACCACTGACGCCACCACCACCACAACTCAAACTAAAATTAATAATAATAAAAATAACGATAACAACAACAGCAACAATGACATTAAGAAAACCACCCTGAGTTTTGCCAAAGTAGCAAAACAGTGCGAAGCATTTCAGGTAACTCAGGAGGAATTAGAAGAAGCCAAAAAAATGGTAAAGAAAGATGAGTACAGGGTCAGCCTCACCCCCCCCCCCACACACACACACACCTAATAAAATGGAGCATTGGCGCCTATGCACCGTGTCTTATCGAACAATTAATATAAAATCGCGCCGAGTGGAACGGGCATCCGAGTCCCAAATCCCAAAGCTTTGGGACATGTGTGGGCAAATAAAACCCACATCAGACGTGGGCAGAAGTATGGAACCGTGGACGTGTTCTTTGAAACACCACAGGAGGCTAGAGAACACTCCATGACCCCCTTAAGAAGTGACGACTTCACACTCGTCCCAAGCTATTGTTGCCAGAGACTCGTAAAGGTCAGGGTCACCCATGTTCCACCGGTCATCGAAATTGCCTGGCTGATAGCTGCCGCCAACACCAAGATAATCGAATTAGCGAAAGAAAAGCAGGAGAACTGGTCCGGATCTGGGATGGAGCTCCTGATCCAAGCGGACCAAAAAAGCATTGAGGAGATCACAGAGGTAATAGACCTCACTGACGGCAACCACCTCACCGTAATTGTCGAGGGCAGAAGGCCTAGGTGTGTCGTTTGTGGTGAAGGAACCCAACTAAGGGCTTTCTGCCCTCAGGATAAAAGGTTGAGACCACCTCTCTTACCCACCCCAGTGACTCAACCATCAACACCACCAGCAGCAGAGATGGCAGCAACAACTGTAGCAGCAACAACAAAAGCAACTATAACAGCAACAACCCCAGCAACAGTAGCAAAACCAACACCACCACCACCCAACGCACCAGAACTAACACCAGCGCCTACACCATCCACCACGCCACAACCAAAACTAACGCCTGTGGAGGATTTTGCAATCCCCGACCTATCACAACTGGAGACAGATTGTGACGACGAGGAGTGGGAAATTGTATCAGGAAAAAAGAAAAAAAGAAACCAAAAAAGAAAAAATTCTCTTCCTTCCCCCTCCAAAAACAAAATACAGTGGGAAACAAATAAACTATCAAACAAAAAAGTTAGAACAGATATGCCACCATCCACACCAGCATAACCAACCCCATCACCACAAACACCAACGCCATCACCATCATTAACCCCAACACCACCATCACCTACACCACAAAAGTCACCAGAAAGCGAAACCGAAACAAACCCACAACAAACGCAAACAAAACAAAACAACCAAAACGATACACACTACACAGCATTAAATTTGAACAACAACCAATTATTACACTACATCCAACACAACACCAGCATCACAGAAAAAGACTACACAACAACCCCAAAGTTCACACCACCTCCACACATACAAATCACTCGCATCACACAGAAAACGTACATGACACTGAAACAAAAATTCCCCAAAGACATCTGACACTTCCGACAAGCACTCTCCAGGAGGATTTATAAGGATATCCTTCCTGAGGAGGCCACAAGCAGTGAAAAGGATGGAGAAACCGTCCTTCCTCTACGAGAAGTAAGGTAAGTGGTCTTTCCCATCTTTTCAATTCCATTTCAACATGACCTCACTCAGAATAGGCAGCATAAATGCGCGTGGCTTGGGATCGTCATGGAAGCAGGGCCACCTGCTAAACGACCTCAGGTCACTAAACTTAGATGTAGTGGCCATCAGCGAAACCAGAATCTCCGAAGCACGGGCCTTCGCACCGATCTTCGGCGGCTACGATGTGTACGCATCACCCAGCCGTCTGGGGTCGGAGGAAGGAGTTGCTGAGCTTTTTCGGAGAGGTTTGGATCTCGCCTTACGAGCCATCTTCCTTACGTAGAAGGTAAGTTGGTGGTGCTGGACGTGACCAGCGGAGACGGGCAAGCTTTCAGGTTAGTGGCCGTCTATGCCCCGACAGGAGCAGGGCGGCCTGATTTCTTCCTGCGTCTGGAGACCTTTCTTGGAACGTCCAGCTCTTTAGTGTTAGTGGGCGTCTGGAACGGGATCTTAGATGCACGGTGGGACTGTGAGGGTGCAAGAGTCTCCCCAACCTG
>OZ024743.1:231634941-231649941 GCA_964016885.1 Eledone cirrhosa | reverse complement strand
ACATTTATTTTGCAAGGTTTTTTAATATGAAATCTTGTGTTGAAACAAATATTGTTATATTTGGCGAGGGTCATATTGTTATAATATTGCCAGAAATAATAATAAAACACAATCGTTGTTTGGTTTGGATTGGTTTTCGCTTCTGCATATTTTATATCCCTATAGTCAATTTAGCTGGCAATCAATGTTTATCATTGATTGGACAACAGTTAAATAAATAAATAATATATATATATATATATATATATATATATATGTAGGAGGTGAGTTTTATTGTAGTACAATAAAGCAATGCAGATATCGGATAAGAAGCACTCTACAGTTTGTGGGACTGGAGTATGCATGTATATTATATATATATATATATATATATAATCTTTCAAAGTTATTTCATCACACACCTATGACATCGTCAGTGATACCTTAATGTTTTCCCCCGTTGTAATATCTATTCCACAATTATTATTATCTGTTTAATTATTCCTGTCTCTGTTTGCGCACGCGTTTGTGTTCGCGTCTGAGTCTGTGTGTGTGTGTATTCTATCTTTGCTCACTAGTGTTTGTTCAAGTATATTTATATATATCTTCCTTAGGTCACTAGTGATACATGCGTATGTATTATAAATGTATTAATAATATATGTATTATGAACATCTACATGTATTTATGATGTATGTATTGTACACACACACAGTCATATATATATATATATATATATATATATATATATATATATATATATATATATATATATATATATATATAGATATATATACTCACAATTTCTGTGTCATATTCATATATTATATACTTATGTATATTATAAGTATCATATGTATATTATATGTATTATTATATGTATTATGTATATTATATTTCTTATGTACGTATCTGTAATATATACATATAATATATATATGAATCTCGTGAAATAAAATATAAAGTGAGTGTTGATACCAATTTACACTTTATGTTCAGGTATAATACTCACAATATTTGTAGAAAACTTAGGCCCGTTGTATATCCCAGCGGCCTTCCGACTTCACAGGGACTTCATGGCATACCGTGCTCCTCTAGAAATTCACAGATGTTAGTTTTGTGAGAGTTCAAAATCACCTTCCATCTTCTTTTAGTTGGAATATTTTTGAAAGTTTCCATCGTCAGGTGAGAAACTTTTTCAGGAGTTATGACTACGTTTCTGTTGTAGTTTGTATCGGCAGACCTTTGCTTTTATTTTTTGTTGGAACTTTATTACGTCAACCTATTCTTTTTATCATCGTCTTTGTCTATAAACGCCATTAATTTACTGTAGTCTGTAACCATACAAAGTATTGTGAATTGTTGCTGTTGTTGCTGCTATCTTGGGTATTATTGATATGGCAGTCGTAACTAGTACTTCTACGTAGTTTTTATATTTTTGTTATTTTGGTGCTCGTCATTGCTGTTGTTTCTGTTCTAGTTGCTGTCCATTAGCTGTTGTTATCATTCATGATCTTGTTGGTTGCCTGTTTAGCTGCTTTTGGTCTGTTGCTGTTAATGTTCCCTATTTTGCTGTTGAACTTATTGTTGCATTAGTAGGGCAATTGGATGATTCGTTTGTTTCGCTGCACTCTTTTGATTTTCTGGGATCTTGACCTTCCATTCTTTATATTCATGTGTTTCACCTGTCACGCACCGCCATCATTTTATTAACTTCTCTAGTATTTGCTATTTCTCCCATTCTTCATTGTTATTCTCAATGTGTTTATAACTGGTTAATAATATTTATAAAGATACGTTATATATGAGGCGAGGTTATTCAAGTGGTATCGAGAAGGGACATCAATTTTGGAATATATTTGCTGAAAATGTGTCTTTAGAATTCCGAAACTGTGTTACCGGAAAAAATAGCTACAATTAGACATTGGCAATTATAATTTTTCTCACCGTCTATTTATATATAATTAGCTTTTTAGATACCTTATACATTATCTTAATTATCGATTTTTCATTTTTATGGTGACCTTGAATTATTAATTTGTAAGCACTTGTATTTTACTCTTGCATAAATATAGGGAATATACATGAATGTTTTCTTTGTCTTGAATAATTTGGAAAATGCGTTGAAGTCTGTTTCAGTGAAGAAGCGGAAACACGTTCGAGGCACGCACAGATATGGCTTCCGTAATTATAAACCATATAATATGCTTATTTAACTATGCACTCTTAAGTGAAATCGAACTCAGCAACACTTGGAGTTTCTACAAAATAAGTTTAGTAAGCAATGTATTCCACTATTCTAAAGAACATTTTTCAACTAAGTTTACCAGTGTTACAGCTGTGCAACTGCCGCGGTATTCCTACAGTTCAATGACTCAAGAACAAAATATTAGTCGTTTACTTATTTTGTTTTTCCTTTCATACACATGTATTTCAAATTTTTTTTTTTTCGGGTTCCATAAATTGAATAGAAAACACTATATTATTGTGTCATAATTAGTCAAGCAATATTTAAAGATGTGTAGTATATATACCCCAATATATCATTCTAAATAGTATGGAATTTAGAATGTCCACATGTTATAAAATTATCAGTGTCAACACCGGTAATTAGGTTTATGTAAATAGTGTAATATTATACGTTACCCCCTTAGAAGATGATATACACATCAACAATAACACAACAATTTTCAAATAAAATTAACGATGGAAATAAGAGTGTAAGGACAGTTTCAACTGTTTACGAACATATACGCATTTATTCTGAATGATGCTGTGATTGTAGTATCACTGAAGTATAGAACCCATCAAACTTGCCAAATATTTAAACAAGATATAAATAAAAATAGTCTTTGTACGCCCACTTATTCCTAGGAGGATAATAGGGGCAGTGTCCTTCCAGAGTCTCCTATCAGATGCAATCCTCTCCAATTATACACATATATACATATACACATACAGAAGATACATGTGTACGTACGCTTGCATACATGGACACACACACGCGTACATATATATATATATATATATATATATATATATATATGTTTATCTCGGGTTCAATCGGAGATAACCACAGTAAGTAAGGTGCCCGCTACATAACAGAGTATAAATGTTCAATATAGAAATGGCTTCTACAGGACGAGATTTGTTTCATTGGGAGGAAATCATCAGGGCTACCTTGATGATTTCCTCCGAATGAAACAGTTCTAGTCCTCTAGAAGCCATTTGGATAATCTTTACATGTTTTCTAGTCTACACTGCTTAAAATTCTTAAGAATGAAAAATGGCATCATCTTTTGCACTAGAAGATCACAAAACTAACTTCACTGATAATCCTTCTTTTAAACTCATTAGCCTTATTGCCTCTGATATTGACAGAATCAGTAAGCATATACGTGATAGAATGATACCTAAATTATAGAGGAAATCAATCTTAAGCTTCAGGTTAATACTACCGAAGACATTATATGGATTAACCATATTTAGACTGAAAATGATTTAAAATTTTTGCTGTTTGATATTGACAATTATTATTCCTGTATATCTTCGATACTTTTAAATAAAGCTCTAATTGTAGCTTTGAATTTTACAGATCCCAATAAAAATGTAGTTGATATAATCCTTACTGCATTGCTGACGTCCCAATTATTTTGATATAACCATAGGATCATTCGCATCGACAAATAGAAATTAGCAATCTATCTATATACCTTCTAAAATATACCGAATCCTTCCCACTCTCTAGAAAACGTACCAAATCAAATTCTGAATGAAAAAGTAGAACTCCTGGTAGCTGTTAGTAAATGACTATTGCCTTATGAAAACTATTGTTCATAAATGCCCTGTATATACACCTAATTCAACTAAATTCTATATAGGTGCTTCTGCCAATTCATTTCAAAGCCGATACAATCCCTACGTTTATTCTTTAAAAAAGAGCGGCCAAACAGATCCACATACGCAGCTCAATTTGTTTCTCTTTAGATCAATCTAATACCCCTTATCATCTACATTGCTCTATAATTGATTCCGCGAAGGCTTATGATAGGTTTGGAATGTCATGTTCTCTTTGTATTTTGTAAGCCCATGGGATCACTACATGCACATATAGGCTCTTAAATCATAGAAATGAACTGATAATAGCACTCCCACGCCAATTAAAGTACGGTTTTTGTTTATAGAAATTATGATCTAATCTAATTTATTTTCTTTTATTTTCGTTTATTGATAATTTTAACATAATCATTTATTTTTTGTTAGACCAGTACCTATGTTAGGAATACATTTTGGCGTCCCCCCTCCCCATCATACTAATTTATTAATTTCAGTCTCAAATATTTAGGACGTATCGGAGGGTTCTTGCTGTTTCCAGCATGCATTCCTTTTGAAGTGTTAAAAAAAAGGGGTGCTGGACTAATATTCACTAATTATCCACGAAAACTCTTTCAGATTGTACCTAATGTTCCTATGACAGTCGGGACGACCTTGATCTCATGACAGTCACAAATCCTTTTTAACTCCCATTTTAAATCATGTATCGGTTAATTTTCTCCCTCTCCTTTTCTTGCACACTTGTGTCAAAGGGGCAGGCTACATCTACAATCAGGCTCGATCTTTTTTCCTCATCAAATACCACCAGGTCAGGCCTATTGTGTTCTAATTTCTTGCCTGTCTATATTCTGAAATCTCATAGCACCTTCACTTGATCGTTTTCTATCATCCACTCTGGCTTATGCTCATACCACTTCTCGTAATGTGGTAAATTATTTAGTTTGCATACATGCCAGTGAATCACATTATTATTATTATTATTGTTATTATTTCGGTGCTGTTCAAGTCAGAAGCCCTCGCTATGAGACACGCTATGACTCCTTGCAAAACCAGCAAGGTCATAATGTACCCCTCTCACATGGGAAAAAGAACGGCCCGTCTCCGCATTCACAGAATCCCACCAGGACTTGACATGTGGTGGTTTCTGGGATGTGTGATTGGGGAGAGGACGGATACCGTCCCATAGAAGTGACAAGAACGGCCAGAGAGGACTGGTCCGGGGTTGACCTGGAGATACTTCTCCAGATCAGGCCCGAGAATGTGAAGACAATCCCGGACCACATCCGCCTTCAGAATAGGACGGTCATTCACATTATGACCGAGGGAAAAGCCGCATTCTTTTGTTTGTGGGGAAAAACCTATTTGCGAGCCTTCTGCCCTCAACTGCTGAAAGATGCAAGGGGTCGAAAGGCTCCACTGCTGCCAATGCTGGGGCGATGACCACGACCAACACCAGCACCGGTAAAACCACCAACAGCAACACCAATAGAAAGACCACCACCAACATTGACCACCCAGGGGGGAAACGAGGAAAGTTGTCAAATTACCCCCCACAAAAAAAATACATACATCAATAAAAACATAAACACACACATAGACACATTTACAGACAAAGACTCCTCATCTACCAGTAGTGAAGATGAGGGAAAATCAAAATCACCCAAAATACAAAAAAAGAAACACAAAAAGGAAAAAAAAACTCAACAAAGCACAAAATTACCCACAATAAAAAATGTAGACACCACCCACGCAAACATCTCTCCAATAACACCAACATCAACACCACCATCACCATTACCAGAATCCCCCAAACGTAAACAACCTAGACAGATGCAAGAACAAATACACACACAAACATCTGAAACCACAGACACCGCACTCACAACAAACACAGACACAACCGAAACAACACCACCAAAAACCATCACCACCATAGCCACGCAAACAAATAAAATCACACCACCAAAACATACAAAACTTCGTGCTCGTCAGGAGGGCCAACAAGGAACTGATGGCCCTCGTAGCACGAAGTGAAAATATACAAAAAGAGGGGGAAATTTTAAAATCGAGCAAATTTCGCGTGCCGGAAGATTTGTTTCTGGTACGAATGTCGCTCGATTTATACAAAGAGATACGAGACAGCTTTCCTCGGGACGTGGTAACGTAAAACCGACTTCAAGACTTTTAAAGGGGTTCCCAAAAGAAACCCCATCAACTATGGAGGTCGAACAACCCGACCTTCACAAGAGCCCGGAAGGTAAGTAAACCTTTCCTCTCTCTCTTTTAACCTACCAAAAAGCGGGGCTGGACTAATCTTCTTTAACCATCCTTGCAAGCTCTTTGAGATAGTAACTAGTGCACCTATGCCAATCGGGACGACCTTGATTTCATGGCAGTTCCAAATCCTTTTTAATTCCCACTTTAACTCCTGGTATTGGTTAATTGTCTCCTCTCATTTTATTGCACTCTGGTGTCGAATGGGCAGGCTACATCTACAATCAGGCACGATCTTTTTTCCTTGTCCAAAACTACCAGGTCAGGCCTATTGTGCTCTAATTCCTTGTCCGTCTGTATTCTAAAATCCCATAACACCTTCACCTGATCGTTTTCTATCACCGACTCTGGCTTATGCTCATACCACTTCTCAGAATGTGGTAAATTGTTACTTTGCATAGATGCCAGTGGATCACCCTGCCTATCTCATCATGTCTCCAGCCTTTATAGTGAGTCTGGGCTAGGTGTTTACACTCGGATACAATGTGAGCTACAGTCTCCTCTCTCTCTCCACAGATCCTATACAGCTAGCTTCCTCCTTGTAAATATGGTGTTTCACCACTTCGTTCTGCGGGATTGCTCTTGCGCACCCATTAGCATTCCTTCTGTAGCTTTTTTAAGATCCTATCTTTTTAACCAGTTCCATGTCTGTGGATTTCTAAATTCAGTTTTCCTAAAGAAGGTACTATGAAGGGATTTTTCATGAATGTTGCTCCTCCTCCTTGGACATCCCCTGGTCTTTTGTCTCCTTCTTCGGTACAATTTTGAGCATTGGTTCCCTACAGTCGTATTTGTGCAGGTTGTTTTTCTCCATCTGAACAAAGTCCTCTATGTTGATAAGACCTCTTCCAACTTCAAATCTCTTTAGGTAGAGTCTATCAACATCACTCATCTGCTGGAACATGTTGTAGATAGTCAATAGATTACTAGTCTTCCTATCCATTTCTTTTTGTTCAGCAACATTCCATTTCAGAATTCCCGCACTGTACCTAATAATAGACACAGCTCCTGAATTCACTGCACTTATGACATTCCTACTATTTAGATGTGATTTTAATACGCTCCTTACTCTCCTAATGTACTCAGATATTATCAATTACTTCATTTTTTGTTCTTGATGTCATCTGCCTCCAGAACACCTAAATGTTTGTATCCCTCCTCAGTGTCAATTTCCTTTATCATCTCACCTCTTGGTACCTGGATTCCGTTGCTTCTGCACAATTTACCCCTCTTCATCACTAGGGCTCCACACTTATTAATACCAAATTCCATACATATATCAATGCTGAAAATACGTATATCCATACATATATCATTGCTGAAAATTACTATTATTATTATTATTATTATTATTATTATTATTATTATTATTATTATTATTACAGCTGCATTTATCTTGCTTTATGTTCATACGAGTTATCACCAAGTCACAACCAGTGACCTCAAGAGACAACAAGGTCCGCCATGTTCAAGAAAGAACATACATACTCACACATGCTTCTTTAGGTGTTTAGACTTGTGATGTACTTACATTGACAGAATCTTCCTTAGTATATTGGCAGTTCCCATTATTATTATTATTGTTGTTATTACTCTTTGAGTCTCAGTCATTGATGTTAGTTAACTGGAAAGTTTGTTGAAATGAATATCAAGCCACTACCTGCAGCCTCAGATATTCAGGACGTATCGGAGGGTTCTTGCTGTTCCCAGCAAGCATGCCTTTTGAAGCGTTCCAAAAAGCGTGAAGGGGCCAATTTTCTTTAACCATCGGGTCTTTGATCAATTTAGATCAGTCGAAAGCCTTCGATAGGGTCGACCATCGTTACCTAACGGCAGTCCTGAGGGCGGCTGGCTTTGGGCCCGTCTTCAGAGGCTGGATCGCTGCCATGCACAGCGACATCTGCTCTGTAGTAAGAGTGAACGGTCACCTTTCGGAACCGTTCAACATCATGCGCTCGGTCCGCCAAGGATGTCCCCTCTCGTCCCTATTGTACGTATTGACTCACGAGCCATTACTGCACAAACTGGAGACGTTGAGGGGGTCCCGCGCGAACTAGGATGCGGAAGATCCGTGTCAGCATATGCCGACGATGTCACCGTAGTGGTGTCGAACGCCAAACACATCGAGGCGATCGGCACTACACTAAGAGAATACGAAGCGGTGACAGGAGCAATGATCAACCAGGAAAAGTCAGTGGGCCTGCAGCTCGGCACCTGGAGAGGCAGGTCCATGCCGTCCAACAGCGTCGTCGGGCGCTGGACGGACGGACCGGTTAAATTGCTAGGGGTCTGGTTCGGTCCAGACCTCCAGACGGACAAAAACTGGGACGAGGTGACGAGCAGGGTGGCTTCTCTCACCCAGAAATGGGCCGAGAGGAAGCTATCCCTGAAAGGTCGAGCGGAGGTGGCGAATGCGTACATCGCATCCGTCATCTACTACCGCCTGACCGTCGTACCTTGTCCTAAGCCCCGCTTGACTGCGCTGGAGCGTCTGCTCTTTCGCTTCTTGTGGAAGGGACGCGCTCCGATGGTCAGGCGGTCCATCTGCTGTCAACACCCGCTACGTGGAGGGCTGGGCATGCCGTGGCTGATGATGCGCAGACACGCGCTCAGGCTACGACATCTCCACCTCTTCCTCGACGGTGATCAGGTGTGGTCGCCGTTTGCAAGACGCGTTTTTCCCCAGCTCGTCTCCTTGACGGAGCTGCAGTCCTGGGTCAAGCGAAGACCGAGAGGGAGCGCTTGGAGACTGGAATGTCTTCAGGCGCTCACAGCCCTCGACCAATCGGGCAATGTGATCGGTGGAAACTCCACCTTGGCGTTCTATAGGGGATTAGTGGAGGGGAAGAGCGACGACGTACTTGGAGAAACTCTAGGCGTCGACGAAAATCAACTAGCCAATCTCTTCGGAAGGACTTTCGGGCCGGGGCCTATGGACAACTTCCAGAAATCCCTGGCCTGGCAGTGCTACCGAGGAGCTTTGCCAGTTCGGGATAAACTCTACAGGCATGGAGGTGCCGTCAGCCGGGCATGTCCGAGATGCGCGCAGGGCGACGAAACCGTCCTGCACGCACTCGTCCAGTGTCCGAGCATTGCTGACTTGTGGGTTTATGTCGAACACCTGCTGTCACGTGTAGGACGGATCCAGCTATCAGCTGAGTCCATCGTGAGGATTGCCCCGTCCCCTTCCTTTAGCCTGGAAGGGCAGGCAGTTTTTATCTGTCTGGTGGTCATGGCGAAAGAGATAGTATGGTGGACACGTTTGAAAGGGCTGAAGACGAGCACTTACCTCTTCGGTGATGCCCTGATTAACTTTTTCAAATTTCATTTGAAAAGGAAAATCAGGGTAGAGAGGGAAGTGCTCTCTTCCCAGCATTTTGTTGAAAGATGGGTGAGAGAAGCAAGTATGGCCCGAATGAATGGGCCTTCTCTGAGTATGTGTCTGTAAATTAAAGGTGGAAAACTGGGAGAGGGCACTTGCCCTGGTGGTCAGGGCCACTGTGGTCTTTTAATGGGCTTTCTCCACAAATGTCCCTTGGAAGTCTCCCCCCTATTGGGGAATTTTTCTTTGTTATTTTATTTCAACCTCTGTTTTTTTACACGCAGAAATGCCCATTTGTACCGTCCTGTATTGTCCTGTACTGTCCTTAATGTCTACTTTATGTGAACCCTTGTGGTTAATAAAGAAAACATTATTATTATTATTATTATTATTATTATTATTATTATTATTATTATTATTATTATTATTATTATTACATTTATCGTGCTTTATGTTCATACGAGTTATCACCAAGTCACAATCAGTGACCTCAAGAGACAACAAGGTCCACCATGTTCAAGAAAGAACATACATACTCACACATGCATCCCCAGGTGTTTAGACTTGTGATGTACTTATATTGACAGAATCTTCCTCAGTTCCCATTAGTACTATCTTTTGTATTTCTCCTATACGCGGGTTTCCTGGGATTTGCGATAACTAATCATTAGATCCCTTAGGTATCATTGCTAGAGCGCCTACAACCACTGGTATTGTTTTAGTTCTCAATTTCCACATTTTTCCAATTTCTATCTCCAGGTCCTTATACTTGCCCAATTTTTCAAATGTTTTTATAGATACATTCTTGTCTATTGGAACGGACATATCAATTAGCAGGCATACCCTCTTTTTAAAGTCCTTCAATATTATATCAGGACTATTTGCATCTATTTTACGGTCTGTTTGGATGCTAAAGTTCTACAAGAATGAGATGTGATCTTTTTCAAGTATGGGGGTGGTTGATGCTCCCACCAATTCTTTTGATGGGGCAGGTCAAAATGCTTACACATTATCCAATGTATGTATTGTGCAGCTCTGTCATGCCTGTTTAGGAATTCGGTTGGAGCTATAGGACTGCACATTGAAATTATATGGTCAATGGTCTCTGGTTGTTTTTTAAATACACGGCACAATGGGCTGCATCCATTTTTTATTATGTTGGCTTGGTAATTCTTTGTTGGCAGACACTGATCTTGTGCTGATATAATCAGTCCTTCAGTCTCCGATTTCAGTCCAGAGGATGCCAATCACTGATGGGTTAAAGTTTTGTCAACATCAGGATTGTTAGCTCGTTCTGGGTATTTTCCATACAGAGGCTTTTCTTGCCATTTCTTTAGCAGTTCTTTCTTTGCAGTTTCTGTAGCAGTTCTTTCTTTGCAGTTTCTGTAGCAGTTCTTTCTTTGCAGTTACTTTTACCTGCTTTACTTTTTCTGTGTTTTCCATTTCAGCAGTAAATGGGACTTCTGAAATTTGTAGTCCATTACTGTATCGTTGTGCATCTTTTGATGCTTTCGTGTTTCAAAATGAGTTTGATCATCCAATCATGTGATTCCCTTAGATATGTAGATAATCCAATTGTTGCAGTTTTCAACGCAATGTCTAACTGGATTAACACACGTCATCCTTCTTTCCTAGGGAGATATATTATATCTGTATCTGCCTTAGGGTGATGCATTCTGTGCATGGTTAAGAATTTTCGAATTTTTGTATCGAGCCTACGGATCTCTGTGCTTGACCAGTTGATAACATTGTAACTGTAGGTTACTACTGGTAGGGCAAGCGTATTTATGGCATCGATCCTATTCCTTGCATTAAATTCCGTTCTTAAGATTGCTCTTACTCTGCGGTAACATTCCTTCCTTATCCTTTCCCTCATTGTCGAGTGCTTGATTCCGTCTCCTTCACAAACACCTAGATATTTGTAAGTTTCCTCTTGATCAAGTTCTCTTATCACATTCCCCCGATCAAGATTAATGTCTGAACTTTTCAGCAGCTTTCCTCTGGTGAATGTTGCTTTAGCGCATTTAACTAGTCCAAACTCCATTTTAATGTCATCACTGAACTGCTCCACAGTGGATAATAGCCCTTGCAATTGTTCATCATTCTTTGCAAATAGTTTCAGGTCAGCCATGTAGAACAAGTGATTAATGGTTTTGTCGTAGACTTTATATCCATTTTTCGTTTCATTGAGCATTTTACTTAATGGTATAAGTGCGATGCAGAATAAAAGCGGTGATAAAGAGTCACCCTGAAAATTTCCACAATTAATATTAACTTCTCCAGCTTCCAGTGATTTTGTTTCACTATTCAAAAGGAGTGTCGTTTTCCATGTCTTCATACTGAATGACAGGAACCTCCTGACAACGGGAGATATTTTGAAAATCTCTAAACATTTTTCAATCCAACTGTGTGGCAAACTATCGAATGCTTTTTTATAATCTATCCAAGCAATTGATAGATTTTTGTGTCTATTATGACAATCTTCCAGTATCATTTTGTTAACCAAAAGCTGATCCTCACAGCCATATGAGCCTCGTTTACACCCTTTCTGCTAAATGGGAAATAGGTCATTTGTTATCAGGTGGTCATATGTATATTCAGTTAGGACTGATGTTAAAATTTTAGACATTGTGGTCAAGCAAGTTATCGGTCTGTAATTTTGGGGATTGTTTGTCTCATCATTCTTCGGAAGCAGGAATGTAATGCCGTTAACTAGCCATGATGGTATATTTTCTGGCTCCTTAACCATTTCATTGTAAAGTTGGGCTAACAGCTCATGAGACTCTGTGAAGGCATTTATCCAAAAATTTTGTATTTTGTCTTTTCCTGGGGATTTCCATTTGCTGGATTTTCTTAGAGCCACACGCAACTGTTCAACTGTTATATTTTCCCATATTTGTTCCTCAAGGTGAGCTGTATCTTTCATTTGTCTGTCTATCCATGGGGCATGTATATTATGAACTTTTTCTTCGGCCCAGATCTTTTCCCAGAATTCTTTCACTTCCTCCTTGGGTGGTATTGATTTAGCAGTTATTGTTGACTTACCAATTTTTCTGTAGAAGTTTCTTTGATTGTTTTTGAACATATTATTGTCCTTATAGAATCTAGATCGTTTTTCAAAGCGCCTTATACGAGCAGCTTTGGCCGACACTTTTTGCTTGATTATTTCTATCAGCATGTCTATGTCACTTGTTGATTTTATACTGTACTTTCTTTTCAATATTCTAAGTTTAGTTTGTTTAACATGTTCACATACTTTATAGTTTGTTAAAATTTCTATGTCAGATCGGAGAAGGTTTATTTGGCGATTGATGTTCTCTTGCAAGTAGATTTCTTGTGGGAATTCCTTTGTTTTTTCATCTTCACTCCACATAAGTGAGTGGTGACTTTAGCCGATGAATAATAGAGATGATTTAAATCAGTAATGTTTAGTTTGTTTGTGATGATAATGTTTTTGAGAATTATGTTAGTCTTGTGTATTATCTTTTGGTTCTGTTTGGAGTTCTGGATTTTAGGGAGGGTGTCTCGTTCCCCCATTATTATTATTGTTTCCACTTTTATTATTATTAATGATTACATTCTGAGTTCAAATCCTGCTGAGGTTAAATTTGCCTTTCATCCTTACGGGGTTGATAAAATAAAGTACCAGTAAAGCACTGAGTAATTGCTGGCCTTGTGCCAAAAGTAGAAACAATTATTAAGGATTACATTTTGTCTAACCTAGTAATGTATAAAATGAAATTAATGTCGATATAATTGTAAAGATTAAATAATTTAAGAATTTGTATCTTTAATCTTAATGTATTTTATAGTCTCTATGTGCAAAATGTCACTTTACTTCTACTTTTAAGATTCTCTTCCCTATAATTTTATATCTCAATGCATAAACACATTGAGCTAATATTTTATCACTCACAATTTCTCTTCAATTAACTCAATGCATATATATATATATATATATATATATATATATATATATATATATATATATATATATATATATATATATATATATATATATAAAGACGTAAAATAAAAAAATTTTAAAAATTATAAATCAACTTACTTACTAAGTAAGTAAGTTGATTTTTAATTTTTAAAATTTTCTTATTTTACGTCTTTCATATAATTGTTCTGCATACCCCTGCATAGAACCACATAGGTACTAAGACATAACTTATATATTTGCTAGCATGAGTGTACATCTGTACACATATGTTGGTAGATGTACTAATTCTCTCTCTCTCTATATATATATATATATGAATAAATTTAGTCCTTCATCAGTGATCTTCCAACCTTCATTGGTATTTCATCGCTTTAAAGACCATATACCTCCGGTTGGTGCGAGCAACGGCTAAAGAAAGTCGTTGGGACACTAAATAAGGGGAACGAGTGAGACTGTAAACAATCAAAGATGGTAATGCCACGAAAAGTGAGGAAGAAGGAGTCAAGTCCCTGAAATCGATGAATATAAGTTCTGTGAAATTGTGGACGAGAGAGAATAAAGACCATCAAACCTGCTCGAAATGTGAGCAAGGAAAGAATTTCGCACAGGTCAAATGGGAGGAAGAAGGAGTCAAGTCCCTGAAATCGGTGAACATAAGTTCTGTGAAATCGTAGACGAGAGAGAATAAAGAACAACCGGCCTGGTCAAAGTGTGCGTGAGAAAAGAATTTCGCACAGGTCAAACGGGAGGAAGTAGGAGAGGGAATAGCAGAGAGTGAGTGAGTAAAAGGTGAGGAAGAGGCTAACAGAGAGAGTGACTGTTAGAGGGGGTGAAGGGAAGTGAGAGATACAGAGAAAAGAGGAAGCAGTAAGAAAGAAACAGACGGGTCACAGCGTAGGAAAATATATATGTGTGAATATGAAAACGAGCATGCTACGTGGTTGCATATGGGTTTACATATGAATAAATTTAGTCCTTCATCAGTGAACTTCCAAACTTCATTGGTATTTTATACCATACACCACCGGTTGGTACGAGCAACGGCTAAAGAAAGTCATTGAGACATAAATAAAGGGAACGATCGAGACTGTAAACAATCAAAGATGGGAATGCAACGAAAAGTGAGGAAGAATATATATATATATATATATATATATATATATATATATGTACATATATATATATATATATATATATATATATATATATATATATATATATATATATATATATATATATATATATATATATATATATATATATATATATATAAGTAAAAAAAACCTCAGACCCTCCATCTCATCTCTACTTTTGAAAAGCAGGAGAACTGCGAAACCGGTAAAGAAACCAAATAAATATATATATATATATTTTAAAATAAGACTACAGTTGCTTTTTCGATTTCATTTTTTTTTCTTTATACTTTCACTCGCATAGGACACCTCGGTAATTTTTCATTTTGTAAAAAACCTCACATTCTATTAATAATAATATATATATATATATATATATATATATATATATATATATATATATATATATATATATATATATATATATATATATATATATATATATATATATATATATATATATATATATATATATATATATATATATATATATATATATATAAGTATAT
>OZ024743.1:231622441-231627441 GCA_964016885.1 Eledone cirrhosa | reverse complement strand
CCAGCAGTCGCCAATGCATACCTCACTTCATTCCTCACGCCACTGATGATGTCTAAGGCAACTTGCACCAGTGATATTGAAACTCATTTCCACAGCTGAGTGAACCGGAAACAACACATCATCCGGTTCAAGAATCGAACTCACAACCTTACGATTGCAAGCCCAATATTCTAACCAGTAATATATATATATATATATATATATATATATATATATATATATATATATATATATATATATATATATATATATATATATATATATATATATATATATATATAATACATTATGAAGGGAGAGGAAACATTAGATATAATTAGTAATAAGATATATCATACCTAAACTGCTTCTATAGTCCCCGACTACGTAGTTTCGTGGCATGTTATGCAAAAACACTAAATCATAGAGATATAGAGATTTTGTGAGGTCTGCCGACTTATCAAGAGGATATCTCATTAAGCGTTTCAGAACACGTCTGTGATGCGTGAGATAGAATCTCGAAAAGGCGGAGGGGGAGTCAATCACGTGATACAGCGGACAAGAAACAGAGCTAAGCCCCTTATAACCCTGAAAAACATACCTCGGAGGCGGTATATACATATATATATCTGTGTGTATGTGTGTGTGTGTGTGTGTGTGTGTGTGTGTGTGTGTGTGTGTGTGTGTGTGTGTGTGTGTGTGTTTATGAATGTTGGATACAACTATATAGATGTTTTCTTCTTCTGGTATATATATAATGTATGTTAGGTTTTGCAATATTTGTTTCTTTAACAATAACATTTTTCGAATATAAACAAATTAAGCAAACGATACTATGAATTATTAATGCAATGTACATCCATATATAAACAAATAATTGTATTAGTAAGTAAGGAAAAGTATAAGAAGTCTAAGAAGTAGTAGTAGTAGTAGTAGTAGTAGTAGTAGTAGTAGTAGTAGTAGTAGTAGTAGTAGTAGTAGTAGCAGTAGCAGCAGCAGCAGTAGTAGTAGTAGCAGCAGAAATAGTAGTAGTAGTAGTAGTAGTAGTAGTAGTAGTAGTAGTAGTAGTAGTAGTAGTAGTAGTAGTAGAAGATTAGTAAACAGTTTGTAAATGTCAACGGCACAAAAAAGGAAACAGCATTACATTTTTCTGTTGACTACTAGCAAACCATTATTAAATATATCTACTGACATTTTCATTGCGACATATTGAATTCATTCAAGACGTACGAATATTATGCATATGTGCGTACAACCATACACACATACATGTATATATATATATATATATAACGAAGGAATTGTAGTATGGAACCAGATGGACCATAACGCACCAGAGTACTCAATACATAGGTTAGTAGAGTGGGTAATAGGAAAAAGTATGACCACGACGGCTGAGCTCAGGCCGTTTCGAGTTCTATTTCTGGACTAAATTAGAATTTTTAGCCTGGTGAATAAATAGCCGAACTTGTCAAGGGTAACTTCCTTATATGGGAAGATTGTAATTGTCAAGAGGATTGGTCAAAATTTATTGTAAACACAAATATGTCTATCATGGCATTTGGTGGAGGTATGGGTAGCTGAACTTGCCTGTCGAACAATGAGTGAGTGAGTGGAGCCGGTCAAGCGTTGAAAGTGATATGTATACAGTAGATTCTAAGGATAGTGTATGCAAAGTCGAAAAATTGTTCTGGAGAAAATGGAGGAGGGAAGTTATAGAATAGGTAAATCGAATGAGAGTAGGAGACGATAAAACATAATAGAAAGAAATATGAAGAAATATATAAAATTAGATAGTGAGAAATGATTAAAAAAGCAGAAAAAACAATAGGGTTTAGAAACAGCTGCTATGATTAGTAGGTGTTGCTTGTACGGCCAAAGCTATAGAAAAGGTTAATAAGTTGAGAATGGAAAATACTAAATAAGAAATTGTAGAAGTGGGTAATGAAAAAATATAAAGCAAACAGAGCTGCTAAAAATAGTTAGTAAAGCGTATTCTGCCAATGCTATCTTACAATTACAGGTTAATAAGTTGAGAATAGAAACACAATTTAGAAATTGTAGAAATGCAGTAGTAACAAAAATGATACAACATTACAGGGGTCTAACACATCTGCTATAAATAGTTAGTAAAGCATATTCGGCCAATTTTATATTAAAATTACAGGGGTGGAGGTACTGAGGCTACAGAGGCCGGATGGGCTGCATCGGGGTAGGCGAAAGAGGAAACACAGACGAGGAAGAAGATCGGGTGGAAGGAAGTGATAGGATGAGACAAGGGGAAGAAGAAATCATAGAGGAAAAGAAAAGAGGTGCATCTACCTATGTAGGGTTTTCCCCTAACATATTCAGCAAGTGACGGGGGGGGGGGGGTATCAGCTCTTGTCTACCCACCCGTGTCATTATGGCGTTTGAGGGCAAGGTAGGTGCTACGCAATCTGTGTTTGCATGCGGTTACCAGTTCGTCTTTCTTGTTTAGGAGTTGGTCCTTCGAAAACACCATTTGTAATGTTTCCTCCGAGTAAGAGTTCCTCTCATGTAAGAGTTAGCTCTGTCTTGACTTATTTTGAATTGAGATTGAATTATTTTCCCATATCTTACGTTAAATATTTTTCATCTTGGCGTAATAGTCACTTATATGTATGAATTACTGTTGGCTTCTTGCTCACATTAATTTCGCTATTTTTTCATTTATATATATATATATATATATATATATATATATATATATATATATAAGGATTAGAATACTGGAGCGTGTTGGAGTTAAACACCCTCTTCGTATTATAGAAATGACAGTAAAAGGTATAGCTCAATGCAGTTAAACAGAGCCAAAAAATTAAGAGAGTAAAACAAAAAATCCTTTAATACATCAAAAGTTTTTATTAGCCGACAATGTTTCGTCCTATTAAGGACTCATCAGGGCAATCAAAACAACAAGAAGTAATATCGGCAGATACAAGCCGGAAGCTCCGAAGAATATGGAGTGTACATACACTAAAGTCTTGCAAAAATATATAATAAAAATAAAAATAAAAATAATAAAAATATATAATAAGAATAACTAAGGATGTATATAACATTAAGAACCATATTACAAATATAGTCCAAAGCAACTAACCTAAATCTAAACAAATGTGGTTATATAGAGCAGGAATTATATCTAACACAATGTAATATAACATAATACATTATAATAATATACCTTTACCAACATTAAAATTACAATTAAAAATCAAAAGGTACAATATATACATGTATATATGTGCGCACACACACACACACACACACATATACAACAATACGCACATCTTTGTTCAACTACACAAATTAAGCCTTATTAGAAGTTTGAATATAAAAATAAGCATGATAAGAGTGAAAATAATACCAATACATCTACCCAATATACATGAGGCAATAATATGATATAATTACAAGAGACACATATAATAAATAATAAACAATAAAATTATATAATTCAATATAATATAATAGATATTCCCCGGTTAATTTACACAAACAATATAGATGTCACAATAATAATATAATGATAATATGTTAACAATGTACTAACATTTACAATAAACAATATATACAAATCGATTCATACTGGGTTACAGAGTAAATGAGGAAAAATAAATTATACAATACTCAAAAAACACTATGAAGGTACAGAACAAATTATGATGGTACAGAAACAAATATACAGACATCTTACATGATATGTAAAGTCTAAATATCATAATGTTACATATAATGAACAGTAAGTAATAAGGATCAATATTACAATATTACAAAAATACAGACATCTTACATGATATATAAAGTTTAAATATCATAATGTTACATATAATGAACAGTAAGTAATAAGGATCAATATTACAATACAATATAATATAATATATTATAAATTGACATAAAATAATATATAAATACTTATAATTACAAGGTTAGTAGACAGACATATGTGGATGTGTAAGTAAAGCCAGACAGTGAATAGTAAATAGAATATAGAATAAAATAAATAAATATAATCAACAGGAAATTACAAAACAAAAACAAATATATACACATTTAGGTCCCACATGCGGTTAAGTAGTTAGGTAAAAACTAAGGAAAACAATCACTTTAATTGACTCAAAACCCTATTTGATGAATTAATATTAAAAATATTAAAACTATCCAATAAGGTAGTATAATATTAGCAGTAGTTTAAGTCATTAAAGTTTATAAACTTTAATGTTTCGTTACAAATGTTTACAAAAAGGAATGAAATTTTTTACTATCATATACATAACGATATCTAAAAAACTGACTTAAGTAGAATTAAGGTAGGCTAATGGGGACAGAATTGAAGAAATATATGGAGGGTGCAAAGGGGCATAAAATATAGACGATATACTATAATAAATAATAGAACGGAGCGTAAAAGAGGGGGGGGGGGTAAATATAATCATAGTCAATCTGGAGGGGTTGACAATAAGTTTATGTGCGCATGGGGGGAGGGGGGGGGGGAGAGGGGTTATCCAAAGATGAATCTGAATAAAATTAAAAATAAAATTAAAAATAAAATTAATAATAAAAAAATAAAAATAAAGATAATAATAGAATAAAGTAAATGGCGTAAAGTGTGTAATCTTATATATATTAACAAGGTGTAATAGTGAAAACATAGATATGGTACAGTAGCCAAATGATTATGAGAGCTAGAATGAAGAGTCATCAAAAACCAATGGTAATAATGATGATAACAATAATGTTGGCAAACAAAAGAACCTAAACTAAAAAATAAGTAATGGAATATATCTGCTAATGGGTACAATTTGTACTACTAGAACGTTTGGGTTTATAATAAAAGTAAGAATTAGAAATGGCGTGGGGGCAAGAAGAGAATATCTCAGACTTTCTATTAAGTAAGGATACGCTAGAGAAAATTATAGAGTGTGTCTCAAGGATACAGAGATTACAAAACTTAGTATGTATAGAAAGGTGGTTAGAGCGTGCTACTAAATGCCAGTTAA
>OZ024743.1:231608302-231613302 GCA_964016885.1 Eledone cirrhosa | reverse complement strand
CTTTCCTGATCCCATGTATAACATCCAGAATTGACTCACCTGGCAGTGCTACCGGGCAGCCAAATCCCGCCGAGGTTAACTTTGCCTTTCATCCTTACGGGGTCGATAAAATAAAATACCAGTAATACACTGTGTAATTGCTGGCCTTGTACCTAACGTAGAAACAATTATGAGTTCGAGATACATCCTACATGGAAGTGCCGTCAGCAGGGCTTGTCCAAGATGTGCACACGCCGACGAAACCATCTTGCACACACTCGTCCAGGATGGAGAGGAAAGTGCTACATTCCAACCTGCTTGTTGGAAGGTAGATGAGAGTTGAAAGTGGCGGGGATGGCTCGAGTGGATGGCTCTGAGGGCTGCTCCTCCCCTCGGGGAATTTTCATTGTTATAATTTCATTGTTTAAGAAATCAGAACGTAAAGGGATGTAACTCTGTGCTGTTAAGCATGTTGTCCGACGCTCTATCAATAATAACAATGATAATTTCTATTATAATTAGGCGACGGATAGACAGTATCGGTAGAGCGTCGGACAACATGCATCGGGCCATAGAGTTACAGCCCTTTATGATCTGAGTTCAAATCCCGCCGAGGTTAACTTCGCCTTACTTCCTTACGGGGTCGATAAAATAAAGTACCAGTCACGCACTGGGGTCGATTTAATCAACTTTCCCCTCCCCGGAAATTGCTGGCCTGGTGCCTATATAACAAATCATTTGGCAGTATCGGTAGAGGGTCGGACGCCATGCTTTCCAGCATAGTTACGTCCCTTTACGATCTGAGTTCAAATCCCGCCGAGGTTAACTTTGCCTTTCATCCTTACGGGGTCGATAAAATAAAGTACCAGTAATGCACTGGGTAATTGCTGGCCTTGTGCCTGAAGTAGAAACAAATATTAGTAAAAGTAGAAACAATTATTAGTAGTAACAGTAATAGTAGTAGTAGTAGTAGTAGTAGTAGTAGTAGTAGTAGTAACAACTATTGTCAGTTTCTACTTAATTTTTGGTATGGATTAAAATTACATTACATTATTTCGAGGGTGCAGGTATGAGGTGTGGGGTTGACATTACGAACCAGATTTGTCAACAGTTTTAACCAACTAACCACCAAACCACCTAACAAGCCAGCCAACCAGCCAAGCACTTAATCATTATCCAAACCAGAACAACACGCACATATGCAGGATTTTAGAAATGAGAAAATCTTCAACTGATATCTTGATATTTAATATATCTTCACCTAACGTGGAAAGTTGTTATTAATCATTTTATAATGATCTTTTCAGAAAACGAAAGTTTTGTGTTTTAAGATGTTTCAATGAACATTTCTAGTAGCAAATAAATAAATAAACAAACAAACAAATAAATGAATAAATAAATAAAAAATAAATAATGAAAATTAATAGCTATATTAAAAGTAACAACTAAAAGGGAGAAATATGTTAAGATGTCAAAAACAATTGGATGAAATTGAATAAAAAATAGAATTTAATTTTGATTTATAGGAGCGGAAAAAAAAGATTTATTGGTGATTGTAAAATAGTGATTGACAAAATGGTAATTGTCGAAAATTTAGACACGTTTATATGTATGTATGTATGTTATCTCTTTCTCTTAATTTCGAGTATATCTTTTTGACCGGCCACCTTCCTGGTGGCAAGGATGTAAAAGAAAAGTAATTGTCATCCCTTGAATCGCAAGAATGTTTTGCAAATTTTGAAGGTGCCAGCTATCGCAGCCATTTGTAGACTATGAATTTGGGAGCTGCGCTCTTTGTCCGTAAATCTAAGTTCAGTCATACTTTCGTCCAAACGGGTTGGTATATAACCTGTAGCTCCAATAATGATGAGTATGAAGCTAAAGGTGTATCTTGGATACTGGATTTGAAAACTCCTCATCAATGGTCCGTAGATGTCCTCCTTCTCCTGTATTTTTCTGACAACGTTTACATCAAGTGGGCAGCTGATCTCCACAACAGAACCCGTTTTCAATGTGTGGTCCCAAACAACAATATCAGGCCGGTTGTGCTTTAATTTGGTGGCAGTTTTTATTTTCAGGTTCCACCAGTATTCCTTAGTGTCATCTGTCTCAATATATTCTTCCTCGTTTGTTGTTAATTTTGTTTTCCGAAGTGCGTTCCAGATGGTTCTAGCTATCCCATCGTGTCTCATGGGAGGTAGTAGCGAGATGACATTGTTTCGCAGCTGGCAACAATGTGGCTTACATCCTCGATCTTTGTTTTACATACCCTACATTTATTGTCAGCTGATGGCCCTCCCCCTTTGTGCAGCAGATATTTGGTAGGGAGTTCTTGTTCCTGTATTGCATAGAGATATCCCTTAAGGTCTGATGTCATAAACTTGTCGGATCTCCATGCCAGGCTTTTTGAGTAGTTTATCCCCTCTATGGTCTGTGTTTTACGTCTCAAGTATCCATGCACAACTTTTTCTGTAAATTGGTCAATTTTTTCATCTTGTTTGAACATTAAATATGATCTTCCAATTTCTCTGGGTGAGAGATTTATATCAGGCTTTATTCCATATCTCTCCTCCAGATCAGTGGCTATTCTAATGATATATTTTTTTCATACTCATAAGCCTGGGCAAGATGGTTGCCAACCTTTTTCCTCTGTTGAAGGTGTTGATTCAGTGTTACTATCCGGGTCTCATATGATGTTAATATGGATTTAAGACCCCGGCCACCTTCCTTGCGTGAGAAGTATAGCCTATCCTCATCACCATTGATGTTAAAGTTCCCAGTAACACTGAGAAGTTTGCGAGTTCTAACATTGCAATGACCAGTTCAGCAGGCCAAATGTTGGCGTTAGAATTGGCACAGCATAAGTATTGTAGGCAATGTATTTGTTGTACGCTGACTGTTCTGATGACCATATTTTCTTTACTCTTCTGAGGTATTCAGTTCTGGTTCTCTCCTTATTTATGGGTCCATCATATCTGACATTCCCATCCTGTCCAAGATATCTGTAGTTGTCACCTGACTGTAGAGGTTGTATTGTCAGGCCGTTCATCTCTAGATTTCTAGAGGAGGGCACAGTTCTTCCACGTTTTACTGCCAAATATGCACACTTGGACTCACCAAATTTCATTTTGATGTCTGTTGAAAATTGTGTAATGAGGTCCAATTGTTTCTTGGTGGCCCATACAACTTCAGGTCATCAACAAAGAAGAGATGAGATACTTCTGGACCCACTTCTTTGTCCACCTTGTTTCCTGAGTAGGTAAGATAGTGGATTTAGTGAGAGAACGAAGAGTAGCACTGACAAGCTATCACCCTGAAAGATGCCCTTCTGGTAATGTATCCTATCAGTCTTAACTTGCTCCTTCTCACCTGTAAGGATCAAATTGGTGTACCAGTTCTTGGTCAGACGTTCAACAGCAGCTACCAGTGGTTGTGGGATTTGGCTAACTGCAAAGCCTTAACAATCCACCCATGAGGTACACTATCAAATGCTTCTTGATAGTCCAGCCACACCACAGTCATGTTTCTGCGAATCTTTGTTGTTTTTTCTTGAATCATTTTATTAGTTAGTAGGTGATCTATGCAACCCCACACCTCCCTCTTTCCACCAGCTTGCTCATGTGTTATGATGTTGTTGGTAGCACAGTGATCCTGTAAGAACAGGTTAAGGCACCCAGTATATGTATGTATGTATGTTATGTGTGTACGTATGTATGTATGTATGCATCCATGAATGTATGTATGTATGTGTTTATTTTGTAACAGACACATGAGTTTATGTTTGTACATACACACACACACGCTCTTATATATATCTATATATATAATTGAATACACAAGCGAGGTAAACACAAATATAAACATACATGTGTTTGAATTATAAAGGACCAAGCTCACATGATGACATGTGCGTTATTTTATATTCGTATACTATTCAGTCTTCTGATATACTTAGAAGTGGAGGGATTACTAATTTTTACATCCACTGAAGAGCAATAAATTGGTAATTTCCTTCGCTTAATAATTGCAAAACAGCTACCAAAGCTCTCTGGGAGTTCAGGCAGTTGCCCAATATACGTTTTTTTTTCTTCTTGATTTATTACTTTAAATTTTGTATGGCAAACCATATTGTTATAGTTAGTAATTTTTTTCACCCTAGCGAACTTGGTCCCTTACAATTCGAACATATATATGTTTTTATTTGTGTTTACCTCTCTTGAATATTCAATTATATTACACGGCTCAGAAAAACATTTATCTTTGAGCTATTTAATTGTGAGATACTATTTTGAGTTTCTAACTCAAAATATACCTCTGATATATATATATATATATATATATATATATATATATATATATATATATATATATATAATTGAAACCAAAAACGAAAAGAATAACGAAGAGTAGAGTATAAACAGTGTTAGTATTAGGTTCACGTTTGAGAGTGGGGGCGAGCGTTTCAGGCATAAGTCCTTCATCAGGAGAAAAGTGGGAAGGGAAAGCGTTACGAGGGCGTGAGGGGGAGTGGTGGAAATACATGAAAATGGGGGGAAATTTAAGGGGAAGGAAAACAAAATTAAAAAGAGGGTAAAAAAATTAAAATGAAACAAGTGGTGAAATGGTGTGAGGCGTGTAAGGGTGGTGGTGGGTGGATGGAAGGGTTAGGGGCGAAGGAGACAGGGCTTCAGAACGGGGACCGTGTAAGGTGGTGTGTGTGTATGTGTGTAGGTGTACGTGTGTGTGTATGCGTGGATGTGAGTGTGAGAGTTTGTGGAAGAACGGGGTTCCATGTTCGGGTAATCTGAAAACCAGTGTGTACATGGAGTGGAGTGTAAGTCAGTGTGTGTGTGTGCGTGGGGATGGAGAGGTGTCGGAGAGGGGGAATGCGGAGTCCGGAGGCCGAGTATGTGTATGTGAGGATACGCACGTGTGTGTGTATGTGTGTGTGTGTTTGTGTGCTGTGGATACGTGGGAACATATGGTTGCGTGTGTGCGAAAATAGTGTAAGATCGGGACCA
>OZ024743.1:231595802-231603302 GCA_964016885.1 Eledone cirrhosa | reverse complement strand
CCACCCTGATGTAGCATCTACCAATAACGAGATGTACGGCTTTAAATCTAATAAGGCTCCACCCACCAACAGCCTACTTGAACCATTTGAAGAAGACCTTTCAAATGATCAAAAATATTAAATTCAGGAAAGTCAACATACCTTTCCAAACGGACTTAAAGGAGAAACTTCTGAAAATGAAAAGTTCCACGTACCTTCACGTCCCTTCAGACAAAACTAAAAACACTTATGCGGTTTTTCCCGACACCTACAACAAGCTTGCGGATAATGCCATCACAGCAAAGTACGAAAAAGTTGATGACACTACTTTGACCGATACAAACATAGCCGGAAAGAAGATCGCCACTTCCCTTAAACTGGAAGACCGGACAGAAGCTCTGAGGGTAAAGTCCCCGCACTTCACCCTGAAAGACCACAAGAACAACTTCGACAATAAACCGTCGGTCCGGCTGATTAACCCGACCAAGTCTGACATAGGATCCGTCAGTAAGAAGATCTTGGACAGGATTCTACCTAGACTACGTGCTGCCTCACCCCTCCCACTCTGGAATAGGACATCAGAGGCAATCACATGGTTCCGGGACTTGCCCGACAAAAGCAACACCCGCTTCCTGCAGCTAGACATCGAGTATTACTACGCCTCCATATCAGAGAGCCTGCTGATTGACGCGATTAACTTCGCCATGAACTTAACCACTATTACCGAAGCCGAGCAGGAAGTGGTCCTCCATGCACGTAAGACTTTTCTTTACCATGACAGATCCCACTGGATCAACAAAAAATCTGAGACCCCTTCGACGTTAGCATGGGTGCTAGCGACTCAGCTGAAATTAGTAACCTTGTGGGTCTGTTCATCCTCCACAGGTTGAAGACCCTCTTCACAGGCCTCTCCCGCGGTCTCTACCGAGATGACGGCCTCTTTGCCCTCCACAAAATCAACCCCAGGACCACGGATGGGTTCAGGAAAAACCTTTACACCTTCTTTAAAAATGTAGGCCTTAGGGTTACCTTAGATTCGAACTTAACTAAAGCTAACTTCCTAGACGTTACCCTCGACTTAGAAACTTCCCTTTACTACCCGTACCACAAACCTAATGAATCCCTTAGATATATAGACGTTAATTCTAACCACCCCAAAAATATATTAGACAACCTAGTAAAAAGTGTCTCCATTAGGATATCTAGCCTCGCCGCCAATGAAGATATCTTTAGAGCAGCAGCCCCCTATTACAACGAGACCCTGGCCCGCAGCGGCTTTAGATATAAGATCACCTACCTACTATAGCCCCACGCCCACCCAGGAAGAATAGGCGAAGGCACATTAGCTGGTACAACCCCCCTTCAACCGAGAAGTTTCAACACCTGTAGCTAAAATTTTCTTCACTCTCTTACAAAAACACTTCCCCACCCAACATAGGTACTATACTATCCTTAATAAGAATACCATTAGACTCTCTTACTCTACTACACCTAATCTAGCTAGAAACTTAGCCAACAACAACATCAAGAAGCTAAATAAGTCTACTTTTTCCGAAGCCCATCCAGCAACCGATAGCAACTGCAATTGCCCTGATAAGACGACCTGCCCTCTCAACAACAACTGTTTAAAAAAAGATCTCGTGTATATATGCGATGTACTCTCAGGCCCCGATGAAAAAAGAAACTCGTACATCGGGATGACTTCAAATAGTTTTAAGACTCGTTGGTACGCCCACACACATACGTTCCTGCGCCCAGACAAATCTAACGAAACTACACTCGCCGCCCACATCTGGCACCTAAAAAGGAACTCCATCCCCTTCAAGACCCAATGGAGACTACTCCAGAGAGTGCGATCATACACAGGAGGCCATAATTGCTGTGACCTCTGTATCTCCGAGAGCTATGAGATTCTATTCGCCAAAGGCCCTCTCCTCAACAAGATCTCGGAACACTCCCCTAATTGCATGCACAAGAACTATGCAAATTACAAAAACTACAGACCCCCCCCGGCCCCCCGACTGACCCCCCACCATATCACCACATCACCCCCGCCCCCATCCCATTTCCGTCCCTCCATCTCTCATTATTACCCTCTTTCCTCCCCTCTATCTCTCATTATTACCTTCTTTCCTCCCCTCCAGGTCTTATATATTGTGTTGTATGCCTCTGAGTAAAGTTCCGTGGCCGCACACACAAATTCACGTATATACCCGCTCATGTTTGCATACGCGCAGTTATGAACTGCTGCACGCACACGTTCATGATTTATTTATCTATTTAACTGTATATTTATTTATTTATTTCGTTTCTGAATTTGTTTAGCAAGATTCTTTATCTGAAATCGTGTGTTGAAACCGATATTGTTGGCAACATGACCCTCCCAAAGTATAACAATATTTATTTATTTATTTATTTATTTATTTAGTTACTTTATTTACTTATTTATTTATTTATCCATTTATTTATTTATTTATTTGTTTATTTATTTACTTATTTGCTGGTTTATTTGTGTATCTGTTTGTTTGTTTGTTTGTTTGTTAGTTAAGTCATTCATTTATTTATTAATTTATGAGTGAATGATTAGGTAATGAATAGATAAGGGATAAAAGATAGGTAACGAATAGTTATTGGTAAATAGTAAGTAATAAATAATAAATAGTAATTAATAACTTGATGATAATATTAATAACTTAATAGTGACATTAATTATTTTATCCTCTATCGGGCCCTGTTTAAAATTTAAAATTTAAAATTTAAAATTTGTCCCACTACCTTTATACTATAGACACATGTATGAGTGCGAACGAGTGCGTGTTTGTGCATATGCGTTTATGTGTACTTATTTGTATGTATGTATGTGTATGTATGCGTGTTTGCTTGTAAACGTGTATGTGTGTGTATGTATATATGTATATGTGTATATATATGTATGTATATATATATATATATATATATATATATGTATATATATATATATAAATATATATGTGTATGGGTATATATATATATATATGAGATTTTATATGTATGTGTGTGTGTATGTGTATATATGTATATATATGTGTGAATGTATGTTTGTGTGTGTGTGTGTATGTATGTGTATGTATGTGTGTGCATATGTATGTATGTGTATGTATAGTATAGTTTACACGAGAGAGACATACGTACATGTAGGTGTGTATACATATATATATATATGTATACATATATATGTATATATATATATATATATATATATATATATGTATGTGTATGCGCACGTGTGTATGTGTATCTATATATGTGTGTGTATGTGTATGCGTGTGTGTGTGTATATTTGTGTGTATGGTTTTTCTTGTGTATATATATGTATATATGTGTATGTATGTATGTGTGTGTAAGTGTTTAAATATGTGTGTGTATATATATGTGTGTGTAAGTGTTTTTGTATGTGGCTGTGAGTATGTAAATATATTTTATTCTTTCCATCCTACAAAAACACTCTGGCCACCTGTGGCTTGTATGTTAACTTGACCACTCACCCCAGTCTGTGCCATGATTCGGTCTTGTTAAATGTTTAATTTCTATTACCAACCCACCTAAATTTCCCTACTATATTTCTGTTGAATTACTATTCTTGGGGTTTTTATTTATTTATTTTTATTCATTTATTTTTTATTTATTTTATTTATTTATTCTTTTATCTATTTATTTATTTATTTATTTACTTATTTATTTATTTCAAAAAAGCACTCTGGCTAATTAACCACTCCCCAAATAAAAACGGCCTGTGCCATGAAGTGGTCCTGTGTACCTAAATACCCCCCAACCTCAACCCCCCAACCCCTTCCACCACCCCTCCCTTACCACTACCTAAATGTATTTATACCAGAACTTAATATGACACCCAGCTTCCTGAAGATTTCATTTGAATGAAACAGTACTAGTCCTGTAGAAGCTCCTTCTATAAAATAAAAAAATGTTTACTCTGCCATGTATTGAGTTCCTTACTTACTGTCGTTATCCCCGACTCAACCCGTGACCTACTTATATATATATATATCTATCTTTACTTCGGCCCTTGATAAACCTGTTTCTACATCATCCACTCTCATCCCAGGAACAGTTTTGATAGCGCTAGTTCGTAATTTAAATTCAGAAATTTTATATTCTTTGAATGAAAAGAACATTCTGACGAGAATCTTTCTTTGCAATGAAGACTGTTTGGTCTCCGTTTATTTTTGGGATTCGAAACCGATCGGTAAAGGTAACTATAGTAGGTAAAGTCAATTTTTTAAAATTTATTTTGAAACTTTTTCATTATTTGCTAAACCTTGTTTATATATACATATATATATATATATACATATATATATATATATATATATATATATACATATATATATATATACATATATACATATATATATATATATATATATATATATATAAATATATATATATATATATATATATATATATACATATATGTATATATATATATGTATATATATATATATATATATGTATATATATGTATATATATATATATATATATACAATATTAAATAAATGGAAAACTATATTTATAAAACCATATTTATTTCATTATATATATTTCGGGGATATCATATTAACAATATGCTATGCCTTCATCAGACAAAATACAATATAAACAGTTTTATAGATAAATATATTCGACATACCGTAATAAACATCAACTTCATTTGAAGAGGTTTACTCTAGCAGTGAAAATACAGAGAGAAAGAAAAAGAGAGAGAAAAGAGGGAAATAAGAAAGAAAGAAAGACAAAACGAAGAAAAGGAAGAAAAAGAACAAAAAGAAAAAGAAGAAATGCATGGGACAAAATAGAGAGATGGAAAAATAGATAAAGCGAAGAGCTTCATGTAAAGAGACAGAAAGATATATATATATATAGAGAGAGAGGAAATAGAGATAGATACATATATAAATATAGAAAAATTAGGTAGTGGGAGGTCATTTTGAGTAAGTGTATCAATGATGCATTTATTTATTTATTTATTTATTTATTTATTTAGCTCAAGTATTAATGTAAGGGAGATATATAGAGAGATATAGAGAGATATAGAGAGAGAAAAAATTTAAAAATAGCCAGACATATTCGAGGCGTAGGAAACCCTATGTTTTAATGTATTAGTATTTATAAAACTTACACTATATTGTAAATATCAGTATTCCTGAATGAAACAAGTATTCACAATGCGTGAAAATTCATTATCTTATGTTTATTTTTTTAAAAAATTCATATGTCTATGTGACAGCTACAAACATCAATGTGAATCCAACTGATTCACTCCGCAAATTCTAAGTTACCGGAAAACATTCTCAATGTGGTATAAAAATTTGAGCGTATTATTATTCTTGCGATTACTCTACAAGATTATCTATCAAGCAGAAATAGAGAGCAGATTTCAATATACTAATCGAAAATATATATTATATTATAAGCAAAGATAGCAATAATAATGATAATAAGTAAAAATATATAAAAATATAGAATAGAAAACTAAAAAAGAATATTACGAAAGAATATTACATAATAAAAATATTGCATATTAAAAATACTACGTATTAAAAATATTACGTATTAAAACTTTACATATAAAAATATTAAAAATAAAAATTTACATATAAAAATATTAAAAATAAAAATAAAATAAAATAAAAAATAAAAATTATAGAATACTACAATACTAAAAGAATAAAAATAAAAATAAAAATAAAAATAAAAAAAAATAAAAAATAAAAATAAAATAAAAATAAAAATAAAAATAAAAATAAAAATAAAAATAAAAATAAAAATAAAAATAAAAATAAAAATGAAAATAAAAATAAACCACAAAGAACAACCCTTCAAAGTTAATTGACAATATATTGCCAAGTTCACTACAAGACAAAGCCAAAAATTATCTATCAAATCACATCTAGCAAGGAATATCGCAAAAAAGATTATGATGTCCAATAATGTCTACATATGTTCCTATATTTAATATATAAGTTTATCAAGTGTAAGGTTAATTCAAAAAATTTGGAGCATCGGCTTTTAGGGTAGCTTAATTTTTCATGAGGAATGTTTAGATAAAAATAAAAATAAATAAAATAAAATAAACAATAAAAAGATTAAAAAGAGGGAATCAAAGATTTAGGAATCAAAAGATTTATCGGCTAGTTCTCATATAAATATAAATCAAACTAAATATACTACATTTTAAATTTAAATTTATATTTAAACGTTGCCTTTAATCTATGTTTGCAACAACTGAATAAATTTGTCCGTAGGTTAAGGGAATTTTTAGATTTTAGTATAAAGAATATCTCCTCTGCGCAGAGGTCACATGTCTCAGAGGATGAATTAAAAGGAATCCCTCTTGAGACTATATTCCAAGCCGTCGAATATCTAACGTTATCTAGCTTAAGTTGCCAGAGTACCCCTGATAGTGCCGTTGAAGATTTTTTATTTGGATCTGTGAAAGAATTCTTGTGGTTATTATAGCGAAGTTTAAATTCCGTCGATGTGGAACCGACGTAGTTAAAAGAATTAGAGTCAGTATTAACATTACAATTGTATACTATATTTTTAACTAAGCAGTTGTTATTTAACGGACATTTAGATCTATCTCTACAGTTACATTTGTTAACTTGTATATTATTTATGCTATTATCAGTAGGTTTTAAGTTTCTATTATTTATTCTATTAATATTTTGTGGTAAATTTTTGGTGGATGAGTAGGTTAATTTAATTGTATGCCTATTGAAGATTGAGTGGTACCTATGTGTTCTAGGGAAGCGATTATCAAGAGCTTTGAAAAATAATTTAGCGATGTGGGTTTTAATGTTTAGTGAGAAAGGGGGGGCAAACCAAATTATGTTCCTAGTTCTATTTCTTTTTTGTCCTTTGGAATTATTGTAATGCTTTCTATTATAGTTGTCAATGTTGTTGCCGTAATTAAAAAAGTTGTTACTTTGTTTAGTTTGTTTATCATTATCTATGTACACAATCTTATCAGCATACCCTGCCCTAGCTAGTGCATCATTATAGTATTGGGCCTTTTCGTCAAAAATCTTTCTATTCGACGAGATCCTAGAGATACGTTTTTGGACTGAGTTTACTATAGTGTTTTTGACAGATCTGGGGTGGTTAGAGTTACTACCTAATTTTTCTATATTTATATATGTATCTATCTCTATTTCCTCTCTCTCTCTCTATATATATATCTTTCTGTCTCTTTACATGAAGCTCTTCGCTTTATCTATTTGTCCATCTCTCTATTTTGTCCCATGCATTTCTTCTTTTTCTTTTTCTTCTTTTTCTTCCTTTTCTTCGTTTTGTCTTTCTTTCTTTCTTATTTCCCTCTTTTCTCTCTCTTTTTCTTTCTCTCTGTATTTTCACTGCTAGAGTAAACCTCTTCAAATGAAGTTGATGTTTATTACGGTATGTCGAATATATTTATCTATAAAACTGTTTATATTGTATTTTGTCTGATGAAGGCATAGCAT
>OZ024743.1:231590802-231593302 GCA_964016885.1 Eledone cirrhosa | reverse complement strand
AGACTCCAGTTGCATTTTCGATTTCATCACTTTTTCTTTCTACATACATACATACATATATATATATATATATATATATATATATATATATATATATATATATATATATATATATATATATATATATATATATATATGTATATATATATATATATATACATATATATATATATATATATATATATACATACATATATATTTATATATATATATACATATATATTTATATATATATATATATATATATATATATATATATATATATATATATATATATATATATATATATATATATATATATATATATATATATATACGCACGTAAAACCATCCTAGATTTCAACAACGAATATTGGACCAGAGCCGATACCTCTAACAACTTCGACATCACAATGGGAGCATCCGATTCATCCCAATTGACTGATTTAATTGGTATCTTCATCTTGAACTCTTTGAGTCGGAAAATTCCTCAACTTCGCGGTGGAATTTATCGTGACGATGGACTCTTTACTATCCTAAATTGCAATATAGTTAACCTTAATATTATTAAGAACAATATACGTAATCTCTTTAACCAACATAACCTAAACATTGAATTTGATAATAGTATCAAACTAGCTAATTTCTTGGATGTATCTCTTAATCTTGACACTGGCCTATATTACCCTTACCATAAAAACAATGAGAACCTAAATGATGTTAACTTTAAATCTAACCATCCTACCAATATCAAGAATGCTATAGTTAGTAATATTGGAAAAAGAATATCTAACATATCTTCTAATAAATCATCTTTGATGCTAACGCCAATTACTATAATAACGCACTTTCTAAAGCCGGCTATCCAGATAAAATCAAATATAGTAAAGAAACAAATTCTAGAAAAACTTACAGTAGAATAATTAATCATGATCATTCCAATAATTTTAATAAAAGACCTAGATACAAAAACATAATCTGGTATAATGCTCCTTTCTCCATCTCTATTAATAACAATATTCCTAAATTATTTTTTAGTGCCTTAAATAAATGCTTCCCTCCCTCACATATCTATAGTAAAATATTTAACAAACACACCATCAAATTTTTTTATTCTACATCCTCCAATATTTCCAACATCATCTCTAAACACAACAATAAAATACTAAATACTAAATCTCTTCCTTCCAACATTGAATTTCATAATAACAGTAATAGTACTCCCGACGTCATTGTAAACCCTAGGCTAACTTCTGTAAACCCAAATACAACGTCAAACACAACTTCGCTAAATGTTCATAATCCAACTCTAAATCAAGAAACTATTATTCCTATTATTCCTATCGCAAACAACTTCTCCAATCCAATTCCTTCTATAGATAACACTAGGCCACTCATTAATAATCTCTCTAATTGCAACTGCCGCATTAAAAATAAATGTCCTCTCAACAACCACTGTCTCGATAAAAACTTAATTTATGAATGTAAAGTTATAACTAGCACCAATTCCTTCACCTATTTTGGCTCCACTTCCACCTCTTTTAAAGCTCGTCTCTACAATCATCATTCATCTTTCAAATACAAACTTAAAAGAGCCAACACGGCTCTCTCAGAACTCATATGGTCCTTGAAAGACAAAAACATTAAATATACCATCTTTTGGAAGAAGGTTTCTTCTGCATCCTGATACTTGAACAGCTCTCTATCTAAAATCTGTAATCTCTGCCTAAATGAAAAATTTACCATTATCTCTAACCTAGATTCTATAATAAATAGACGTACAGATTTGTTTTCTATCTGCCTGCATAAATTCCATAGGACTTTTCACAAAGTATACAGTTAATATTCAATTCTTTATCAATTTAGAATCTTTTCTCAAAGGCACATATACATACACCTCTTTAAAATATACCCATCTTCTTACCTTACTTCAAAGGGCATTATACACTCTATAATACTTGTTTACTCATTACCCACTTTGTATCTTCACCTTGTAAAATCCTTCATAACATATACATTTGTTTTTTTGACGTTAGAATATTCATCCGCAATTATTATTATTTTTTCTCTCTATCATAAAACTTTTTAATCTCAATTTCATCCTTAATTTATTATTTTTTCTCCCCATCAACGAACTCATTCTTAATACATATTAACTCTTTATTCGCACATATTAATTCCTTCAATATACAAACTTTAACTTCACATTATTTTTCTCAAATCCTTCTACACACAAACCTTAATAATTTTTTCTCTTCGTTAATTTTGAAATTGCCATAATACTTATCAACATACACTTTTTTTGACGTTAGAATATTCATCCACAATTATTATTTTTTCTCTCTATCTTCATACATAAATTCCCTTCGTTAATTTTCAAATTCTTTTAATTTATACATTATCTTCCAACGGTTCTCAACCTCTCTATGTAAAACAATATATCTTTTCTCAGTTATAAAAACTATCTCTTTCTCTCTATCACCCATCTCTCCCTCTCCACCTTCACTCTCATCTCCTCCCC
>OZ024743.1:231568302-231575802 GCA_964016885.1 Eledone cirrhosa | reverse complement strand
TTGCCTTTCTCCCTTTTGACATCTATAAATGTAATACCAGTTCTGACCCGGGACCAACTTTCACTTTCTCCGGAATAAATTAGTTGTACTCTGACCTGTAGATGGATGGGTCCTGTCAGGTTTTTAAATGGCCAAGACACGCCATGGTTCGAATCGGTGCTCTTACGGATCCATCACGAATTTAGTAGGGTCCACTTTTATATATACTCATGTTTCAATGATCCTCTTAAAAACTGCAAGTTGCGTGATTTATCGGCAATTTGACTGCACTTTCTAGAATGTAGCTTGACTACATAGAGGTTCTCTCATTAGCGCTTTAATGGACGTAATTATTTCGTAGATGCCTAGGATATATCTAAAATATATAGGGGAGGCGGGTATACAATTAGTGCTGGTATATATTATCACTTATATTCATGCTTAGTTACAGTACATAGTTTCCTAAACATTATACTTATTCAGTAGACGAAAGCGAAAATCATGAGTTTGAGATAGTTTTCACCTATTTTAAGGGCGGATTCGTGAAGGTATATTAAGAATATGGGTGAGACCGTGTCAATAAAGAAGCCTTTAATTTAATCGGTAATTGTTTTAGAAATAGCCGCCAAATCTTCCTCAGTTCAAAATTAGAAAATGTTAAACCTATTAGATAATGTATCGGGATTGCCGCATGTAAAATGTATTTGAACATACGTCTGTTTAACCAGTGCTGATGTAGGTTCAATAAAAAAAAATGTGAATAGTTAGTGCCATTTACTGTAATATATATGATTAGATTGTTCCCCAATCTCTGTTACATCGTGAATACGTTGTGTGAAACATTAAGTGTATTTTGTTTGACAATCCATGTAATTGTTTATGATTTTACCTAGCACTTTATCTACCAGAAACTACCACAAAAAAAAAAGACCTTGCTTGTGAAAGATAAAGAGAGACTTGAAACTTAGATACAATGAGTAAATTTATATTCAGAAGAACACTAAATGGACAATGGTAATGGAATTTGAAACACTCTGAATGCAAATAATTATATCAATGTTTACTAACGTCTTCAATAACATTATTAATATATATATACACATACAGATGATAAATATTTACGTGTATGTCCATGGTTTTCTATTTATGTGTGCGTGTATGAATGGGCATGGATTCGTTATGGTGTATTTCAGTAACACATAAAAATCATATGTCACAAATACATTTATACATTTAGCTGTGAGCCAAAATATTTGTTATTGTGGAAATCAAAAGACAACAGAGAAGAAAAGATAATTTGACCTAAGATGCGATAGTTGTGAGTTCAAGATTAGAACACAATATCGTCTTATAAAGATAATATCATTTCTATCTAAATTGGTGGTTGTCAGTTAGAAGAAATGCTGCAGGGACATTTGTATTAGAACGAAAAAGATTTGTAACTTTAGGTTTAACCGGGGGTAATAACTTTAACGTAGCAATGGTGCTGAAGACCAACTTAGAATCACACTTATACATTCACATATAATACACACACACACACACACACACACACACATATACATATATATATATGTATATATATACATATATATTAGAAAGTGAGGTTTTTTTTACAAAATGAAAAATAACCGAGGTGTCCTACACGAGTGGAAGTATAGAGAAAAACCACAGACCCTCCATCTCAACTCACCTTTTGAAAAGCAGAAGAACTGCGAAACCGGTAAAGGAACCAAATAAATATATATATTTAAAAAAAAAATAAGACTTCAGTTGCATTTTCGATTTCATCCCTTTTTCTTTATACATATATATATATATATATATATATGTATATATATATATATATATATATATATATATATATATATATATATATATATATATATATATATATGTATGTATATACATATAGTTAGAGAAGCAAAAAATTGCTTAATGTAATCCAGTTTTTGGTTAAGAAAGCCAGTTTCATGGATGGTTTCAACGTACGGTTAGGGGTAACCTCACAAGTTTGTAAGAATTCCGTTCAATCTTGGAGTATAAAATATAAAAGAGAAAACACAAGTAAGCATTAAGAGAAGGATTTATTCCAGGTATTTACGACCGTTTCATTGGTAGTGCAACCTTATATTGCTATACTGCAAATAGCAGCCACTCAATTATAATTGTTGTTCACAGTCCAAATTTTCAAAATAGTGAGTAAGTTACTCTTGAAATAATTCTTAATATATAGAGAAAAACATTTATTTGGAATTGTATTTACTAGTATAGAGAGAGAGAGGAATCAGGAGGTGAGATGACAGACGGCATAGTATAGAGAGAGAGGAAGGGGGAAGAGGTAGGAAGTAGAATGACAAACTGAGGTGGAGGTAGGGGTAGAGGTGGAAGGATTCTTTGGTCAGTTTTGATAGCAGACATCATGTCGTGGAGTGTAGTGAGTTAAAGAGAATTAAATAAATAATAGTGGGAGGGATGGACAGAGAGGGAGAGAGAGGGGGGGGGGAGATATAAAGAGATAAACATATATATATATATATATACACACATACACACATACACATACACACATATATATATATATATATATATATATATATACATACACACACACATATATATATATATATATATATATATATATATATATATATATAGGAGTAAGTAAGACCCCGACGGCTGAGCTCAAGCCGTTTCGACGGCTAATTCTGTACGGAATTAGCCGTCGAAACGGCTTGAGCTCAGCCGTCGGGGTCTTACTTACTCCTATTACCCACTCTACTACCCTAAGTATTGAGTACTTTGGTGCGTTAAGGTCCACCTGGTTCCTTACCACTTTTCCCTCGCTATATATATATATATATATATCTATATATAAAAATAAAAATAAAGATAATAATGACAAAAATAAAAGCAAAGGGGGTGAGAGGGAAGAAAGGAAAAGATAGCCAAGAAGGAGGAAGGAAGGAAGAAAACGAAGAAATAGAAGAGGAATGAGGGAGAAGAGGGGAGATATACGTATTGGTTTTGTGGGTAATTAAAGGGTCTAGATATAAGAGGGTATAAAGTCTAAGTATATGTAGTTTGTCAGTTGGTTAGTAAGAGGTTAAGTGTTCGATTTGTAGTGCGAACATTTCTCTTTGAGTCTATGGTTACAATAAATTGATCTCTCAATTTTATTGTTGAGTAACCTATTCTTCGAACTTAAGATGTGGAACAGCTCAAGGTCGCATAATCGACAGCTTCTCATACCACTCCGATATGGGGGTGCGTTTGATAATTTTTTCCACTTCAGGGTGTATTGATGGTTACTTTCCCTCAGTTTCCAGGTCTTGTTTGCAAGGGTAGTTACATAACTGTGCTGGGAATGTTTCATTGCGTAACGGTGTGTATACCAACGAGCTTTAAAAGTATTCCCAGTCGCTCCGATGTAATACCATTTTTGGTTGTCTGATTCCACTGTGCATTGGTAAACCAGGTTAGACTGCATACATTCATTTATTAATGGACAGGTTTCAGGTAGGTGGCAGTTGCATTTTTTGTTATGGGCAACTTTGGCATTATTTGTGGGCTGCGATGCCTGAACAAGTGTGTTACGTTTTGTTTGCCTATTAGCGGGTGGTTGTGTATTAGATATTCTGTTGTGTTCGGTGGTAATTGTATTGTTATTGTTGTAAATTTGTGTTTTGGTGTTGTTATGTAACTTTTTAGCGTTAAGCATCTTAATGTGTGCTTCTATATTTGGTGCCGTGGAGTAGGATAGTCTAATAGATTTAGTGTTAAGGATTTTGCTGTATCTATGTGAATCTGGAATGTGCCTATTTATTATTCTAAAGAAAGTAGAGGGTAGGTTAGTACTAATAGAGGTGTTAAATATGGGGTTATACCAAATATATTTTCTACTGCGTGACTTGTTTGATTTCGATGTTGTACTTCCATTTGCCGTATACTTTGCGGTTCTATGCGTAAACGTGTGTATGCGTGTGTTTCTGGAGTTTGTGTTATGCGTGTTCGTGTGTGCTTCACAGAGGCTTTCATCTATATATACTCTATCTAAGTGGCCTGCCTTGTCTAATGCGGCATTGTAGTATTCTGCATGTTCTTCGAAGATTTGCCGGTTAGATGAGAGGCGGGAGATCCTAAGGGATATGCTGCTTGGAATGGATTTAATTATTGATAGTGGGTGGTTTGAGTTACAGTTGATGTATGCTAAGTTTTCATTAATCTTGTGAAAAGGTATTATAAGTCCCGTATTTAGGTTAAGCGTCACATCTAGATAGTTAACTGTTTTAGTGCTATACTCGTACGTTATGCTAAGGTCCAGTTTTCCGAGAGTCTTTCTAATATTCTTACGGAGTCTTTCTATGCTCTGGTTATTTAGGTTCTTAACTAGGAGAAGGGCGTCGTCTCTGTAGATTCCACCGTGAAGGTCGCTAAACTCGCTTTGTAAACTATGGGCTATGTAAATACCTACTAAGTCTGTGACTTGAGCCGAGTCGTTAGCCCCCATCGTGATGTCAAAGTTATTTAATCTATCCTTACGTTCCCAATAGGCGTTTTCAAATTTAATTATTGTTTTCCTAGCAGCTAGTATGATTTTTATCTCGTCGTCTGTTATGTCAGAATTGGCTTTGGCGAATGCTAAGGCTTTATCCAAGGTGTTGGGGGATATAGATGAGTAATAATCGTTAATGTCAAATTGTATAAATTTAGATACTTCCTTGTTAGCTATATTGTTAAACCATTTAATTGTTTCGGTAGCGTTACCCCATAGTTTAATCACTAGTTTATTCTTCATTTGTGCTATCACTCTGTCTAATATATGTTTACTAATTTTCCCGATGTCCGATTTGGATGGGCATATAAGTCTAATAGTCGGGTTATAATCAAAATTTACCTTGTGGTCCTCGAGGTTAAATGTGGGGGTACATGGCTTAAGTAGCTCCGTTCTGTCGTCTATTCCTAGGTGTTTGACTATATTGTGTGCCTCGTTGTTGATGTTTATCAGTGCCGCCTCATTTGTTTTTTTGTATTTCCTAAGTAATTCTTTCCGTATGAAGCTATTGTATGTATTGACATCCATCGTATACACATTTGATGTTTTGTCCGCTTTGACAATAATTCCATTGGTGGTTCGCAGCTTTTTTATGAATGTATTTATGTCATTCTGGAGTTTATTATTCCTCCGCTTTTTGAATTTGATATTCATAATCATCTTCAGTAAGTCCTGTTCAAAGGCATCCAGTTGAGGGTTGGTAGGTGGGTTTTTACACGATTTGAAGCCGTATGTTTCCTTGTTATATTCCACGGTGCGACCATTACGTCCTTTGTATAATGGAAAGTTTTCCATCTAACTCTGCGTATAAAACTGACCAAAGAATCCTTTCACCTCTACCCCTACCTCCACCTCAGTTTGTCATTCTACTTCCTACCTCTTCCCCCTTCCTCTCTCTCTATACTATGCCGTCTGTCATCTCACCTCCTGATTCCTCTCTCTCTATACTAGTAAATACAATTCCAAATAAATGTTTTTCGCTATATATTAAGAATTATTTCAAGAGTAACTCGCTATTTTGAAAATTTGGACTGTGAACAACAATTATAATTGAGTGGCTGCTATTTGCAGTATAGCAATATAAGGTTGCACTACCAATGAAACGGTCGTAAATACCTGGATTAAATCCTTCTCTTAATGCTTACCTGTGTTTTCTCTTTTATACTGTATATACATATATATATATATATATATATATATATATATGTATGTATATACATATATATATATATATATATATATATATATATATATATATATATATATATATATATATATATAAGGAATAGAATAAAACGAAATTTTATTTCTCACTCTTAGTACGGCACTTACTTAAATGTAAGTATGTATGTATACGTACATACATATATGTATACAGACGTAGAGTAGTATGTATATATATACATACATGCACACATATATATATGCACGTATCGGTTTACCGAACATTTATTATAATGTTCGGTTTGTTTGTAAACAAACAAACAGTCCGAATTACGCCGTACAGTGTTTGGGCAACCACGTCACCTTTTATATATATATATATATAATATAAATATATATATAAATATATATATATATATATATATATATATATATATATATATATATATATATATATATATATATATATATATATATATATATATATATATATATATATATATATAGGAACCAGTAAGACCCCGACAGCTGAGCTCAAGCCGTTTCGACGGCTAATTCTGGACTAAATGAACATTTATCCTGGTATTTAAATAGCCGATCTTCTCAAGGGGTAATTCCATATATGGTCAAAGTGATTGTCAAAAATCAGTAGTAATTCTGTGGTTGCAAATTAGTAGGGGAGATGGTGGCTAAACCTGCCAGTAGGAGAAAGAGGGGAGGGGGTGGAGTAGACCCAATCAAGCGTTGGTAGTGCCAGCTACAGCTGGGCATGAGGTCAAAGAAGATACAGGGGAGGGGGAGGGGGAGGAAGTCGGAACGGTAGGTAGAACAATGGGGGGTAAAAATAGGAAAGAAAAAATACTGAGAGTGAAGAAAAGCAAAAAAGTGTAAAGAAAAAATTAAATTCTACGACCTAGGTGTCAGGCTATTGTTAGGCGAGAATAAAATAAAGAAAGAAAGAAAGAAGTAAATAAATAAATAAATAAATAAATAAGGAAATAAGTAAAAGAACTAGGTGGGACGAATTAAGCAAGGACCCTTTTAAGAGGTATAAGTACGTAAATGATACGGTGACTGGTCAACAAAAGGGGCCAAAATACTAAAGAGACTACCACGAAATAAACAATAAAGGTTTCCATCCCGGGCCAGCAACGACCCAGTGCAGCAAAGTGAACTTGTACGACATAATAATTCTGAGTCCCGGGAAAAATATATACTAATGCTAACTCTAAAAGATCTAAAACAAGCTACATGAAAGTTCGTACGAAATAAAGGTAGAATACGGAGAAATAAGTTCAGAATCCACCCCGCCCAGAAGAAAAGCGAAGCAAGAAATACTGAAACGAAAAAATAAGGCATAAGTGCCACTAAGAAATAAAGAGGGCACAGAGAATAGTGGGAGCGGTCGAAAAAGGGGGGCAAGTATCCGGGGTCTAAGCCAACTGCTATAAAGGGCGGAGTCCGCCAAATCTATCAAAGACTAGGGGAGGGGGGAGTGGGGGTACTAAGGCTACATGGGGCCAAAGGGCAGCCTCGGTCCTCTAACAACAAAAAACTCAACCCCGATGGCAGAAATAACCTAAATAGCAGTGGAGAACCGACCAGGAGGTGTAACTGCCCGGATAGATCTATTTGCCCACTCGACAATAGATGCAGAGACCGTAATGTGATCTACCAGTGCAACGTGAGGACGGATACCTCCAACAAAGCCTATATAGGACTTACCGCATGTGACTTCAAGACCCGGCTATACCAACATAGACATACCTTCCGAAACCCGGCCCGGCGTCACGCCACTACAC
>OZ024743.1:231553302-231563302 GCA_964016885.1 Eledone cirrhosa | reverse complement strand
TTTGAACTCAGACCACTGCCAGTACAAATGGCCATTAACTCGTAATCGAATTATAGATTGAGACATATGGCGTGTCTTACGCAATTTTTACTTGGAAGAGACCACCACTCCTTATTTTTGAACACAGCTGTTTTCTTCTAGACAACAAGAGAGAAGATGAATCAACACCATTACTATACTGAGACTTTATTTAACGAACATGACATGATTTGTTCTCATAATTTTGAAATATATTTTATACATATTATTTTTTGCAGACATATTACAGAGATAGTTATATTGAATTTGAATTCCAATAGACCACTACATTAGGAAATATCACGCACGCACGCACACGCACCCACACACACACAAACACACACACACACGCACACGCACACACACACACACACACACACACACACACACACACACACACACACACACACACACACACACACACACACACACACACACACACACGCACATACACACACATATAATATATAAGATATTTTTTCCAATCCCAACCCGCCCGTCCCCTCAATCTATCTTATTTCTCATTCTTTCTTCTGATGAAGAACTAGCGTCCGAAACGGTAGAACCCTCTTCCTGCTTTATCAAGCGTCAACCTAATATATCCCTTCTATATACTGTACCGATTGTGTTGTTATTTCTGTTTACCTTATATATATATATATCACAGAAAAAAGAGAATCAGTGTTGCGACGAAAGGAATTTATTGGACATAGTAAAATTGATTCTCGGGCGACCAGCTCGAAGTACGATCGATATGGTCATCAAACCTGACTGAAATCGCGCGGTCCACGAATACGTCTCGATTCCACGAAGAGATAAAGCTGACAAGGTCTTGTTTCGCATTTATTGATGCTTATCAAAGCCAACTACTCCTCCTGTTTGCTGAAATCATGGATGATAGTTCCACTCGAATTTATTATGAATTAAATTATAAATTTTATATTTAAAAATGTATGAATAAATGTCCGGCTGGTTGGTTGGTTGGTTCCACAACCTGATGGTTGTTCATATATTGTGAAAGTGCTTTCGTCACACAATGGGTATTCTTTTATTTGTTTTGTGCCCCTCCTTTGTTCTATCCTACGCAATCTTGTTTTTGTGTGTCAATCTATCTTATTTCTCAATCTTTCTTCTGACGTTCGAAACGTTAAGACCCTCTTCTGCTCTATCAAGCGTTAAACTAATATATCCCTTCCATTTACAGTACCGATTGTGTTGTTATTTCTGTTTACCTTTTACATATATATATATATGCATATATATATGCATATATATATATATATATATATATGAAAAACATGGGAAGAAAGAGGAATACTGCATGGTTGCACATTGGTTACATATTATAAAATTAGTCCCTCATCAGTGATTTGCCAACCATCATTGGTATTTCATCGCATTAAAAATCAGATACCTCAGGTTGGTGCGAGCATTAACTAAAATAAGCTATTGGGACAAGTGAATCGCGTAAAGCGAGTGAGACAAGTAAAAAACATAGAAGGAAAGCAAACCGAAGGTAGGAAAACAGCAAGCAACATGTTGGTTATCCGGTCAACGTGAGCTGGGTGAATTTCATGAGCGGTCAGAAAACAGACCACCCGCCGTGAATGAGGTGTGAGAAAGAAGGATCCCCACTACTAACGAACGGGAGGAAGGGAGAAGGGGAGAAACAGAGAGTGAGTGAGTGGAAGTGCGAGGAAGAGGACAGTCGAGAGAAAGTGTAACTGACAGAGGGGGCGAAAGAAGGTGAGAGAAACAGAGAGAACGGGGAAGCAGTAAGAGAGAAAGAGAGAAACAGATAATCGCAGTCGTGGTAAATATATATGAAAAACATGGGAAGAAAGAGGAATACTGCGTGGTTGCACATGGGTTACATATTATAAAATTAGTCCCTCATCAGTGATTTGCCAACCATCATTGGTATTTCATCGCATTAAAAATCAGATAGCTCAGGTTGGTGCGAGCAATAACTAAAATAAACTATTGGGATAAGTGAATCGCGTAAAGCGAGTGAGACAAGTAAACAACATAGAAGTAAAGCAAACCTAAGGTAGGAAAACAGCAAGCAATATGGTGGTTATCCGGTCAGCGTAAGCTGGGTGAATTTCATGAGCGGTCAGAAAACACATATATATATATATATATATATATGTAAGTATGTATGTATACGTACATACATATATGTATACAGACGTACAGTAGCATGTATATATATACATACATGCACACATATATATATGCACGTATCAGTTTACCGAACATTTATTATAATGCTCGGTTTGTTCGTTTGTAAACAAACAAACAGCCTGAATTACGCCGTACAGTGTTTAGGCAACCACGTCACCTTTTTGTTCAACACTGACACAGGAACGATGTACTAGTTTCAAGCTTATTAGCTATCGTCAGCACCGTATACCTTTCTGCCAGATGGTTGAACGTCCGAAAGTATATACTTTCCTTATGAAAATTAACGGCTGAGCAGCCCAATTTGCATATCGAGTGAGTTCAGTCGGCCAGGCGCACCGAAAACGATAAATGGAATAGAATGAAACGAAATTTCATTTCTCACTCTTAGTACGGCACTTACTTAAATGTAAGTATGTATGTATACGTACATACACATATGTATACAGACGTACAGTAGCATGTATATATATACATACATGCACACATATATATATGCACGTATCAGTTTACCGAACATTTATTATAATGCTCGGTTTGTTCGTTTGTAAACAAACAAACAGCCTGAATTACGCCGTACAGTGTTTAGGCAACCACGTCACCTTTTTGTTCAACACTGACACAGGAACGATGTACTAGTTTCAAGCTTATTAGCTATCGTCAGCACCGTATACCTTTCTGCCAGATGGTTGAACGTCCGAAAGTATATACTTTCCTTATGAAAATTAACGGCTGAGCAGCCCAATTTGTATATCGAGTGAGTAAGTGCCGTACTAAGAGTGAGAAATGAAATTTCGTTTCATTCTATTCCATTTATATATATATATATATATATATATATATATATATATATATATATATATATATAAAATACGTATTTAAGAAAGCCACAACAATGCAGAGGGAAATCTCGAGGTAGGAAGTGAAAGATAGATAGGAAAAACAGGTGAAAGTGAAAATTGAGAGAGACAAAGAGGAAAACAAAACAAAGGTAGAAGGGTTACCGTAGTAGAGATTTAATCCCAATATTTCGGGCTCACGCCCATCAACGGGGGAAAGTTCCAAAAGGGGGGGGGAAGAGGCCAAGCGGAGAAAGTTGTGATGTCGTTAAGACAGGAATGCCGTTATGGGGAGAAAATTATTTAAAATTTAAACGAGGGAAAGAGTGCGCGTGATAGGCTGTGGCAAAAGCTACTGACCAAATGGATTAAATCAAGAGGGTGCGCTAGCGTGTGAAAGCCGTAAGATATGTGTGTGTAAATATATATGTGTGTGTAACTGTGTGTGTATAAGTGTAAGTGTGTATATGTGTGAGTGTGTGTGTGTGTGAAAGATAGTGGGCTGTAGAAGTTGGAAATCAAAGGGTGTGAAAGGTGGTAGATTGTAAAATATGTGTGCGTGTATAAATATAGATGTGTGTGTGTAAGCGTATGGGTATACATGTGTGTGTATATGTGTGAGTGCGTTTGTGTGTGAAAGAAAGTGGGCTGTAGAAGCTGGAAATCAAAAGGTGTGAAAGGTGGTAGGTTGTAAAAACATGTGTGCGTGTATAAATATAGATGTGTGTGTGTGTATGCGTATGGGTATGCATATACGTGCGTGTGTGTGAAGATAGCAGGCCGTAGGCTGTGAATGGTCACTATGGTTAAGTTAGCCATGTCAGCTCATTTCTCTCAGCCCGGTTGTTAAGTGGGGGTCTGAGGTTCTTAATAACAAGTGCTTCCTTTATCCTTAAGGATCCGATGCTGCGTTCAGTCGCTAGGACTGTGACCATGGGTCTACCCTGTGGGTTTCCGCATTTAAGGATGTGTTTACGGAAGGAAGATGCGTTGGTGTTGATATGTTCCTTGATACGAACATGTAGGGGTCGGATGGTGCTACCTATGTAAAACTTGTTACATTTATCGCATTGAATCTTATATACGACATAGGTGCGTAGGCAATCTGCCCCCCGTATCGGGCAGTTGCTGAGGGAACACGTCCCATCTGACTCGTCGGGTTTGTTGGAGAGGCATCTTCGCAGCGAAGGTCCTGTGTGGGCCAAATGTATGTCAAGTCCCTCCGTCCGTATGGCCCTGCGGATGGCGTTCGTGGTATATTCACTCAGGTGGGGGATTTTAAAGAAGCACCTGCTATTATTTAGTTTTCTAGTGGGTGTCTGTCTATTGGGTCTGGGGTCTCTAATTCCGTTAATCAGTCGCTTGGGGTAACCATTAGATCTGAGTAGATTACGGAATTGCGTGGTATGGGTGAGACCACCCATCGGGTCGTTGCATCTGTTAGTGATCCGTGTCAGTTCATTTAGGACATAGCTTCTCTTAGCGTTGTTGGGGAGGGCTGAGTTATAATGCACAAATAAGTCCTTGCACGCTGCTTTGCGGTAGAAGGTGGTGTTTATGTCTCCTTCTTCCGAGATGTTGATACGGAAGTCGAGGAGGGCGAGTGACCCGTCTTCTCCTGGGTGTTCGATGGTGAAATCGACGTGATAGTCAGTATCGTTGAAGATTTGGTGAATTTCATTCGCCATCTCCCGGGAAGAAGTAAGTATCAGGGTATCATCAACGTATCTGGAGTAGAAGGCGACGGCGTTGGGTTGGCAGGTATTGAGTGCCTTGCGTTCCAGGTGGTCCATGTACGAGATCGCAAGTATGCCGGACAGACTAGAGCCCATAGGTAGCCCAGAGATTTGTTTGTACGTGTGGCCGAGGAAATTGGAGAGTGCATTATCCACAACGAAGGAGAGCAGTTGGTGGATGTCCGTGTGTGTGAGTCCGAAGCAGTGTAAGTTAGATGCTCGGACTCGTTCGGTCAACAGGTCGACAGCTGGGGATGCTGGTACGGAGGTATAAAGGGCGACCACATCAAGACTGAAGGCATAACCGTTGTCCGATGCGACCACATCAAGACTGAAGGCATAACCGTTGTCCAGCGTGCAAGGACTTATTTGTGCATTATAACTCAGCCCTCCCCAACAACGCTAAGAGAGGCTATGTCCTAAATGAACTGACACGGATCACTAACAGATGCAGCGACCCGATGGGTGGTCTCACCCATACCACGCAATTCCGTAATCTACTCAGATCTAATGGTTACCCCAAGCGACTGATTAACAGAATTAGAGTCCCCAGACCCAATAGACAGACACCCACTAGAAAACTAAATAATAGCAGGTGCTTCTTTAAAATCCCCCACCTGAGTGAATATACCACGAACGCCATCCGCAGGGCCATACGGACGGAGGGACTTGACATACATTTGGCCCACACAGGACCTTCGCTGCGAATATGCCTCTCCAACAAACCCGACGAGTCAGATGGGACGTGTTCCCTCAGCAACTGCCCGATACGGGGGGCAGATTGCCTACGCACCTATGTCGTATATAAGATTCAATGCGATAAATGTAACAAGTTTTACATAGGTAGCACCATCCGACCCCTACATGTTCGTATCAAGGAACATATCAACACCAACGCATCTTCCTTCCGTAAACACATCCTTAAATGCGGAAACCCACAGGGTAGACCCATGGTCACAGTCCTAGCGACTGAACGCAGCATCGGATCCTTAAGGATAAAGGAATCACTTGTTATTAAGAACCTCAGACCCCCACTTAACAACCGGGCTGAGAGAAATGAGCTGACATGGCTAACTTAACCATAGTGACCATTCACAGCCTACGGCCTGCTATCTTCACACACACGCACGTATATGCATACCCATACGCATACACACACACACATCTATATTTATACACGCACACATGTTTTTACAACCTACCACCTTTCACACCTTTTGATTTCCAGCTTCTACAGCCCACTTTCTTTCACACACAAACGCACTCACACATATACACACACATGTATACCCATACGCTTACACACACACATCTATATTTATACACGCACACATATTTTACAACCTACCACCTTTCACACCCTTTGATTTCCAACTTCTACAGCCCACTATCTTTCACACACACACACACTCACACATATACACACTTACACTTATACACACACAGTTACACACACATATATATTTACACACACATATCTTACGGCTTTCACACGCTAGCGCACCCTCTTGATTTAATCCTTTTGGTCAGTAGCTTTTGCCACAGCCTATCACGCGCACTCTTTCCCTCGTTTAAATTTTAAATAATTTTCTCCCCATAACGGCATTCCTGTCTTAACGACATCACAACTTTCTCCGCTTGGCCTGTTCCCCCCCTTTTGGAACTTTCCCCCGTTGATGGGCGTGAGCCCGAAATATTGGGATTAAATCTCTACTACGGTAACCCTTCTACCTTTGTTTTGTTTTCATCTTTGTCTCTCTCAATTTTCACTTTCACCTGTTTTTCCTATCTATCTTTCACTTCCTACCTCGAGATTTCCCTCTGCATTGTTGTGGCTTTCTTAAATACGTATTTTACACTTTTCACAATGCTTAAAGCAAACTTTAACACCCTCTTATATATATATATATATATATATATATATATATATATATATATATATATATATATATATAAATATATATATATATATATATATATATATATAATATATATATATATATATATATGAAAGGATTACAAAGGAGAATACATACTGTTAGAACATGTTTATACAAAAGCACCTACGTATGTTTCGCCCGAACAGGGCTTCTCAAGGGCATACAAGTCTAGAGAGTGTTCAGTACAGGACCCAGAAGGGTTTTTAAGTGATAGTCACATGAAAGTTCATTCTTGATTCAAACAGACATGTTGTTATTGTCACCGAGAAAGGGGAGTAACTCTGGCCGGTGTTTGAATAAATGTCCCCAAATGGCTTATTATCCGTTCGCTGAATGGTTGTTTTCCATTACTATTTTATGGGTGCTACTTTGCTGTTACCCAGTCAGGCCGGATCTGAGAGGCAGTTGGTGTACAGATTTTTAGTTAAGCAAACTAACCACCGGCGCGTTATGGTTTGGTGCAGGGGTACCCAGTTTATAGTTTTCAGGTCCCAACCGGGGTCCAACCATGGAATGACTGCTGTAATCTCTGTCTGCAGTTTATCACAGATTCTGCTCTGCTGTTGATGAGCTCTAGGGGTGCTATTATAATATGGTAAAGTTCCATTAGGAAGAGCTCGCACTTCTTGAAGTTGTACGGTGTTGCCCTGCTGACAATTTACAGTATGTGGAGACGCTAATGTTGGAGTCTTTTAATGTTGTGATGTAGTTGGCGAGTGATGTGGAGTATCTTAACTTTTGTTTCTAAAAGAGTGGAGATGTGTTCGAAATCTAGTTTTGAACGAGCCAGAGGTGGCACCTATATAATGCTTGACGCTATTATGGTAGTAATGGTGCACCTATAAATAACATTATCTGTCAGGCAACTTCCCCTGAGCGCACAGCATTGTCGGTCGCGGTCGCTGCTGCTACGGTGGCTCCTACTGCCCGAAGTAAGGCCATTACTATCGCTACCTATGTTATTATCCACGCCAACGCCACTATCTCTGTAGTTAGTACTATTATATCCTATTGCGAGTGGGGTAGTACCATTATCACTCCGCCCGCCACAGCGCCTTCTGTTGCCGCCTCGTGACCCGTACAGGTCATCAGCATGCTCCCGAGTGCGCCGCGGTTATCTCGGTTGCGTCTGTTGGAGCTGCTGCCAACACTGTCGGGTGCTGCTAGGGAAACGTTAAGGCTATTAGGGTTGCTGTCAAGTCTAGACGTATCGATGCTATGGTGCCGTGCTTTGGTGAGCTTACTGTAATTAGTTATCCCTATGATGTCTGCTAGATTAGGTACATAGGTGCTTTTGTATAAACATGTTCTAACAGTATGTATTCTCCTTTGTAATCCTTTCATTTGTAACGTTTCTCTGCTTATATTCTCACCTGCTAAATATTAACGCTTCCGATATTTAACCCTGTAGGCACAAGTATTGAGCACAAATGCACCAGCTTTTGGCAATTAACTATATGTATCGCTTATCCTTTTAAACATCCATTCTCTCACGATACGAAAATATTCTCTCTCTCTCTCTCTCTCTCTCTCTCTATATATATATATATATATATATATATATATATATATATATATATATATATATATATATAACCGATCGCGGGCTTAAACCACTGGGAGTGAAAGATCCCTAGACTTTGTCAAGGCGTTCTTCTAGAAGGCAACTCAGGAAACTGGGATAACTCCAACATAAAACCTGCGGCTCAGTAGTTACTGCTGATGTTGATCATTTCTTCTTTTCAGGTTATAGCTACTGTCGCTCAGAGAGTTGGATTGGTTCAGTGCATAGTATTTCCTCACTTAAACAAAATCTTCACGCACAGGCATTGCACGATAGAATTACTTGATAACTATTAATAATGGTATATCGTGCAATGGCCATACTCGTTAACGAGGGGGCAGCCGTCATCATGTATGTATGTATGTGTGCATGTATGTATTTATGTACGCAGGTTAGTAGGTGGGTAGATGGTGTGTATATATGGATGTAGGTATGTAGGTAGATAGATAGGTGTATATGTGTGTATGTCTTTCATTAGGTATGTATGTTTTTCGGTTTGAAGGTATGAAGGTAGGTTTCAATGTATATATATATAGTTAAGTAGATATGTATGTATATATGTGCTACCAAAATTAGATTAAAGATGCCATGTCTGAGAATATAAGAAGCATATATATATGTTTGCATGTATGTATGTAGGTAGATCGATATGTATGTATGTTGGATATGTATGTATATATGTATGCATGTCGATAGTTATGTAAGAATGTATTTTTGTATGCATGTAGGTAGGTTTGTATATGTGCACGGAATAGTTTTATCGTGCGTCAAATGTTTCAGGCACTTCGATACTGTGATCATCAGGATGGACATGGTTCCTTTCGGTTTTACATATGACCTGTTAAACGATGTTGCCTATGAAGGTATTTTTATTGGCCAGTACAGCAAGGCCGACCTATAAAATAGAACATTCAAACGTTCTTCAATGAATACCACGACCATAGAAATAATGATAAACTCTGTATTTTAAATCGGTCTCTATGTATGGAAAAATGCACACATATACATGAATGTACACCCACACCCACACACGCAAACATATACATAGACACAATATGCATACATATATGCACCACGTATTTATTTATTTATATATATATATATATATATATATATATATATATATATATATATATATATATATATATATATATATATATATATATATATATATGTATATATATATAGTGATGAAACATAAGTCAATTGCATGAACTCATAATCCTTTATTTACTGCTATATATATTTCGATGATAGCTATTGAATGGCTATGACCTCATCAGGCAGTTAGTCAGTTCTTAGATATGCCAGCTCTGTATTTATGGTGTTGAAGGTTTTAGAGCCTTGGGACATATTTATATATATATATACATACATATATATATCGAGAGTCGATCGACTTTCGTCAAATCGGACGAAAGAAATGTTTCCTTTCGTCTTTCGTCTTTGCTAATACTCTCTATCGGTCGCAAATCCGGGTAGAAGGAACAACGTGAAATAAAGTGTCTTGCTCAATGAAATAACGCATCCCCCGTGCTAGGAATCGATCTCTAAATCTCACGATTGCGAATCCAATGCTCTTACCACTCTCTCTCTATATATATGTATATATATATATATATATATATATATATCTATATATCTATATATATATATATATATATATATGTATATATATATATATATATATATATATATATGTATGTATATGTATATATA
>OZ024743.1:231518302-231550802 GCA_964016885.1 Eledone cirrhosa | reverse complement strand
CGATGGAGGCGATGGAGGCGATGGTGGCGATGGAGGCGATGGAGGCGATGGTGGCGATGGAGGTGATGGAGGCGATGGAGGCGATGGTGGCGATGGAGGCGATGGTGGCGATGGAGGCGATGGAGGCGATGGTGGCGATGGAGGCGATGGAGGCGATGGTGGCGATGGTGGCGATGGAGGCGATGGAGGCGATGGAGGCGATGGTGGTGATGGAGGCGATGGTGGCGATGGAGGCGATGGTGGCGATGGAGGCGATGGTGGCGATGGAGGCGATGGAGGCGATGGTGGCGATGGTGGCGATGGAGGCGATGGAGGCGATGGTGGCGATGGGGCCGATGGAGGCGATGGAGGCGATGGAGGCGATGGAGGCGATGAAAAATATCCAGCTGTCGATGTTGATGATGACGATTATAGCGATGAATATTATAACGACAGTGAAGATTATGATGATGAGGGCGATGATGATGATGGGTGAGGAGGAGGAGGAGGGGGTAGAAGATGAAGTAGAAGATGAGGATGAAGTTAAGGATGGTCATGACGATGATGATGGTGATGATAATGATGATGATGATGATGATGATGATGATGATGAAGAGGAGGAGGAGGAGTTAGAAGATGAAGTAGAAGATGAGGATGAAGTTAAGGATGATCATGACGATGATGATGGTGATGATAATGATGATGATGAGGAGGAGGAGGAGGAAGAGGAGAATGGGTGGGGAAAGAGGCGGATGTAGAAGAAGGGGTTGAAGATAAGGATGATGATGATGATGATGATGATGATGAGTATGAGGATGGTGATGATGAGGATCACGCTGATGATATTGATGGTGACGATGATGATTATTATGATGGTGATGATGATCCTAGTATTGTGGTGTTGATGGTAGTTATTACGTTTAGGACTGTCTTGCTGTGGGTCTTGTTTTGTTGGTTATGGTGGTGTAGGTGGTGTTAGCGCTGGTGTAGCTAGTGGTTGTGTTTGTAGAGTTAGCCTTAGAGCTGCTGGTGGTCGTGTCATAGTTGATGATGTTGGTTGCGGTGATGATAGTAATGAGGATGATGGTAGTGATAATATTGATGATATTGGTGGTTGTGACAATAACGATGATGATGATGTGTTTGTTTATGTTGTTCGTGTTAGTGTTAGTATTGGTATTGTTGGTTGTGGTATCTTTGGCTGTGATGTTGTTAGCGGTGTTGCTGGTGTTGCTGGTGTTGGTGGTGATGATGAGGAGGTGATGATTGGAATAGTTTTGATGGGCTGGACATTTTTGATGATGCTGATTAATATTCCTTGGGTGTAGACAGCGATGTTGACACAGTTGAAGATGAAGGACATATTGATAGAGAAACTTCATAAAAAATATAATTATTTTGGTAGTGGATGAAACAGATATAATGGTACTGTGGATGATGATGAGCAGGAAAAGGAGATGTATTGGTGCATGTGGCGGTGGCGTTGATGATGATGATTGTTGTTATGTTGCACCTGCAAGACAACGACAATCAACATCATGATTACAGGCAAGGGTTGCCACGAATACCAAATTGAAGACAGCGAATTTTACTTTTACGTCTACCTCTTTTCTTCTGTTTACTGAATGCTGAATGAAGCTGGCGGATTATTGCACCAGATTCTGCAATTCTTGAACTTTACTCAGGCCTTTGACTCCCATCACTCGTGTACACACCCCCTGGATACTTGAATTTCTCCATCTGCTTCAGTGGAACTCTATTTAATTGTTGCGTGCATTGCGCAGGCTTCCTTCAGAAAACGAGTGTCTCAGTTTTCGCACAACTCATTTTGATTCCAGTTATGCAGCATTCGGCATCAAGCCTATTGAGTGCAAGGCAGATATCACGTTATCTCGAGTTAAGTAACACCATGCTGTTTGCAAATTGCAGCCGATTGATTTTACATCCACTAGTCAAGATACCATTTCCAACTCGGCTGCACATGCCAATCCTGTTCATGTAAGTAATGAACAGGAGAGGTGTCAGTACGCACCATTTGCCGAGCCCTACTCTCCCATTGAATGGTTTCGATTGAACAGGATTTATCTGAACACAAATACACGGGCATTCGTATAGAGACATCAGGGCAGCTGATCATCGATCCTATACTCCTTCACTGCCTTCCACGGCAGGTCCCGAAGAACACGGCCATATGCCTTTTCAAGGTCGACAAAACAAAAATATATTCGAAGACATGATGTAGTGTGAATATCTGGTAGGGTGTGCTGCTCTGGGGTGAAAACTGCACAGTTCATCAGTTTGTTTGGACTCGACAATCTCATTGCATCTCTTTGCCAGATACTTAGCATAAACATTAGTGGGAGCTTAACAATAGAATCCCTCTGTAGTTGGAACAGTCTCTCTTGTCTCCCATTTTGAAAATTGGGATTATCTCTCCCAATTCCCATTACTTATATGTCTTCCCAGAGATCCAGGCCACCCGGCGCAAAAAGAGTTAGCCAGAGAATACCTTCTCTATCTAAGAGCAAATCAATCAGGTCTATTTCTAAATGTTTTATATTTGAGTTATTTTTCAATTTCTTTGAGAGATTTATTATCATTTTTTTGAGCGGTACTTAGTAAAGATGTATCCTACTCGTTTTCTTTGATAGCAATATTTAAGTAGTATATCAGAGTTTGATCGCTTCATAATTATCTGAGACTTCTTTGGTGCATGCCTATGCTACTTCTTTTCTGTTGAAATTTCATAACAACCAGCGTATCCCAAATCTCTTCTGCATTTTATCTTGCAGCATGAGATAATGTGCTTAATTGTTTCTTTCACATCTCCACGTATTCTGCATTACTGATTCTCTGCTTCATAATATGCTCTTGTTGGTTTCAGAAGGGATGGATTCTATTTTGTGCCGCAAGCGACTCCTGCGCATATAGTTTGTTTAATATCAGATTTAAGCGTTTTCTCGTGTCTCATTTTTTTCGTCACAGCCATCTATAAATTAAGCCTTTTTTTGTGCTTTTTTGGAAACTTGTCTCTTCATATATGTTCTAGTTTTGTTCGTAGTTCTATAGTGTAAAAAGTTACTAATTTCATAATTATCACCCCTCGCTGTATTTGTCAATATAATGTTTCTCTTTCAGGGTTTGAAGTATACATTCTAATTTCAATCAAAGATGTCTGAGATTTACCTAAAATTACACCCGGATGCAAGAAAATATTATATATTGACGTTGAGGTCATTTGGCCTAACGTCAGGCCTGACTGAAAAGATCTATAGCCAAATTATTCCTTCATGATCATTCAGTCATTTTTAACTCCAATAATAGTTTATCTAAAATACGACAATCCATTTGTAACACTAAATTAACTGCGATATCAAGCGGTTACCTTCTATTTATTTTACCTGACTCCCTCGTTAATGCTGTGGTATAGATGCGCCAACATTTTGTAAGCAAAGAAATTAATGTCTTGTTTAAAAAAGATTCAAAACTTCACCAAAAGTTCACTTTTACCCAGTGAAATATTATTATAGGATTTGAGGATGCTACTATGGCCAATATTCACTATAGAAAGCAAATGTGAAGATACAGTATATCTGTATGTCAAATGTAACATTGTGGTTAGTGAGTTAAGCTCACGGGCATAATATCATGAATTTGATTCCAGGACCAAGCGGCCCCTTGTGTTCTCGAACAATATATTCTATTTTCGTTGATTTTTCTGACAGTCAGATAGCAACATCAATGGAAAGATAATGGAAACAAATATTGTTCGGTTCGATCTAATGATCGTTTTCTTTCCCTTTTATGTAAAATATCTTTGTTTTGTACTGCGTGATATGATAGACTCTAAACGAAGAAGAGTGCTTCTTTTCATATCATTGTACCTGAATATAATCAGTCCGTTATCAATACTTTGCTGCGTAAGATAATATCTGTCTTCACTGAGGAGGTTTAATACACTATATTATATCGGGAATTGTCTCTCATATGAACGTATGTCTAATGTACCAATGTCTAATTATATTGTTTATGCTTTGCATTAACTCTTTTGATAGCAACCTACCCAAAATCATATTTGTATTTATGAAATAAACCCACACGTTTTAAAGGGTTATTTCAAAATATTTCATTTTATATATTCCACTTAGCAGTCAATTAACTAATAATGTGATAAATCCATCCACATTCTTAATTAAGTAATTCATGTATATTGTATTTCATTAGAAATAGGGTAATGAAAGGGTTAAATATGTTCACCCATATTTTCCTCTCTAGTATATGTCTGTGAATCCAGACATCTGTTTAGATAGCGCTCATATCATTCGCTATATTTGACTGGCTAGACGCTTAGTATAAATATATCTGACAGCTAGATTACGCTTCTTGAGTTATTTATTCACACAAATAGGGGTGAGGTAAGCCACTTCGTAATGTTCTTACTATAATTGTTTTAGAATTAAAGTACACACAGACACACAGACACACACACACACACACACACACACACACACACACACACACACACACACACACACACACACACACACACACACACACACACACACACACACACACACACACACACACACACACATATATATATGTATGTATGTATGAAGGAAAACTCTGATATAACACCTGCAACCCTGATGGTATCCAATGATGTTGACTTGTTCTTCTTTTTAGTAAATATCATCTTGGTTAAGAGAGTGGGACTGGCTTTGTGCAGTGCCTTTGCTCACTATAATAGCTTCACGGCACGGGCATTGCTTTATATCTGGAGATCTCTCTTCACTTGTCGTCACATGGTACCATGGGCCCAGCACTATGTGTCAATAATTGTCACAAGTGTAGTGTTTGCACCAGAGTTTTCAAGTCGCTGACTGGACTAAAAAGTCATACTCGTTCAGGGCATCGGTAGGGGTTCTCCTACATGGATATAAAGTAGTGGCCGTACTCGAAAACGAGTTGGCAGCCATCATGTATATATGTATATCGTACGCATAATTCGCAGTTTATATTTTAACACTAAAAATAGGTTAAATATATATATACATATTTATGCGTACACACATGCACACGCACACAGACACATAATAATGATTAAAAAGAGGAACCGATATTTATAATAATATAGAAAGCTAATAATTGAGAATGCCACAAAAAAAAAAATTTGTTAAATGATCCAGCAGAAGATAACATACACAGACGCCATAAATTACAAATATACGCAAAACACAGAAATATAGTACTAATAGGGACTGCCTTCATAAAGTACTCTCATTACAATGGAAATAAAGTACAACACATATCCAAGAAACAGACCTGTGCAGTGTACTGTACTAAAGCCATACCTTAACAAGACTACATAATATTAATAATGATAATATCTAACACAGACACAAGTCAGATATTTTAAGTGGAGTGAATATCGTAGAATATCGACCTTATGAATGTACTGGTATTCCTTTATCAGACCTGGAGAAATGAAAAACGAATTTTACCTCGACACAAAGACACAAGGTAGGAGAAAGTTGATAAAAGTGCCTCTAGTTCTGTCTGTGTAAATTCTGGTCACTAATCCTATAGAAACCCACTATACAGTACAATAAAATACTGAGGTTCATACACTCGTGTAGACCTCCACGCCTTTGTTATAATTTAAAATAATTATAACAAACGATATTATTATTCTAAAATGGCAGTGTCATTCTATCTCGAATGTTGTGATGCTGTTTATGATAATGAGAAATTTCATACTTATTACTTCCTTAAACAAAAAGTACTAGAAGGCCACAAGCCATAATTTTAGCGCATCATTATATAGAATTATAAAAAACGAAAATGAAAACCACAAAATTTTCTCGTTTAAGCAATCAGGAAATTTCTAAACACTCTCTTTTGCTTCTGACTATATATTCTATTGTTTTAATTATAAACAAGAGTTCAGTTGGTGCTGGATGCTTTCAATTTACTTGTACTGATAGCCTGATGTTAATCAACTGTAGTTGACAGTGTGTGTTGCTTTTGTAAGTTAGTTCGTGTCTACTATAAGTACAAAATGTACCAAATGGCATATTAGTCGAAACAAAACAAATATAGTATATAATATATATATATGTAGGGAGACACAAAGCAATCTAAGTTTACAAACGGCTAGCGAATTTCAAAATTAGGTAGTAACATGTGCTTACGCCATATTTGACTAAATAGAATTAGTCTGTTGGTTGGGATTAAAAAAACCCCCTCTGAATGGAATAAAGGATGAGTACTGACATACATAGGACACGAGCCAACTCCTTTGGTTTGCTGCACAAATGTGTTACCATTACATCAACATGCCACGCATGTTTCCTTCCATTTAATTAGAAGCTATATAACCATACCAGGTATATATATATAAAAATCCCAACTAACAGACTAAATCTATCTACTCAAATACTGCGTGAGCACATATTACTACCTAATATATATACATATATATATATGTGTATGTGTGGGGTGTGTGTGTGTGTATATGTGTGTGCGTGCCTGTGCGTGTGTATATATACATATATATATATATATATGTATATATATATATATAAATATATACATACATATATATGTATATATATAAGTATATATATATGTGTGTGTGTTACTTAATTGCGTCTGTTGGCGGTATGCCGTGTAATTGAGTTAGTTTATGCGTGGGTGTGCATTAGCCTGTATAATTGTGTGTGGTAGAATCCAAAGCTGAAAGCGAAGTGTCCAATGTACACTTCAAAATTTGTTTTCTCTCTACAACCTTCCAAACTCAGTTGGAAAACCTCAGTTGGAAAAACTGAGGCAGGAAAGTTGAAGAGAGAAAACAAATTTTGAAGATGGTGGGGAGGCAAATAATCTGGCGTGCGGGTGTTGGGGTCGAGGTGGAGATCCAAGTGTATCATTGGTCCTGTTACATGGGTGTGCATTATTTTTACTTTGTGTGTCTGTACGTGTTTTGTGTATCATTGATGGAAGTATGTGTGCATGTGTATCTAATTTTGTGGCTGAGTATATTTCTGTATTTTTGTGGGTGTTGGTGCACGCGTGTGAGTGTTTGTGGTGTATCCATATTTGTGAAGTGTTTGTGTTTATGTGTGCAAGTATGTACATTAGTGTGTGTTTACGTGTAAGCTTATGTAAGAGTGGGTGTTTGTGGGTGTTTTATGGGTGTTATCAGTGTTTATGTTTATGGTAAGTTAACGTGGTTAATAGTTAGCGAGTGTTTAAGTTTGGCGTTGTTTAAGAGTTGATAACTCTGCAGAGAATGCGTTGCAATATGTTTCCGAATATCTTAAATGCTGGACTCGTTTCTTCCTGTATATTTCTATTTCCTTTCTCTTCACTCTTGGTCACCTTCTGTACATTACTGCTCTGCTTCTTTTTCTAAGATATCGACTACTATGTTCTGAAGCGATGTGTTATTTTGGTTGGCTTGAATATTTTTATAATAAGAAGTGAGATGTGCTGCGCAGCCCACATTAATATAAGAATAAATCAATTACCCCACTGGTCGGATTAGGAATACAGTTGACTATTTTGCTCTTCCATACATTAAAATATAATTGGTATGAAGGATGAGAGACAATTATTATGGTAGGGGATATGGGCCAGAATATTTCTACAGACATATTTATTTGTATAGAGAAAATGCCGTAGAGAGATATGAATTTGATGTTGCATGTCTGGTCGCATAAAAGATATGAACAATGAAGAATGATTCAAATCAAATGCTATCGCATCTTATATATATATATATATATATATATATATATATATATATATATATATATATATATATATATATATATATATATATATATGTATATATATATATATATATATATATATAGAGAGAGAGAGAGATGAAAAACTATGACTCCGACGGCAGAGCACAAGCCGTTTAGACGGCTATTTCTGGACTAAATTAGAATTTTTAGCCTGGTGAATAAATAGCCGAACTTTTCAAGGGAGTACTTCCTTATATTGGTATATTGTAGTTGTCAATAGGATTGGTAAAAATTTGTTGTAAACACAAATAAGTCTATCACGGCATTTTGTGGGAGGTAGGGGTGTCTGAACTTGCCTGTAGAACAGTAGGGGTGTGAGTGGAGCGGTCAAGCGTTGAAAGTGATAATCAACAAAAACACCATCAAAAACTCCTACAGCACTACACTTAACTTCGCACAAAACATCGTCTCCTCAAACAACGACAAAAATCTCAACCGCTATGGGAGAAATAACCTAGACATCAGTGGAGAGCCGACCAGGAGGTGTAACTTCCCTGATAGATCTACGTGCCCCCTCAACAACAAATGCCGAGAACGTAACATGATCTACCAGTGCAACGTGAGGACGGACACCTCCAACAAAGCTTATATAGGATTAACCGCGTGTGACTTCAAGACCCGGCCCTACCAACACCGACATACTTTCAGAAACCTGATCCGGCGACATGCCACTACACTTTCGGGCCACATCTGGGACCTCCAAGATAATAATATAACCTACAATCTCACTTGGAGCTTACTGTCCAAATCTAACTCTTACACGGGAGGACGCCGTCCGTGTAACTTATGCTCGGAGGAAACATTACAAATGCTCATTTCGAAGGACTAACTCCTAAACAAGAAAGAGGAACTGGTAACCGTATGTAAACACAAATTGCGTAGGAATTACCTCGCCTTAAACCCCATAACCATCCGGGTGGGTAACAAGTGCTGATACCCCCCTACTTGCCGAATAAGTTAGGAGAAATCCCAGCTTACTTAGGTAGATGTATTGATTTTCTTTTCTTTTCCTCTTTGTCGTCTTCTTCCCACTGTCTAATCCTATCACTTCCTTCCACCCCCTATGTTCTTCTTCCTCGGCTTATCCTCTTCGCCTACCCCGATGCAGCCCATCGGGCCTCTGTAGCATCAGTTCCCCACCCCTGTAATTTTAAGATAGAATTGGCCGAATACGTTTTACTAACTACTTATAGCAGACGTGTTATACCTCTTCAATTCTGTATCAGTTCTGGTACTACTCAATTTCTACAAGTTTTTTTCTATTCTCAACTTATTAACCTATAATTGTAAGATAACATTGTGATTTTTTTAATTCATTTCTCACTATCTAATTTTATATATTTTTTTATTTCTTTCTATTATCTTTTATTGTCTCCAACTCTCATTCGATTTACCTATTCTATAACCTCCCTCGTCCACTTCATGCACTATCCTTATAATCTGCAGTATACTTATCACTTTCAACGCTTGACCGCTCCACTCACTCTCCTATTGTTCTACAGGCAAGTTCAACCACCCCTACCTCCCACCAAATGCCACGATAGAATTATTTGTGTTTACGACACATTTTAACCAATCCTCTTGACAACTACAATCTTCCCATATAAGGAAATATCCCCTTGAAAAGTTCGGCTATTTATTCATCAGGCTAAAAATTCTAATTTAGTCCAGAAATAGCCGTCGATACGGCTTGAGCTCTGCCGTCGGTGTCATACTTTTTCCTATTTCCCACTCTACTAGCTAAGTATTGAGTACTCTGGTGCGTTATGGTCTATCTGGTTCCTTACCACAATTCCTTTGTTATATATATATATGCCTATATATATATATATATATATATATATATATATATATATATATATATATATATATATATATATATATATATATATATGTGTATATATTAATGCATATATATATACATGCATACATGCAGACACATATGCAGGCATATATAGTTATACATATATAGATATATATACATACATACATGCATATATATATATGCATATATATATATATATATATATATATATATATATATATATATATATATATATATATATAGTGTCATGAACAATCTCTGTCTCTAATCGATACCGGAGAATTAGCCATAAATATGTAATGATACTTCATGCATTTATATTCGAAATAATTCAGGTGTACACCTGAGGGGCCATATGATTAAGTGAATACATATTCCTGCGCAAGCATCTTTGATTGTACGTATATATCTATCTATATATATATATATATATATATATATATATATATATATATATATATATATATATATATATATATATATATATATATATATATATACATATACATATATATATATATATATATATATATATATATATATATATATATATATATATATATATATATATATAGAGAGAGAGAGAGAGAGAGAGAGAGAGAGAGAGAGAATATGGGGAGTGGAGGAGAGAATCAAACTGAGAAACAGTGCGTGGAATAATGTCATTCTCCTCACATAGGCGGATAGTTTATAGAATTTCGGCGCCATTATATTTTCTATATTATTTATTATCTTCAGCACCCTTTTCTGGTGTCTTAAACGCGAGAGTTCATCACGAGCAATGGTTCTCTATTTTTACCACTCCCTTGGCAATTAAACAATTATTATAAAATTTGCAGAAATATATATCGCATAGTATTTCATAAGAAATGAGAAAAAATACCCGATTACATGTCACTTCCGATTATATAATAAAACTCTGTAAGTTCTTGCCAAGTAAAAATTAAAAAGAAAAATATAACCGAAAACAAATGGTTGTGTGAAAGACAAAAAAAAAAGAAATTTTAAGGGTTAGATTTTTTTCTATATACCTTGTGGAAGAATGATATACGAATATATGATTATATATATATATATATATATATATATATATATATATATATATATATATATATATATATATATATATATAAGTATATATACATACATACATATATGTATACAGACTTACAGTAGTATGTATATACATACATACATGCACACATATATATATGTACGTATGGGTTTACCGAACATTTATTATAATGCTCGGTTTGTTTTTATATATATATATATATATATAACAATATATTTAGAAGCACACAGATACATGCGGACAGACACATATACATGAATGCATTCGCACCCAACCGTGAGTTAAGGGTGCCAACTTCACCGATGTTGCTCAATGAATGACTGGTACTGACCAATCCGGTTGAACTAGACTGAACCAGTATCAGAGTTAAAAATACATTATGAAGAGAGAAGAAACATTTAGATATAATTAGTAATAAAATGTATCATACCTAAACTGCTCCTAGATTCTTCGACTACGTAGTTTCGTGACATAAACAAAAACAATACATCATAAAGATATAGAGTCCTTGTTAGGTCTGCCGACTTATCAAGAGGATACCTCATTTTACTAGTCTCAAGAACGTGTCTACACGACGTGAGAAAGAATCCCAAAAGGCGGAGGGGGAGATAGTCACGCGATAAAACGGTCGAGAAACAGAGCTAAGCCTCTTATAACCCCGAAGAAAATACCACGGAGGCGGAGGGGGTATTTATATCGAAGCCGTAGAAGAGGTGGTGAAGGAGGCGAGAAGTATGAGTAATGGAAGCTTTCCAGCAGTCCCCACACTTCAAAGATTGCTCGACCAGCGGGAGTTATTAACAATATATTTAGAAACACACAGATACATGCGGACACACACATATACATGAATGCATCCGCACCCAACCGTGAGTTAAGGGTGCCAACTTCACCGCTGTTGCTCAATGAATGACTGGGACAGACCAATCCGGTTGAACTAGACTGAACCAGTATCAGAGTTAAAAATACATTATGAAGAGAGAAGAAACATTTAGATATAATTAGTAATAAAATGTATCATACCTAAACTGCTCCTAGATTCCTCGACTACGTAGTTTCGTGGCATAAACAAAAACAATGCATCATAAAGATATAGAGTCCTTGCGAGGTCTGCCGACTTATCAAGAGGATACCTCATTTTACTAGTCTCAAGAACGCGTCTACACGACGTGAGAAAGAATCCCAAAAGGCGGAGAGGGAGATAGTCACGCGATATAACGGTCGAGAAACAGAGCTAAGCCTCTTATAACCCCGAAGAAAATACCACGGAGGCGGAGGGGGTATTTATATCGAAGCCGTAGAAGAGTTGGTGAAGGAGGCGAGAAGTATGAGTAATGGAAGCTTACCAGCAGTCCCCACACTTCAAAGATTGCTCGACCAGAGGGAGTTATTAACAATATATTTAGAAACACACAGATACATGCGGATACACACATATACATGAATGCATCCGCACCCAACCGTGAGTTAAGGTTGCCAACTTCACCGATTATATATATATATATATATATATATATATATATATATATATATATACATATATATATATATATATATATATATATATACATATATATATATATATATATATATATATACACACATTCTCACACACTCAGACACACACGCATACACAGCAGAAAATATATATATGTATATACATATATAAAAGGTAAACAGAAATAACAACACAATCGGTACAGTATATGGAAGGAATATATTAGGTTAATGCTTGAAATAGCAAGAAGAGGGTCATAACGTTATACATATACACATTATATTTTTATAATTGGTAGATCAGGGTGTATATGATCCAAAAATGTGACACACAAAACGCCGATTGTAGAGTTACTGTTAAACTTTGGTTTAGAGATAAACGGGCCTAGATATAGAACAAGGACATTGTTACTGCTATCTTGTCGCGAGACAATGTAAAAAAATAGAAAATTAAGGGCAATCATGATGTACGCAATAACAGAATATAATGGTGCGACTTTAAAACAGGAGGACCCGTCCAAATGCTACAGTGATTTCTTTCCGATTCCTTTAATTTCTTATTCTTATGGAATATATATATATATATATATAATTGTTTCTACTTTTAGCACAAGGCCATCAGGATGAAAGGCAAAGTTAACCTCGACGGAATTTGAACTCAGACCGTAATAGGACGTAACTATGCTAGAAAGCATGATTACCTCCTATTACGGTCTGAGTTCAATTCCCGTCGAGGTTAACTTTGCCTTTCATCCTTACGGGGTCGATAAAATAAAGTACCAGTAATGCACTTGGTAATTTGCTGGTCTTGTGCCAAAAGTAGAAACAATTATATATTTATATATAGGGCGGTGGATATATTATACAGAGGGCGGTAAATTGACAGTATCGGACGCCATGCATTGCAGCACAGAGTTACGGCCCTTTACGATCTGAGTTCAAATCCTGCCGAGGTTTACTTTGCCTTTCATCCTGATGGCCTTGTGCTAAAAGTAGAAACAATTATATATATATTTATATATATATACAAGCAAATTATAAATGTAAACATGTAAGTATGTTTTTGAAACGGTGCGCGAGTTTGAAATTAGAAATTAGAAATTATAAGCTTTCACCGTATTTTAGACTAAAGAAATTTCTAGCCTGATAGTGGGGTTTATAACCCTCGGAGAAATGGAAAAAAGATGAGCGTTGAGGTACATGGGATTCGAACCCACATCTTTGGTTATCCACACCACTGTGCTACCATTACATCAATATACATCCCGTCTCCTTCCATTCGAATTAGAAGCTATGAACTTAGCAAGTGAATGATAAACAAGCAAATTATAAATGTAAACATGTAAGTATGTTTTTGAAACGGTGCGCGAGTTTGAAATTAGAAATTAGAAATTATAAGCTTTCACCGTATTTTAGACTAAAGAAATTTCTAGCCTGATAGTGGGGTTTATAACCCTCGGAGAAATGGAAAAAGATGAGTGTTGCCGTACATGGGAGTCGAACCCACATCTTTGGTTATCCATACCACTGTGCTACCATTACACCAATACACATCCCGTCTCCTTCCATTCGAATTAGAAGCTATGAACTTAGCAAGTGAATGATAAACAAGCAAATTATAAATGTAAACATGTAAGTATGTTTTTGAAACGGTGCGCCAGTTTGAAATTCGAAATTCTCCGAGGGTTATAAATCCCACTATCAGGCTAGAAATTTCTTTAGTCTAAAATACGGTGAAAGCTTATAATTTCTAATTTTAATTTCAAACTGGCGCACCGTTTCAAAAACATACTTACATGTTTACATTTATAATTTGCTTGTTTATCATTCACTTGCTAAGTTCATAGCTTCTAATTCGAATGGAAGGAGACGGGATGTGTATTGGTGTAATGGTAGCACAGTGGTCTGAATAACCAAAGATGTGGGTTCGACTCCCATGTACGGCAACACTCATCTTTTTCCATTTCTCCGAGGGTTATAAACCCCACTATCAGGCTAGAAATTTATTTAGTCTAAAATACGGTGAAAGCTTATAATTTCTAATTTCTAATATATATATATATATATATATATATATATTCCGTAAGAATAAGAAATTAAAGGAATCGGAAAGAAATCACTGTAGCATTTGGACGGGTCCTCCTGTTTTAAAGTCGCACCATTATATTTATTGCGTACATCATGATTGCCCTTAATTTTCTATTTTTTTACATTGTCTCGCGACAAGATAGCAGTAACAATGTCCTTGTTCTATGTCAAGGCCCGTTTATCTCTAAACCAAAGTTTAACAGTAACTTTACAATCGGCGTTTTGTGTGTCACATTTTTGGATCATATACACCCTGATCTACCAATTATAAAAATATAATGTGTATATGTATATATAAGTATATAATAGAATGAAGTATGCTAAGTAAGCTGAGTGGACGAAACTAAAAGAAAAACTGGAATTATCATCGGACTGATTTTTTTTATAAATACTTGAAACAATGCAACGGGAAGAGAATTCGTTAAATATATCATGATTTAAAATATTTGGAAACTATATTACAAATGTAATATAGAATGAAGACCTAACTTGAGAAAGGCAATTACCCTCGAATTTCTTGTGTTTAGTTAGTGAATGATAAATTTACCGATTGTGGTTTAGAAGTTCCGCAATATTTGGAAACAAATTTGTCTCCCGTAAGCGTATATACGTTTATTTTATACACATATATACCCATATTTCTTTTATACAGTTAGTCTATAAAACATTATATCAGTTAATATGTAGATATATAAATATATGTTTATAAATGTTCATATATATGTAATGTAAATTTAACACCTTGTCCATACTTATTATGAAATAAAATGGTGTAGAACAGAACAAAGTGGAGACACAAAAAATAAAATCCCAGTCACTGAGGAGGTCACAGAATGTGTGACGAAAGAGGTTTGACAATATATAAACAATCTTCCGGTTATCGAACCCAACAACCAGCCGGAAATTAGTAAAAAACCAACAGATGCGTGTTTTAATTGGCAACATGAGCATCCCAAAGTATAACAATATATATATACATAATATATATATATGTGTGCATGTCTAAGAATATGTGTTTCTACGTGTAGTAATGAAATGAAATATACAGACAGAGAAATTGAAGCTAAATAATAAGCAGTAAAGACAAATTTAAATGCAGATCCAAAATTCGCATTAACCTAGTTTAATGTTATATGTTACTGAACATTTAAAATCGCTACTTCAATATTTAATATATTTTTTCCCACGATGGAACTCACCATTAGCACGCAATCGACAGTTCTTTTTTACATTCCTTTTAACATCCATTTAACGGTGTACATTATCCATATTGTGAAGACATGTTGCTTATATGTTTTGCAGCTAAACTCCCGATCATAAGAATCTGATTTCGATTGTCTGCGTTTCTATGGGAAAGCAAATTTATTTTACGTTTCCCCACTGCATACAACTGTCAAAAATTGAGTTTTATATATAAAGAAAAAAAAACATGTTTTTCACATAAGTTGTCACCCAGAATATCTCTGAGAACTACAGTACTCTATATATATCCTAACTCTACAGTAATTTCACTAGCAGATTGTTCTGCTGCTCGAACAACTAGAATATTTGTCGTCGAATCAAAGGTCCCAAAACATTCCAGTCACTTCTGTGCACCAGCGCACTTCTACTTGTCCTCTTCCTCTAACAATATTTTCTATATTTCATCTATCTGTCACACACGTTGTGGATTGTCTCTCTCTTGACCACTGGTCGCTGGTCTCTGTCCTTTGAGGCATTTTTACCCAATGCTCTCTTTGACAGCATTTAGCTGTTTGAACGGCTACTCTAGCAATGAGGTTTCTCATTTTACTATGTATTCAAAGACACTCTTTTCGTCTCAATCACAGATAACATTGTTTTATATATATATATATATAAAATAATTAACCATAAATACAAGTATATGCAGTTTAATACATCATTGAACCAAGGATAAATGTGGGATACATTCCTTTATATATTTTACAATTGTTTCACCAATTGCATGTATATAAATGTCGATTAAATAATCAAATAATAAAGAACTGTATATATCAAACATGTTCAATGTTATACGTAAACATAGTTTAGATAGTAAATAATTTACTTAATATACACAACAATCTAATTATTTCGTGCCGACACCAAACACCTATACTTTATGTTGACTGGTTTTAGACAGTTTGCTTAACAACATTTTATATTTGTAATATATATCTATAATAATCCTTGTTTATAATTAATTTTCTGCTATGTGATAATTTATGTTATTATATTATAATTACTTTATTATAGTTTATAACAGAAACATATATTTACATATATTTCCTATGTATTTCATATATGATAATTATAATTCTAGTTATTTTCGAAGTGTTATTTATTTCCCTAATGATATGTCTTAAATCCAAATATTTATCAAACTTTAGTTTATGTAACTAATGGGTTTCGTTAATAACAATTGTATTTCTCATTTCCGAAGATTTTTCTGTAACATTAAATATCTCTCTCGATGAGATGTGTTATCTTAGTTATTATAAAAGATATGGTGTTATATTTTCATTTATTTTGATGACATAAGTCATTTGTAAAATTATACACCCCTCTCATATGAAATATATGCAATGTTACTTATTTTTTTCTTATTTATTTAATTATATGTGTTCTATACACAATCGGATTCCTGCTGATCTAATTGACAATTTTTATTCCTACAGTTTGTGAAAGGCGTGTTAAATGAATAAATGAATATATAAAACGTTTCACATTGGTTCAATATTATATTAAATTACTTATGCTCTGTGAAGTTGCTTTCAATTAATTCGATAGACTGAGGATTATACCTCGAATATATATATGCTCTTTATAAACGCTGATTAAGCAACACATTGAGCTTAAAATCCTCTTTTCATATCATAAGTTGATTTCTCAGCTTGTCAACACTTTCTGCGCATGCGTGTTTATGTATGTATATGTGAGTGTTTATTGGGGTGATACATTGCCAGAAATAAGCTCAAACTTAGATGTTGGCCGTAACGAGCTTCCAGCACTCCTAAACAATTTCAATCGGTCCTGAGGGACAACTCTGCAGATCATCTTCCAAAATTTCGTCAAAAGTGGCAAATTACCCAATCATTAAAAAGGCATAAATGAGGATGCAGGGCAGATGGTAAACAACTGTCTCTGTTACAGCATATATAGATAAAGTCATCTTTAGTCACACTATCAATGTTGCGGAGACAGCTGCTAAACGCTCAACCGTGGATGTGTTATATCTCGACTTTGAAAATACCTTCGATAAGTTGATAGTGCATTGACATTTTAAAACAGTTTTGTATTAATTGGTTTGGTTGTAAAATGAGAAGAACCACGATGAATTGAACTAGGGCAACAAGGGAAACCAAACTACAATTTGGTATATCTTTATCCGTAGCATTTGTGAAGGCGTGTAACTTCGGGAATGGAGGATTCTCAATCGTGCGGTTGAGTGTTCGATTACAGGATCGGGCGATGAGTTATGTCCTTGAGCAAGACACTTTATTTCACGTGGTTGTTTCTGTGAGGGGTGGCGGACAGAAGATAGTATCAGCAATAAAAAGACTACTGGAAACATTGCTTGATGTTTCCAATTTGACGAGTTTCACCCAACTCTGTAAGTGGTTTGGGATGTTGGCGAATGTTCTCTTCCGTAGCATAGTATACTATGAAAACATGTAGCGAAATCTAACACAAACAGAATACGCCAAACGGTTTGATATAACAGAGTTCTTAATCATCAGGCTTTTGCATGTTGTGTTCACCTTATGGTATGCTGTTTCAATATGTTGGAATTTGTTGGGGAATACACGAATGTGGAGGTCTAGGTTGAGATTGCCATGTGCACGGCAGATTTAAGGACCAGAGTACGCTGACTCTTCTGCGTAATGCTTTAATGTATAGCAATCACTACTGCTAAGAGTGTGTAGCTGAATTTGAGCTGAAATTAAATACTCTTATGTTTCACGAAATATATTGACATTTCTGAGGTTATTGCTGTATTGGCCCACATTTCAATATCGGCAGATTTACCAGTGACAATTTCACTATACAGTAATATATATATATATATATATAAGTGGTTACACAACAGTTAGTTCACCATACCGAAAACAATTGTTTCACCTTACCTGATCCTCAGCTCGCAATGGACATGGTTATAACGAACGGGAAGGACAATCATACGAACGCGCATGCGCAGAAACGGTAACTTCACTCAGGCAATACTAAATTGCGTGCGTGAGGTGTAAGGGAGATAACTGCGAAAGTCCGAAAGTTTCTAGTTGATAAGAAAATTAGGATGTTGTTGTAATTCAATCCGGAGCTTTGTAGTTATGTAAAAGGTGTTCCAGACGTGTGGGCAACGTGTGAAGAATTCATTTCTTGAGTTTAGGCAATCTCTATTGCGTAATTTCTTTAGGATATTTATTCGTCCATCAATACATAGTCCACACGACGGATTGCCACTTGCGTATGGCTTGGACTTAGTGATGGCTTTCCATTGAATGGAGTAGTCTATACTTGAGTCCTTCAGGGATCATACGTGGCTCGCGATTTTCGTGGAAGAATATATGTCCGGGTACCTAAAGGTCGACTGGTGATTCAGCCACGTATGGTCACTCAAGGACTCAAGGAAAAAAGTATTGCCTGAGTGAAGTGACCGTTTCTGCGCATGTGCGTTCGTACAATTGTCCTTCTCGTTGCGTATAACCATGTCCCTTACGAGCTGAGGATCCGCTAAGTGAAACAATTGTTCTCGGTATGGTGAACTAACTGTTGTGTAACCACTTGTACCTAACTCACCCCATGGACTGAGTGCTCTACCACTACAGATATTACCTTCCAGTGTTCTACCACTATATATATATATATATATATATATAAGTTAAAACAATGAAATAAAAAATCAAGTCATTAGAAATATACTTCACTGCTTTACGATCCTTTCTAGGTAATGATAATACATCGTAACTACACTTCGATATCGATCTATGTAAGGTTAGTTACAAAATATCAGATAAAAAGAATATTTACTTACATGCATATCACTAGCTGTTGTCAAAAGCAATAATAATTATATATCAAAATTAGTAGTAAATTAGTGTAATGTTTAGTTCTATGACCTTGTTTGGAGGTAGTTGAAGAACTACCCAATCAGATTGGTTTTTTCATATGATGTTAAGATGAAAAATAAATTCCCTATTGGACAAATCCCCAAAAAATTCTTCGAAATTCTACATACACATTTTCCATAATTCCCTTTAGTTGAGGTCATGTCCCTTTGAAAGGAATGGTTGAACGGTGTTAATAATAGAATTGCCATAACAAATCTATTAGGAAGAAGGGGATTGTCAAATGGATAGTTGAATGTATAAGGTAAAGTGAATTTTAAAAGGAATGTAAAAATTAAAAGTTGAGTTGTGTTGTATGGTGTATTTAGGTGAATATAAATTAAGGTCATGGCTAGGAAAGATAGTATATTAAAAGATGAAAATTATAATAAGATAATTAAATACAATAATACAATAATATAATATAATTGTTTCTACTTTTTAGGCACAAGTCCAGCAATTACCCAGTGCATTACTGGTACTTTATTTTATCGACCCGTAAGGATGAAAGTCAACCTCGGCGGGATTTGAACTCAGATCGTAAAGGGACGTAACTATGCTGGAAAGCATGGCGTCCGACCCTCTACTGATACTGCCAATCCAATAATATAATGTAACACAATATAGTACGGTGTGGTAAATTGTACTTAGTATAATACAGCGTATGATACGCCTTAAAATACTTTTACGTATGTCTATGTATAAATAATCAAACTCAGATAAATACATGTTGACAGTCAAAACGCATAAATTTCATAGATAACATACTGCATATACCCACATTATAGATAGAGGTAAAGTTATATTGATACTCAACTAAAAATATACATACGCATAAATAGATGCAAACACATACACACACATATATATATATATATATATATATATATATGTACACACACATACATGTACACACACACATATATAAACACTCATACACATATACTCGCACACACACACACACACACACACACACACACATATATATATATATGTATAAATATATATATATATACATATATATATGTATATATATATGTATATGTATATATATATTCCCATAACAAACATTGATACATATTTACTCATGCAATTACGGGTGGTTGTGTACCTTGTTACCCTTAGTTATTAACGCATAAATCTAAGGAAGCTAAAACATTAAAAGTTAAGAAATAAGCATGAATGCGTATAATTAGGGGAAAGGGATACTAACAAATGTTACTCTATATAGAATTATAGTGCGTAGCTATTTAGAATATTTAATTTGGTTTATAGTTTTTAAATGTGTTTCGTATACGGTGATTACAAACTATAACCAGTTCCTGTCTTTTATTTAATAAATCGTCCTTAGATTTAGTAGTTTCCAAGATCTCCCCTGAACATAACCTGCATTCTATCCTGTTCCCAAAATATGGAGTTTTTTGTAGAATGGGGTTCCACGATAGCTTGAAATCTATTTTGTTCCTTTTATAGTTATTTACTGCTTCAGCTAAAGATGTGGTGTTAGCTAGTTTAGTATTGTTAAAACTACTAGAGCGTGCGCAAAATCTTTTCTTAAATGTGTTTGATGTCGATCCTATATATGTTTTGTTGGAGTCAGTAGTAGACACAGTGCATTTATATATTACATTATTAATCAAACAGTTGCCAGTTAAGGGGCAAATGCTTCTATTACTGCAATTACAACCATACGTAAGATGGTTGTTGGAGGTACCTATACCATTCTCATTAATCGTTGAGCTATTCCTATTGTAATTAATGTTAGCGGGAGAATGAAAGTTGTTTTGTGGGTGGTTTAGTGTTATGGTTGTATTGTGACTTTGTGTTCTGTTGTTTTTGTCTTGGTGAATTGGGTGGTTGTGATTTCCAGGTTGAAGGATTGTATTATTTGTCCTTTTAAAAGGTGCAGTTCTATTTATATTATGTTGTGGCGGTGTGGTCATATTATTTTTAAATTTATAAATGTTGTAGTTGCTTATTTTTTGCTGGAGATTGTTTGATGTAGAGTATGAGAATTTAACAGTATATCTGTTAAATATTTGGTGGTATCTGTGGTTTGGTGGAAAATGTTTATGTAGAATTTCGAAGAATTTTTTGGGGATTTGTCCAATAGGGAATTTATTTTTCATCTTAACATCATATGGAAAAAAACAATCTGTTTGGTTAGTTTTTCAACTACCGCCAAACAAGGTCATAGAACTAAACATTATACTAATTCACTACTAATTTTGAATACAGTTATTATTGCTTTTGACAACAACTGGTGATATGCATGTAAGTAAATATTCTCTTTATCTGATATTTTGTAACTAACCTTACATAGATCGATATTGAAGTATAGTTAGGATGTATTATCATTACCTAGAAACGATCGTAAAACAATGAAGTATATTTCTAATGACTTAATTTTTTATTTCAATGTTTTAACTTATATCATGACTCTGATTTCCTTTTAATATTTCATTGTTTTCCGGGATTTATTTTAACCTACAACATTTTCAACATATGGATTACATTGAGTTCTTCATGCAGACTAGACCCCACAACTTACCGTGGATATCTATGTATATATATATATATATATATATATATATATATATATATATATATATATATGCACACACATATACGTATATATATATATATATATATATATATATATATATATATATATATATATATATATATATATATATATGGGCGCGAGTGGGGGTATGTATCTAAGTGTGTGTGTGTGTATGTATAGAGAAATATAGTAAAAGGGAGGTATCAAGCAGGAGGGAATTCAAAACAGAATAACAGATTGACTTCATTTGCGTATATTCAATCTCCTGTAACACACATACACAAAAGAATACACTCACACAGGGCACACATATACGCACGCACAGATATATACACATGCATAGGTAGCTGCAGAAAACGCTTAAAGTGATAAGCAGATCTATATATTGCAATATAGGTAATTTTAATGACCGTTTGAATATAGAGCTGAAAGATTATGCGTCGCTTAATGACGACGAAAATCGGTGTGCAAAAGGACATTTGAATATACAGACTGGGCCAATGAAGTCATCCAAACATATATATATATATATATATATATATATATATATATATATCAACTAGAAATAGATTGACATATATATATATATATATATATATATGAAATAAACATATGGAACAATCACAGGGAATAATTTGTAAAGTATGCAAGCACACATGGCTAGGTAGGTAACCAATTAATGTTTAAATAGAACTTCAAATATAGATACCTTTTAAAATGATTAATCTCCTTTGTATAAATTTCTTTAAATAAAAAATATATTTCACCAATTAATCAGTAAATCACAGTAGTCAAATCCTGGATTGTCACCAAAGGAGAAGATTCAACTATCTGCGTTTACAAAGCAAATGCAAATCTGTGAATGACTCGAACCACGTGTTGCATTTTTAAAAAATACACACATCGCACAACGTCATCCCAGTGGCGTGAATAGGATTATCGACAGCTAGAAATAGCAGCTGAGTTGATTCAACTGAGTTAGCTCAGCAATTAAGGGGCCGTATATATATCCCAAAATTAAATTAAGGGTTGTTATGTCTGAGAGACATGCGCCATATCCACTGCAGAATAAGCTCAAAGATTCCAATGAATATATCCGAGCATTTTATATAGATTGACATATATATATATATAAAATAAACATATGGAACAATCACAGGAAATAATTTGTAAAGTATGTAAGCACACATAGCTAGGTAGGTAACCAATTAAAGTTTAACTAGAACTTCAAATATAGATACTTTTTAAAATGATTTGATTAATCTCCTGTGTATATATTTCTTTAAATAAAAAATATACCACCCCTTGCACAATAGCCACCCCTACCCCTGCCCCGATGGACTCCTGTGACAACACGTACTTATGCATATGCCCATACATAGAAACTGTTATTTAAGATTGTACATGCACAGATACTTACATGTGTGTCTGTGTGTGTGTGTGCATGTGTGTGTGTGTGTGTGTGGGGGGGTTATAATATGTGTGTGTGTGTGTGTATGCATAGGGGACGGACCTGGGCCTGTGCTTGTGCGTGTGTGCTTGGAACGATGTGAGTTGACATACACGCACATGTACTCTGTGCCGAAATAGGAACTGTAGTCCTCTATTTCCGGATTTTAACCCTCGGTTCCTGGTCTTTTACACTCCGCCCTTGACTCATTTCCTCTTAAAACGCACCACACTAGGATAGTGATCCTTTGCACTTCTCGATTCTGACACACAGGCTTTCTACTTCGGTCAATATCTTCCAAATCTTTCAAACTTTGAGATTGGTATAAGACACACATTTTATTTTATTTTTATTATCTTATTCTTTTTATTATTTTATACTTTTTTTGTTCATTTATTTTTTTATTTTTTATTTTCTTCATTTTATTGCCTTATATTCTTTTATTTCTCCATTTTACTTTATCTAATTTCTTCATCTGTTTGCCTCCCCCCTCACGGGAAATAGTGGCAGGATAGATGCCAACACACACACAAATTCTTCTAAAAATAGCAACAGCCGAACTAAAGCTGACCTGACTAACGATCCCCTAACATCAACACCACGACCAACACAAGGGAGGAAGTCAGCTGTACTTAACAAAAACAACCACAACAGATTGCCTTGCCTCAGAAAAAATTCTATAGACTTTTGACTGAGGAATGTTCTCACAACTAACCATTTGGAGAAGAGAGTGTCCTTTGACGCCGAATCGTTTGTTCGAATTCATATGATTCCAGTTCCTCAGAGCAATAACAACCCAACCAGGAACTGGGCATATCGGAGTATTGACGGAGTTAAACACTTCAACAACATGTGTACCTGTCTCTATCACACCAATTCGGACTGCCTGAAGAGGTTACAGACCAGGATGGATGTCACCGAAATATATACAGCAGTACACCTTTAATAAAGGAAGTCAAATTTTAAATATTTGACTTAATTATTTTATTTTACATTATTCCGGAGTAACCAAACCAACCTGCTCACTTCGTCGAGTGCTCCAATCTGCATACTAGGTGTCGGTAAACAACCAACAAATACTCAAAAATTTATATATATATATATATATATATATATATATATATATATATATATAAAATAAAGTTAAATAAAAAGTCAAATGTTTAAAATTTAGCTTCGTTTTTTACTGCTATATATATTTCAGTGACAGCCATCTTTGGCTGTGACCCCTTCAGGCAGTTTGAATTAGTATGGTATAGACAAGTACATATGTTGTTGAGGTGTATCATTTTGTCAATACTCTGATATGCCCAGTTCCTGGTTGGGTTGTTATTTCACTGAGGAACCTGCGCACTTCGTCGAGTGCTCCAGCCTGCATACTGAGGTGTGGTATACAACCAACATATACTCAAAATCTATATATATTTATATATATATGTGTGTGTGTATGTGTGTGTGAGTGTGTGTGTGTGCGTGTGTGTGTGTGTGTGTGTGTGTGTGTGTGTGTGTGTGCGTGTGTGTGTGTGTGTGTGTGTGTGTGTGTGTGTGTGTGTGTGTGTGTGTGTGTGTGTGTGTGTGTGTGAAGATATTAGAGGTGCAATTGAATTGCGTTCCTAGGCGGTATAGTAAGATCAGCACTAGATGCTCTTGGGGGACAGAGTATCAATAATACGATACATGGGAACTGACTCAATATTGCTTGATATACATATTTAAATATTAATTATATATATATATGATGCAATACTGATTCTTTTTTCTCCCATTTACTCTTATTATTATTATTGTTCTTTGAGTCTCAGTCATTGATGTTAGTTAACTGGAAAGTTTGTTGAAATGAATATCTAGCCACTACCTGCAGCCTCAGATATTCAGGACGTATCGGACGGTTCTTGCTGTTCCCAGCAAACATGCCTTTTGAAGTGTTCCAAAAAGCGGGGCGGGGCCAATTTACTTTAACCATTCTTGGAAACTTTTTGAGATACTACCTAGTGCGCCTATGACAATCGGGACCACTTTGACTTCATGGCAGTTCCAAATCCTTTTTACCTCCCACTTTAAGTCCTGGTATCGGTTAATTTTCTCCCTTTCCTTCTCCTGCACTCTCGTGTCGAATTGGCAGGCCACATCCACAATCAGTCACGATCTTTTTTCCTTGTCCAAAACCACTTGGTCAGGTCTATTGTGTTCCAGTTTCTTGTCCGTCTGTATCCTAAAATCCCATAGCACCTTCACCTGATCGTTTTCTATCACCGACTCTGGCTTATGTTCATACCACTTCTCAGAATGTGGTAACTTGTTTACTTTCCATAGGTGCCAGTGGTTCACCCTGCCCATCACATCATGTCTCCAGCCTTTATAGTGAGTCTGGGCTAGGTGTTTACACTCGGATACAATGTGAGCCACAGTCTCCTCTCTCTCTCCACAGATGCTTCACAGTGGGCTCGCCTCCTCGTTGTAAATATGGTGTTTCAACCACGCAGTTTTGAGGGCCTGCTCCTGCGCAGCCATTAACATTTCTTCAGTAGCCCTTTTAAGGTCTCCTCTTTTCAACCAGTTCCATGTCTGTGGATCTCTGAATTCCGTTTTTCTCAAAGAATGTACTATGAAGTGATTTTTCATGAAGGTTGCTCTTTCTCATTGTTCTTATTTCCTCCTTGGACATCCCCTGGTCTATTGTCCTCTCCTTCAGTACAATTCTGAGCATTGGCTCCTTACTATCGGTCACGTATTTGTGTAGGTTGTTTTTCTCCATCTGAACACACACCTCTATGCAGATAAGACCACTTTCACCTTCAGATCTCCTTAAGTAGAGTCTATCGACATCACTCCTCTTATGGAACATGTTGTAGATAGTCAATAGCTTCCTAGGCTTCCTATCCATTTATTTTTGTTCAGCAACATACCATCTCAGAATTCCCGCACTGTACCTAATAATAGACACAGCTCGGGAATTTACTGCACTTATGGCATTCCTACTGTTCAGATGTGATTTTAATACGCTCCATACTCTCTGAATGTATTCAGATCTTATCAATTCCTTCATTTTTTTTATTCTTGATGTCATCAGCCTTCAGAATACCCAAATACTTGTATCCTGCTTCAGTGTCAATTTCCTTTATCATCTCACCTGTTGGTACCTGGATTCCGTTGATTCTGCTCAATTTACCCCTCTTCATCACAAGGTCTCCACACTTACTCATACCAAATTTCATACATATATCATTGCTGAAAATACGGACAGTGTCAACAAGCACATCCAACTCCTTCTCACTCTTCCCGGAGAGTTTAAGATCGTCCATGAAGAGGAGGTGATTTATGGTAAGCTCTCCCTTTCCAAACTTGTATCCTGCTCTCACTTTTCGCAGGATAATGGTCGAAGGGATCAAGGCAAGGACAAACAACAGAGGGGACAAACTATCTCCCTGGAAATAGCTCTCTTGATCTTCACGCCTCCCAAAGATTCTCCGCCCGATGTTAACTCTGTTTTCCAGGACTTCATACTTTTGCTCAACAACTGTCTGAAGTTATCTACCACCTTGAAGATCTCTAGGCTTTTGTTTATGCAAGAATGAGGTACCATGTCGAATGCTTTTTGTAGTCTATGCATCCCATGGCAAGACCAGTGTGTCTCCTCTTGCAATTCCTCATTACCATCTTATCAATAAGTAACTGGTCCTTTCTACCACGGGACTTCTTTCGGCATCCTATCTGTTCGTCCGGTAACAAGTTGTTTGTGTGGAGGTGATGGTAGATTTCCTCAGACACAATGCTTGTTAACAGTTTCCACATTACGGACAGACATGTGATAGGTCTATAGTTGGTAACATCATTACCCTTGATTCGGCCTTTCATTACTAGAATTGTGGTACCTTTTGACAACCACTCTGGTACCTCACCTGACACCAAACAGTCATTGAACATGGTGGTCAGTTTCGGGTGGAGGGATGTTATATTTTTAATCCAATACCCCTGCACACCATCTGGGCCTGGTGATTTCCAGTTGATTAGTTTTTTGGCCTGCCCATTAAGAGTTTCAACTGTGATACTCAAATCAGTTTGTTGGTGTGCCTGTTCACTAATCTCCTTTTGTACTGTCTCAATCCACACTGCCTGATCATTATGTTTAACATCCTGCTCCCATATTCCTCTCCAGAATGTCTTAGTTTGTTCCGCCTCAGATATCAAGTCGTTGCCTCTTTCATTCCCTTCAATCTGTCCAAACCACATCTGGTTGTTGTCAAACATGCGGTTCTCTCTATACTGACTGCCTCTGCTCTGGTATCGCCTAATCTTTGCACTCTTTGCTACAATGCGTTGCTTCAGTTCCTCTATGATAATATTTAGCTTTTTCCTCCTAGTTTTGTACTTTATTTCCAGTCTATTTTTAGTGTCTATGTTTTGTAGTGTCCCATTCAGTAGGGACTCAAGCTTTCCAATGACATTTCTTATTTCCCTGATTTGACCATTCAGTCGTTTCTTACACCAAGGTTCTGATCACTCTTGTTTTTTGTTTCCTCTCGCTTTTATGCCAAGTAATTTCCTCACTGCATTTGATGTTGCTTTGAGGATATTGTTGCACTGGTGAAGGTTCCTCGCCTGAAGGTATGGGATGTCTTTGTTTACCTTACCTGTTGTTTATTTTAACTATTTCATGTCTACAAATCTTAGGTTCATAGGTTTCCCACTATCATTATTCATTTCATCTACCACTAAGTTTAGGATATCAACCAAATCTTGTCCTAGCCCGTCCGCATTCATGTCCTGAATGGCCGTATCTTTGTTCCAGGTATTATTTATTTCAGCATTCAGATCATTGTCTGCTTCGGATGCTTCCCCCGTTCTCTCAACCTCTTCACCTTGATTTCCCACTGGCTCATTTGCCAGGCATACTCAACTCTCCATTTCCAACCTAAACTCTCTGCTGAGTTCCTCCAGTTCCAGCTCGCTTATCCGCCCATTAATTCTTAATACCCGAGCCGGCCCGGCCAATTTTTGTTCATCTAATTTAAATAGACCAATCTCGTTCCAGATGGTAGGCCTCCGTTTCTTTAGCCTTTTTCCTTGGGGTTATTCTTCAGGTAACATTGCATAACAGTTCTATTCAATTCTTTCGTCCAGTTGGTTCTGGTCCCTTTCCTTCTTCTTCTTCCTCCAACACCAGCAGTATTTCGATGACAGCCAGGTCCCTGCTGCTGGGCCAGGGAGCTCCTGCTGGCTGAGAGTCTGTCACATGACATTCCAGTCTCCATTTCCTCTTTATTCGAATTGTTTAGGTTCGACATTTAAACACTCATATCGAGCATTGGTAAATGTATGGTTACATAACCACCGGTGATTTCATCACCACCAGTGATTTGATCACCCTCGATGATTTTAGCGTGGCACTATCACGCTGGAGGGTTCTCAACCCATTTCGGCCAAACACCCCCCTTTGCCCCTCGAAATCACGAAACGCCCCTACCCTTTTTTTCCATTTTTCAATATACTACTGATTTTGATATCAGTAGATTTCTAAAAAATTGATTAACGTTATTCCAAAGATACCATTGCAGGCTGTTGAAAGTATAAATACATTCCGTGAAAGGAAGTATATAAATTTCAAAAAAAGGAACATAAATGTTCTTTTTTATGAATAAGGACCAGTTGAATTTGTTATATTCCCACCAGACGATACCAGCTATTTTGAACATTTATACAATAGCAACTCTTTCTATCCAAAGAGTGCTCTTATCTGGAAGAAAGTGGGAATTGTATTATTTCAAAGCTTTCCAATTTTCCCTTTAATGAAACGTAGAGAATAAATGTTGATATCTAACTTGAAGTCCCCTCCGCTTTGTGAGCTTAGAGACCACGCAAGAGAGTTTTCATGACCACGTAAGAGGGTATATTCATTAGTAAACGGTAAAATATATACAACAAATGAGTAAGTGAATTGTGGTAGATGGTTTCCAGTCCAGTCAGACTGCAACTACAAATAAAAAAATCGACTTACTTTGACCTCGTAACAATGGGACCCTTGAGCTTCATGGAGTTTAGCTAACTCTTTGACGTCAGGCTGGAATTTCGTGAGTTGTAGCCGGAGATCTCCACGTGCAATCACATTGTAGCGGTTGCGAGCCTTACTATGCAGTCTGGAAACAACGCCAAACCCCCTCTCGACTAAGTATGAGCTAGGAAAAGGCAAAGCAAATCTCTTAGCCTCTGCATGTAGAAGTGGAAATCGACGCTGAATTTCTTCTTGCATCCAAAAAAAAGGGGTTTACCTATTTTGGAAAATTTTATTATGATAATGTCATCTGTCTGAAGTTCAATTAATTCTTCCTGAAATTTAACGTCGAAATAGTCGACGCTAGCTATGAAGGGATCTGCTATCCACATTGGGATGTCCATCTTCAAAAGGTCGACAAACCGTTCTCTCATGTTGTCGCACGGAGGTGCTTGGTGTAAATTTGGAATTGGTCATCGCTTACAATGTTTTGAACATTGGCGACACTAGGAAAATTATAGAATTCCCGTCGACAAAGATTCATTTCGATGACTTTCAATTTGGCCAGGAATATTTTCACAGCATACTTTGCTTTAAACAAGGTGATCTTCTCCCCATGCAAAGCCATAATGAGGCTATTGCATTTGTCGAAGATGTCGGCGAGGTAGGCGCAGTCTTGCCTCACATCGAGTTTTTTTTAATACATTTCTGTGTTGCGTCCTTGAAGAAACTCAATGATAGAGTCGAACATTTCATAGAAGCTAGTATGGCACTTGCCCTTTGAAAGCCACCTCACTTCAGTATGAAGGAGCAACTCGACGAATTCTTCGTCATTATCTTCGCACAGTTGCCGGAAAATTCGTTCATTGAGGGTATGGCGTTTGATATAATTGATGACATCAATGGCTACTTGCAAAGACTTGCTCAGCGGCTCGCTGAGTTTCTTCGCAGCCAAGTGTTGTCGATGAATGACACAATGGACAGCAAATACAGATGGATTTCCCTCTTCAGAAGAGAGACGAAACCCTTTTGTTGGCCAACCATTGCTCTTGCGCCGTCCGTAGCACATGAAACAATATTGTTAATAGGTATCTCTTTTTCTTCGAGGTATCCCTTGACAGATTCAAAGATGATGGAACCTTTAGTATCTGTGGCTAGATTCAGAGTGAAGTGAAGCTCCTCGTGCATTTCGTTTTGGTGGAAAAATCACACGTATCCCAGTAGTAAGGACTGATTCCCGGAAAGTGTGTTTTCATCAAGTTGCAAAGCAAATTGTGTCGATTTCAAGATGTTGCATAATTTTTGTTCAACATTTTCTGCCATTTCGTCGATGCGTCTCCTTATTGAGTCGTTACTCATCGGAATACATTTCAAGGTCTTTAACGGGTTCTGACGTAGTACTGTTGAAAGAACTTCTGAGATGAGAGGTGCTACCAATGTTTCACTCAAGGAATAGGGCTTGCCACACTTTGAGATTATGTTGGCAATATTGTAAGATCCGACAAGTCCATCAACATTTGAAGCTTCAACTTTTGAAAAGGCAGAAGAAATTAGTGTTGTTTTCTGGAATTGGTCCCTAAGAGACTGAAAGTATGCTAAATCTGTATATCTCTTATCGGGGTGCCTCACCTCCAGGTGTCTACTCAAACGCGATGGCTTCATCACCTCATCCTAAAAGGACTCCTTGCAAATTAAACACAGGTGACAGGTGGTTCTACGGCGATGTGATGAATCCGAACCGTAAGTAATCAACGTTGTACTGCCAGCATTTTTTCATCATTGCTGAGGCCATTTTCTGTTTAGCGAATGTGTTTGGTAAAGTTACGCAAAGATTTGCCTATATAAGCCTATACAATTATGTATAAGGTACTTACTATAATGTGTCCTGTTCCAGTACGATAAAGTTTCAAGTAATGTTCTCGAATAACACTTTGTAATAAACAAAACTGCAATGAAAAACACAAATACTGTCATTAATTAACCAAGTCGAGACAAATTATATATGAAGATTAACCAGTCTTTCATGTAGGAATAGTAATAACTTAGCTTGAGGGAATTAAGGTGGCAGACTCAATAAAGGGTCAACGAGGCAACGAGTTCAAGAGAACTTAATGCAAGAATGACTAGTAATGTGCTATTTTGAAATGAAATTCATCAATTAAGCACGTAGTGATAAGGCGCGATAATACTAATACTTATTAGTCAGAGTTACTCAAATGATCGCCCTTACCTTAATGATCGCTCTTACCTTAATGCATCACTGTGATATTCTTATAATGGTGGTGCAATTATAATGGATGACTGTTGAAGACTACAAAAGCACTTCCTTAAACAGTCAGTTTATATAGGAATAGCAACAACCTAGTTATAGAATAAATGATGTGGAAATGCAATGAAGATAAGATGGGGTCAAGCAAACCGAATGTTAGTAAGAATGAGCTGAAGGATTACGGTGATGAATGGGTCAGTGAATAATGTTGCTCTTTTCCAGGGCCCTCGTTTGCCTTAAAAATGTGAGGGGGACAAACCAACATTTGTTGGAGCATTTTAGTATTACTTATGGTGTCTTTCCTGAACCCTATCACATAAGAAAAAATTTCTTTACTCTAATTAAATTTTATATATTCAAATGAAGTTTAGATATAAAAAAATTAAGCTTTAAAAGTATTTATTATATCAAATAAACAAAAAATAAAACATAGACGTTTAAATAAAAATTATATAAAGTAAATTTATTGTCTTTTAGAACTTTCCAAATGTATCATATCTCGCATCATTGCTGTCAATAAATAATTTAGCAACTTCTTCACAACTAATCTTTTTCAAAACATCTTTATGAACGTCTCATATTAGAATATGATTCAACCTTTGCTGAGTCATGGTCGATCGCAACCAAGTTTTGAGTCTCTGTAGAGCGCTAAAAGATCTTTCAGCTTCACAAGGACTGGTTGGAAACATTAAAAGTAGCCTGAGCAATCACTCAACATTTAGAAACATGCGACGGACTTCTGGTTGCATTTCACCGAATATGTTACGATGATCCTAGAGAGATGATCCACTATGATGATTTCTATAAATAAGCATTTCGTTCCTTAAAGAAAATTCA
>OZ024743.1:231498302-231513302 GCA_964016885.1 Eledone cirrhosa | reverse complement strand
TAGTGAGTCTGGGCTAGGTGTTTACACTCGGATACAATGTGATCCACAGTCTCCTCTCTCTCTCTCCACAGATCCTGCACAGTGGGCTAGCCTCCTCCTTGTAAATATGGTGTTTCAACCACTTCGTTTTGAGGGCCTGCTCTTGCGCAGCCTTTAGCATTCCTTCTGTAGCCTTTTTAAGGTCTCCTCTTTTCAACCAGTTCCATGTCTGTGGATCTCTGAATTCAGTTTTCTCAAAGAAGGTAGTGTGAAGGGATTTTTCATGAAGGTTGCTCTTTCTCCTTGTTGTTATTTCCTCATTGGACATCCCCTGGTCTATTGTTCTCTCCTTCAGTACAATTCTGAGCATTGGCTCTTACTATCAGTCACGTATTAGTGTAGGTTGTTTTTCTCCATCTGAACACAGTCCTCTATGCTGATAAGACCTCTTCAACCTTCAGATCTCCTTAAGTAGAGTCTATCGACATCACTCCTCTTGTGGAACATGTTGTAGATAGTCAATAGCTTCCTAGTCTTCCTATCCATTTCTTTTTGTTCAGCAACATTCCATCTCAGAATTCCCGTACTGTACCTAATAATAGACACAGCACGGGAATTTACTGCACTTATGGCATTCCTACTGTTCAGATGTGACTTTAATACGCTCCTTATTCTCCGAATGTATTCAGATCTTATCAATTCCTTCATTTTTCTGTTCTTGATGTCATCAGCCTCCAGAATACCCAAATACTTGTATCCTTCTTCAGTGTTAATTCCGTTTATCATCTCACCTGTTGGCACCTGGATTCCGTTGCTTCTGCTCAATTTACCCCTCTTCATCACAAGGATTCCACACTTACTACTACCATATTGCATACATATATCATTGGTGAAAATACGGACAGTGTCAACAAGCACATCCAACGCCTCTCAATCTTCCCGAAGAGCTTAAGATCGTCCATGAAGAGGGGGTGATTGATGGTAAGCTCTCTCTTTCCCAACTTGTATCCGTCTCTCACTTCTCGGTCAGGGGCATCAGGGCAAGGACAAACAACAGAGGGGACAGATTATCTCCCTTGAAGATACCTCTCTTGATATTTACGCTTCCCAAGGATTCTCCAGCTGATGTTAATTCTGTTTTCCAGGACTTCATACTTTTGCTCAACAACTGTCTGATGTTATCTGCCACCTTGACGATCTCTAGGCTTTTGTTGAACCAAGAATGAGGTACCATGTCAATTGCCTTTTTGTAGTCTATCCATCCCATGGCAAGACCAGTGTTTCTCCTCTTGCAATTCCTCATTACCATCTTATCAATAAGTAACTGGTCCTTTTTACCATGGAACTTCTTTCGGCACCCTTTCTGTTCGTCCGGTAACAAGTTGTTTGTGTGGGGGTGATGGTAGATTTCCTCAGACACAATGCATGTCAACAGTTTCCACATTACGGACAGACATGTGATATGTGTATAGTTGGTAACATCATTACCCTTGATTTGGTCTTTCATTACCCGAACTGTGGTACCTTTGTCAACCACTCTGGTATCTCACGTGACATCAAGCAGTCATTGAACATGGTTGTCAGTTTCGGCTGGAGGGATGATACATTTTTAATACAATACCCATGTACACAATCTGGGCCTGGTGATTTCCAGTTGGTTAGTCTTTCGGCCTGCCCCTTAAGAGTTTCAACTGTGATACTCAAATCAGTTTGTTGATGTGCCTGTTCACTAATCTCCTTTTGTACTGTCTCAATCCACACTGCCTGGTCATTATGATTAACATCCTGCTCCCATATTCCTCTCCAGAATGTCATAGTTTGTTCCGCCTCAGGGATCAAGTTGCCTCTTTCTTTTCCTTCAATCTGTCCAAACAACATCTTCTGGTTGTTGTCAAACTTGCAGTTCTGTCTATACTGTCTGACTCTGCTCTCGTATCGCCTAATTTTTGCACTCTTTGCTACAATCCGTTACTTCAGTTCCTCTATGATAATATTTAGCTTTTTCCTCCTAGTTTTGTACTTTATTTCCAGTCCATTTTTAGTGTCTATGTTTTTTAGTGTCCTATTCACTAAGGACTCAAGCTTTGCAATGTCATTTCTTATTCCCCTGATGTGACCATTCAGTCGTTTCTTCCACCAAGGTTCTGATCACTCTTGTTTTTTGTTTCCTCTCGCTTTTATGCCAAGTAATTTCCTCACCGCATTTGCAGTTGCTTTGAGGATATTGTTCCACTGGTGAAGGCTCCTCGCCTCAAGGTATGTTTGCCTCAAGGACTTTGTTTACCTTACCTGTTGTTTCTTTTAACTTTTTCCTGTCTACAAATCTTAGGTTCATAGGTTTCCCACTATCATTGTTCATTTCATCTACCACTAAGTTTAGGATATCAACCAAATATTGTCCTAGCCCATCTGCATTCATGTCCTGAATGGCCGTATCTTTGTTCCAGGTATTATTTATTTCAGCATTCAGATCATTGTCTGCTTCGGATGCTTCCCCCGTTCTCTCAACCTCTTCACTTTCATTTCCCACTGGCTCGTTTGCCTGGCATACTCCACTCTCCATTTCCAACCTAATCTCTCTGCTCAGTTCCTCCAGTTCAAACTCGCTTATCCACCCATTAGTTCTTATTACCTGAGCCTGCTCGGCTAATTTTTGTTCATCTAATTTAAATAGACCAATATCGTTCCAGATGTTATGCCTTCGTTTGTTATAGCCTTTTTCCTTGGGGTTACTCTTCAGGTAACATTGCATAACAGTTCTATTCAATTATTTCGTCCAGTTGGTTCTCGTCCTTTTCCTTCTTCTTCTTCCGACATCAGCAGTATATGGTTGACGGCCAGGTCCCTGCTGCTGAGCCAGGGAGCACATGCTGTGTGAGAGTCTGTCACATGACATTCCAGTCTCCACTTCACCGTTATTCGAACTGTTTAGGTTCGACATTGAAACACTCTTATCAAGGATTGGTGAATGTACGGTTACATAACAACTGGTGATTTCATCACCTGCGGTGATTTTAGCGTGGCACTATCACGCTGTAGACGAACACAAATAAACAAACAAACAAATAGGTAAAAAAAAACAAAGTAAGCATAACTTTCATTGTAATGTAATGTTTGAATGTCTGACTTAGTATTTTTGCTTGACTGTCTGTCTGTTTGTTTTTCGTTTCTCTTTTCTTTTCTTTACGTTTCACGTTGCTGCTCTGCTTTTTTGATTTTGATTTTTTGATTTTTTTGATTTTTTGACCGGGTCATCAAATCAGTCTATTTATATCTGTTGATGCCTTCCTCATTTAGTGGGAATACTATGATGCCTGTCTTAGCAGGAGGTAGTGGGAGAGAATAGCGGCGGTAGCGATAATGAGGTAGTGTTGGTGGTGATGTGATCGTAGTACTGTAGGGATGGTGTTGAAGTTGAAGTAGAAATAGAAGTTGAGGTAACTTGACTAGAGTTTTTGGCGTGGTAGTGGCGATGGTGGCGGTGGTGGTGTTGGTTGTGAAATGATTTGCCTGTCTGTCCACTTAGCCATTTTTCTCTTTTTCGACTATAACATTTCTGATCCAAAATTAAATATTAAATATTGGGGCCCTATGCCGTAATGTGATGCGTTGTCGCCTGCTGAGAGTCAAAACTGTAATCTTATATTTCATTTGTAATAAGAATTATTCTATCACAGTGGTTTTAAATAAGTAAAAATCAAAAACATACTCGAGCGATTCCATAACGATTTATATCCCCCATGTGCGTTTTATTCCCTATTATTATTATTATTATTATTGTTATTGTTATTCCTTGAATCTCAGTCATTGATGTTGGTTAACTGGAAAGTCCGTTGGATTGAATATCAAGCCACTACCTGCAGCCTCAGATATTCAGGACGTATCGGAGGGTTCTTGCCGTTCCAAGCAAGCATGCCTTTTGAAGCGTTCCAAAAAGCGTGAAGGGGCCGATTTTCTTTAACCATCCCTGGAAACCTTTGGAGATAGTCCCCAGTGCGCCTATGACAATCGGGATCACTTTGACTTCATTATTATTATTATTATTATTATTATTATTATTATTATTATTATTATTATTATTATTATTGTTCTTTGAGTCTCAGTCATAGATGTTAATTTACGGGAAAGTTTGTTGAAATTAATATCATGCTGCTACCTGCAGCCTCAGATATTCAGGACGTATCGGAGGGTTCTTGCTGTTCCCAGCAAGCATGCCTTTTGAAGTGTTCTAAAAAGCGGAGCTGGACTAATTTTCTTTAACCATCCTTGGAAACTCTTTGAGATTGTACCTAGTGCGCCATTGACAATCGGGACGACTCTGACTTCATGGCAGTTCCAAATCCCTTTTACCTCCCACTTTAAGTCCTGGTATCGGTTAATTTACTCCCTCTCCTTTTCTTGCACTCTCGTGTCAAATGGGTAGGCTACATTCATAATTAGGTACGTTCTTTTTTCTTTGTCCAAAACCACCAGGTCAGGCTTATTGTGTTCCAGTTTCTTGTCCGTCTGTATCCTAAAATCCTATAGCACCTTCACCTGATCGTTTTCTATCACCGACTCAGGCTTATGTTCATATCACTTCTCAGAATGCGGTAAATTGTTTACTTTCCATAGGTGCCAGTGGATCACCCTGCCCATCACATCATGTCTCTAGCCTTTATAGTGAGTCTGGGCTAGGTGTTTACACTCGGATACAATGTGAGCCACAGACTCCTCTCTCCACAGATCCTACACAGTGGGCTAGCCTCCTCCTTGTATATATGATGTTTCACCCACTTCGTTCTGTGGGCCTGCTCTTGCGCAGCCATTAGCATTCCTTCTGTAGCCTTTTTAAGATCTCATCTTTTTAACCAGTTCCATGTCTGTGGATCTCTAAATTCAATTTTCTCAAAGAAGGTACTATGAAAGGATTTTTCATTAAGGTTGTTCTTCCTCCTTGCTATTATTTCCTCCCTGCACATCCCCTGATCTATTGTCCTCTACTTCAGTACATTTCTGAGCATTGGCTCCCTACTGTCAGTCACGTATTTGTGCAGGTTGTTTTTCTCCATCTGAATACAGTCCTCTATGCTGATAAGACCTCTTCCACCTTCAGATCTCTTTAAGTAGAGTCTATCCACATCACTCCTCTTGTGGAACATGTTGTAGATAGTCAATAGCTTCCTAGTCTTCGTATCCATTTCTTTTTGTTCAGCAACATCCCATTTCAGAATTCCCGCACTGTACCTAATAATAGAGACATCTCGGGGATTCACTGCGCTTATGGCATTCCTACTATTTAGATGTTATTTTAATACACTCCTTATTCTTCTAATGTACTCAGATCTTATCAATTCCTTTATTTTTTTTTGTTCTTGATGTCATCTGCCTCCAGAACACCTAAATATTTGTATACTTCTTCCGTGTCAATTTCCTTTATCATCTCACCTGTTGGTACCTGGATTCCGTTGCTTCTGCTCAATTTACCCCACTTCATCACTAGGACACCACACTTATTAATACCAAATTGCATACATACTGTATTTCATTGCTGAAAATACGGGCAGTGTCAACAAGTACATCCAACTCCTTCTCACTCTTACCAAAGAATTTAAGATCGTCCATGAAGGGGAGGTGGTTGATTGTGAGCTCTCTTTTTCCTAACTTGTATCCTGCTCTCAATTTTCGCAGGGCAAGGACAAACAACAGAGGGGACAATTTATCTCCATGGAAGATACCTCACTTGGTCTTCACGCCTTCAAAGGATTCTCCACTCGATGTTAACTCTATTATTATTATTATTATTATTATTATTATTATTACAGCTGCATTTATCTTGCTTTATGTTCATACAAGTTATCACCAAGTCACAACCAGTGACCTCAAGAGACAACAAGGTCCGCCATGTTCAAGAAAGAATATACAATCTCACACATGCATCTTTAGGTATTTAGACTTGTGATGTACTTATATTGACAGAATCTTCCTTAGTATATGGGCAGTTCCCATTAGTACTATCTTTTGTATTTCTCCTATCCGCGGGTTTCCTAGGATTTGCGATAAGTAATCATTAGACCCCTTAGGTATCATTCCTAGAGCGCCTACAACCACTGGTATTGTTTTAGTTCTCAATTTCCACATTTTTCCAATTTCTCTCTCCAGAACCTTATACTTGCTCAATTTTTCAAATGTTTTTATAGATACATTCTTATCTATTGGAACTGACATATCAATTAGCAGGCATACCCTCTTTTTAAAGTCCTTCAGTATTATATCAGGTCTATTTGCGTCTATCTTTCGGTCTGTTTTGATGCTAAAGTTCCACAAGATTGAGATGTGATCTTTTTCAAGTATGGGAGGTGGTTGATGCTCCCACCAATTCTTTTGATGGGGCAGGGCAAAATGCTTACACATTATCCAATGTATGTATTGTGCAGCTCTGTCATGCCTGGTTAGGTATTCGGTTGGAGCTATATAATAATAATTATTATTATTATCATTATATATATATATATATATATATATATATAGATAACGTATATATAAATATATATACAAGGAACAAAGAATCGGTGTTGCATCTTATACATATATAATTCCATATTAAATATGTTTCACTGTCGATCCGCTCGAGGAACGATATATTAATGATCGAACGTGACTCTGGAATCAGAAGCACCTCAGATATATTTAAACATGTCGACTCACGTTTGAGAGTGGTTGAACATTATCCCGATTCCTTCTTATATGCTACTACAAATTCTGTCATAGTTGTGTCTAACCCTATTCCACATGTTTTATTGTTTTCCGTCAGATCTCAGATGGGGACTTCCTATAATTTAGTGGCTATTATCGCCATCTCACAGAAATTGAAAATTAGAATTGGTGCTCTGAAATAGTGATATATATATGAATGTATATATAGTGTATTTTGCAATACACTGTATGCGTAATTAAAAGCATTTCGAAGACCTTACGCTATTGTTTTAGAATAGTGACAGTCTCACTTTAATCTTCAGCAAACAGGGGAGATAAAGCTGACATAGCTCTGTGTCGCACCTTTTGGTGCTTATCAAGGCTAACTACTCCTCCTGTTTGCGGAAAATCATGAGTGTTTGATTCTTGTAGAATTCTAGTAATAATAAGGAACTGATAATACAGAGCGATTGCCGGTCAAGCAGAAATTGATAATTAGAATTGGTGCTCTGAAATAGCGATATATATATATGAATGTATTTATAGTGTATTTTGCAATACACTGTATGCTTAATTAAAAGCATTTCGAAGACCTTACGCTATTGTTTTAGAGTAGTGACAGTCTCACTTACTTTAATTTTCAGCAAACAGGGGAGATAAAGCTGACAGAGCACTATATATACATTCATATATATATATATCGCTATTTCAGAGCACCAATTCTAATGTTCAATTTCTGCTTGACCGGCAACCGCTCTGTATAATCAGTTCCTGATTATTACTAGAATTCTATAATATTCAAACACTCATGATTTTCAGCAAACAGGAGGAGTAGTTAGCTTTGATAAGCACCAACAAGTGCGAAACAGAGCTCTGTCAGCTTTATCTCCCCTGTTTTCTGAAAATTAAAGTAAGTGAGACTGTCACTACTCTAAAACAATAGCGTAAGGTCTTCGAAATGCTTTTAATTAAGCATACAGTGTATTGCAAAATACACTATATATACATCCATATATATATATATATATATATATATATATATATATATATATATATATATATATATATATATATATATATATATATTCATAAATATGAAACAGGCTTTGGTTAGGTAAACGTGTGTGCAGGATGGCACCTGCGTACTTACACTCAATGATGCGCAGAAGAAAGACACTTGGAAACACTATTTCGAAAAGTTGATAACGTGTACAACGATTCGACGGACCTTAAATGGACGTTGACAGTCATAATATTTTAGAATCTATCAAGAAATAGAAAAATTGAAAAGCAGTTGGACTGTCAGATGCTGGGATCTTGTAGTCATCATGTGAAGTTCAAATTCATATAGTCACCCGCATTGTAAATTACATTATACATGATCGTACCATATGCAATGTCTTATTTGTTATGATGGTAAATGTGCTGCTCTAGAAAGCCTCGTCTACAGAGGCATAAAACCTATGGACCAATTTATGAAATTGACACAAATAGTTTCAGCGTAATTTGTGCGTGAAGTTTCAAATGCGATGAGATGCAATTTGATTTTATGTCATTAAAGAGCATCACACATTCCCTCTTCTTAGTGAGACATTTACAAGAAAAGTTTCTCGCTAAGTGTAGGTTGCTATGTGTTCTTTCATCTAGAGAAAGCCTTCTTCAGGTTATCCCGATTTGGTATCTGGTGACCCATAAGGAATCTAGGTATAGATCGGTGGCTGGATTGTGAGAGCAGTTGAAGCCATGCAAATAGTGGCGGACAACAAAATAAGGTTTAGTGAGGAATTCAATGGACATGAGGATGTTAATCAGAGCAGATTCCTCTGTGGTATTCTCTATAATATAACACTTTGTTTCAGGAAATTAGAACATAAAAGACCTACCTGAATTATATGTTTAGGCCTTCGTAAATATAAACAAATGTACGTTGATATATACCCTAATCCAGGAGAAACATCGATTCTGAGAATCTTGGAGGTCAGATTTGTTGACAACACGACATCGCCGAAGAAAAATAATTATTTCCCACTAAATGCAAGGATGGATGTATAGATCTGCGAAACTTCGATGGTCTTTCTGCCCGTTTCCTCACCTCCCTTTTCTATAAAGGTAGTCGTTTCTAACTAGTTTGGTGGTCATATTCTTTGATAACACACGAAAACAAAAGAACAAACATACAGAAAACTGTGAGGAGGTCGGGGCGATGAGTGGCTCACCCACCCGACTCCTGTTTTCCTGGTAAAATGTCAATTAGGAGAATCTTGAATGTCAGATTGGATGATAGCACACGAAAAAAAACCCCAAAAAACACACGAGGAAAATAATGTTTTCTCACCAAAAGCAAGGCTCTATAAATTTACCGACATTTGTGTTAGTGTTATATCAAGTTTTCACTTGTTACTTCACGCTGATGTGGAAAACATTAGTAATTACTTTTTTGCAAAGCTTCGATATTTAACTGCAAATATAGACATTAAAAATCTAGATTTCTACATTTACCTCGGGTCAATATTAACTAGACCTGAAAAATGCGCAAGCTCAAAAGACCCACAGAATGTTATAATAAACCTTCAAAAGTGTGGGACTAGAGTTGTTGCTGAAAATTATTGTAATCATTATCTATCGTACACTCCAGATGTATTTATTGTGATATTTTTATAAAGGATGCCACAGAATGTACGATAGATAATGATTACAATATTTTTGAGCAACAACTCTAGTTCCACACTTTTGAAAGTTTATTATAACATTCTGTGACACTTTTGAGCTTGCGCACTTTTCAGGTCTAGTTTAATATTTGTTTAAGTCAACGCCTGTAATAACTCTAGTTAAACATGATATATATTATTAATAAATTATCGTTGTAATGTAATTAGATTATATAATTGTTATTTTATAAACGATCTTATAAATATTATTGTAAGATGTATAAAAATATTTTCAGACTTTTAATATAAACAAATACAAAAAACAATCAATATTAAATAAATATATTTTACATAATAATTGTTATAGTTGAATTAATAAAAATTAATTATTACATACACATAGTCTAACATAATAATAAAAAAATAATCTAACACTAATAATAAAATAATCTAACATAAAACGAACAATAATATGGACAAATATACAAGTAAATATGATACAACCAATATTATAAGCATGTTATAACGAACTGAAAAAAAATAGTTAATATACATTTTTAAAAATCATATATAAATTAAGAATGTAACTTACCAAAACGAGAGAAATATTTTGATGTTAAACGACGAAATACAAGAGGAAGATTCGAAAGCGAAACGATAAATAAACGTGCAAAGAAAATGGAGGATGCTTTTGAGCAACAATTACTCTCGTTGGTTGATTAGCCAATAAGACGATACATTACAAAACATGTTTGGCGATCACCACGGCCAGCGACACCCCTTGAATTGTTTTATTCACAAGCTACGCATATATGTGAGACACGCAAACTTAAAGCATTCTGTTATTAGTCACTGTGTGTCTAACAGATTCTATTATTTCTCTACCGCATTGATTTATTTTCTTCTGTTAGGATGTTCTCAAAAATCTAGAGACTCTTTTTTTTTAACTACATCACTACTGTTATTTTATTGTTCCTGAATTAACTATGTACCCATTCGGAACAGTATGTGATGCATCTTAGTTTTTATATAACATAGCAATATTTATATTTACCTTCTTTCGCCGTCAATAGCATTAATATACCTTTTATTCATTATTTTATCCTTGTTTCTTACTCTTTCCTTCTATCTTTACTTATAACCATTCTCCTTTATCCTTACACCATTTCATTCCATTGTTGTCCTCCTCTCTCTTACTAAAGAACAATTTATTGCTGACTGGTCTAAGCACCATAATGATGTTCTTCAAGAAGATGTTTCAAAGACAAAATTTGTTATATTGATGGCCCTACAAGTGTTACAAATAATTATTTCTACTTTTGGCACAAGGCCAGCAATTATCCCAGTGTATTACTAGTACTTTATTTTATCGACCCCGTAAGGATGAAAGGCAAAGTTAACCTCGGCGGGATTTGAACTCAATCCGTAAATAATAAAAATACACACGGTTGCTATAATCGCTCCTTGAATTTCTCAGTACCAATCAAACTTCAAATATTTCGATCAAATTACTTAAGAAATATGATTCCCCAGCGCATTCGTATTCTAAAATTGTTCTAAGAAATACCATTTACATCCAATTATATCATGTCGATTAGGTTGGTATTTGAGTTGATGAGATAACGATGTATGCCGGATTATAGTTCAATCGAATATTTCAAGGTTGCATACTTGCGCATCTTTTTATTTATAATGATATTTTGGATCTGGCTCTGTGTTATATTTTTTGTTCACTTTACTGAATTCAAATGACAGAATGAAATGAAATGAAAATAAGAAGGATGGATACATTCTAAATACACGATTATTAGGGTTACAGAGACAAATACATTTTATGAATGAAATTTATTACCGGTAACGACTTCTTTGTGCTCTGGGGAATTTATTTCTTTACTCCACAACAACCTTTAAGAGGAAATGTTTCTGATTTTCATCCTTCGTAGAATCAATAAACCTCTTTATGAAACAAATATCTCGATTAGAAGTGTCGTTGTTCACTACTTTCCAAGCATCTCCAAATGCTTAGATATCGTCGACAGTGCAAAAGTCCAAATCGTTTGGGGCGATGACGAGCAAATGGAAAATTGTTATCTGTTTTTATCGCAGCTCAGTTCTTTGTTGCCAGAAGCCATTTCTCTCCTTTCGATATACTTCATACCATTCTTTCTTTACTCTTGTTAGATTTCGGAATACTTTTCTTTTCTCTTCCAGTACAAGTTTTCGTAAAAGAAAGCCAATGCTAGTAACTCTTCTAACAAGTACTACAGATGACGCCGAAGAATCGCTTCTGCCTCGGTTCCGATCTTTTAGTCAGGATACATTGGCAGCTGTTTCAATAAATCGAGATCATTTTCAGCGCCAATATGGGAACCGTGGTTTTGATCCAGAATTTTACATACACCAAATTCACAAGGTAAGCGACGTCTTTTAGATCTCTCGACTTACACGGTGTAAGCTCAAGTTGTTCTTTAAACAGAACTATTTTCATCACAAATATGGCCATAACCATACAACGATCCTGGTAAACTCCTGAGACTGCGAAGAAGAACTGGGAAGATGGCCAACCACTGAAATAAAAATGAAAATGATTTATTTACTGGTTTTAGTCTTTTGACGGATTATCTCCAGAAAGCTGTACAGTTAGTAAATATACAAACGTTTCTTCCGTAATCTGCTTGTAAAGCTCTTCCATGGGCTCATCAGGGTTCAGGTGGTTGATAATGAGACTTATCGATGAAGTCATAATATTTCTGGAACATTGTGATCAGTGGGATACTGGAAGCAGATGTGCAAAAGATCTCAAAACATTTCTTCAAAACTAGTTGAAGTATGTGGTGGCGGCAAGCCAGACATGAGGTATTTTGTGAAACCAGGTTCAATTTTTGTATTACATCGTTGGTGTATACAAGTGTTACTGATGCTGATGTCTAAGGACATAACACTATTTCCATATTCAATTTTGATTCGTTTGATGTCATTCAAATCGACTTCAGCGACTTATTATCTCGTGCAATCGACACGCCTAAGATTTTTCTTCCCCTTTTCCTGTAAATAAAAGTGCACACCAATATTCGAGTGTGTTGGATCGATAAGTCTATGGTAATAATGTTTCCATCCCAGGGGAGGACTTCAGTTGGGAAAGCGGATAACACGATATCTTTGGGCATCTTCGCATGGTGACAAATTCTTGCACAGTAAACAGATGAGGGGGGAATCGACTGTTTAGAGAAAACATGACCAAACAACTCGCAATTGGGATGTATGATGTACTTTCTTGTTATCTATTCGCACATCATAATCGGTTGATAAGGCTCGGCCATTGAAATATGTATAGTGCTTTCGAGGAACTAAAGTTCTAATGTAAATTTCCAGTCCTGACTTCTGTTGTTTTAATGCATTATATATATATATATATATATATATATATATATATATAGAGAGAGAGAGAGAGAGAGAGAGAGAGAGAGAGAGATAGAAAGAACAGAGAGAGTGTGGTAAGATACCAGGGGGACCATAATGCACAAGAGCACTAATTACTTAGGGCAGTAGAGTGGGTAATAGGAGAATATTCAGGACACCGACGGCTGAGCACAGGCCGTTTCGACTGCTAGACCCGAATTGATGTCGGATCTAGCTGTCGTAGTGAGGTCGGATGAAACTGTTGAAACGGCCGGAACTCAGCTGTCGGGGTCCTGACTCTTTACCTCTATATATATGTATATAACAAAGAAATTGTGGTAAGGAACCAAATGGACCATAACGCACCAGAGTACTCAATACTTAGGGTAGTAGAGTGGGAAATAGGAAAAAGTATGACCCCGACGGCAGAGCTCAAGACGTTTCGACGGCTATTTCTGGACTAAATTAGAATTTTTAGTCTGGTGAATAAATAGCCCGCTATTTATTCACCAGGCTAAAAATTCTAATTTAGTACAGAAATAGCCGTCGAAACGGCTTAAGCTCTGCCGTCGGGGTTATACTTTTTCCTATATATGTATATATATATATATATTGGTAAACGGAATAGAAAATGCTGACAAATTGTTCACAGTTGAAAAATGGTTTAATTAGGAATAAAAGAGTATTAGTGATTGTATGGGTTAGTATTCAGTTGTGGTTTTAAGTTTTTAAGTTTTTACCGGTTGCGCATTTCTAAATGCTTTTCAAAAATAATTTTGAGATAGAGTGTCCGTGCTGTTTGCTCTGATCTGATTAGTTTTGGGAATTCTACCTGTTTTTATGTTAAAAAAATGGCTCCAGCGTTATTTTTGTGTTGCAAAAATGCTTGTGGTCAAAACAATTTTGATTGGTCGGTAGAGGTCATGTGAATGTAAACAGTTGATTTTGCGCCAAGACTGTTTTTATGTTAAAATGTTAGAAAAATGGCTCCAGCAAAAATTATTGGTCAAAACAATTTTGATTGGTCGGTAGAGGTCATGTGGATAAAAAATTGGTTTTGCGCCAAGATTGAGAAATGACTCTTTCACAACAAATATGTGTGTGTGTGTGTGTGTGTGTGTGTGTGTGTAGTAGTAGTAGTAAGGTGTTCGATGCTGCGACAATAGCCAGCAGCGATGTGTGTCAAATGGCTATTAAGATAAGTGTGTGTGTGTGTGTGTGTGCGTACACACACACAGCAGAGTCATTCGAAGGTCAAAAGATATTTTTCAGCTTTTGTCTTATACGGAGAAGTGCGTGTGTGTGTGTGTGTGTGTGTGTGTGTATAATTCTCTTTGTATGTTGATGTACGCGTGTGTATGTGTTTGTGTATATATATGTGTGTGTGTGTGTGGGTGGACCAGTATTTTTTTCCCCCTGGTAAAATGGTGTACATTATTCGATTTTTTCAGTAAAATCGGTTCTCTTAATAGAACATCAACAATCTTAACAATAAAAGGTGTGAAATGATATTCACTATATATATATACACACACACACACACATATATATTTTCACTACATATATATATATATATACATATATACATACATATATATGCACATATATTTTTTTGTATTGCACCATAGAGCATGTGTGTTTACGTGTGTCATTGTGTTTATATGTGGGTAGAGATGTGTGCTGATGTAGGTATGTATGTTGACGTGTGTATGTTGTGGGTTCGTCTTAGGGAGAAGTGTTTAGACGGGGTCCGTATTTGTTAATGAAGTAAGATTCCTTGCTGATGCGCTGGGTGTGGGTGGCATTATCTTTAAATTTGTAGAGGGGAAAGATTCTGAAGTTGGGATGATTTTGGGCGGCACAGGTATCAATGTGTTCACTCAGTGGTATTTTCCTGTATTCCCGTATTTTAATTTGGGATCTATGGACAGTCATGCGTTGGCGGAGGCTGTTTTTGGTCTGGCCTATGTATTGTTCTCGACAACCTGAACAAGTTAATACATATATTAAATTTTCCGATGCACATGTGAAATTGTGTTTTACTATAAAACGTTGTCCATCTTTGAAATAGAATTCCGAACCCTCTATTAGGTTGATGCAAATGCCACAGTTGGGTCAATCGCATTTTTTTACTGTGGGTTTCGTTGTTGCGGTTGGCAGTACTTTGGCATGTGTTAAGATGTTTTTCATTGACTTGGATTGTCTTTTGCTCTTTATGATATCGTGTGTTCGTAGAATTTGGTTCATTCTATGGTCCTTTTTCAATACAGGGATGTTCTGGAGGATGGTGTCAAAGGCC
>OZ024743.1:231460802-231493302 GCA_964016885.1 Eledone cirrhosa | reverse complement strand
ATATATATATATATATATATATATATATATATGATGGCTGCAAACTCTGCCATTAGTATTGCAATCGCTTGTCAGATTCAGATGTAGGACGCTCAGATATGGCTTTTCAAGCCTGCTAGAGACTTGCACACCTATACACACTGACGATAACTATGGATCTCCCTGGCTTGAGGTCCCGCATCAGGTAGCCCGTGAACCCTCACAACACCGTGGAGATCATAGTTCACTTGTTCTCTTTGAACATGGCTGGGACTGTGGCTCCTGAGACCTGATTTGCTCAAGCAAATTTTTCCACACTCAGGGCACTTAAATTCAATGGAGAGACCGATCGTTTCGAATGATACACCAGGGCATTGCTTACGCACATCCCTTTTGATCTTCTCGTGATCTATGCGTCTGTCCTCAAAATTATGGACCCTATCATCCACCATTCCACGCCAAGTTTCTCTTTCAAGAGCTTCTATCTCCCAGTCAGCCATCTTCAAACCAGTTTTATTCGATGAGTCCTTTACACAATCCTTGAATCGGAGCTTTGGTTTGTGAGGTTGTCCCTTACCCTCACAAAACTCGCCATACAAGAGTTGTTTTGGGATTCTATCATCTTCTATTCTGCAGAGGTGTCCGGTCCATCGCAAACGTCGTTGGTGGATGATACTCTCAATGCCCCGACACTCACTTCTCCCAAGGACCTCAACATCACTCACATGCATCTGCCACTTGATACCAATAATCTTTCTGAGACACTGCTGGTGAAACCGTTCCAGTCTGTGGATATGTCGTTTGTAGGCAACCCATGTCTGACATGCATACAGCAAAGCTGACAGTACACATGCAGCATACACTCTCACATTGGTCCTCATTGTATTTCTCGCCTGCACCAAAGACGGTCGTTGAGCCTTCCAAATGACTCACTTGCCTTACTAACACGTAAACCAACTTCTGCATCCAGAGAGCAACAAATGTGTCAGCAGCCTTCAGCTTTTGACCGTATACGTGTATGGATGGTTCATTGAAAACTTTATCCTGAGCAGGTTGTTACATGACGACAGTCTTCTTCAGACTGATTGTCAGTCCCAGAGTACTGCACGCATTGGAAAAATAATCCATAAGGTGTTGCATGTCACTCTGGGAGTGTGCAAAGAGTTCACAATCATCTGCATATAAAAATTCTCTGATCAAGGTACTCAGTACCTTAGTGTTGGCAGTGAGACGCCTAAGGTTAAACATCTTGCCGGAAGTACGATATCTGAGATAGATACCATGTTGACAATCCTTGAAGGCCATGAAGAACACCATCGCGAAATACAAGGCAAACAAAGTCGGTGCAGGTATATCACCCTGCTTGACACCATTTTCAACTGAGATTGGCTCAGACAGTTTACCTCCAACAATCACCCATGCCTGCATGTCATCGTGGAAGAGTTTCAGAATGTTCACAAAGTTTTCAGGATAGCCCAATCTCTCTAAAATAACGCACAAAGCCTTCCTATTAACGGTGTCAAATGCCTTAGTCAGATCGACAAAAACTTGGTATAAGTCCATGCACTGTTCAATGCATTTCTCTTGAAGTTATTTGGCCGAGAAGATCATGTCAACAGTGATCTGCCATTCCTAAAGCCACATTGGGACTCAGAATGTACCTCAACATCAATGTGCTCTATCAATCTGTCCAACAATATCCTGCACAAGATCATCCCAGCCACAGATAGCAGTGAAATACCTCTGTAGTTGCCACAGTCATCGTTGGCTCCCTTTCCTTTGTAAAGTACCACCATCAGTGCATCTTTCCAATCCTGTGGTACATCTCCTTCAGTCCAAACATTCACAAAGAGATCAGTGAGGCGGAAGTTATCAACAGCACACTTGAAAATCTCGTCACTCAGTCCATCCATTCCAGGTGACTTACCGCTATTTAATTTGGCAATGGCCTTCGCCACCTCATCAAATGAAGGAGGATCAGCCGTTGCCAGCTTTGTAGGTCTGGATGGAATCGACCGGATGAACTTATCACCAATTTCTGATGGTTTGTTGAGAAGCTCATCAAAGTGGTCATGACACATGATCAGAATTTCCTTCGGATCTCTGGGCAATCCCTTGCAGTCCCCGGAGCGAAGTGGTGATATTTGTGAACCGGTCGGACCATACACCTCTCTGAGCAGATTGTATAGGTGCTTTTTATCATGTCAATCTGAGGCTTTCTGGATTTCATCAGTCTTTTGGCTCCACCAGGTATCCTGCATGGCTCTCAATCGATGTTGCACACGTGCCTTAATCTGCCTGAAGATCCGGTCATTCCTGCAAGAACGTGTCTCGCACAAAAATGATGTCAGTAATTTTTGTTTCTCTTCAAGCAAGGTCTGGATCAGTGGATCATTTTCATCCAACCAGTCTTTATGCTTTCTATTGGTATGACCAAAAACTCCAGCACTAACATCATAGACGGTTTTCACATTCCATGGACTCAAGAGACCTCGACAGCTCAGCTTTCACTTTCTCTGTTTTCAGACGAGCCACGTTTAGTTGTTTTAGAAGTGCAACCGTCTTCCCTCTTACTTTGGGCTTCACAACAAATTGAAACTTGGCGCGCACCAGACGATGATAAGTCCAACATTCCGACCCTCGCAATAGACGAACCAATGTGATATCCCTGATATCACGTTTTCTCGTTAAAACGAAGTCAATCTTGGAACCTGGATGCATCAAAGTTGACATATATTTGTCTTTCTACTGAAAGAGTGTGTTCCTAACAAGATCTATCTCAGTGCACATCTTCAACAGAAGTAGGCCATTGTTATTGCACTTATCTACTCCATGCCTGCCCATCACACTCCAAGCTTACCAGTCTTAACCAACACGTGCATTAAAATGACCAAGGATGACAATCTTGTCTGCATAAGATGCATGGATGACCTCTCTCAAAGACAGGTAGAAACTTAGTTTTTCATCATCACTAGCACACATAGTAGGAGCGTACACACTGATTAGAGTCACAAAGCGGTTTTGAATCAGAGGGACTCTCATGGACATTATCCGATCATTGAATCCACAAGGAAGATTTTCCAGCTTTGAGACGATTCTATTCCTGATTGCAAAGGCGACCCCTGCCTCTCCCCTACAACCCTCTGTTCCACCACTCCAGTAGAAGATATATCCTCCCTTCTGTTCTGTGAATTGACCCTCACCTGCCAATCTCGTTTCTGAGAGAGCAACGATGTCCATGCTATAGCGATCGAGTTCCCTCGACACCAAAGCAGATCTTCTTTCAGGGCGAGTTTTACTGGACTGGGAATCCAGTAAAGTTCTTACATTCCAACATCCAATATTCAGAGGTTTGAACCTCCTTGCAGTTGTAGGATGACGACCGGGCCCACGCTGCGGTGCCATGGGACACCTGCCAGGCCAGAACCCTTCACAATAAGTTCCAGAGCCCTTACTGCCATTGACTTCAAGGTTATCATCTGTCATCATAGAGTTTGGTGCACTTTTTGGTTACGGCCAGCCACACAAACCTGTAACAGATCATAAACAAGCGATGCCAGTGCTTTGAACGTTTTTTAAGTGGGGAAAGGCCTTGCACGCGACCAATCCCACTCTCTGAGCATCGAAAGCACTACCCGAAAAGGAGAACTGGTTAACATCATCGGATGGTTCCAAGGCCGCAGGTTTTTTTTTAGGAGATTCCCTCTCCTAGAAAGGTAGAAAAAAAAAAAAGTACTATTTGGATGGCCGTTGACTGTGCTGGGTTCCTCCGTTCTTTGCCAGGTTTCGTATTTCATCCCGCATGGTGTCCAAATATCACCCTCCTCACCAAGCAAGCTTGGTGGGGTTGCCGGTTTAGTCGCCGACGACCCGACCACGTGACAGGTAGTACTGGGTTACATGTTACTAGTAGCACTCGAGAGCAACCTGACATATGTGTGTATATATATATATATATATATATATATATATATATATAAAAGTTTACATATATAAATACATACATATACATATACGTGTTTTGCAACCGGTCACTTTGTGGTTCAATGAAAAATTAATAAATTAAACAATCAGAGCTATATATCATAAAACATGTCTATAGAATCACAAGATAAAATATATACTATTTCCTCTCCCAATTAGCATAATTAACTATATAAAAAATCGAATAGACCAGGCTATAAGAATAAGGCTTCTATGAAGGAATCTCCGACAAATAACCGAAACTAGCGCTTCGCGTCGGCCGTAACAGAATATTTATCGAATATTTCGACAGCATAATCGCCTAGATATAGTCAACTAAACAGAATTAGGTTTAAAACAAACTAGGAGAAAATAGAATACATTTAAATACCTCTACCATGGTTTCGTCCGTGTTTTGAGTTTTCCAATAATTATGTAATAATTATGTAAACTCGAGTGCCGGATTCTTCAGGAAGCTCGCTCATATCTAGACACTAAATTTTCCAAAGCGATCGCGCCAAGAATTCATTCATCTATAGACATGTTTTATGATATATAGCTCTGATTGTTTAATTTATTAATTTTTCATTGAGCCACAAAGTGACCGGTTGCAAAACACGTATATGTATATGTATGTATATATATATGTAAACTTTTATATGTAATAATCTCCCACTAGGTTGAGATACAAATTTGGCTGTATTGTGCTGTGCTTTCTAGCAAAAATGCCACCAGCCGTAAGCAACTACCACACCCCTCCAAACTTCACCGCGACTACGTCACGATTTTTAGCCATTTTGAAATGAATTCTTGGCGCGATCGCTTTGGAAAATTTAGTGTCTAGATATGAACGAGCTTCCTGAAGAATCCGGCGCTCGAGTTTACATAATTATTACATAATTATTGGAAAACTCAAAACACGGACGAAACCATGGTAGAGGTATTTAAATGTATTCTATTTTCTCCTAGTTTGTTTTAAACCTAATTCTGTTTACTTGACTATATCTAGGCGATTATGCTGTCGAAATATTCGATAAATATTCCGTTACGGCCGACGCGAAGAGCTAGTTTCGGTTATTTGTCGGAGATTCCTTCATAGAAGCCTTATTCTTATAGCCTGGTCTATTCGATGTTTTATATAGTTAATTATGCTAATTGGGAGAGGAAATAGTATATATTTTATCTTGTGATTCTATAGACATGTTTTATGATATATATATATATATATATATATATATATATATATATATATATAAGGCTACCGAATAGATTTCCAAATAAGGGCGCGAAAATTTAATGAAAACTTGTTCACGTGACAGCCATAATTTCATTTATAACCAATCAAATTACGTTTATTTAAAAAAAGCCTTCGTGAGCCCCTCTTTTTTTTAAGTAAAAAGAAATTCAAACACTCATATACGAAAAAAACAACCTGTGCCCCCGCCCTTGTTTGAAAAGCTTTGTAACGCGAACTGGCGCGAAATTTATTATAATTATTGACCAACCAATCAAATTACTTCTATAAAAACCTGGCATTTCGAGCCACTTTTTTCCATATAAAACAAATAACATTCAGACACCAACAAGATGTGAGAAAAACCACAGAACCTCCATCTTGGCACTACTTTTGAAAAGCAGAAGAACTGCGAAACCGGTAAAGGAACCAAATAAATATATATCTTTTTTTAAAAATAAGACTCCAGTTGCATTTTCGATTTCATCTTTGTTTCTTTATACTTTCACTCGTGTAGGACACCTCGGTTATTTTTTATTTTGTAAAAAAACCTCACTTTCTAATTCATGCCAACAAAACGAAGACCGAAAATGCCACCAAAGTCTCAACAAAACAACAACTCACTGAACCAGGACATCTTAAATGAACTCAAAGAAGTTTCCTCTAAACTCTCAATTTTGACCAACAAAGTGGGCCACATACACATCTATAAAAAAGGACCCCACGAAGAAACAGAAAATACCCAAGAGACGAATATTACTCCAGCATTAACTAAACTAATCCAAACCATTGAAACAGCAATGCTCCAAAAGCTGGAACAACCATTAGAACCCAATCTACGAGATGTCCACTCAGTGCAAAACACCCTAATCAATATATGGACTCAAAAGCTCGCAGCCCACAAATTCGCCTTTTGGAACCTCCTAAAAAATAATGGCAAGGCAGACATATATGAAAAGTGGCTAAACTCTACCCCAATGATCATGTTCCAAAACCGTAGATCCCAACCCATACAAAGGAACAAAATCTACAACCCGTACTATCAACAAACCGAACCTCAATACGTCCGAAACTTCTATACATGACTACACAACAACAGGGGAAATACCATTAGATATAATAATACCATTGAAAAAACATTCCAGAAAAATCATTTTTTAGACCAAGGCTACAGGACCCACGACACCCGGTGGCACAAACCGATTTTGAAAAACTGAAAATAATCAACCTTTCAAATACAAACCTCTCAGCCCAACAAGTAAAAATTATCTCCAAAGGACTGAAATTCACACCAACAGCACAATACTCTAACCCCAATGAGATAAATGACGATATCTCACTCTTCTGTAGAAAATTACGTCTTACAGAGGAATTATTTGACAAGGTGAATAACGACGAATCAATTGTACGGAATAAAAGCAGCTACAACCCAACAAAAGGTAGAAACAGAGTTCTGGACAAATGTTGTGACAACATAGCTAATTTCCCATACCATCAACTACCGCAACCTAAACCCAAACCCAACACGAGTCGAAGGGAATAGGAGATTATCCATGAACTAAAAAACAATACGGACATTATAATTAAGGAAGCGGACAAGGGAAGTACTGTTGTCATTATGGAGGCTGAAAAATATAAAAATTCTATGTTCTCTCGCTTACAAAATACTAATTACTATGAAAGAGTAAAAAACTACCAGCAATCAAAAACAATGACCAGATAAACACACTGATTTATCGATACCAGGAAGACCTAACTAAAAAGGAACGCGATTATTTAACACATTTTGAATACAAAACCAGCAACCTTTACGGACTTCCGAAGATCCACAAGTGTAAAATAATTAACGATGCCTGTAAACAATCCACATCAGCCTGCGTGAACACACAGTACCCCACAGACCTTAAATTAAGACCAATTGTAGCGGGCCCACAATGTGAAACACACAGACTGAGCAACTTTATAGACATGCTACTAAAACCAATTCTCAAATACATACCAAGCCTTGTAAGAGACGATCTGGACCTCTTGAAACACCCCCCCAAACATGTCAACAACGACACTATTATTGTGTCTTTCGATGTAGTGAATCTCTACACAACGATCCCACACCAATCAATACGGACTAGAAGCAATAGGATTCTGGCTAGAGAAATATCCCAATGAAATACCTGGCAGAATAGAAAAAAGCTTCATCACCGAGGGATTAAAATTCATCTTACAGAACAACTTTTTTGATTTCGATGGCAGTACTTACAAGCAAATATCGGGGACTGCGATGGGTACAAAAGCCGCTCCAACTTATGCCAACTTAGCCATGGCATACTTAGAAGTCCAGATATATGAACAGTCCAAATCAAAATACGGATTGAACTTCCACAAATATTTATCAGAGAATTGGAAACGCTACTTGGATGATTGTCTCATTATTTGGTCCCACACACTCGACCAACACAAGGATTTCAAAAAGTTAATAAACGGCATCAATAACCACATCCAATTCACAATGGAATACAGCCAAGATCAACTCCCATTTCTGGACATCTTAATCTTAAAAAAGACACAAATTTTGAAACTGACATACACTACAAACCAACAGATTCCAAACAATATCTGCTATTCACCTCCAACCACCCAAAGTACACGAAGACGAACATTCCTTTTAACTTAGAAAGAAGAATTTGCACAATTGTCTCCAATTATGAAACACGAAATAAAAGACTTTAAGAATTAAAGGAAATTCTACTCGAAAGAGAGTACCCACCATTACTAATATATAATGGAATAGAAAGGGCTAAAGCGATAGGCATTGAGGAATTACGAAAACAGAAACAAATTCAAGGTACGTCCAATATTCTATCATATATCTCAACACACAACCCAAGAAATGCGGAAGCTTACAACACTATTCACAAGAACATCCCACTACTAAAACAAAACCCAAGAATGAAAAAAGCCCTTGAAACACACAAAATAATCAAAAGAAAAAGACAACCGAAATCATTGAAAACATTACTCACCAATGCCAAATTACCTACCACAATCCCACAACCCACTGTCAAAAAATGTGGTCGCTCTAATTGTGGAACCTGGACTCAGCTCATTGAAGGCAAGACGTATACATTTAAATCAGGACAAGATTTTGCTGTAAAAAATCACTTCACTTGCTCATCTAAAAATCTACTTTATGCCATTAAATGTAAAGGATACAATGAAGATTATATAGGGCAAACTAAACTCACACTCAGAAACAGAATGACAGTTCATCGCCAACAATTACGAGATCCAACCACGAGACAGATACCACTAAGCGCACATCTAGAAATATGCGCAAGTAATAAGACACCAAAATTCCAAGTCTTCCCATTTTACCTTTGCGCTAATAATACAACAGAACAAATACGAATAAGTAAGGAAAATATGTTCATTCAAAAATATTCATACTAAAGGAATCATTTTCCTACACACACACACACTATATATATATTCTCTTCATCTTAACATGCTATCCATACTCCCACACACATAACACCCATACACACACATAACAACCCCACCCCACACACACAGAACTCCCTCCCCCATTTCTACTAATAGAATCACTTTCGTACACACATATATACACACACACACAATATATATATTCTCTCCATCTTAACATACTCTCACACACACATAACACCCATACACACACACACAACTCCCTCCCCCATTTCTACTAATAGAATCATCTTCCAATAAACACACACACACATACACACACACAAGCACACACATAAACATACACATCTTTACTTTCTTTAATTCAATAGAAATCTGAATTCTGAAACCCCAGCGAACTAACCATATTCACTGAACCAGAACAATTCTCCCATCCCATTTCTCTTGACCATTATCTTTCGCTTGTCATAAAATACTCTAAAAAGGCTACAGAATAGATTTCCAAATGATGGCGCAAACATTTAATGAAAACTTGTTCACGTGACAGCCATAATTTCATTTATAACCAATCAAATTACGTTTACTAAAAAAAAACATTCGTGAGCCTCTTTTTTAGGTAAAAATAAATTCAAACACACACACACACACACACACACACACACACACACACACACACACACACACACACACACACACACACACAATAAACATACATATCTTTACTTTATTTCAATAGAAAATATGAATTCTGACACCCCAGCGAACTAACCATATTCCCTAAACCAGAACAATTCTCCCATCCCATTTCTCTTGACCATTATCTTTTGATTGTCATAAAATTCTCTAAAAAGAATACAGAATAGATTTCCAAATAAGGGCGCGAAAATTTTATGAAAACTAGTTCACGTGACAGCCATAATTTCTTTTATAACCAATCAAATTACGTTTATTTAAAAAAAGCCTTCATGAGCCCCTTTTTTTTAAGTAAAAAGAAATTCAAACACTCATATATTAAAAAAACAACCTGTGCCCCCCCCCCCCTGTTTGAAGAACTTTGTAACGCGAACTAGCGCGAAATTTATTACAATTATTGATCAACCAATCAAATTACTTCTCTAAATACCTGGCATTTCGAGCCACATTTTTCCATATAAAACAATAACATTCAGAAACCAACCAGATGTGAGAAAAACCACAGTCCCTCCATCTCAATCTATTTTGAAAAGCAGAAGAACTGCGAAACCGGTAAAGGAACCAAATAAATATTTATATTTTTTTTTAAAATAAAACTCCAGTTGTATTTTCGATTTCATCTTTGTTTCTTTATACTTTCACACGTGAAGGACCCCTCGGTTATTTTTCATTTTGCAAAGAAAACCTCACTTTCTAATATATATATATATATATATATATATATATATATATATATATATAAGAGAGTATTGAAGTTTGCTTGAAGCATTGTGGAATAATAAGATATATTTACTTTAGGACGTTTTGGAAGCCTCAACAATGCAGATGGGCAATTCTCCGGTTAACAAGATCCGGTGGTGGAGAGAGAGATGTGAGTGAATGTATAGTGTGTAGAAGAACGTAGGAAAGACCGTAAAAAATAAAAATAATAACACGAGATAGAGTTACCTTGGGAGAGATTTAATTGTCCCTATATCTTTCGGATTCACATCCATCAACTGGGGGAGCGGCGTTCCGGGGGGGGGGGGGTAAGGTTGTCTGTCGGAAAGGTGAGAAAGAGATGTTTCGCACCTTTCCGACAGACAACGTTCACCCTCCCCAGAAAAAAACCCCTAGTTGATGGATGTGAATCCGAAATATATAGGGACAATTAAATCTCTCCCAAGGTAACTCTATATCGAGTTATTTTAATTTTTTACGCTCTTTCCTACGTTCTTCTACACACTATACATCTCAATCTACATTCACGTACATCTCTCTCTCCAACACCGGATCTTGTTAACCGGAGAGTTACCCATCTGCATTGTTGAGGCTTCCAAAACAACCTAAAGAAAATATATCATATATATATATATATATATATATATGAATGTATATATAGTGTATTTTGCAATACACTGTATGCTTAATTAAAACCATTTCGAAGACCTTATGCTATTGTTTTAGAGTAGTGACAATCTCACTTACTTTAAATTTTCAGCAAACAGGGGGAGATAAAGCTGACAGAGCCTTGTTTCGTACTGATTGGTACTTATCAAAGCCAAGTACCCCACTTGTTTGCTGAAAATCCTGAATGTTTAATTCTTATAGAATTTCTTATTTCAGAGCGCCAATTCTAATTTTCAATTTCTGCTTGACCGGCAACCGCTCTGTATAATCAGTTCCTGATTATTACTAGAAATTCTATAAGAATGAAACATTCATTATTTTCAGCAAACAGGTGGGGTACTTGGCTTTGATAAGTACCAATCAGTACGAAACATAGCTCTGTCAGCTTTATCTCCCCCTGTTTGCTGAAAATTTAAAGTAAGTGAGACTGTCACTACTCTAAAACAATAGCATAAGGTCTTCGAAATGGTTTTAATTAAGCATACAGTGTATTGCAAAATACAGTATATAGACATTCATATATATATAGGTATTTCAGAGCACCAATTCTAATTATATATATATATATATATATATATATATAAATATATATATATATATATAAAGAATTAGTATATTTACTAACATATATATATATATATACAGATGCATACCTATGCCAGCAAATATATAGGTTTTGTCTTAGTAACTTTGTGGTTCAATGCATGGGGATGCAGAACAATAATATGAGAGACGTAAAATAAGAAAATTATAAAAATTAACTTATTTACTAAAATTTCACTCCAAATAATTAGTTTCTGAAAGGGAATAAAGTAGTTTCCGAAGAAACGTACGGAGAAGCCTTTCGTCACCAGGGAAGTCTATTCTCAGCTAAGTTTCCAGGCAATACGTGGACACAGGGAACTTATACAAAAATAATTCAGCGGATGGAAAAAAGCAAAGCGTAGACTAAGTTCCAAGCCATTGAAAAAATCAATGCCTACAGCGTCGGTGGCAAATTCAAAAGAATCAATCACGTGACATCGTGGTCAATCAGTTAAGAGTGGTTTGTTAAGAAGACAGCAGCCGGACTGTTACTATGAACTATAGTAGAACTTTTGGCCAATTTTGGCTCGACAAAATAATTTGGAGATAATTATAAAGAATTAGTATATTTACTAACATATATATACAGATGCATAACTATGCCAGCAAATATATAGGTTTTGTCTTAATAACATTGTGGTTCAATGCATAGGGATGCAGAACAATAATATGAGAGACGTAAAATAAGAAAATTATAAAAATTAACATACTTACTAAAATTTCACTCCAACTAATTAGATTCTGAAAGGGAATAAACGTAGTTTCCGAAGAAACGTACGGAGAAGCCTTTCGTCATCAGGGAAGTCTATTCTCAGCTAAGTTTCCAGGCAATATGTGGACACAGGGAACTTATACAAAAATATTCAGCGGATGGAAAAAAGCAAAGCGTGGACTAAGTTCCAAGCCATTTAAAAAATCACTGCCTACTGCGTCGCTGGCAAATTCAATAGAATCAATCACGTGACATCGAAATCAATCAGTGAAGAGTGGTTTGTTAAGAAGACAGCAGCCGGACTGTTACTATGAACTATAGTAGCAGTTTTGGCCAATTTTGGCTCGACAAAATAATTGTCACGTGATTGATTCTTTTGAATTTGCCACCGACGCAGTAGGCAGTGATTTATTCAATGGCTTGGAACTTAGTCCACGCTTTGCTTTTTCCATCCGCTGAATTATTTTTGTATAAGTTCCCTGTGTCCACGTATTGCCTGGAAACTTAGCTGAGAATAGACTTCCCTGATGACGAAAGGTTTCTCCGTTGTTTCTTCGGAAACTACGTTTATTCCCTTTCAGAAACTAATTAGTTGGAGTGAAATTTTAGTAAGTTAATTTTTATAATTTTCTTATTTTACGTCTCTCATATTATTGTTCTGCATCCCCATGCATTGAACCACAAAGTTACTAAGGCAAAACCTATATATTTGCTGGCATAGGTATGCATCTGTATATATATGTTAATAAATATACTAATTTTTATAATTATCTCCAAATTATTTTGTCGAGCCAAAATTGGCCAAAACTGCTACTATAGTTCATAGTAACAGTCCGGCTGCTGTCTTCTTAACAAACCACTCTTCACTGAATGACCTCGATGTCACGTGATTGATTCTTATGAATTTGCCACCGACGCAGTAGGCAGTGATTTTTTCAATGGCTTGGAACTTAGTCCAAGCTTTGCTTTTTTCCATCCGCTGAATTATTTTTGTATAAGTTCCCTGTGTCCACGTATTGCCTGGAAACTTAGCTGAGAATAGACTTCCCTGATGACGAAAGGCTTCTCCGTACGTTTCTCGGAAACTACGTTTACTCCCTTTCAGAAACCAATTAGTTGCAGTGAAATTTTAGTGACTAAGTTAATTTTTATAATTTCCTTATTTTACGTCTCTCATATATATATATATATATATATATATATATATATATATATATATATATATATATATATATATATATATATATATATATATATATATATATATATATATATATTTATATGTATATATATATATATATATATATATACATATATATTTATATGTATATATATATATATATATATATATATATATATATATATATATATATATATATATATATATATATATATATATATATATATATATGTGTGTATATATATATATATTTATAAATAAATATACACGGGTGTGTATGATTCTGTATAGAATCTTATATCAATAAGAGGAATTCCAAAATTTGTCTGATTTACTCGTTTTATTTACAATCGTTTAAAATTATAATGATATTATAATGAAATAGTATGGTAGAATATTAAAAGTTAAGTGTCAATAGAATAAGTACTTTCATGATTTCGCAATCTTCAGGTTCATGTTCAGTGGTGACAGTCAAGTTTTCAATTTTCAACTAGGTATATATATATACATATATATATATATAATATATATATATATGTATATATATATATATAAATATGTCCTATCTCCAAAGAAATACAGTTTTATTAAGACGTAGCTATGCAAACACCGGGGGGCTAACGCCCTCTGGTGATGTCTAGCAGTAGCAAGGGGGACAGCCGTCTATACATTTCAGGCTTAACTGACCTTCGTCAGGACGGTCCCTCCCACCGCTTGCGACTGCTGGACTAGAGGTCAGCTGAGAATATATACTTTTCTCGTCTGTGTAAATGAGGTGATTAATCTCATTTGCATTTGAAGCTGCATAAGTTGGTTCAACTTATAATAAAAAAGAAATAGGATTTCGCTTCAAGTATAGCTTCATACAATATGTATAAATATTTCGTATCTCCAAAGAAATAGACGGTTGTCCTCCTTGCTTCTGCCGGACATTACCGGAGGGCGTTACCCCCCCCCCCCCCCACCCCGGTGTTTGCATAGCTACATCTTCCTAAAACTGTATTTCTTTGGAGATACGAAATATTTATACATATTGTATAAAGCTATGCTTGAAGCGAAATCCTATTTCTTTTTTATTATAAGTTGAACCAACTTATGCAGCTTCATATGCAAATGAGGTTAATCACCTCATTTACACAGACGAGAAAAGTATATACTCTGAGCTGTCTTCTAGTCCAGCAGTCGGAAGCGGTGGGAGGTACCGTCCTGACAGCATAGACGGTTGTCCCCCTCGCTTCTGCTGGACTTCACCGGAGGGCGTAACCCCCCCCCCCAGTGTTTGAATAACTTCGGCTTCCTAAAATTGTGTTTCTTTGGAGATAAAAAATATTTATACATATTGTATAAAGCTATGCTTGAAGCGGAATCCTATTTCTTATATATATATATGTATATATATATATATATATATAAATATACACGGGTATGTATGATTGTGTATAGAAGATTATATTAATAAAAGGAATTCCAACTTTGATTTACTCGTTTTATTTACAATCCCTTAAAATTATAATGATATTATAATGAAATAGTCTGGTAGAATATTAAAAGTTAAATGTTAATTGAACAAGTACTGTCATGCTTACGCAATCTTGAGGTTCATATTCAGTGGTGACAGTCAAGTTTGCAATTTTCAACTGTAATGAGATGGCTAAAGTATGTGCCTTATATACAGTAAAAAGGGGCTAAAGAATGCTAAGTTTAGCAAACTGTATTTCGACCAATCGGTGTGTGGTTTCACTAGATTACTAAAGATGATTGGTTTAGGCGACACGGTTGGTTGAGCATGTCTAACGACTTCTATTTGACCCTATCCAAAGCATCAATTGTTTTGCTATTTTTAGAAATGAAGAAAATAGCATTTTCCAGGGTTTTTATGAAAAAAATCTTCAGTAATCATCAACATCAACATCACTTTTATTATTATTATTATTGTTGCTGCTGTTGTTGTTGTTGTTGTTGTTGTTGTTGTTGTTGTTAGTGGTGGTGGTCGACATGTCGTAGGCGTAGTCATAGTAGAAATAATACCCCTAAGTATTATTATTGTTCATTTAGATTGGGTTGGAATTTATCAATAACATTCTTTTCTTTAATTTTTCTCTTGATTTAACTTGGGCTGTGTAGTTTGTAGAATGGAAATATTATAAATATTTTCTGACCACATGTTGCTAGATGGTTACTCAGCGTGTCTGACGGACATTTGGTTCTCTGATTTGCTGTCGGTGCACCCGTGCACGTTCCGATAGTGCATTTCCAGTTTGACCGACATATAGTTCTTCACAATACGGGTTTTTAATGCAGTAAATTAGATTTCTGCTTTTGCAGTTCATATTTGAATTTGGGAATATTTTTCCAGTTTTTGTGTTAATATATTGACTAGTATGTATGAACTGACATGTGCCACATCGACTATCATTGCATTTAGATACAGTGAATGATTGGTCTTTGTTGTTAAGATCAAACTTTGCGTTTGTTAGTAATTGCTTCAAATTGTTCGGGTATCTTTTACTAAGAATCAAAGCTTGGTCTGTGATTAAACCATTTAATTCATTACTTTGAGCAATGATCGGTTGATTTGCTTTGGCAGTGTTGAAGGTAGTCTGGTGACATGGCTTGTGTCTCATTAGACGTGGTATGACCAGTTCTTGGTTTCTTCTTCCTTGGGTTGGCCTAAGTTGTTGTATAGGTATTTTCATAGCCCGCTGTATGAAATTGTCTATAAATAGAGATAGGTATTTTTGCTTGAGCAAAAATTCTCTCAGTTATGTTAGATTACGAAATCGTGAAAGTACTTGTTCATGTTCAATTAACATTTAACATTTAATATTCTACCATACTATTTCATTATAATATCATTATAATTTTAAAGGATTGTAAATAAAACGAGTAAATCAGACAAAGTTGGAATTCCTTTTATTAGTATACATACATACATATATATATATATATATATATATATATATATATATATATATATATATATATATGTGTGTGTGAAAGTTCTATTTAAATTGTTGGGAGGCAACAAGCAAATATTTTTATAACTGATATAAAGTACTCAACAGATAATTGGAGTAAAAATACGATATTAACAAATGGAAACTATATTTATAAAACCATATTTATTTCATTAAACATATTTCAAGGACACCAAGTTAAATTATGGTGTGCTTTCATCAGATAAAATATAATATAGAGCAATTTTATAAATGAATATTGTCATAACCTTAAAGAATGCAACCATTATTGTTGGAAGCTCCCGGATAGACACCCGGGAGCTTCCAACAGTAATGGTTGCAGTAATTTAACTTGGTGTACTTGAAATATGTATAATGAAATAAATATGGTTTTATAAATATACTTTCCATTTGTTAATATCGTATTATATATATATATATATATATATATATATATATATATATATATATATATATATATATATATATATATATATATATATATATATATACATACATATATATATATATATATATATATATATATAATATAAGATCAAAAGACGGTTAAAGGAGTTCCATATATTTTATTATGCGCATTTCAAAAATAAACATCATCAAGCAATAATATTTGTGTTTTCATCAGACAAAACAGGAGAACATGATATGAAGGCTAAAAAACACTTGTGGATAGTGCAGTTTTAAATCAACATATCTTATCCGATATCTGCATTGCTTTATTGTACCACAATAAAACTCACCTCCTATATATATATATATATATATATATATATATATATATATATATATATATATATATATATATATATATATACATATTTACATATATATACATATATACATATATACATACAAACATATATGCATATACATATATATATATACATATATATATAATATATATATATATACATATATATAAGTGTGTGTTTGTGTGTGCGTATGTATATACATCTATATGTATATATACATGCATGTATATATACATATATATATGTATATATATATATATATATATATATACATATGCATGTATATATAAATATATATATCCATATATATGTATATATATATATATATATCCATATATATGTATATATATATATATATATATATATATATATATATATATATATATATATATATAGAGATTGATGTCTATACATACACACACACAGCACACACACATATATATATGTGTCACTCATATATATATTTGTCACTAAAGTGAAGCTTTAAAGAATTAGCTTTTAAAGAATTCCCGTTTCTTTAAACCGATCAACCATGACCTCCACCCATCTTATAGACACCTGAAATATAGGCATTGTTAGCTTAAGAGAAACTTTAAAATAAGGAGTGGCACTCCAATTTGAACTTGTTGATAGAATTCTCTCTGCGTGTGTCACACTAAATATAAATTATAGTTTTAAAGAATTAGCTTTTAAAGAATTTCCCTTTCTTTCAACCAATGACCTCCCCCCATCCCACTCCCCACCCTCTCCTACCACCAGAAAAGATACCACCATATTTACTCGGACAGTCAGCTTCCTGATGATTTCTCAAGAATGAAATAGTTCTAGTCCCGTAGAAGCTCTTCTATATTAAAACTATAAATATTATATAAATTAATAAAAACAATGAATAAAAAGAAAGAAACAGTTCCTTATATTAAAAAAATTCATCATTTTACGATCGTTTTTAGGATATATATGTGTGTGTTGGTATTTATATCATATAGATCTATGTAAACATATTACAAACTATCAGAGGGAATATACATACCTACACATATATATGCTGTCTTCAGAAATAATGATATTTGTTTATTGAAAAAAAAAAACAAAGATTTAATATAATATGTCTGTTTGGGAACAGGTTTCGAATTGACCAATAGAAAAGTGGTAAGTGGTCAAGTTGATAAAATAGTAGTAGTAGAAATTGTATTTAGGGGTAGAAGAATGCAGACTTCAGTTTTGAATGGAAATAATATTTTGAATGAAAAGATTACTTTGGGGATGAAAAGAGGTCAAGCCGGTGAAAGGTACACGAAAATTTGATGTTATTAAAGAATAATGCTAATGTTAAAATCGAAGGAGAATAACATTTTAGGATAAATGTGTTAGTGAGAAATACCAATCTTATTTAAAACATAAGGAATTTAGATCTATAAAAAGAAATTAAATTAATTTAATTGATAGGTATACTTATAGGGATACATTTATATTAATTCATAGAGATGTGATAAATAAGAGTTAGATGTTATTAAAGAATATTGTTAAAACGAAGGAAAAACGTTTTTTGGGGGATAAATGTATTAGTGAGAAATAACAAACTTATATAGACTACAAGGAATTTAGATTCATAACAGAACATTAAAATAGTTTATATGTATACTTATAGGTATTAATTTTAGGAAAAGATAGCTGTAAAAGGGAAATAAAATTATGAAGTTCTCAGTAGTAAAATACTAATTATATGTTAACTAAATAAAAAAAAAATAATAATTATAATAATTTGTAAAATATAAGTGTATATTAATTAGGTTTATAATATTTGGAGATTCTTCTAATTCTATGATTGCACGATATAATTAATTCTTGTCGCTTATTTAATAGGATATCCTTAGATTTCATTATTTCAAAAGGTTCCTGGGAACATAATCTACACTCATATCTGTTATTTTGATAAGGGGTGGCCCTTTTGAGCACACTCCAGGTCATGTTATAATCGATATTCTTTTTTCTATAATTATTAATTATTTCAGCCAAGGATGTTGTATTAGCTAATGCGGCATTTTTAAAACTGTTTGTGGAGTTTAATTCTTACTTTAAATTGGTTAGAAGTAGCTGCTATATATGAATAAGTTGAGTCCTTAGTGCTAATTTTACATTTATATACTATGTTATTAATAAGGCAATTTCCTTTTAATGGGCAATTTGCTTTGTTTCTACAGTTACAACCTTTCGTGAATATCATATCAGGGGGTTAGTCAAATTAGGTGTGGAATTTACTCGACTTGTTGTATGTGAAGGAGATGGTGGTTTGCTGTGGTTTATTTTAGTATTATGGTTAGTTTGATGTGTTGGTGGTATATTCATGGTTTCTTTACATTTATACGCATTGTAGGCACTTATATTTTGTTTTATATTTTTGGTAGTGGAGTAGGAGAATTTGACCGTTGATCTATTTAAAATTTGATGGTATTTATGGTTTGACGGGAAGTTTTTCTCTAGGATAGTAAACATTTTTTTAGGGATATTATCTTTAATTTGTAGATTAAATGGAGCATTATACCAAGTAACTCGTCTATTACGGTTTCGATGCTGTTTTTTTATTTTTATACGATGTATCCTGATGTTTACTAAGAGAGTTAGTATTAGTGAATTTATTATACATATGTTTAGTTAGATTCACTGATTTAGGTGTTTTAGCTTGATTATTAGGAATTTTGTTAGTAATGTTATTAACATATATTGGAGTATTAGGATGAATGGTTTTTTGAAAGTTATTATATTGTATGTGAGAAGAGGTAGAGAACTTAAGTTTTAAGTTGGTATTAAGTTGGTATAGTGAGTGGCATTTAGGTGTGTATTTTTCATTTGGTGTTTGTTGGTAATATTGGGTTGTATGTTTGTAGTATTATTGGTACAAGTTATATATACTAATTTGTTTTTGTGGCCGCTTCTAGCTAAAGCTTCGTTATAAAAGGTCGCATACATCCTGGTTAGATGAAAGGTTAGAAATTCTGAGTGAGATATTATATGCTAGGTTCTTAAGGATAGATCTAGGGTGATTGGATTGTGAGTGTATGTAATGTAAGTTTTGGTTAGGTTTATGGTAAGGTAGTTAATTTCCTTGATATAACTTTAGACTTATCTACGGGTATCTACCAACCTTAATTAGTTAACCTATAATTAGTATTTTACTACTGAGAACTTCATAATTTTATTTCCATTTTACAGCTATCTTTTCCTAAAATTAATACCTATAAGTATACATATAAACTATTTTAATGTTCTGTTATGATCTAAATTCCTTGTAGTCTATATAAGTTTGTTATTTCTCACTAATACATTTATCCCCCCCCCCCCAAAAAAAAATGTTTTCCTTCGTTTTTAACAACATTCTTTAATAACATCTAACTCTTATTTATCATATCTATATGAATTAATATAAATTTATCCCTATAAGTATACCTATCAATTAAATTAATTTAATTTCTTTTTATAGATCTAAATTCCTTATATTTTAAATAAGATTGGTATTTTTCACTAACACATTTATCCTAAAATGTTATTCTCCTTCGATTTTAACATTAGAATTATTCTTTAATAACATCAAATGTTCGTGTACCTTTCACCGGCTTGACCTCTTTTCATCCCCAAAGTAATCTTTTCATTCAAAATATTATTTCCATTCAAAACTGAAGTCTGCATTCTCTACCCCTAAATTAACTTTCTACATCTACTATTCTATCAACTTGACCACTTACTACTTTTCTATTGGTCAATTCAAAACCTGTTTCCAAACAGACCTATTATATTAAATCTTTGTTGTTTTTTTTTCAATAAACAAATATCATTATTTCTGAAGACAGAAATTGAGTTCAAATCGCGCCGAGGTTGACTTTGCCTTTCATCCTTACGGGGTCGATAAAATAAAGTACCAGTAATGCACTGGGTAATTTCTGGCCTTGTGCCTAAAGTAGAAACAATTATTTCTGAAGACAGCATATATATGTGTAGGTATGTATATTCCCTCTGATAGTTTGTAAAATGTTTACATAGATCTATACATACCAACACACACATATATATTCTAGAAACGATCGTAAAATGATAAATTTTTTAATATAAGGAACTGTTTCTTTGTTTTTATTCATTGTTTTTATTAATTTATCTTGACTCTGTTTTCCTGTGATTTTCATCGAAACATTTTTTGAATACATCTTCTCTTTTCATGATATTTGGATTACATTGATTTCTTCATACGGATTGGACACTACCGTCTATTTTGGTAGATTTATCTACATATATATATTATATATATATATATTTAGGAGAGATGGTCACCAATTTTAAAAGGCTGCGTTTTTTTACGATTTAGAAGTGAGTTCGATTCCCTAGCTTGGCTGCTAGAAAATCTCTTCTATTTGTTGTTAGGTGTAGGTAAACAATTAAGCAAAAAGAACATACCTCGAGATTATATGTACATCAGCATTTTAATCAGAGCAATAAAGAAAACAGGTTATCATATCAGTTGCTCGTTGATTGGTAATTCGTAATTATTATTAAGTGGCGGTGTTCAAATATCCCGTGACCGCCTGGTGCAATATCGCTGTTTCGCCACAGTGAAATGCGTCTGCTCGCTCCAGGAGACAAAGTCCTAGAGAGAGTGTATTCAGCTATTGACGTCAGAACGTGACGTCAGAACTAAGGGCAGTTAATCGAATGCCTCCAAAGTTAAAGCTAGGTGGCGTGATCTTCTACAAGGTCTCCCACCAGATTTTTAGAAAAAGAAATAAAAATCGGTTCATCGGACGATGTATGTAGAAAAACGATGAGCAACTAGCAAAAACCCCAAACCAAGGAGCAATCAGCTCAACCGAGCATGAAGAGCACAACACATTTCAAAAGAACATATGAAACAAGCATGCAAGAACGAGAAAGTATAAAATCATAATAAAATGTAAATACAATTTTTAAAAGTTCAAATAGTTCAAATAGAAAATACAGGATTAAAGCGCCGCACAATAGCAGTTTAAAAATATACAGTGCTACACATTTTTTTGGGCCAATGAACCCTCCGACCAGAACGGGTCGTAGTTTTATATATTGGCGATGGGGGGGGGGATGTCGAAGATGCAGGTACGTGTGCGAAAGAAAAATACGGGGGCGTTTGTGGCTCAGGTGTGATAGCGTCTGTGTCCAAATGTGCTCGTTTGAGTGGATCAATAGTAACCGTCTCTCTGGAAGAACTAGCAATAAGCAGATCATCAATATAAGTGTAGACGAAGTCTAAACCACGGTGACCTCATCCATGAACCGTTGAAAGTTTCTAATAGCATTCCTAAGTCTGAAAGGCATGGTTAGAAATTCGAATGATCCAAAGGGAGTCGTAATGGGCGTTTTCGGAATATATTCTTTCCTCACAGGAATCTGAAGATAGGCTTGCACCAAATCGAGCTTCCAGAAAAGTTTACATCCCTGCAACGACGATGCAAAATCTTGCAGGTGTGGAATAGCGTATCTATCCGGGAGAGTTATAGCATTTAACTTCCTATAATCCCCAGTGGGTCTCCAATCGCCAGAAGTCTTGTGTACCATGTGTAACGGAGAAGCCCAAGGGCTCGTAGAAGAGGGAATTATGCCAGGCTGCAGCATGTGGTCGAACTCGGACCGTGCTGCCTTCAATTTGTCCACAGGCAAGCGACGAGGACGTGAGAACACTGGGGCGCCAGTTGTAGAGATAAAATGCTCCGTTGTGTGAGTCGGTTCGACAACTCGAAAATTTCCCTGAGTAAGCTGTGGGAAAGAATTCAACAATTCATGATAGGGATTCCTAGCATTAGCGATGAAAAAGGTCGGGCTAACCGTTGGAAAATTAGCTTTCTGGCCACGAAGAGAAAAACCAGTAATGTCGTCTACTAGGCGTCGGCCACGGACGTCCACCGTCAATGCAAAATGGTGTAGAAAATCCGGTCCCATGATTGGGTATGGTAGGTCAGCAACCGTAAAAATCCATTTGAATTCACGTCGAAGATTTCTGAATTGCAGAGGAAGCGAGATTTGTCCAAAAGTCCGTATCGGCGAATGATTGATAGCTTGTAGATTCATTGATGACTCAGGAGGAGTTTCTTTAACACAGTTCACTGGTCAAATACTGCAGGAGGCTCCCGTATATACGAGGAAAAATCTTCCGGACAGGAGGTCCTCTTTGAAGAAATGGCTGTTCTGTTGTGTCTCGCAGAGTTCACTTGCCGCCTTTAGTGACTCTGATCTAAATTTCCCGAAGCTGAATATTCACATGGAGGCAGGCAATGTTTTGCCGTCTCCGCGAAGGTGGCATGATACCAGCAAAATAATGGATTGCTGGCGGGCGAAGTAGTATGCCGACGTGGAGTCGCGAAAGAACGGGAACGACTCATAGGCCGCCGGGTATACAGCCTATTCTCCCTGCATAACCGAGCGACTTGCTGTGTCAAAGCGTCAATAGCTTTTAACATGGCATCCTCGCGTGTTGAGACGGGCTGGTTCGAAATTGAAGAAGAAGCAGGTAAATTAGGACTACTCATCACGTCGGGGTCACCACTGTAGGAGAGATGGTCACCAATTTTAGAAGGCTGCGTTATTTTACGATTTAGAGGGGAGTTCATTTCCCTAGCTTGGCTGCTATAACATCTCTTCTATTTTTTGTTAGGTGTAGGTAAACAATTAAGCAAAAAGAACATACCTCGAGATTATATGTACATAAGAATTTTAATCAGAGTAATAAACAAAACAGGCTATCATATCAGTGGCTCCTTGATTGGTAATTCGTAATTATCATTAAGTGGCGGTGTTCAAATATCCCGTGACCGCATGATGCAATATCACTGTTTCGCCACAGTGAAACGCGTCTGCACGCTCCAAGAGACAAAGTCCTAGAGAGAGTGTATTCAGCTATTGACGTCAGAACGTGACGTCAGAACTAAGGGTAGTTAATCGAATGCCTCCAAAGTTAAAGCTAGGTGGCGTGATCTTCTACAAGGTCTCCCACCAGATTTTTAGAAAAAGAAATAAAAATCGGTTCATCGGACGATGTATGTAGAAAAACGATGAGCAACTAGCAAAAACCCCAAACCAAGGAGCAATCAGCTAGAGAGAGTGTATACAGCTACTGACGTCAGAACTAAGGGCAGTTAATCGACTGCCTCCAAAGTTAAAGCTAGGTGGCGTGATCTTCTACATATATATATATACATTAGTCTTCACAATTAGTCTTCACATTTATTATTATTACTATATATATATATATATATATATATATATATATATATATATATATATATATATATATATGCTTACATACGGGATAGTGATATATTTTATAGAGATGTTGATAACTAATTATTTCTAGTAAAATTACAAGAAGCGAAATATTTAATCAGTAATAGAATTGTTTGTCCCGAAAACATTTGAATTGCGATTTTGAGCGTTAAACTTTTAATTGTGCTGTATTCTATCCCGAGTTATTTATTTTTTGTCTCTTTTCCCACTACACCTGCACACTCCAACAACCCCTATATACATATATATAGGTTTGATGGTAAAAATGTGACCATACCCCAAGAAAGGTAGAGGCATCAAATTAGTGAAAAACAAAACTTATCAAAGAGTAAAGAATCTCTTGAGATTCAACTTTGTTCGTGACCTTTGTTATCAACATTTCCGAAAAGAGGGGCTGGTCCAACACAAGCCTTCACCGCTATACACAAACCATTTGTGTATGAAGCTCAACAGCTTTACCATTTCTATTTGATATCTCACCATTAACACAAAGCCTACTGGCGAGAGGCAACCGTGACGGGGACAAGTAAAGGCTGTCACATTCAGTCCGTAGCTGGAGTTCTACACAACGGTGATAGCCGTTAATGCCAAAAATATGAGGGATTTGTGCTGTTCGTGTCTTCTGATGGTGACAAAGCAGTGTTCGTTTTAGAGGTAGTTCTTTTTAGAAGAAATGGTAGTGAAAAAAGCCTTAAACATATGCTTGCCCTATTAGTAAACGTAGCTATCAATCTCGGCTGTCTGGTTATCAAAATATACGATGCAAAACAAAGCATTCAATGTTTGCGTTTCAAGTCTGCAGCAAAGATCATCCCTCAACTGCAATACACTCAAGATATATAACATCAATATCTGTACGATAAATGAAACCCGAATCCCTGGCTTATCACAAATGGAAGATGGTTACACAGTCTTTTGATCCGGAAGACGTGAAGCGAATCAACGTCAATCTAGGTTTGTTGTATCATCAGATCTGATATTGCTACATCGCTACCATAATTCTCCAAAGGTATCAATGACCGTATCATAACTCTTTCTCTGGACACAGTACCTATGTTACACTAGTGAGTTGTAATGTTTCAATACTTTAGTCATCTGAGTAGTGACCTTTCTTAGGGTATTACACAAACCTCAATAGCTTCAACTCCCTGGACATAAACCTAGATCACCGTACACAAACACATACACAAAACCCCCTCCACAAGCCGGCTGAATAATTTAGATACTTTCAGAAAAACTCATGCCACCAACTCTTAAAGAACATGAACTTCATACAAAAACTTTAGTAAATGTATCTCTAACGTCTTCTCTAATAAAGCTATCTTCAACAGAGCGACCCCATCTTATAGCTCGGCCTTAAGCAGCGGCATTCTCTCTGAAAAATAATTTAACCCCCAGATCAACAACCTAATACTATCAAGAAAGAAAAAACACAAGACACAAATCTATCACATATTTATCATCCACTTTCCATCTTAACGCGAAAAACCAACGTAGGGGAAAAGTGCCTATACCTTATCAATAAACATTTCCATGAATTCCAAGAATATCAACCAAACTTCAAACGATACGGTGAAAATTATATGTAAATATCTTGCTCTGTTCCCAATCCATTTTGTTTCCTGGTACATTTGTGTTCGTTTTTCTAATTTGATATGGCTTCGCAATAAAAAAAAAACAGCAGTGTGACATAAGGAATTGATATCAAACATCAATTTGTTACATTCATTAGAATGTCGTAAAAATCATTTGAAGAATAGCAGATCATTTTTATGGTAAATCTTTATAAAGGTAAATGATGGAGTCGATGCATATTTGACGGCGAGTGTAACAATGCTGAAGAAGTAACATAGTATTTTCTCATGCAATAACATTTTTACGAGTAACATTAAGACAATGAAATTGTTTTAAAGCTAATGTTAAAAATGTAGTTATTGCATGGGAAAATCTGGAATCTTTTATATAGGAGATTCCTTTCTATTCTCACACAAATATGTATATACACACACACACAAACACACACTCAAAGGCTCGCTCTCTCTCACTCTCTCTGTCTCTCTCTTCCTCTCACTCTTTCTCTCTCTCTCTCTCACATACATACAAATATATATATATATGAATATATATATAGGACAGCGGACTGCTACTCCACTAAAGAATGGTAGCTTTAACTGGACGCTGCATCCTAAGCTCACGCATACATATATGTTAAGCCTGTGACATTTATTATAAACCTATCAAGCTCACTTGCACTAGATTGAGCAAATCCCCCCTGGTCTTTTATCTAATGATGTCCTGCATACACCATCCTCCCATCTATATGAGTGTATATGTACCTATGGTTATATGTATGAATGTACACACACGCACACACACATACACATATATATATATATATATATATATATATATATATATATACATATTAAAATAACAGATTCAAGTTTAAGCAAATAATCGCTGCTTTCACCCTTAACGGGATCTTCTGAAACTATTATTATTATTATTATTATTACTATATATATATATATATATATATATATATATATATATATATATATATATATATATATAGAGAGAGAGAGAGAGAGAGAGAGAGAGAGAGAGAATAGAAAACGAAAAATCAGTGATGCATCTGAACTCAATTTATTGTGTGTTACAATTGTTTCCCCGGCGGACAGCTCGAGACGCGATCATTGTATGGATCTCTCTGATTCTGGACCCGCAGGTTCGACGGAGACGTCTAATGATTTCGCATCTTAGCTACAATCAGACACACACACACATATATATATATATATATATATATATAAATATATATATATATATATATATATATATATATATGTGTGTGTGTAATGTGTGTGTGTGTGTGTAATATGTTAGTAATGATCGCATGATGAAAAACGTAGTCTACAGGTGCAAGGTCACAACCCCTAACTCCGAGCACCACTACATAGGATCCTCGGCGACCAGCTTCAAAGATAGGTGGTATACACCCCGTACCAATAACCAATGGACAGCAACAACCACCCATAGTTTGTAGTCCTTACGGTGGATTGTCCACCAGATCCTCTACTGGTTAGGAGTCAACAAAACCACATTCATTGAACCTAAGGACCCCCCCCCCCGGGAGTGGCTCACACAGGAAGAACAATTATCCCAAGGTACTAACCCTATATGCATGAATGAGTGCCCGCAACCGTACATTGTGTCTGTATACTAGGATCACGTGAATGTACACACTCGTGTGAACGCAACGAAATACTAATACCCCAGGTTACATTTGAAAAATGTTCGAGTGTATGCTTAAGAGTATATTTGTATATGCTCTCTTATATGAGTGCACATGTGTATATAGACATACACGCGCATCCAGAGGTATACAAGTGTGGGTATATATGTTTGTACTAAGGGATTTGCTTAGGCTCCAAAGCCCCCAAGCTATTGCTGTGAAGATATATATCACACTCTACTTTTGTCTAGTCTTAACAATAACTTTTCAAACACCCACTTTACTTTTCTTTAAAAATAACAACCACCTAGTTTTATGTCTGCCTTATAATTGGATTTAGGGGCCTCTGTTGTATATATATATATGCACTTGTGCGTACATATATATATATATATATACACACATGTATGGATTTGTGTGTGTAGATGTGTGTGTGTGTGTGTGTGTGTGTGTGTGTGTGTGTGTGTGTGTGTGTGTGAAGGGGTAAGTTTGATTCCATGTACAAGTCAACCAACATAAGTCTTTTTATTTCTAAAATTTCTAACCTTTCTAAGTATTTGACTCTAACCATAATGTTCAGTATTACCACCCCACATAAATTCGTCAATTTGTATGTGTGGATGTGTGTGTGTCTGTGGGGGTGGGTGTGAGTGTATGTGCAAGTCAACCAACTTAAGCTTTCCCCTAAAAAAGTGTTTTGCCTTGATTTGTTTCCGTTCACTATTTTCTTGTCCTCTCTTTGTCAATATTCTTATATATATATATATAAGTTTCAGAAGATCCCGTTAAGGGTGAAAGCAGCGATTCTTTGCTTAAACTTTAATCTGTTATTTTAATAAATAAATAAATAAATAAATATATATATATATATATATATATATATATATATATATATATATATATATATATATATATATATATATATATATATATATATATATATATATATAAGAAAATGAGATGTACTACACGAGTATGAGGTAAAAAGATGAAATCGAATATGCAACGGGAGTCTTTTTAAGAATATTCATTTGTTTCATTTACCAGTTTCACACCTCTTATGCTTTTCAATAGTAGAATTGAGATGGACGGTTTGTGGCTTTTCTCGCATCTGGTTGATGTTCAAATATTACTTCTGTTTTATGTGGAAAAAAGTGGCTCGAAATGCTAGGATTTAAAAAAAAGTAATTTGGTTGGTTGATAACTGTCACGTGAATAATTTGGGGGTTCTTTGTAGCCATTTAGAGAGTTTTGTGCCAAACAAAAGATAATGGACAAGAAAAAGGGGATGGGGAGAATTGTTCTGGTTCAGTGAATATGGCTGATGTGCTGGGGTGTCAAAATTCAAACTTTCTATGTAATAAAGAAAATAGAGATATATATTTTTATTTGTGTGCTGTTGTGTGTGTGTGTGTGTGTGTGTGTGTGTGTGTGTGTGTGTGTGTGTGTGGGTGTGTGTGTGTGTGCGTGCGTGTGTGTGTATGCGCGTGCGCGTGTGTGTGTGTGCGTGTGCGCGCGTGTGTGTAGGACAATGATTCCATTAGTCCACATTTCTTTTTTTTTTAAGGCGAATGGATTAAGAACTCTATAACGCAAAATGGCCCGAAATATATATTCTTATTCACATGACAGTCATCAAACAACCGAATGATGTTTCTAAAAAGAACTACCATTTCGAGCCACTTTTTTCCACATAAAACAGAAGTAACATTCGAACACCAACCAGATGCGAGAAAAACCACAAACCCTCCATCTCATTTCTACTTTTGAGAAGCATAAGAACTGTGAAACCGGTAAAGGAAACAAATAAATATTCATAAAAAGACTCCAGTTGTTTTTTCGATTTCATCTTTTCCCCCTATATACATATATATATATTTATATATATATATATATATATATATATATATATATATATAACTTTTTACCATATATATATATATATATTTATATATATATATATAGTATTAATTATACTATTAATGGTTATGTAAATACAAAAACCTTTTGCAGTTATATATATTTTTTAAACAAACCCTAAATAGTGGTAGGCAGTAATATATTACTACCTTATTACCAGTAAGTTAAGTAGCTCAATGTAAAAACATCAGATGATTTACAGAGCAGTTATATGAAATATAAGAATCAAAGAACTGTTCAAAACATTTTTGTGCTTACAACTGTTTCCTCCAAACCGAGGTTTGGATTCTTCGGAGCAATTTATTAATGAATGGACAGTTATATGACCCCCTTTTCACCCAAGAGACATACAGATACATATGCAAATATTGTGGGTCAACATTCATTACAGCATTTAGAGTGGCAGTACACACTTAGAGATTACATTCATATTAAAAGGTACAATCAAAAATCAAAAATACAGGTTAAAATACAACATGAAAATAAGCGGTTATATAGTGCAAATGTTATATGTGTGGCAAGCACGTGCGTCTTGTTTATATAGTGTGGCAGAGAGTTACGTGTAGTAGAAGCACTTAGGTAGGTAAACAAGAGTGTTAGGTTGGTTGATCTGGTGGCAAATTCTTTATATGATTGTTATAGTCTGTGTGTGGAGAAATGATATAAGCATTAAAAATAGTGCAAGCATTAAAAAATATTAAAAGTATTGGAAATGCACAGCGAAGGGATGATATGGACTTCATGTACTTCGACATTTTCATAGTCAGGGGAGTGTATTTTTCAGATTATATGCCCCTCACATAATCCACGACAATTCGATATTGAGCGTTTGACAATCCAGTTAGAGAATCGTAGTCTGATGTTCTTTAGTTCAATACAGGAGGCTGTTACGTTTCGAGAATCGACATTGAATACTACCCGGAAGTGTGTGTGTTGCTAAGGGGAGTTAATGCATGAGGGGAGGTAACTCCGAGGTTTCTATTACTAGCTATTGAAATGTGTCTCAAAATAGACCCTAATTTCTATGGTTATGCGCAACTTCCAAAAAATGTTTAAAGCATAAAGTGTTTTAACTATAGAGTAGTCTATTAAGTTGTGCTGAAGGTGTTCGTATTATTATGGTGAATTAACCCCCATCGTAGGGTGACACAAATGAATATTATAGACGACGAGCGAGGATTCTAAATTAATGATCTCTGTGGTTGTAGTCTACTCATAGGACCAGGCGCGGTGATTGCAGAATCACCTCAACACACAATGATCTCTGGTAAGTTCTGGGTCATCGCTTGCTACATTGGATGTCGAAAGATAATCATCACCAGGGCCGACCAGAGGTCAATCCGCAGTCCTCATGACCCCACTCTGACCATCAAATCATCCATATATGTACAACCCATACGCCAGTTGCAATACATTCATTCTCTGCACTCAGCGTCCTGGTCCTACTGCTCAACAGCGTTACTAGATTAAATCGTTGTTCATCTGTCCAAGGAAGGCAGTTCCTCCGCACAACACTACCAAGCCAATCAATTCATGCTTAAATTACCTATAGAGCGGTGTAGTGCAGTTCAAGCGGGTGGATGTTGTCACACCTAACGTAGAGGTATAAATGGGTATTCTCCCTGCGAAGGGTTCCAGAGGGATGTCGTTGTTTGTGTTATATTAGATCAGTTAGTGTTGGGTATGTGGTATAAGGTGTGCCCCTGGTGTTTGATGCTAGAGGTGGTGTTTAGTTGAAGTCCGACATTGCTATATATTGGGCTTAAAGTTTTGGAAGGAATGTCTGAAGCGGTGCTGGCAAGTTGCAAACACTTCAGATTTTTTGTTAAGTAGGTTACGGTTAGAGAAGATAATATTGTGGGTCTCTAGTATACAGAGGTTACAAAATGTATTAGGTGGTTTGTACGAAGTCGCGCTGCCTATCACTTCCCATTTGAGTGTGTATGGTTTATTTTTAGTTTTTAGATAGTGTATGCAGCTAGATAGTGAGGTGGAGTTGGCTAGGTTGTGCCTTTTGAACGAGTGGATGTGTGAATTATATCTGATTTTGAAGCAGTTAGAAGTGAAGCCTACATAGGTTTCTGAAGAGTTGCTAGTTGTGACGGTGCATGAGTATATGATATCCTTGGTTAAGCATTTTTTATCTAAAGCGCAGGTTCTATTAGCTCTACAGTTACAATTATCCTGTGTGTTAGTCTGCTGGTTATAATGCAGTGCAGAAGTCTGGGTGGTAGCTATAGGATTTTGGACATTCGGGTTGTCAACCCCGGTGTTATTTCTTATACTAGTGTTATTTCTATTGTTACTGCCGTTACTATGGTTGCTTGCTACAGAGGTATTTAGAAGGTTTGCATCCTGTTGTGATTTCATTTGTTGGAAGTAAGAATTAATTTTACTTTTAATGCTGCTAGCTATGTGGTATGCTAAGTTAGGCGTCGTAGAGTATGAGATTTTAATAGTGTTTGTGTTTAAAAGGTTGTGGTACTTGTGTCCTAGAGGGAAGTTTTTATCTAGTAGTGAGAAGAAAGCCCTAGGTATGTTGGTGGAGACATTTAGGTTGAAAGGAGGGTTGAAAAATGTATTATTTCTTCTTCTATTTTTGTTTTTAGTGTTTGGTGTGTTGTTTCTTCCTAAGGCACTACAGTAGTTTCCGTGGTAATGGTTACTTCCGGTGGCACCCTCCGCTTTGGCGTACTTGTGGTTGCTATTCCTATTATTAGGTTTCCTCATGGACATGTGCGAGATGATGTTGTAGCTATGTGTTTTCTTAGGTAGGAACTCAATTTCTATATTATGGCCGGATCTAACTAATGCTTGATTGTAATATTGTGAGTTTTTGCTAAATATGTTTGCGTCATAGGATAGACTAGAGATTCTATTGGATACCCCCTTAGAGATAGAGTTTAATATTGATCTAGGATGATTAGACTTGGTATCTACGTAAATGAGTTTTCCGTTAAGCTTATGGAAAGGTGTATATATTTTTGAGTCTAGGTATAGTGTGGCGTCTAGGAAGTTAATATTTTTAGTGTTTTTGTCCATGGTGATACTAAGGTTAAAGTTTTTGAATGTCTTGTGCAATTGTTTTCTAGTTCTTTCTATATTAAATTTTTTATATTCTATAAGTAGAAGTGCATCATCGC
>OZ024743.1:231438302-231445802 GCA_964016885.1 Eledone cirrhosa | reverse complement strand
GCCAGTCTCGGATCCACAGCGAGCGACAGCTGGCCCCGATCTTCGACGACTTTGAGATCTACGCATCTCACTGTCAGCCGGGGTTGGAGGCGGGGTTGCCGTTTTGCTGCGGAAACACCTGGACCGGAGGGTCGACTAGTGGTCCTAGACGTTGACGGTAGTGAGGTGGAGCCTTCAGGCTGGTGGCCGCATATGCCCCATCCGGGACACTACGGCCAGTCTTCTTCAAACGTCTAGAGACTTTTCTGGGAATGTCCCTCTCCTTGCTTTTAGTGGGGGACTGGAATTGAAACCTAGATGCACGTTGGGACTATGTGGGAGCATGTCCCGATAAAGGGGGGTGTAACAGCCTCAAACAGTTAATCGGCCGTTTTGACCTGGCCGATAGATATCGACTAGATTTTCCTACTGTGCAACTGTGGACGTGAACTAATCGTATCGGAACATCTAGATCGTACCTAGATAGGGTTCTAGTTAGAAAGAATGATAGGGACATGTTAAGCTGTCCACAAATGTTCATGGTTGCCTATTCAGATCATAAATTAGTGACCTGCTTAGTCAACCTTGACAAAACCCATAGACAAGGACCCGGCTACTGGAAGCTGAACTTGTTGTAACCAACATGCAAAACCTACAGTAGACGGATTAGCACTTTAGTTAAGCAGCACTTGACGGGGGCCATTGTCAATAGCAGATGGTGGTACTCTCTCAAGAGGGCAATTAGATTAGACTCGATAGGTTTTACTAAAAAATTAGCGTTAGATAGAAATAAGACCGAAAAGGAACTGGTAGATAAAATAGAAGAAGCACTTAGGAGTGGAAAGGTAGCCAACGCGCTAGCGATTAGAAATGTCTTGGACCAGTTGTTCGACGCAAAGCACGAAGGCTGCGTTGTCAGAAGCAAAATACGTGCTCTGGGAAACGAGGGAGCCAAAGCTGTTTAGCTGGGCCCGAGTGACGGAGGCAAAAAGTGGCAAAGAGTCCACGATTCAGTTTTTGAAGGACCAAGACGACGCGTGATCCGTGAGCCGAAGCAGATGTGTGCGGCCTTTCAGCGGCACTTTGCTCAACTGTTCGGGCGGGGCGGTGCGATGGGAGGGGCTATGGATTTCAGTCCATACCCCGACGGCCTACCGCGACTCTCGGACAGCGAGTCCAAGTTCTGCGAAAATCCGATTTCAGCCGCTGAGATAGGGGACGCGCTCAGCCAATGCGGCAAACTTAAATCTCCAGGTCTCGACGGTATACCCTTCGAATTTTATGTAGCAATGCCGGACTTGTTCTCCGGTCTCCTTAAAGCGGACTACTGCAACTGGCAGCAGAACGTGAGAATTCCTAGTTCTGTGACCAGGGGCATAGTCACACTAGTCAGGAAGGACGAGAACAAGGGGAATGACATAGGCAACCTCCGCCCCATAACTCTGTTAAACACAGAGTTACAGATATTGGCCAATGTTTTGGCAAATAGACTGGTGCTTGTCGACGAAAACCTGGTGGGAGAAGCGCAGACATGCGCAATACCGACCTAGTCCATTCACAACAACCTCCACCTCATGCGATACATCATAGAGAGGGTAGGGTGTAAACCCGGCTTCGGTGGGACCCTGATCAACTTGGATCTGTCTAAGGCTTTCGATAGGATTGACTATCGTTACCTGGATGCGGTGCTCGAGGCGGCAGGATTCGGACCCGTGTTCAGGGGCTGCAGTGCACAACAGCAACATCTGCTCAAGGGTCAATGTGAACAGCTTCCTCTCGGAGCCGTTCCATATCACGCGACCCATTCGACAGGGATGCCCTCTCTCTCCTCCCTTCTGTACGTACTGACTCTAGAGCCACTACTGCGGAAGTTGGAGCTATTGCAGGGCATCCCTCAGGAACCGGGACTGCGGAAAGCGGCGACGGCCTAGGCCGACGACGTGACACTAATGGTGTCTTGCACCTCGCAAATCGAGGAAGTCGGCACCTTACCGCAGGAATTCGAAAGGTTCACAGGATCGAAGCTGAACCGGGACAAGTCCATTGGAAGAGGCGGGCTTCTTTGGTGATAAGATCCTTCTGCTGCCAACACCCTTCCAATGAAGGTCTGGGGATTCCGTGGCTGACGATGCGCAAACACGCGCTCAAGCTCAGGCATCTCTACGTATTCCTCACAGGGCAACTGGTGTGGGGCCCGTTCGTGAGGCGAGCCTTCCCACGACTCGTCTCGCTGACCGAGCTGCAGTCCTGGGTCAAGCAAAGACCGAGGAAAATAGCCGACTGGCACATCGAATGTGCTCAGGCGCTCACAGTCCTCTGGCAAACGGACCCGGCGATCAGTAGAGACTCCACTTAGTCATTCTATATAGGGTTTGTCCGCAGCAAGTGCGACGACGCGCTCGGAGAAACTCTGGGTGTAGAGGAGGACGAACTGACCAGTCTGTTCCGTAGGACCTTCCGCCCGGGACCACTGGACAACTTCCAAAAGTCCCTGGCCTGGCAGTGCTTCCGAGGAGCTCTACCAGTTCGAGACAAGCTCTACATACACGGACGCCCGGGCAGGGACCCTTCAAAAAAGATCTGGCCAAGATGCGTGCGAGACGAGGAAACCGTCGCGCACACATTTGTACACTGCCCGGGTGTTATCGACCTATGGGGCTATGTAGAACGACTATTGTCACGGGTGGGACAAATCCAGTTGACCACCGAGTCTATCGTGATGATCAAACCGCCACCCTCCAACAAAAACGAGGGAGAGGCAGTTTTCGTATGTGTTATGGCCATGGTGAAAGAGGTTATATGGTGGACGAGGTTAAAAGGGCTGAAGTCAGACACATTTCTCTCCGGCGAACAACTGATTCGTTTTTTCAAATATCATTTTGGAAGAATCAGGATAGAGAGAGAGATGCTGTACTCCAGCAAATTTTATAAAAGGTGGGTGAAATGTTTGGGCCTTCTCTTTATATAAGCCTTTAAGTTGAGGAAAAAGAGGAAGAGAGGAGGAGAGTACTCGCTCTTGGTGCTCCTGGAGATGAGGGTTGTACATTTTTTCGGGGTGTGTACAACCCAGTGTAACGCCTCCCCCTATTGGGGATTTCAATTTTTATTTGTTATTTTTATTAATAGGTTTATTTTCATATACCTGTATGCAAACTCCCCATTTGTAGTTGTCCCCTTCTTTTGTGCCCTTGTGGCTAATATATAAATTTATCTATCTTAAAACAATCTGCAGCGTCTATCTTATAACGTCACACACCCTACTCCTACTGTCCCTACTGTCTGTACTCTTATTGCTACTACGGCTCTCTCCCACCAACACCGCCAAAGTGAGATATGTGTATGAGAGAGAGAGAGAGAGAGAGAGAGAGAGAGAGAGAGAGAGAGAGAGAGAGAGAGAGAGAGTCTGTATATCTGCTTTGGGGATAGAATTACATGATTGACTATATTATGACACAGACACGCATAGGCACACATTCATACAAACCTACACAAGTAATGGCCATCTGCTGGAATGATAAACGGATAGAGCAAATACAGAAAGAAACTATTAGTTGAAGAGTTTTATTCTCGGCGAAAGTTTGTTAAGAACGAACTTATCTGTGGAAATCGTTAATTTCATGATCAGGTTGTTCCGTCGTTTGAAAAATTGGATCACTCTATTCTTTGTTCTCCAAACCTTTCTTATTTCATCTTATGCTTCTTTGTCATCCATATGTTTTCACCACGGAGCAAACGACATAAATTCATTTAACAATAATGTCACTTCAGAAAATTACGGTAACAATATTAATACAGTGAATAATAATGACAAACCTTTCAATGCAACTACTAACTTAAACAACAATAATATTAATGATGCAAGGAAAATTGAAAATAGCTCAGAAAGAAAGCACCGACAGAGAAAGGAAATGAAGGAAGAAGGGAAAGAAATTCAGAGGGCAAGAAATCGAGAGTATCAAAGACAAAGACGGGAAGGGCTTCCAATTCAAAGGAGAAATGAAATTAAAGAAGAAAACAGATTAGCCCTCCAAGAGTTGAGTTGAGAGGAAATTTGACAGAAGAAAAAAGAGATGAAACCATAGAGGAAAATAGATTGGCACATCAGGTTTTAAGAAGAAGGTATGCTGAACTACGTAGTTCTGTTAAATCATTTACAAATGCAGCATTTGAATATGATCTAAGTAAAAATTATGATAATCTATCAAATTTAGGAACAATATCAGTAGTTTGTAAGCATTGTTGCGCAAACATATTTAAAGATGAACCTAAGGTATTATGTTGTTCAAATTGTAAAGATAAATTGAATTTAATTGAAAGACTACCCGAACCTTTGAATACACTGATGGTGGGGGGAAATTGGGATTCCATAAACTGCTTAAAGAATATTAAAAACATATAACGAATGGTTTTCAGTGACATCCTTTGGAGTTGATGAATCAATATCTCCGCCGGGATTCATGCCAGTTTTTAAAATACAAGGTCAAATTTATCACAGAATAGGTTCATTGAATAATGCAGTTGATAATATTCCTAAATATGCTCAAGTTTATTTTATTGAACAAACTAATATTAGAAATAGTAGGTTTCCTGAAACGTACTTACACACTATAAGACACATCCAAAAGATGCTTTTAGAAAATAGTGAGCTTATCAGACAAAATGAAACTATGGCATCTTTTGTTAACAGTTCAAACATTCAATTGTCAATTTGTCATGCACGAATTTACAATGACCGAGTATGTAACGATGTGGGATTAGTAATGGTTGGAACTGAATTTCACCAAGAAACATTTTTCCTTATAAAAATAACACTGTAAAGAAAATGAATTAAGTACATAGATCCTATGACTCATTACAATATCCCTTGATTCATTGGAGAAGAAATGGTGGCTATTCGTTGGATTTACCTTTTTACAAACCAAATACAAATCAAAGAGTCCCAAATAAAATGCTACACGCAGGCAATATTATGCATATCATTTACAACTAACAAATATTTTGAATCAAATTGATGTAAACGATTGTTCCAAATATATCTAGTTGATATTTATGCTAAAATGAAGTTTGAACGGTTATTGTATATTAAACAGCACCAAACCAAGATAAGGGTCGAAGAGTATACGCTTTTAAATGATTCTCTAAATAATGAAGGAGAACTCAATGCACACAATTATGTAGGGCTGTAATTTTGCCTTCTACGTTTGTTGGGGGGAAAGAGCTCAAAATGCATCATGTTATGAGAGAGAGTACGGTAGGTTGATTTAGTTATAACATTCACTTTAAATCCTAATTGGAATGAAATCATGGAGAACATATACAAAGGTCAAAAACCCGAAGATAGGCACGATATAATGTAGAATTTGCTCCGCTGTTTAAGCTATAGTATATATAATTAAGTACATTACTAATGATAGCGATACTGCTGTTCTACGTATACAGAATAATGACCAATATAATGAAGTCCAGAAGTTTATAACAGGCCGTTATTTCAATACTTATTAGGGTGCATGGAAAATCCTTCAATTTAATATTCACATGCGATATCCAACTGTCCAACAATTGGATATACATTTAGAAAATGGTCAAAGAGTAATAATGTTGAAAGTAGAATTAGAAATCCCCCAAAATACATCTTTAATTTTGTTCTTCAAATTAACGAAACTGAAGAAGTTTCTTATATAAGGATATTCCATCTCATTATACCCTTCCTTCCAATAAAATATGGAAAAGAAGATTGACTGGTATATTTGTGCCAACTTGTTCTAGAATTTACACTGTGCCACCTAATCAAACAATGGTTCATTCACATTTACAAAGTTTCTTATTTCTAAGTGTTCACTTAATCTTTCAATATTGTTTATATCTAGTATTATATATATTTCACACATGAAATTCCTCTACACAATGTTTGCACAAAATACAATCAAACTCCTTTACATAATGCTCACATAAACACACACACATACACTAACACTCACACACATACAACACACACAAACAAACAAAAACACACCACACACACATATTCTGTCTCATTCTCTCTGCACACATACACATAATAAGGGGCTTTACACCTAGAAATATCTCATCTAAGCCACAGGACGGGACGAGATTTTTTATTTGTGGAAAACCAGCAGATGTCCATGCATAGCGATCACCGATTTCAACCGTTGTCGTCGGAGGGAATAGCAAAGAGCGATAGAGATTGGCAGCAGCCAGGTTACAATTGATTGCTACGGCTGAGTGGACTGTAGTAACTTAAAATAGAATGTTTTACTCAAAAACATAATACATTGCTCGGATCGAGACACTGTATTATACCCTGTGTCGAGAGCCTCTTTGATTCGTGGCCTTTCCGGTCACAATACCGAAGTTTATCAATATATGTGTGTATATATATATATATATATATATATATATATATATATATATATATATATATATATATATATACGGGATAACAGATTATTGTTATAGGTAGTCCACTTAGGTGTAGTCCAGTTAGGGTACTCCGAGTAGTGGATTGTATCAACGCTTGGCTAAGTTTGACTCAACAAGCCGTTTCCATAGTGATGCTGCGAGTACGCGTTGATTTCTATGTTGTTTACACTAGGAGTAATGATAAATCAAGAAAGAAGAGTGGCACGGTTTGCTATACAAAAAAGGTTTTTAATCACTTTGCTGACAATTGTTTCTCTGAAATGGTAGGTTCAGAGCATTCTCGCTTGCTCTGATGAATTGACTGGTTACAACTATGTATTGGTGATCGATTGACGCGAAAACAGGCGGGTAACGATCTCTAGACCTACCAGTTCAGAGAAACAATTTTCAGCAAAGTGATTGAAAACCTTTTTTGTACAGCAAACCGTGTCACTCTTCTTTCTTGATTGATATATGTGTGTGTGTGTGTGTGTGTAGGGGGGTTGTACGTAAGTGTGTGTCTTGTGTTGAGAGAAATAGAAAGAGGAACAGATTGAGAGAGGTGAGCTATCAAATTCGGACAATATATGAGGAAAATATAATTAAGAGGATGGGAGTCATATGGTGGGGGGTGAGCTATAATATATATATATATATTCCTAATGATATCTATATACTTTCGACAAACATATATATATTATTAAGTATTGATCCATGAAATATGGCTTCACTATACACCAACGTTGTCTGAGCACTCTCTCGACAGCTGACAGACGCGGGAAGGAAATTGTGAAAGTTGTGAAGAGTAATAACAATGATCAATTAATTTTAGAACAGTTTATAGCTTGTGTCTTATCAATAACTGATTTATTATGTTCGTCTAAAGACGAAAATGCTCACATCTGACTATATGAATGAAGGTATGTATGGATGTATGAATATGCACAGAAACACACGCTGACACACACACACACACACACACAAAGAGACACACACAAGCATAGAGACGCACACTCACACATATATATATGTTCTGCCTCAAAATAAATCACTAGAGACATTAAAGTCTGTATCTATCTATCTATCTATCTATCTATCTAT
>OZ024743.1:231405802-231433302 GCA_964016885.1 Eledone cirrhosa | reverse complement strand
TATTGTGTTCCAGTTTCTTGTCCGTCTGTATCCTAAAATCCCACAGCACCTTCATCTGATCGTTTTCTATCACCGACTCTAGCTTAGGCTCATACCACTTCTCAGAATGTGGTAAATTGTTTTACCTTCCATAGGTGCCAGTGGAACACGCTGCCCATCACATCACGTCTCCAGCCTTTATAGTGAGTCTGGGCTAGGTGTTTACACTCGGATACAATGTTAGACACAGTCTCCTCTCTATCTCCAAAGATCCTACACAGTGGGCTAGCCTCCTCCTTGTAAATATGGTGTTTCACCCACTTCGTTTTGAGTCCCTGCTCTTGCGCAGCCATTATCATTCTTTCTGTAGCCTTTTTGAGGTCTCCTCTTTTTAACCAGTTCCATCTCTGTGGATCTCTAAATTCAGTTTTCTCAAAGAAGGTACTATGAAGGGATTTTTCATGAAGGTTGGTATTCCTCCTTGTTGTTATTTCCTCATTGGACATCCCCTGGTCTATTGTCTTCTCCTTCAGTACAATTCTGAGTATTGGCTCCCTACTGTCGGTCACGTATTTGTGCCGGTTGTTTTTCTCCATCTGAAAACAGTCCTCTATACTGATAAGACCCCTCGCACCTTCAGATCTCTTTAAGTAGAGTCTATCGACATCAGTCCTCTTGTGGAACATGTTGTAGATAGTCAATAGCTTCTTAGTCTTCCTCTCCATTTCTTTTTGTTCAGCAACATTCCATTTCAGAATTCCCGCACTGTACTTAATAATAGACACAGCTCGGAAATTCACTGGGCGTATGACATTCCTACTATTTAGCCATGATTTTAATACGTTCCTTACTCTCCTAATGTACTCAGATCTTATCAATTCCTTCCTTTTTTTGTTCTTGATGCCATCTGCCTCCAGAACGCCTAAATATTTGTATCCTTCTTCAGTGTCAATTTCCTTTATCATCTCACCTGTTGGTACCTGGTTTCCGTTGCTTCTGCTCAATTCACCCCTCCTCATCACTAGGACTCCACACTTATTAATACCAAATTCCATACATTTATCATTGCTGAAAATACGGACAGTGTCAACAAGAACATCCAACTCCTTCTCACTCTCCCCAAAGAGTTTAAGATCGTCCATGAAGAGGTGGTTGATGGTAAGCTCTCCCTTTCCTGACTTGTATCCTCCTCTCACTTTTCGGAGTATAATGGTCAGGGGTAACAGGGCAAGGACAAACAACAGAGGGGACAGACCATCTCCCTGGAAGATACCTCTCTTGATCTTCACGCCTCCCAAGGATTCTCCACCTGATGTTATTTCTGTTTCCCAGGACTTCATACTTTTGTTCAACAACTGTCTGATGTTATCTGCCACCTTGAAGATCTCTAGGCTTTTGGTTATCCAAGAATGGGGTACCATGTCGAATGTCTTTTTGTAGTCTATCCTTCCCATGGCAAGACCAGTGTGTCTCCTCTTGCAATTACTCATTACCGTCTTATCAATAAGTAACTGCACTTTTGTACCACGGGACTTCCTTCGGCATCCTCTCTGTTCGTCCGGTAACAAGTTGGTTGTGTGGAGGTGATGGTAGATTTCCTTAGACACAATGATTGTTAACAGTTTCCACATTACGGATAGACATGTGATCGGTCTATAGTTGGTAACATCATTAACCTTGATTCGGTCTTTCAATACCAGAAGTGTGGTACTCTTTGAAAACCACTCTGGTACCTCACCCAACATCAAACAATCATTGAACAAGGTTGTCAGTTTCGGGTGGAGGGTTGTTATATTTTTAATCCAATACCCCTGCACACCATCTGGACCTGGTGATTTCCAGTTGATTAGTTGCTCTTTAAAAGTTTCAACTGTGATACTTAAATCAGTTTGTTGGTGTGCTGTTCACTAATCTCCTTTTGTACTGTCTCAATCCACACAGTCCGATCATTATGTTCAACATCCTGCCCCCATATTCCTCTCTTAATAATTATTATTATTATTATTGTTGTTATTCCTTGAATCTCAGTCATTGATGTTGGTTAACTGGAAAGTCCGTTGGAATGAATATCAAGCCACTACCTGCAGCCTCAGATATTCAGGACGTATCGGAGGGTTCTTGCTGTTCCAAGCAAGCATGCCTTTTGAAGCGTTCCAAAAAGCGTGAAGGGGCCGATTTTCTTTAACCATCCCTGGAAACTTTTAGAGATAGTCCCCAGTGCGCCTATGACAATCGGGATCACTTTGACTTCATGGCAGTTCCAAATCCTTTTCACCTCCCACTTTAGGTCCTGGTATCGGTTAATTTTCTCCCTCTCCTTCTCTTGCACTCTCGTGTCGAACGGGCAGGCCACATCCGCAATCAGACACGATCTTTTTTCTTTGTCCACAACTACCAGGTCAGGTCTATTGTGTTCCAGTTTTTTGTCCGTCTGTATCCTAAAATCCCACAGCACCTTTACCTGATTGTTCTCCATCACCGCCTCCGGCCTATGCTCATACCATTTCTCAGAATGTGGTAAATTGTTTACTTTGCACAGGTGCCAGTGGATCACCCTGCCCATCACATCGTGTCTCCAGCCCTTATAGTGGGTCTGGGCTAGGTGTTTACACTCGGACACAATGTGAGCCACAGTCTCCTCTCTCTCTCCACAGATCCTGCACAGTGGGCTAGCCTCCTCCTTGTAAATATGGTGCTTCAACCACTTCGTTTTGAGGGCCTGCTCCTGCGCAGCCATTATCATTCCTTCTGTAGCCTTTTTGAGGTCTCCTCTTCTCAACCAGTTCCATGTCTGTGGATCTCTAAATTCAGTTTTCTCAAAGAAGGTACTATGAAGGGATTTTCCCTTAAGGCTGCTCTTCCTCCTTGATGTTATTTCCTCCTTGGACATCCCTTGGCCTACTGTCCCCTCCTTCAGTACAGTTTTGAGCATTGGCTCCTTACTATAGGTCACGTATTTGTATAGGTTGTTTTTCTCCATCTGAACACAGTCCTCTATGCTGATAAGACCTCTTCCACCCTCAGATCTCCTTAGGTAGAGTCTATCGACATCACTCCTCTTGTGGAACATGTTGTAGATAGCCAATAGCTTCCTAGTCTTCCTATCCATTTCTTTTTGTTCAGCAACATTCCATCTCAGAATTCCCGCACTGTAGCTAATAATAGACACAGCTCGGGAATTTACTGCGCTTATGGCATTTCTGCTGTTCAGATGTGACTTCAATACGCTCCTTACTCTCCGAATGTATTCATTTCTTAACAATTCCTTCATTTTTTTGTTCTTTATGCCATCAGCCTCCAGAACGCCCAAATACTTGTATCCTTCCTCAGAGTCAATTTCCTTTATCATCTCACCTGTTGGTATCTGGATCCCGCTACTTCTGCTCAACCTACCCCTCCTCATCACAATGACTCCACATTTACCAATACCAAACTGCATACATATATCACTGCTGAAAATACGGACAGTGTCAAAAAGCGCATCCAACACCTTCTCACTTTTCCCGAAGAGCTTAAGATCGTCCATGAAGAGGAGGTGATTGATGGTAAGCTCTCCCCTTCCCAACTTGTATCCTGCTCTCACTTTTCGCAGCATAATAGTCAAGGGCATTAGGGCAAGGACAAACAACAGAGGGGACAGGCTATCTCCCTGGAAGATACCTCTCTTGATCTTCACGCTTCCCAAGGATACTCAAGTTGATGTCAACTCTGTCTCCCAGGCCCCCATACTCCTGCCCAGCAACTGTCTGATGTTATCTGCCACCCTGAAGATCTCCAGGCTTTTGGTGATCCAAGAATGAGGCACCATGTCAAATGCCTTTCTGTAGTCTATCCATCCCATGGCAAGATCAGTGTGTCTCCTCCTGCAATTCCCCATTACCATCTTATCAATAAGTAACTGGTCCTTTGTACCGCGTGACTTCTTTCGGCATCCTTTCTGTTCGTCCGGTAACAAGTTGTTTGTGTGGAGGTGATGGTAGATTTCCTCAGACACAATGCTCGTCAACAGTTTCCACATTACGGACAGACATGTGATAGGTCTATAGTTGGTAACATCATTACCCTTGATTCGGTCTTTCATTATCAGAACTGTGGTACCTTTTGTCAACCACTCTGGCACCTCACCCGACACCAAGCAGTCATTGAACATGGCCGTCAGCTTCGGGTGGAGGGATGTTAAATGTTTAATCCAATACCCCTGCACACCATCTGGGCCTGGTGATTTCCAGTTGGTTAGTTTTTTGGCCTGCCCCTTAAGAGTTTCAACTGTGATACTCAAATTAGTTTGTTGTTGTGCCTGCTCACCGATCTCCCTCTGTACTGTCTCAATCCACCCTGCCTGGGCATTATGTCTAACATCCTGCTCCCATATTCCTCTCCAGAATGTTTTAGTTTGTTCCGCCCCAGGGATCAAGTCGTTGCTTCTTTCTTTCCCCTCAAGCTGTCCAAACAGCATCTTCTGGTTGTTGTCGAACATGCGGTTCTGTTTATACTGACTGACTCTGTTCTCGTATCGCCTGATTTTTGCACTCTTTGCTACAATGCGTTGCTTCAATTCCTCTATGATAATATTTAGCTTTTTACTCCTAGTTTTGTATTTTATTTCCAGTCTATTTTTAGTGCCTATGTTTTTTAGTGTCCCATTCAGTAGTGACTCAAGCTTTCCTATGTCATTTCTCATTTCCCCGATTTGCCCACTCTGTCGCTTCTTCCACCACGGCTCTGCTCTTTCTTGTCTGTTGTTTCCTCTCGCTTTTATACCAAGTAGTTTCCTCACCGTATTTGCTGTTGCTTTGAGGATATTGTTGCACTGGTGAAGGCTCCTCGCCTCAAGGTATGGGATGACTTTGTTTACCTTAGCTGTTGTTTCTTTTAACTTTTTCCTGTCTACAAATCTTAGGTTCATAGGTCTCCCACTATCATTGTTCAATTCATCTACCACTAAATTTAGGATGTCAACCGAATCTTGTCCTAACCCGTCAACATTCATCTCCTCAGTGGCCGTATCTCTGTTCCAGGTATTATTTATCTCAGTATTCAGATCATTGTCTGCTTCGGGTGGTTCCTCCGTTCTCAGGACCTCTTCACCTTCATTTCCCACTGGCTCGCTTGTCTGGCATACTACACCCGCCATCTCCAAGCCATTCTCTCTGCTCAGTTCCTCCAGTTCCAGCTCGCTTATCCACCCATTAGTTCTTATTACCCGAGCCTGCCCGGCCAATTTTTGTTCATCTAATTTAAATAAACCAATCTCGTTCCAGATGTTATGCATCCGTCTCCTGTAGCCCCTCTCCTTGGGGTTACTTTTCAGGTAGCATTGCATAACAGTTCTATTCAATTCTTTCGTCCAGTTGGTTCTGGCCCCTTTCCTTCTTCTTCTTCCTCCAACATCAGCAGTATTTGGTTGACAGTCAGGTTCCTGCTGCTGAGCCAGGGGGCACCTGTTGGGTGAGAGTCTGTCACATGACGTTCTAGTCTCCATTTCACCGTTATTCGAACTGTTTATGTTCGATATTTAAACACTCTTATCGAGGATTGGCGAATGTATGGTTACATAGCCATCTGTGAATCCGCCATCCCACTTGGCCCTTGTGTGGCATTATCACCACGCTGTATACGAACACACATAAACAAACAAACACACAGGCAGAAAGGGCCCCAACAATGAATAAGCATAAGTTTCATTGTAATGTAGTGTTCGAATGTCTGACTTAGTTTTTGTTTTTTAAGTTTTAGTTTTTCCCCCCTCTTCTCTGTCCGTCCGCCTGCTTCTCTCTTCATTCTTATTTTCTTTACGTTTTGGGGGTTTCTTTTTTTGTTTTTGTTTTTCTCTGTTTGTTTTTCTCGTTGTTGCTGTTGTTGCTGTGCTGCTTTGGTTTTGTTGTTTGTTTTTTCTTTTTTCTTTTGAGTCTATCTATATATTTTGATGCCTTCCTCTTTGTTAGTAGTAGGAATTCTATAATGTGGAAGTAGCAGCCAGCAGGGAGAAGTGGGAGACTGGCGGCGGTAGCGATACTGAGCCAGTGGTGGTGGTGATGTCGATACCGAGGCAGTGGTGGCGGTGATGTGACCGTATTACTGTAGTGATGGTGCTGTAGCGGTGGCAGCAGTGAAGGAGTGAAGGGGTGGTGGCGGCGGTGATGGGATAGTGGTGGTAATGATGGCCGTAGTGAGCGGTGGTGGTGAAGGTGAAAATGCCGTTATCTGGCTGTTGTGTTTAGTGCACACAGATGATGGGGTGGGTGGTGTATCTAGTTTCTGGTGTTGGTGAGTTTTGGTGAGTTTGGTTATTATTATTATTATTATTATTATTATTATTATTATTATTATTATTATTATTATTATTATTATTATTATTATTATTCTTTGAGTCTCAGTCATTGATGTTAGTTAACTGGAAAGTTTGTTGAAATGAATATCAGCCTGAGATATTCAGGACGTATCGGAGGGTTCTTGCTCTTCCCAGCAAGCATAACTTTTGAAGCGTTCCAAAAAGTGTGAATGGGCCAATTTCTTTAATCATCCCTGGAAACTTTTTGAGATAGTCCCTAGTGCGCCTAAGACAATCGGGACCACTTTGACTTCATAGCAGTTCCAAATCCTTTTTACCTCCCACTTTAAGTCCTGGTATCTGTTAATTTTCTCCCTCTCCTTCTCTTGCACTCTCGTGTCGAATGGGCAATCTACATCCACAATCAGGCACGATCTTTTTTCTTTGTCCACAACCACCAGGTCATGTCTATTGTGTTCCAGTTTCTTGTCCGTCTATATCCTAAAGTCCCACAGCACATTCACCTAATAGTTTTCTATCACCGACTCTGACTTATGCTCATACCACTTCTCAGAATGTGGTAAATTGTTTACTTTGCATAGGTGCCAGTGGATCACTCTGCCCATCACATTATGTCTCCAGCCCTTATAGTGAGTCTGGGCTAGGTGTTTACACTCGGATACAATGTGAGCCACAGTCTCCTCTCTCTCTCCACTGATCCTGCACAGTGGGCTAGCCTCGTCCTTGTAAATATGGTGTTTCAACCACTCAGTTTTGAGGGCCTGCTCCTGCGCAGCCATTAACATTTCTTCAGTAGCCTTTTTAAGGTCTCCTCTTTTCAACCAGTTCCATGTCTGTGGATCTCTGAATTCAGTTTTCTCAAAGAAGGTACTATGAAGGAATTTTTCCTGAAGGCTGCTCTTTCTCCTTGATGTTATTTGCTCCTTGTACATCCCCTGGTCTATTGTCCCCTCCTTCAGTACAGTTCTGAGCATTGGCTCCTTACTATCAGTCACGTATTTGTGTAGGTTGTTTTTCTCCATCTGAACACAGTCCTCTATGCTGATAAGACCTCTTCCACCTTCAGATCTCCTTAAGTAGAGTCTATGGACATCACACCTCTTGTGGAACATGTTGTAGATAGTCAATAGCTTCCTAGTCTTCCTATCCATTTCTTTTTGTTCAGCAACATTCCATCTCAGAATTCCCGCACTGTACCTAATAATAGACACAGCTCGGGAATTTACTGCACTTATGGCATTCCTACTGTTCAGATGTGATTTTAATACGCTCCTTATTCTCCGAATGTATTCAGCTCTCATCAATTCCTTCATTTTTTTGTTCTTGATGTTATCAGCCTCCAGAACACCCAAATACTTGTATCCTTCTTCAGAGTCAATTTCCTTTATCATCTCACCTGTTGGTACCTGGATTCCGTTACTTCTGCTCAATTTACCCCCTCTTCATCAAAATTATTCCACGCTTACTAATACCAAATTGCATACATATATCATTGCTGAAAATATGGACAGTGTCAACAAGCACATCCAACTCCTTCTCACTCTTCTCGAAGAGCTTAAGATCGTCCATGAAGAGGAGGTGATTGATGGTAAGCCCTCCCTTTTCCAACCTGTATCCTGCTCTCACTTTTCGCAGTACACTGGTCAGGGGCATCAGGGCTAGGACAAACAAAGAGGGGACAGACTATCTCCCTGGAAGAAACCTCTCTTGATCTTCACGCTTCCCAAGGATTCTCCAGTTGATGTTAACTCTGTTTCCCAGGACTTCATACTTTTGCCCAACAGCTGTCTGATGTTATCTGCCACCCTGAAGATCTCCAGGCTTTTGGTGATCCAAGAATGAGGCACCATGTCAAATGCCTTTTTGTAGTCTATCCATCCCATGGCAAGACCAGTGTGTCTCCTCTTGCAATTCCTCATTACCATCTTATCAATAAGTAACTGGTCCTTTGTACCACGTGACTTCTTTCGGCATCCTTTCTGTTCGTCCGGTAACAAGTTGTTTGTGTGGAGGTGATAGTAGATTTCCTCAGACATAATGCCTGTCAACAGTTTCCACATTACGGACAGACATGTGATAGGTCTATAGTTGGTAACATCATTACTCTTGATTCGGTGTTTCATTATCAGAACTGTGGCAGCTTTTGTCAACCACTCTGGTACCTCACCTGACATAAAGCAGTCATTGAACATGGTGGTCAGTTTCGGGTGGAGGGATGTTATATTTTTAATCCAATACCCCTGCACACCATCTGGGCCTGGCGATTTCCAGTTGGTTAGTTTTTTGGCCTGCCCCTTAAGAGTTTCAACTGTGATACTCAAATCAGTTTGTTGGTGTGCCTGTTCACTAATCTCCTTCTGTACTGTATCAATCCACACTGCCTGGTCATTATGTTTAACATCATGCTCCCATATTCCTCACCGGAATGTTTTAGTTTGTTCCGCCTCAGGGATCAAGTCTATGGTTGTTGTCGAACATGCGGTTCTGTCTATACTGACTGACTCTGTTCTCGTATCGCCTGATTTTTGCACTCTTTGCTACAATACGTTGCTTCAGTTCCTCTATGATGATATTTAGCTTTTTCCTCCTAGTCTTGTACTTTATTTCCAGTCTATTTTTAGTGTCTATGTTTTTTAGTGTCCCATTCAGTAGGGACTCAAACTTTCCAATGTCATTTCTCATTACCCTGATTTGACCACTCAGTCGTTTCTTCCACGAAGGCTTTGATCTTTCTTGTTTGTTGTTTCCTCTCGCTTTTATACCAAGTAGTTTCCTCGCTGTATTTGCCGTTGCTTTGAGGATATTGTTGCACTGGTGAAGGCTCCTCGCCTCAAGGTATGGGATGACTTTGTTTACCTTACCTGTTGTTTCTTTTAACTTTTTCCTGTCTAAAAATCTTAGGTTCATAGGTTTCCCACTATCATTGTTCAATTCATCTACCACTAAGTTTAGGATATCAACCAAATCTTGTCCTAGCCCGTCAGCATTCATCTCCTCAGTGGTCGTATCTCTGTTACAGGTATTATTTATTTCAGCATTCAGATCATTGTCTGCTTCGGGTGGTTCCTCCATTCTCTCGACCTCTTCACCTTCATTTCCCCTGGCTCGTTTGCCTGGCATACTCCACTCTCCATTTCCAACCTAATCTCTCTGCTCAGTTCCTCCAGCTCCAGCTCGCTTATCCACCCATTAGTTCTTATTACCCGAGCCTGCCGGCCAATTTTCGTTCATCTAATTTAAATAGACCAATCTCGTTCCAGATGTTATGCATCCGTTTCCTACAGCCTTTCTCCTTGGGGTTACTCTTCAGATAACATTGCGTAACAGTTCTATTCAATTCTTTCGTCTAGTTGGTTCTGGTCCTTTTCCTTCTTCTTCCTCCGACACCAGCAGTATTTGGTTGACAGCCAGGTCCCTGCTGCTGAGCCAGGGAGCACCTGTTGGGTGAGAGTCTGTCACATGACATTCTAGTCTCCATTTCACCGTTATTCGAACTATTTAAGTTCGACTTTTAAACACTCTTACCGAGGATTGGTGAATGTATGGTTACATAACAACCGGTGATTACATCACCTCCGGTGATTTCGTCACTCCCGGTGATTTTTGTGTGGCATTATCACGCTGTAGACGAACATAAATAAACAAACAAACAAACAGGCAAAAAAAACAACCCAAAATGAATAAGCATAAGTTTCATTGTAATGTAATGTTTGAATGTCTGACTTAGTTTTTCCCTTCCCTTCTCTGTCCGTCTGTTTGTTTTTCTATTCATTTTTCTTTTCTTTACGTTTTTCGTTGTTGCTGTGCTGCTTTGATTTTGATTTTTGGCTTTTTGATTTTGAGTGGGTCATCAATTCAGTCTATTTATATATATTGATGCCTTCCTCTTTTAGCGGGGACACTACGATGTAGTAGGGGCTAGTGGGAGAGAATAGCGGCGGCAGTGATAATGAGACAGTGGCGGTGGTGGTGGTGGCGGTGCTGTGCTAGTAGTACCTAGCAGGAGGCAGTGGGAGAGAATAGCGGTGTCAGCGATAATGAGGCAGTGGCGGTGGTGATGTGTTCGTAGTACTGTAGCGATGGTGTTGAAGTTGAAGTAGAAATAGCGGCCGAGGCAACTTGACCAGAGTTTTTAGCGTGGTAGTGGCGGCGGTGTTGGTGGTGAAATTATCTTTAGCTATTTAGCTATTTAGTCATTTTGCCATTTTTCTCCTTTTCGACTCTAACATTCCTGATCCAAAATTAAATATTAATAATGTTTATTAACATTGTCTTGTGATACCGCCATCTTCTCCTTTCGTAAGTTAACAGAAGGTAATGGGGGAATGGCGGTGGCAGCAATGAAGGAGTGACGGTGGCGGCGATGGGATAGTGTTAGCAATGATGGATGGGTGGTGGCGGCGGTGACTGTAGTGATGGCGTTGTCGTTACTGAGTTTTGTTGAATAGACTGTATTTTTGTTTGATCGGTGAATCTGTGTGGTTAGTCGCGTATATGTGTTGACATATACCTCAATATTGGAATTAAACATTGTGTGAAAACTTGAGACAATATATAATAGTAATTATAATTATTATGCTGGGATTGGCGGTGGTGGTGGTGAAATTGCCGTTATCTGGCTGTTGTATTTAGTGTATACATAGGAGTGATGGGGTAGGTGGTGTATCTAGTTTGTGGTGTTGGTGACATTGCTGTTATTTGGCTGTTCTATATAGTGTAGACAGAGGGGGTTTTCTTCCATTTATAACCATTTTCTTTTTGAATGTAAAATGTATATTACAAAATTGAATATTTGAGCGATATAACAATATATTATGGATCCGAATTTTCCTGAGACTTGAGTCTGGTGCTTATGCATCATTTGTAATAAGGATTGTTATTTCACAATTGATTTAAATATGTTAAAAATCAAAAGCTTACGGGAGGGATTCCATGACCTTCTTTCCACCATGTGCGTCTTCTTCCCTATATTATTATTATTATTATTATTATTATTATTATTATTATTATTATTATTATTATTACAGTTGCATTTATCTTGTTTTATGTTCATACGAGTTATCACCAAGTCACAACCAGTAACCTCAAGAGACAACAAGGTCCGCCATGTTCAAGAAAGAACATACATACACACACATGCATCTTTAGATGTTTAGAATTGTGATGTACTTATATTGACAGAATCTTCCTTAGTATATGGGCAGTTCCCATTAGTACTATCTTTTGTATATCTCCTATACGCGGTTTTCCTGGGATTTTCGACAAGTAATCATTATCCCCCTTAGGTATCATTCCTAGAGCGCCTACAACCACTGGTATTGTTTTAGTTCTCAATTTCCACATTTTCCGATTTCTATCTCCAGGTCCTTATACTTGCTTAATATTTTTAAAAAAATGTGTTTATAGATAGATTCTTGTCTATTGGAACGGACATATCAATTAGCAGGCATACCCTCTTTTTAAATTCCTTCATATTATATCAGGTCTATTTGCATCTATTTTTCGGTTTGTTTGGATGCTAAAGTTCCACAAGATTGAGATGTGATCTTTTTAAAGTACGGGAGGTGGTTGATGCTCCCTCCAATTGTTTTGATGGGGCAGGTCAAAATGCTTACACATTATCCAATGTATGTATTGTGCAGCTCTGTCGTGCCTGTTTAGATATTCGGTTGGAGCTATTGGACTGCACATTGAAATTATTTGATCAATGGTCTCTGGTTGTTTTTTACAGACACGGCATAATGGGTTGCATCCATTTTTTATTATGTTCGGTTGGTAATTTTTTGTTTGCAGACACTGATCTTGTGCTGATATAATTAGTCCTTCCGTCTCCGATTTCAATCCAGAGGATGCTAACCACTGATGGGTTAATGTTTTGTCAACATCAGGATTGTTAGCTCTTTCTGGGTATTTTCAATACAGAGGCTTTTTTTGCCATTTCTTAGCCAGTTTCTGTAACAGTTCATCCTTTGCAGTTACTTCTACCTGCCTTGTTTTTCTGTATTTTTATTTTCAGCAGTAAATGGAACTTCTGAAATGTGTAGTCCATTACAGTATCTTTTTGCATCTTTTGTAATGGAGTATGATCTTTTGATGCTTTCGTGTTTCAAAACGAGTTTGATCATCCAATCATGTGATTCCCTTCGATATGTAGATAATCCAATTGTTGCAGTTTTCAACGCAATGTCTAACTGGATTAACCCACGTCCTCCTTCTTTCCTAGGGAGATATATTCTATCTGTATCTGCCTTAGATTGATGCATTCTGTGCATGGTTAAGAATTTTCTAATTTTTGTATCCAGCCTACGGATCTCTGTGCTTGACCAGTTGATAACATTGTAACTGTAGGTTACTACTGGTATGGCAAGCGTGTTTATGGCATCGATCCTATTCCTTGCATTAAATTCCGTTCTTAAGATTGCTCTTACACTGTGGTAACATTCCTTCCTTATGCTTTCCCTCTTTGTCGAGTGCTTGAATCCGTCTCCTTCACAAACACCTAGATATTTGTAGGTTTCCTCTTGATCAAGCTCTCTTATCACATTCCCCCGATCAAGATTAATGTCTGAACTTTTCAGCAGCTTTCCTCTGGTGAATGTTGCTTTAGCGCATTTAACTAGTCCAAACTCCATTTTAATGTCATCACTGAACTGCTTCACAGTGGATAATAGCCATTGCAATTGTTCATCATTTTTTGCAAATAGTTTCAGGTCATCCATGTAGAACAAGTGATTAATGGTTTTGTCATAGACTTTATATCCATGTTTTGTTTCATTGAGCATTTTACTTAATGGTATAAGTGCGATGCAGAATAAAAGCGGTGATAAACAGTCCCTCTGAAAAATTCCGCAATTAATATTAAGTTCTCCAGCTTCCAGTGATTTTGTTTCACTATTCAAAAGGAGTGTCGTTTTCCATGTCTTCATATGGAATGACAGGAACCTCCTGACAACGGGAGATATTTTGAAAATCTCTAAACATTTTTCAATCCAACTGTGTGGCAAACTATCGAATGCTTTTTTGTAATCTATCCAAGCCAATTGATAGATTTTTGTGTCTATTATGACAATCTTCCAGTATCATTTTGTTAACCAAAATTTAATCTTTAGAGTCATATGAGCATCGTTTACAACCCTTTCTGCTCATTGGGAAATATATCATTTGTTATCAGGTGATCATATGTATATTCAGTTAGGACTGATATTAACATTTTATACATTGTGGTCAAGTAAGTTATCCGTCTGTAATTTTTGGGATTGTTTGTCTCATCATTCTTCGGAAGTAGGAGTGTAATGCCGTTAACTAGCCATGATGGTATCTTTTCTGGCTCCTTAACCATTTCATTGTAAAGTTGGGCTAACAGCTCATGAGACTCTGTGAAGGCATTTATCCAACAATTTTGTATTTTGTCTTTTCCTGGGGATTTCCATTTTTTGGTTTTTCTCAGAGCCAAACGCAACTGTTCAACTGTTATATTTTCCCGTGTTTGTTCCTCAGGGTGAGTTGTATCTTTCATTTGTCTGTCTATCCATGGGGCATGAACTTTTATGAACTTTTTCTTCGGCCCAGATCTTTTCACAGATTTCTTGCACTTCCTCCTTGGGTGGTATTGATTTAGCAGTTATTCTTGACTTGCCAATTTTTCTGTAGAAATTTCTTTGGTTGTTTTTGAACATATTATTGTCCTTAGAATCTAGATCGTTTTTCAAAGAGCCTTATACGAGTAGCTTTGGCCGACACTTTTTGCTTGATTATTTCTATCAGCATGTCACTTGTTGATTTTATACTGTATTTTCTTTTCAATTTTCTAAGTTTAGTTTGTTTAACATGTTCAACTACTTTGTAGTTTGTTAAAATTTCTATGTCAGATCGGAGAAGGTTTATTTGGCGAGTGATATTCTCATGCCAAGTAGGTTTCTTTTGGGAATTACTTTGTTTTTTTCATTTTCACTCCACATAAGTGAGTGGTGACTTTAGCCGATGCATAATAGATATGATTTAGATCAGTACTGTTTAGTTTGTTTGTGATGATAATGTTTTTGAGAATTATGTTAGTCTTTTGTATTATCTTTTGGTTCTGTTTGGAGTTCTGGATCTTAGGGAGAGTGTCTCGTTCCCCCATGTCAGATTCTTTCATTTTCATCCATTCGATGATAATTTCATTCTTCAAGTTGGCAAGTTCATTCTCATTCATTTCTTTATCATCTACGATCTCATTGTTTTCATTTTGAGTTTCATCTTGAGCAGGCACTCCCTCCAATTTTTCGATCCTTTCTTTAATTTGTTCTGCTGTCAGTGATTCCGCCCCAACCCTGAGATTCGAGGTGTTACAATTTACCTCGTTTTCACTGACACATGTTTCATTTCTCCTTCGCTGACTTTGCGTTAATTTCTTCATCTGATCAATTTCTATATCAGTTAGTAACTTTTTCTTAACAACATTTCTTCGTATATTGGCTAGTTTGATACTTTCAATATATCCTCTGTTTTCGGGATGTTTTTTTTTTCAGTTGATATATGTCTGTTCTGTATTCGATCTATTTGATGGGTAGTACATGGGAGTGTAGAAAGCCTCGGGGACTTCTTTATGTCTTCCCTTGACCATTTTCTATCTTTTTCTTTGGATTTCTTGGTGGTGAGCATGGAGGGCCAACAGTAGGAGTATTCCAGTTATGGGAGGTCTCCAGTTCCGAATTGATGGGAAGGTTTGAACCATTAGCTAATTTTTTTACCCCAGTCTGGTTCCTCTCTGAGGGACGCAGCCCTTCTTGAACCGGGTGACGGCTGATCCGGTATGAGATTTTATCATTTGACATTGGTTTTATTTTATTTCGTTTTATCCTTAACAGTCTAGGGGTAATCATTTCGTGTTACCACTCCTAGGACGAGTGTCAACCAAGACTAGGGGGTCGTCCTCCCCTAGAGACACAGCTATTCCCTGTCGGCCGCCATCCCGGTATTTCTTGGTCACGGGGTTTTCTTTTTTTTTCTTCTTTAAATTGTTATTATCATGAGTTGTTCCTTTATGTGAGCACTGCGTGGCTTAAGAATGAAATTATTATTAATAACATAATATACATTTTGTTGAAGTTGCCTGTTGTTGTTGTTGACTATGTCGGCGGTGATGCTGAAGTTTTTCTATTGTTGGTGGGGAAAGGGGTAGCCAGCAGTGCCACAGTCGTTGACGTTTGACCGGGTCACTAAGTCAGTCTACTTATATCTTTTGCTAGCCTCTCCCTTGTCTACTGATACCGCCACCTTCCCCTTTCTTAAGTTAACAGAAGGTAGAGGGGTAGCAATGATGGAGAGGTGGCGGTGGTGATGGGATAGTGGTAGCAATGATGGAATTGTGGTGGGGGTGACTGTAGTGATGGTGTTGTCGCTACTGAGTTCCGTTGAATAGACTTTAGCTAGTATGCGTTTGTTTCATCTGTATATCTATGCGGATTGTCGCCTATGTTTAATATGATTGTTGACATATTTCCTTAATATTTGAATTAAACATTTTGAGAAAACTTGAGATACAATAATAGTAATTAGTATTATTATACAGGGATTGGTGGTGGTGGTGAAATTGCCGTTATCTGGCTGTTGTATTTAGTGTACACAGAGGGGTGGTGGGATTGGTGGTGCATCTATGTTGTGGTTGTGGTAAAATTGCTGTTATTTAGCTGTTCTATATAGTGTAGACAGAGGGGATTTTCTTCCATATATAACCATTTTCTTTTTTGAATATAAAATTTATAATACAAAATTGAATATTTGAGAGATATACCAGGATATTATGGGTTCTCATTTCCTGCGAGCGAAGACTGGCGCCTTATGTCCCGTTTGTACTAAAAATTGTTATATCACAATTGTTTTAAATATGTTAAAAATCAAAAACTTACGGGAGCGATTCCATAACACTCTATCCACCACGTGCGTCCTTTTCCCTATCTTATTATTAGTATCGGGGTCTATGGACAACTTCCAGAAATCCCTATCCTGGCAGTGCTACCGAGGAGCTTTGCCAGTTCGGGATAAATTCTACAGGTATGGAAGTACCCTCAGCCCGGCATGTCCGAGATGCGTGCAGGGCGACCAAACCGACCTGCACGCACTTTTCCGGTATCCGAGCATTGATGACTTGTGGGTTTATGTCGAACACCTTCTGTCGCGTGTAGAACGGATCCGGCTATCAGCTGAGTCCATCGTGAGGATTTCCCCGCCCTCTTACTTTAGCAGGGAAGGGCACGCAGTTTTTACCTGTCTGGTGGCCATGGTGAAATAGATAGTATGGTGGACGCGTCTGAAAGGGCTGAAGACGAGCACTTACCTCTTCGGTGATGCCCTGATTAACTTTTTCAAATTTCGTTTGAAAAGGTAAATCAGGGCAAGTGCTCGCTTCCCAGCATTTTGTTGAAAGATGGGTGAGAGAGGCAAGAATGGCCCAGGTGAATGGACCTACGCTGAGTATGTGCCTGTAAATTGAAGGTGGAAAACTAGGAGAGGGCACTTGCCCTGGTGATGAGGGTCACCGTGGCTTTTTCTAATAGGCTTTCTCCACGATGGCCCTCGGAAGTCTCCTCCCCTATTGGGGAATTTTTCATTGTTCCTTTAACAATAAGAGGCACAGGGGGAAAGGATCTTCATGGCAAATTTCCAGGTGCAATTAACGACATTTTTAATCCAATGGCTTTGCTTCAGGACAGGTTGGATTAAAACGTGCACTGAGGCTATTATTAATGTCGTACAAGAACAGGCACTCAGAATGAAATAGATAAAAGATAACATCGATGGACAAATTTGCTCCCTACTTCGCAGAGTATGCCATAAAGCAGATGTATCTGTGGCACATATTGCTGGTGGATGTAAGTAATTAGCAAAATGACGTTAGAAAACCGGGGTTGACTTTTTAGAGAAAAGGATATATTCGGATTAATAAAAATATTCAGTGTCAGTGGTACAAACATATTCTTATTGAAAACTTAACTATCAGGTAAAGTGGTAGAGTTAATTTGGTGACATCGAGATCCATTAACAAAGTCCAATACAACAGCCCAGATATTGCATACATACATATATATATATATACACACACACGTATATATATATATATATATATATATATATATATATATATATATATATATATATATATACATATATGTATACATTAACAGCTAATAGCGATGCTCCGACCAACTTCCATCTCACTCAACCAACATTAGGAAATACCTAAGTATATTCCCAATTTTACGGTTGGGGTGCTAACTATATTGTATTATGTGGAAAGTCGGTTTTATTATTTTATATGAGACATAATTAAATAAATCTCACTTTCCATACGATTGTTTCGTTATAAGATTTCTACAAGGTGGGAGAAAAAAGTCCAATTATGTAGAAGCTTGCATATGATCAACAGATTTACTTGCAAGAGGGCCCTTATAACTCTTCAGTGGAATGCCCAGGCAATATCAATATAAAATACTACATCGATATTAATATTCACCGATATTCACCGTCAGTGCTCGAAGAACCGCTAAGTTTGAAAGTCCAGCAGTCCTTCAAAACAAATTCTCACACTGTTCCCAAATGGGAAGGGGAGGTTATCGTAAAATATAAAATAATATACACGCAGATACATATAAGTATGTGTGTGAGAGAGTGTGTGCGTGTGTATGTGTGTGTCTGTGAGTGTGTGTGTGTGTGTATGTGTCTGTGTGCTTGTATGCAAAAGTGCCACATGCAAAATAAAATCTACTAGGTCATCGATTGTAAGGCAAGTCGATTCGGGGTCACAGTGTGATACAAAATAGTGAAACACTGTCCATGGAATATTTAGGCAAAAGCAAGGTGAAAGAAACCTTATCTGTGTAGAATTAAAGGCAAGGCATTTAAATCGTACAATAAGAATGAATACCAGTCTTCAAATCTAAGTGATCTTTTTTGTCATGTATTGTATGACGGATATATGGTACGTTTAATTATATACGCATGAGTTATTTTGTTTTGATTTCGTCTTAACAATCGAAGGAGTGTGTGTGTGTGTGTGTGAATATTTTGCAGAGAATGTTAGCCCTGGTGTACAAGCACTACCATTGATAGGTGTTGAAACAGTGTACGTCCATAACGGAGGCCGATCACATCGGAATGTTTTTACTTGTTGCCAATATTATATCACCCATAAGGATGGCTATTCTCCCCCCTATATATATATATGTGTGTGTGTGTGTGCGTATGTGTATATATAAATATTTGTGTGTGTGTATATATATATATATGCATGTATATATATATGTGTGTGTGTATATGTATGCATATATATATATATATATATATATATATAGGAGGAGGTTATAGTTCACTTGAAGCATTGTGTAATGAGGTATAAACGTTTGAATATGTATAATAAAGCCAAAACAATGCAGTTATGGGCGTAGAAAAAAGAATGCAATTGCAAAAGATATTGTTGACAATTCGTATTTTACCTTAGATTTATTTAAATGTCCTTAATTTTCGAGATAATATCTCTTCTTCAGACGGAAATAAAGGTCTCAAACCAGCGTTCTAACTAGCTTGCCAAGCCATGCTGACAGGAAATAGTATAGAGTATCTGTTCTATCTCTAATGTCATCGAGTTAAAATTAGGTGGATAAAGAGTAGTCTCCCTTTAAAAGGGGATTGTTTGGGGGTTTTTTTCATATACATGCCTGTTTAAGTGTGTGGGAGAATGCATGAAGGTGTAAGTATGTGAGTGTGTGTGTGTGAGTGTGAGAAGATAAGTCAATTCGTAAATGTGGGGGATAGGTGTTATCTGGTGTTAGAACTGGTTTTGTGTGTGTATGTGTGAGAGAGAATAAGTGGAGGTGTAAGCGTGTGTGTGTGGGGGGTGTAAATATGGGGCTAGAAGCCCTATCAGGTTATAAATTGGGTGTTGAGTTCTAGTCAATTATTGATTGGTGGTTGTGTTTTATCTATAATTAGTGCTTCCTTAATTCTAAGATTGCCGAGGTTTCTTTCCTTAGTTTCTATCCTAACTGTTATGGTTTTGTCGGTGTTTTTGCATTTAACTAGGTGTTTCTTAAATGAGGAAGCGTTAGTATTGAGGTGTTCTTTTATTCTTATGTGGAGTGGTCTGGTGGTGCTACCTACGTAGAAGTTGTTGCATTTGTCACACTCTAGTCTGTATACGACGTAAGCCTGGTGGCATAGGTCTGTGTCGTTGATGGGGCAGTTGGCTAGTCTGCAGCAGTTGTCATGTCTGGTGGAGTGTCTTTTGGTTAGCTGTCCGCGTAGAGAAGGACCTGAGTGGGCCAGTTGGATATCTAGTCCCTCTCGTCTGATGGCTCTGCGGATGGCTGTTGTTGTTTCTTCACTGAAGTATGGGAGCTTCAGGAAGCAAGTGTTAGTGCCTCGGGTGTGGTGTCCTCTGTTCTTTCTGGCACGGTTTGTGGTGGATGTCGTGTATCCGTTCAGTTTGAGTACTTCCAGGAAATGTGTGGTGTGTGTGTCTCGGTCTCTAGCGTCGGTGCATTTGTTCCGGATACGTGCCAGTTCGTTCCTTATGTATCCGAACTTGGCACCGAATGGGAGGGCCGATCTGAAATGTACGAACAGGTCCCTGCTGGCGGCTTTTTTATAGAAGCAGGTGTGGATGTTGCCTTCCTCTGTTACCTGGAGTTGGAAGTCCAGTAGGGATAGGGATCCGCGGTCATCGGAGTGTTCCATGCTGAACTTTATACTGGCGTCCATGCTGGAGAATGTTGTGTATATTTTATCTGCCTCCTCACGGGATGATGTAAGGATGAGTATGTCATCTACATATCGGGTGAATAAGGCATGGGAATGGCAGGTGTTGAGGGCTCGGCATTCTAGCTGGTTCATGTAGGTGATGGCCAGCAGGCCCGATAGGCTGGATCCCATGGGTAATCCTGTTGTCTGTCTCTATGTGTGGTGGTGGAAGGTGAAGGACGTGTATATATATATATATATAAGTATGTACACGTACATACATATATGTATACAGACGTACAGTAGTATGTATATATATATACATACATGCACACATATATATATGTACGTATGGATTCACCGAACGTTTATTATAATGCTCGATGTGTTTGTAAACAAACATCCCGTAATAAGCCATAGTGTCTAGCAAAATCGTTGCTCGTTTGCTCAACACTGACAAAGGAACGCTGTACTAGTTTCAAGCTTATTAGCTATCGTCAGCAACATATACCTTCCTGCCAGATTGTTGAACGTATATACTTATCTTATGCATATTAACGGCTGAGTAGCCCAATTTGCATATCGATTGGGTTAATCGGCCGGGTGCACCGAAAACGATAAACGGAAAAAATGAAACGAAATTTCATTTCCCACTCTTAGTACGGCTGTTACTTAAATATAAGTATGTACACGTACATTCATATATGTATACAGACGTACAGTAGTATGTATATATATATACATGCACAACCATCGTTGCTCGTTTGCTCAACACTGACAAAGGAACGTTGTACTAGTTTCAAGCTTATTAGCTATCGTCAGCAACGTATACCTTCCTGCCAGATTGTTGAAAGTATATACTTACGTTTTCGGTGCACCCGGCCGATTAACCCACTCGATATCCAAATTGGGTTACTCAGCCGTTAATATGCATGAGTTAAGTATATACGTTCAACAATCTGGCAGGAAGGTATACGTTGCTGACGATAGCTAATAAGCTTGAAACTAGTACAGCGTTCCTTTGTCAGTGTTGAGCAAACGAGCAACGATGGTTGCTAGACACTACGGCTTAATACGGGATGTTTGTTTACAAACACATCTAGCATTATAATAAATATTCGGTGAATCCATACGTACATATATATATATGTGTGCATGTATGTATATATATATACATACTACTGTACGTCTGTATACATATATGTATGTACGTGTACATACTTATATTTAAGTAACAGCCGTACTAAGAGTGGGAAATGAAATTTCGTTTCATTTTTTCCTTTTTTATATATATATATATATATATATATATATATATATATATATATATATATATATATATATATATATATATATATATATATATATATATATATATATATATATATATTTGCATATAATTCGAAGAAGCAGAGTAGTATTGAGGATAATACAATCTCACGACCTGCTGCGAACTGGATAGTATTTTAGTCGAGTTAAACCTGTTAAAGTTAAGAAAAAATATATGCACTCGGCTAATATAAAATCCTTATCTATGCATTCTGACACCAATATATATGTCAACCATTTCTATACACAGGAAATTTTCTAAACCCTTGGTCAATGTACAGAAGCAGTCAAGTGGCGACAGCAACATTTGTCTGATACTGAATTGTTTTTAAAATGAGAAAGCAAAAGTTGACACCCACCATTTTAAAGACATAAGGGCGCCATTTGTAAAATGATGAGTATTAAATATCGTATGCATGTAGACGGGGGTTTACAGCAACTATAGATTTGAAATAAACATATTGTTTACACAGAAAATAACCACCCCCCAAAATACATTCTCCGTACATGCATATGTACAGTATATGTATATATATATATTTTATCTTTATGTTTATATATATATATATATACACATATTTATATATATGTGCATGCATACACATACACACACACACGCGCTCATGTATATATATTTATATACAATACATTTATATATAGATATGTATGTATGTATCTTATTTTGATATTCGACCATTGTAACAAGGTTACAGAGAAAGCAAGAACATTAAGTAAAAATCTCAATATGTTTTTTCTTAACAGTAGATAATCACTATGAGTTTTGAAAGACATATTGTTGCAAAATCCACCATTCCTCGCTCTCGGTTAACGTTTTTCATTGGGAAATTTGTGTTTTCTACATTGAAATTGGTATTGTAAAACTTTTTCAAATAAAATATATGAAGAAACTATAATTTCAAACCACTCACCACTCACACATACGCGCACACACATACTGACACAGACATAAATGCATTTCATACACACTCACGCAAACACGCACACGAACACAAACACATATATATATATATATATATATATATATATATGTATATTAGGGTGTTCGGAAAGTAAGGTTTCTTTGAACGTGGCATCAGCAAGTTGCCTTCCCGTCGGGCTGCAGTCGTTGAAAACGATGGTGATTACATACATACTTGATTATAATTATTCAGATGCACGCAGTTTATATTCGTTTTTAGATCATTCTGGAAAAACGCAATTGACTAGAACATACAGGACTAGAACTGTTTCATTCTTCAGAAATCATCAGGAATCTGGCTTTCCAAAATAAATTTTGTGGTATTTATACCTTTTCAGGTGGTAGGAGAAAGTGGGGAGTGGGATGGGTGGAGGTCATTGGTTGAATGAAAAGGGAATTCATTTAAAGCTAATTCTTTAAGGCTATAATTTATATTTAGAGTGACAAAGGCAAAAATAATTCTATAAACACGTTCAGATTGGGGTACCACTCCTTATTTTTAAGTTTCTCTTAAGCTAACAATGCCTATATTTCAGGTGTCTATAAGATGGTTGGGGGTCTGTCATGGTTGATGGATTTAAAGAAAAGGGAAATTCTTTAAAAGCTAATCCTTTAAAGCTCTACTTAGGGTGACAAAGGCCAAGAGAATTCTATAGACCAAATCAAAATATTGGGTGCCTATCATATCATTATTGTCATGTTTCTCTTAACATATATTCCAGGTGTCAACAGACACATTCACACACACACACGCACATATATATATATATGTATATATATATATATACATATACACACATACATACACACACAAACACACACACACATATATATATATATATATATATATATATATATATATATATATATATATAGATAAATCTACCAACAGTTTACGGTAGTGTCCAATCCGTATGAAGAACTCAATGTAATCCGGATATCATGAAAAGAGAAGATGCATTCAAAAACTACTTTCGGTGAAAAATAAACGGAAAACAGAGTCAAGATAAATTAATAAAATAATGAATAAACAAAGAACCAGTTCCTTATATTTAAAAAAATTAATCATTTTACGATCGTTTGTAGGATATATATGTGTTAGAGTTGGTATGCATATTCTATAGATCTATGTACAATATTTATACAAACTATCAGAGGGAATATACATACCTACACATATATATGCTGTCTTCAGAAACAATGATATTTGTATATTGAAAAAAACAAAGATTCAATACAATAGGTCTGTTTGGGAACAGGTTTTGAATTGACCAATAGAGAGATAGTGAGGGTCAAGATAGTAATATAGTAGTAGAATAACCTTAAATTATGGGTAGAGGAAGGTAGATTTCAGTTTTGGATGGAAAAGAATATTATGAATGAAGGATTATTTTAGGGAAGAAATAGGTCTTATGCTGACCTCAGAAATAATTTTGTTGTTCATTGAATAAAACCAACAAAGATCTAATATATTCTGTCTGTTTGGTAAGAGGTTTAGAATTAACCAATAGAAAGTTAATAATTGGTCAAATGGTAAAATAGTAGTAATTGAAGCTTATTTTAGGGGTGAAAATAGGTCAGGTGGTCAGTAAAAGGTATACAAGCAGTTGCTGTTATAAAATAGTAATGCCAATACAAATATCTAAGGTGACTAATGTTTGAAGATAAGAATGTTAGTGAAAAAAATACATCTATGAATAGAATATAAATTAATTTAATTGATGGGTATATTTATATTGATAAAATTATACTAATACATATAGATATGATAAATAAGAGTTAGATGCAGTTGAAAAGTGCTGTTAAAGATGAGGGGAAATTAAAAGAATATTAAAATAATATATATATATACTTATACATATATATATATATATATACATATATATACACATACACACACATCCATACACACATATATATATATATATATATATATTTACACATATATATACATATATATATATATATATATATATATATATATATATATATATATATATATATATATATATATATATATATATACACATGCATATATACATACATACACACACATATACACACACATATACGCTTACATATACATATAATTATTGGGGGGGGGGAATTAAATTTATTAGTGAGAAATAATAAATATATATAGTTTTCAAGGAACATAGAGTCATAACCTGAAGTTAAAGCATTATATATGTTTACTTAATGGTATCAGTTTTAGGAAATGATATTTGTAAGAAGGAAAGCAAAATTATGTAGTTCATCGGTAGTAGAATATTAATTATAGGTTAACTAAATTAAAAATAATTTATATATTAATTTCTAAAGTGTATATTAATTAGGTTTATAATATTTAAAGGTTTTCCTCAGTTTATGATTACACGATATTATTAATTCCTGTCGCTTATTTAATAGGATATCCTTAGATTTCATTATTTCAAAAAGTTCTTGGGAACATAATCTACATTCATATCTACTATTTTGATAAGGGGTGGCCCTTTTGAGCACACTCCAGGTCAGGTCATATTCTATATTCCTCTTTCTAAAACTATTAATTATTTCAGCTAGAAATGTTGTATTAGCTAGTGCGGCATTTTTAAAACTATGTTTGTGGGTATTAAATCTTACCTTAAATTTGTTAGAGGCAGCTCCTATATATGAATAAATTGAGTCCTTAGTGTTAACTTTACATTTATATACTATGTTATTAACAAGGCAATTTCCTTTTAATGGACAGTTTGCCTTGTTTCTACAGTTACAAATTTTCGTGAATCCTGTATCTGAGGAGATATTATGGTTAGTTTGATGTACTGGTGATGTACTATTCAAATAGATCAACGGTTAAATTCTCCTACTCAACAACCAAAAACATAAAACAAAATATAAGTGCCTATAATGCATATAAATGTAAAAAGAACCATGAATATACCACCAGTACATCAAACTAACCATAATATCTCCTCAGATACAGGAGTCACGAAAAGTTGTAACTGTAGAAACAAGGCAAACTGTCCATTAAAAGGAAATTGCCTTGTTAATAACATAGTATATAAATGTAAAGTTAACACTAAGGACTCAATTTATTCATATATAGGAGCTGCCTCTAACAAATTTAAGGTAAGATTTAATACCCACAAACATAGTTTTAAAAATGCCGCACTAGCTAATACAACATCTCTAGCTGAAATAATTAATAGTTATAGAAAGAGGAATATAGAATATGACCTGACCTGGAGTGTGCTCAAAAGGGCCACCCCTTATCAAAATAGTAGATATGAATGTAGATTATGTTCCCAAGAACTTTTTGAAATAATGAAATCTAAGGATATCCTATTAAATAAGCGACAGGAATTAATAATATCGTGTAATCATAAACTGAGAAAAACCTTTAAATATTATAAACCTAATTAATATAAACTTTAGAAATTAATATATAAATTATTTTTAATTTAGTTAACCTATAATTAATATTCTACTACTGATGAACTACATAATTCTGCTTTAAATATTATAAACCTAATTAATATACACTTTAGAAATTAATATATAAACTATTTTTAATTTAGTTAACCTATAATTAATATTCTACTACTGATGAACTACATAATTTTGCTTTCCATCTTACAAATATCATTTCCTAAAACTGATACCATTAATTAAACATATATAATGCTTTAACTTCTGGTTATAACTCTATGTTCCTTGAAAACTATATATATTTATTATTTCTCACTAATAAATTTAATCCCCCCCCCCCAATAATTATATGTATATGTAAGCGTATATGTGTGTGTATATGTGTGAGTATGTATGTATATATGCATGTATATATTTATATATATATATATATATATATATATATATATATATATATATATATATATATATATATATATATATATATATATGTATATATATGTGTATATATATATATATATATATATATATATATATATATATATATGTGTATGGGTGTGTGTGTATGCGTATATATATGTATATATATATATGTATAAGTATATATATATATATATATTATTTTTATATTCTTTTAATTTCCCCTCATCTTTAACAGCACTTTTCAACTGCATCTAACTCTTATTTATCATATCTATATGTATTAGTATAATTTATCAATATAAATATACCCATCAATTAAATTAATTTATATTCTATTCATAGATGTATTTTTTTCACTAACATTCTTATCTTCAAACTTTAGTCATCTTAGATATTTGTATTGGCATTACTATTTTATAACAGCAACTGCTTGTATACCTTTTACTGACCACCTGACCTATTTTCACCCCTAAAATAAGCTTCAATTACTACTATTTTACCATTTGACCAATTATTAACTTTCTATTGGTTAATTCTAAACCTCTTACCAAACAGACAGAATATATTAGATCTTTGTTGGTTTTATTCAATGAACAACAAAATTGTTTCTGAGGTCAGCATAAGACCTATTTCTTCCCTAAAACAATCCTTCATTCATAATATTCTTTTCCATCCAAAACTGAAATCTACCTTACTCTACCCATAATTTAAGGTTATTCTACTACTATATTACTATCTTGACCCTCACTATCTCTCTATTGGTCAATTCAAAACCTGTTCCCAAACAGACCTATTGTATTGAATCTTTGTTTTTTTCAATAAACAAATATCATTATTTCTGAAGACAGCATATATATGTGTAGGTATGTTTATTCCCTCTGATAGTTTGTATAAATATTGTACATAGATCTATAGAATATGCATACCAACTCTAACACATATATATCCTACAAACGATCGTAAAATGATTAATTTTTTTTTAATATAAGGAACTGTTTCTTTGTTTATTCATTATTTTATTAATTTATTTAATATATATATATATATATGAAAACAGGGAGAAAGGGACGATTATAAGGAAGATAAATATATTTTTCTCCTTTTTTGTTTCTCTCTCTTTTTTGTGGGTTAGAAAATGATTAAAACGAAATGTTTTACTTTGTGTGAAGTGTTAAGCTATTAGTTGATTTATTTATTATTTAACAATGGCATTTATTTATCTATTTATATATTTAATAATTGTCTATTACCGGTTTCAGCATTTTTATGCATTATCAAATGATAGTGAAATGTCTTAGTGTTGTGTCACACATGTTAAAGAGAAGGTGCAGAAAGAATAATGTTATTTACAATCAAGGTTTATGAAGTGAA
>OZ024743.1:231398302-231400802 GCA_964016885.1 Eledone cirrhosa | reverse complement strand
ATTGGTCAATATTCTGATGAAATTTATAACAGGGATAGAATATTCCAGTTATATTAACGAAACGAATTATATATTATATATATATATATATATATATATATATATATATATATATATATATATATATATATCCAGGGGGTGTAAACAACAATACCACATCCACACCCCACACACGCCAACCCGTTTACCGACAACCCACTAACCTCACACCACAGCTCACCCCAGTAAGCGACCATAACCACCATCTTATCATCACATCCACCCCCATATACACTACAGGACAAGGCCAACCCGCCACCACCACACCACAGCCCATTCCAGCCAGCGACAGTCACCAACATCTCATCATCACATACACCCCCACATACACTACAGGCCAGTACATCACGTTGATCCTTCCCACCAATCAAAACAACTCATTTTGTCAAACGCTTGAAATTCTGGCTTTACCACATACCATGTATTTCATTTTCTTATAGCATTTTAAAGGGTCCGTCGAGCCGCCGATTACTGAGTCGGGTAGGATCGATACAGATCGAATCTTGAGCTGTTCAGTGGCGAAACGCGCGTCACCTACCAATAAATGCAATGAAGGAGTAATCAATGGTCCTTATTATCCTTTCAATATATATATATATATATATATATATATATATATATATATATATATAGGAGGTGAGTTTTATTGTAGTACAATAAAGCAATGCAGATATCGGATAAGTAGCACTCTACAGTTTGTAGGACTGGAGTATAAATAATATAAGATCAAAAGATGGTTAAAAGAGTTCCATGTATTTTATTATGCGCATTTCAAAAACAAATATCATCATGCGATGACATTTGCATTTTCGTCAGATAAAATAGGGATACATGATATGAAGGTTAAAAAACACTTGTGAATAGTGCAGTTTTAAATCAACATATGAAATCTAGTTTAAGATTGATGTGTGATATTGGGAAAACAATGAGGGGGGTGGAAAGGATGAAAAAGAGGAGGAGATGATAGTAAATAATGGAGGGGGAGGAGTATAATAAGGAAGGAGGAGATAGGAGGAGAGATGGGTGATAGAGAGAGAGAGATAGCTTTTATAACTGAGAAAATATATTGTTTTACAGAGAGAGGTTAAAAAACCGTTGGAAGATAATATAAATTAAAAGAATTTGAAAATAAACGAAGAGAAAAAATTAAGAATAATGTTAAATTAAGGTTTGTATATTGAAGGGTTTAATAATATGTGCGATGAAAACAAATTGGTGATATGTATTATTAAAATAAAAATAGTAATGTTAGTAAGGATATAATGTGAAAAGAAGTAGAAGAGTGGATGAATTATGAATTTATAGGTATTAGTTAGTGTTTAAGTTTGTTTTTAGGTAATGTAATATGTATGTGTAATATATGTAAATAGTTTGTTTACAAATGAGCGCAGAAAGCAAAGAAGGAGATACTGTCTGAGGAGAAGACCTTAACATCAAAATATGTATGTTTATGAAGTATTTCCTAATGGTAATAATATTATATAATAAATGAGATTAGTTAGGGTTTAAGTTTGTTTTTATGTGTTGTGATGTGTAATATGTAAAATTAGACCAGCATGAAAGGGAGAACAAAATAATGAATTGAGGTTGAATAATCTAACGTAAAAAAAAATGTTTATGTTTACGAAGGATTTTTAAAGGTGATTCTATGAAGTATTTAAAAGGGTAATCGTAAGTTTGATGGCCAGTGATAGGATGGAAGAAGGAAGAGTGGATATATTGTGTTGAGTAATAATGAGAATTGAGAAGTATCTAGGAATTCTGTGAATTCGGTGAACATTAGTTCTGTGAAATCGTAGCACGTTTATTCTCATATTTACACATATTTTTTCCCCCGCAGTGACCCGTCTATTTCGTTCTTCCTCACTTTTCGTTGTTTCACCATCTTTGTTTGTTTACACTCTCGTGTCCCCGTTATTTACGTGTCCCAACGCCCTTGTTTAGCCATTGCTCACACCAACCGGAGGTATATGGTCTTTAAAGCGATGAAATACCAATGATGGTTGGAAGATCACTGATGAAGGACTAACTTTCTTCATATGTAAGCCATTTGCAACCACGCAGCACGTTTATTCTCATATTTACACATATGTTTTCCACGCTGTGACCCGTCTATTTCGTTCTTACTGCTTCCTCTTTCTCTGTATCTTTACCCTCTCTAACAGTCACTCTCTCTGTTAGCCACTCCCTCACCCTTCACTCACACACTCTCTGTTACTACCTATCCTCCTCCTCCTTCTTCCCGTTTGACCTGTGCGTAATTCTTTTCTTTCGTACTCCTGGTTAGGCTGGTTCGCTTTTTTTCTCTCTCTCGTCTACGATTTCACAGAACTTATGTTCACCAAATTCACAGACTAAATTCCTTCTTCCTCCCGTTAGACCTGTACGGAATTCCTTCGTTGCTCACATTCCAACCAGGTTTGATGGTGTTTATTCTCTCTCGTTCACAATTTCACCGAAC
>OZ024743.1:231370802-231393302 GCA_964016885.1 Eledone cirrhosa | reverse complement strand
ATATAGAGCATTTGTAGTTTTTACAATTTGAAGGATGAGTATTTAAACTTTATTTTATTCAGAGTTAAGGCTTTGTTTATTTTTCCCTGGATTTCACAAAATCTGTGGATAAATCTATGTCTTAATTTTTTTTTAATTGAGTTTGAATTATTTTCTAACATCTTACGTTAATTATTTTTCAAATTTGACGCTATAGTCACTTATATATTATGAAATACTGTTGGCTTCATGCTCACAATCATTTCTATTCTTTCATTTATATTTATACTCGGAATTTTTTCCAAGAGTGCTTAAAATTATTTGTGACTAATCCCGGTCTTTAAAAAAAAACAAAAAAAACTGCGATAATATTGCTATTTTGCTGAACTCCTTCCACCTTGTTGAGTTTTTTCGGAATGTTTTTTGACTGCTGTTTCTGGTAAATAGACATTCGTCTCATTCTGACGTCACCAGCCATGTCTCTACATTGTGCGTTTATTTTCATAATTACGCATGAGGTTAACTAGCCTGCTTTTAAATTCCCTTTTTGGCATATTCTAGCAGTGGTTCTAGGGTTATCGTGTTGAGCTCTACTGATGAACGACTCCACCCGTGACCATCCCCAATGAAAGTTTCGTGAAATAGTATTTTTAGACTATATAGAGCATTAGTAGTTTTTCAAAATTGAAGGATGAGTATTTAAACTTTATTTTATTCAGAGTTAAGGCTCTATCGATTTTTTCCTGGATAAATCTATGTCTTAATTTTTTTTTTAATTGAGTTTGAATTATTTTCCCACATCTTACGTTAATTATTTTTTTCTATTTTGACGTTATGGTCACTTATGAAATACTGCTGGCTTCATGCTCACACTAATTTCTATTCTTTCATTCATATATATATATATATATATATATACCTATTTACCACACCACATTATTCTGGATATATTTGTCCAATGCATTGTTTTCGACGTGTTTGTTTTAGATACGTACATTTCGTCTAATTCATACATGGCTTTCTTCAATTATAGGCACGTTTAAATTTAGCATAATTTTCACTACGAAATCGTTTTGTTCTAAGTAGTACTAACCAATATTTTGAAAATGTTTCGGTGTCCATAATCCACATTTGATAACCGTGCGATATCTGTTCTGTTTGATTTGTACATTTTGCCATATATATCAGTGTCATCTATTCTTTTTATTGCTATCTACTTTCACAATACGTGTCATCTCGAGGGAGTTAACTTTTTGCTGAGGCCCCGAATAATGTCACGGTCAATGTACTCCAGTAAGCACTATTACATTGACTTCTAAAAGCTTCTCTATTCGTTCCTCACGTACGCATACACAAGCACACACAGACACACACGCACATATATATATTTTCAAATATATTCTATATATATATATATTTAATATAAATAATGCTGTGCTCTTGTGTGGAACGACTATAAAATAGCTTAGAATATAAGTTAAATACCCTTAAAAACGGAAAAAGAAATTACCATCGGCTGTTATGAGGGAAATATCCCCATCTATTCCATATGTGTTTCTGCGGGTATGTTTTACACAGAGTATGATTTGAATATCTTAAGTATCCTATTTAAACATACCTAGCACTTTAAGCAGTTGTTTTATTCAGATATGTAATTTGTTTTGCCCCCCCCCCCCCCCCCCCCCCCCCCATAACTCTTCTACTCGACGTAATGATTCGTCAGTTCAGAATTGGTTCAAAATAACATTTTTATACCAGCCTTTGCTACTGGATGGAAATCTGTAGAAAATCTTAGAATATTTTAAAAAGAATTACTTACGTTTTCTGTTTTTTTCGTGTTTTTTTTTTCCATTCTTTTCTTTGTATTTTGCATGCAACATTAATTCTCCATGTTTGATCTGCAGTAAGAAGATTCACGATCAACCAGATCATTCACAAATAACATGTTTATAAAAACATTTCAAGAATAAACCGCCTGCTGCCTGCAGACGGAAATGAGAATCTCAGAGGTAGAGCATACACAGATTCAGCATTAAATGCAGAAAAATATTATAACCTTCTAACAGTATGGAATAAAAGTGTTTTCTACTGCACATCATGATGAAGTATAATTTATATAATTCTTTCATTCTGTGTTCCGAGTTCAAATCCTGCCGATGTTAGCTTTGCCTTTCATTCTTTCAGAGTCGATAAAATAAAGTACCAGTAACCAACTGCGGTCAATTAAATCGATTTTCCATCCCCATTACATGCCTTGTGCCTAAAGTAGAAATCATTATTTTATTCTTTCATACTTTCACTTGTTTCAATCATTTGGCTGCGACAGACATGGCACACTACCTTAAGAGGATTAGTCAGTTATAGCGAGCCTAGTAATTTCTTTGTTTTTACCCTTGTAGAAATTGATATGTAACGTAAACAACAAACAAACAATAAACATAAAGTCAGCCACGAAAAAATATTACTTACACACACACACATACTACATACTCTCTCTCTCTCTCTCTCTCTCTCTCTCTCTCTCTCTCTCTCTCTCTCTCTCTCTCTCTCTCTCTCTCTCTCTCTCTCTCTTACACACACACACACACACACACACACACACGCACACACACACACACACACACACACACAAACGCACAGACTAGCGCACATAAACACATAATTATGGGTACGACGTGTTTACACAGTTTCCGTCAAATTTCCCTCACAAGGTAATATTCAACCTAATACAATAGAAAAAACACACTGTCAGTAGATGCCACGTAGTAAAATGCAACATGGAACCACGAGTTTGAGAGGCGAACTCCTTAGCCACACAGGCTTGATACATACATACATATATATTATAATAGAATATAAAAGAAAAACGAACACAGACATATACATATATGTGTTCAAATCGTAAGGGACCGGATTCGCTAAGGTGAAAATATATTCGGCTCCGTTAATTTGTTGAGCTATTTCAAATGTCAAATAAACCTGGCTGCTATATTTAGTGGTGTAAGTTTGTGAGACACGCTAGGATACAATGTGCGCTATTTTATATATAGAACACTATCCAGTTTCTTAATATACTTAGAAGTGTCTAGGATACTAAATCATCACCCCCTGATGAGCTTGAATTTGTAATTCTATTCACAATTAACATTGCGAAACAACAAGTTATCTGGGTGATTTGTAGTTACCACAATTCAGGTTTATATTTATTTTCTTAATTTTTTCTTAGATTGAGATAAGCAAATCCAATTGTCTATAGCGGTCCCTTACGATTTGAACACATATATGTATATGTCTGTCTTCGTTTTTCTTTTATATTCTATTATAATATACGGCTCGGAAATATCTATTTCTTAGAGCTAGTTTGTTGTAAGAGACTATTTCGAGTAACATTTTTAATAGAAATACCATTAACATTTCTTACTCTACGACTCCTTACCTTGCACATAACATCACAGCTTCAAATTTAACTAAATTGCCTAGCCGTAGGAACACGTGCAACCCTGTAGCTAGTACTAACTGTAATTGTAGGAATCGGGTTGACTGCCCCCTATCCGGGTAATGCCTCAGCAGCGTCTTTACATGCATACCTATTCTTTTCTTAACCCTTTAAGAAGGAATATGACGTCACTTTCAGCTTATATCTGGAGTCTAAAAGACAACCACACCCAATATAAGTTACATTGGAAGATCCTAGCTAGGTCTAGATCGTATAACGGAAATAAAAGACCATGTGACTTCTGCGCCGCTGAAGCCTTGGAAATATTCTACGCCAAAGACCGCTTCTTAAACAAAAAAAATCTGAGGCAATTTCGGCTTGTAAACATAAATTGCACAAAACCTTCTTGTATTACAGCATCATTATTATACCCTAACGGGGTCGATAAAATAAAGTACCAGTAATGTACTGGGTAATTGCTGGTATTGTGCCAAAAGTAGAAACAATTATTATACCCTAACGGATAGTACGAACTATACGCGGATATATTACGTCTTGATGCGGTAGCTAAGTATATGTTATGTTTATACCATTACTTATGTGTATAGGTAAGTATATATTACTTGTATGTTTTGTGAAGGTAAGTATACCTTCTCGTACGTATATTTGCTTGTATATGTTATAGGCGTATACATTATGTTATATGTACTGGTACATGTGCATATGGTCATGTGTATACGTGAGTTTTGCGTCTGTGTGAGTATGCGGGTTTGTACGTATCTAGGGTCTGTATATATGTGTACTTTGTGTTTAGGATGAGGTACGTTTAGCTAACATATGTGTATTTACATGTAGGTATGTGTTGCGCGCGTTATATATGTATTTATGTGTGTATATTTATATACGTTTATATAATTATATGTATACACGCGCGCACCCCCCCCCCACACACACACACATACACACACATATATATATATATATATATATACACCTATATATATATATTTATATATATATATTTATAGTTATGTAATAAACAACATAAGGCAATTATTCCATTTACCATTGGTTTCTTAAAAGCAAAAGATGTTGCTTTCAATCCTCAGAATGAAAAAATCCTGGTCTGTTTATTGAGTTTGGATTTTAAAAGCAAAAATGCAATCTATATGTAAGTGAGGCTGGAGAAGGAAGAAGGAAAGGAAAAATTAAATAAAACTATACATGCAACGTGTGTATTTATATACACACACACAAAAACACAAAAGCATACATACTCACACACACACACAGACACACACACATATATATATATATATATATATATATATATATATATATATATATATATATATATATATATATATATATATATATACATATATATATATATATATATATATATACATACACTCATACATACACACACACACACATCTACACACATATATGTGTATATAAATACACACAAACACATACATATACACATATATACATTCGCACATAAATATCAACACATCCATACATGCAGATACATATATACAACCACACAAACATATATACACACATACATACACATAGAAACATAAATATAAATACACATACATACACACATATACATACATATATATATACACATATACATATATATATATATGTGTACAAGCATACACATACACAAACATAGCCATACACACATACATATACATACATACATGCACACAATCATACATATATACACACGTACATACATACACATACATAAATGGACTCATCTACATATTCACACACGCAAATAAATATAAGAAAAAAAAATATATATATAAACAAATTTTTGACAGCGATACAGAAGGCAGGTAACTGGACAGACACGCGTGGTAAGTAATACATACAAATGCACGTATACATTCGTACGAAATAGTAAATACATACACACACTCTCACACATCAATATACATATACAAATACATAAACACAAACATTCATACACATACACAAATACATGCACAAACACGCACACGCACACGTATACAATTATACACACACATATGTATATATAATTATATACGCATACATATATATATATATACATAAATATAAAAATACTCGCACACACACATATATGTATACATACACACATACATATACATACATAGCTATACAATTATACACATACAAATACGTACATATCATAAACACGCACAACCAAATACAAACACACACACACACACACATACACAGATATATATATATATATATATACATACACATACATACACATATACATGTACATACACATATACATATAATATGTGTATGTATGTGTATGTATATATATATATATATATATGTATGTATGTGTTTGTATGTGGTTGTGCGTGTTTATGATATGTACGTATTTGTATGTGTATAATTGTATAGCTATGCATGTATATGTATGTGTGTATGTATACATATATGTGTGTGTGTGTATTTTTATATTTATGTATATATATATATGTATGTGTATATATTTACATATACATATGTGTGTGTATATGTGTGTGTATAATTGTATACGTGTGCGTGTGCGTGTTTGTGCATGTATCTGTGTATGTGTATGTATGTATATTTTTATGTATTTGTATATGTATATTTATGTGTGAGAGTGTGTGTATGTATTTACTATTTCGTACGTATGTATACGTGCATTTGTGTGTATTACTTACCACGCGTGTCTGTCCAGTTACTTGCTTTCTGTATCGCTGTCAAACATTTTTTTTATATATATGTTTTTTTTCTTATATTTATTTGCGCGTGTGAATATGTAGAGGAGTGCATTTATGTATGTGTATGTATGTATGTGTGTATATATGTATGATTGTGTGCATGTATGTATGTATGTATATGTATGTGTGTATATATGTTTGTGTGGTTGTATATATGTATGTGTATGTATGGATGTGTTGATATTTATGTGCGTATGTACATATGTGTATATGTATGTGTTCGTGTGTATTTATATACACATATATGTGTGTGTATGTATGAGCGTATGTATATGTATGTATATATATATATATATATATATATATATATATATATATATATTTTATCTGTTTGTCCCGAATCTTCTATTATCGATTTTTTATCGTATGGTTGATTGTAGACTTGTTCTATATGTGACGGTATTTTAACGATAGTTATAGCTCTGATTCAATTGAATTATTGAGCCCTCTGCCGCTCATTTCGAATATTGTTTATCGTGAACTCGTGCGCCGATTTTTCGATACTCGATCTTTCTAATATATATATATATATATATATATAGTAGAATAATCCAGTATAGAAAAATCGGCGCACGAGTTCACGATAAACAAAATTCGATATGAGCGGCAGAGGGCTCCATAATTTAGATAAATCAGAGCTATAACTATCGTTAAAATACCGTCACACATAGAACAAGTCTATAATCAACCGTACGATCGAAAATTTGCGATCCGGAAGATTCGGGACACTCAGATAAAAAATCAATAAATCAATAAATTAAATGAATGTAAAAAGCATACCCGGACCCGCTAAGAAGATGTTAAATCTAGCTTCTTGGGTTTCTGTAAATCCTTAAACTAACTGTTCTCTATCAGCTCACATAAAAATATATAAGACTTCTAGATACCAGTGGACAGGAAAATTTACTTCTTCAACGAGCTTTGTCCAAACGAATGAAATGGCATAACCCAAGCTAAATACGCACATGGAATTCGGCAAGGGAGATAACCTCTACATCCGCGAAAAATATTCGGGAAAATGTGGAAATACACATATCGAATAAGAGTGCTCAATAGACATGTTAAAATAAACAGGAGCTATTCATCATTTAATAGAATCGACAAAAAATGAACAATAAAATTAACTGGTCAATAGCTAGGTCTAGAGCTAAATATAGTAGAATAATCGAGTATCGAAAAATCGGCGCACGAGTTCACGATAAACAAAATTCGATATGAGCGGCAGAGGGCTCCATAATTTAGATAAATCAGAGCTATAACTATCGTTAAAATACCGTCACACATAGAACAAGTCTATAATCAACCGTACGATCGAAAATTTGCGATCCGGAAGATTCGCATATATATATATATATATAAATGAGAGGTATAGAGATTGTTTTAGCAAGAAGCTAACGGCATTCTATAACGTATATGCGACTATAACGTCAAGATGGGAAAAGTAGTTAACGGAAGATTTAGGAAAAATAACTCAAACTCATCTCAAAAGAGAATCAGGATATAAATTCATCCACAGAATTTAGTAAAATCCAGGGAAAAATCCATAGACCTTTAACTCATGATAAAATAAACTCTGAAACACTTATCCTTCAATTTGGAATAACATCAAATGCTCTGTATAGTCTTAAAAGACTATTTCATGAAAACTTTCAGTGGAGATGGTCACGGCTGGATTTCGTTCATCGTGTGTGTGTGTGTATGTATGCTTTTGTGTTTTTGTGTGTGTGTTTGCATATGTAGTTTTATTTTATTTTTCCTTTCCTTCTTCCTTCTCCAGCCTCACTTTCATATAGATTGCATTTTTGTTTTTAAAATCCAAATTCAATAAACAGACCAGGATTTTTTCATTCTGAGGATTGAAAGCAAAATCTTTTGCTTTTAAGAAATTACTGGTAAATGGAATAATTGCCTTATGTTGTTTATTACCTAACTATTAAGCTCTGTTACCTACATAGAGCATTCTTTTTTCCTGAACTTTTCCGACGGAATTACTTCACATATATATATTTATATATATTTTATATATATTTTATATATATTTATATATATTTTATATATATTTATATATATTTTATATATATTTATATATATTTATATATATTTTATATATATTTATATATATTTTATATATATATATATTTATATATATTTTTATGTGTATTTGGTGTATACGTTAGTATGTGTGCGGGTACAGGCGTTGCGTGGGTTCTGTATTTGGCGTCCGTGTTTTTTTTTGTTTTTTTGTGTACATGCTTGAATTTCCATACCCATGACGGGTGTTTTCGCATGTGTATGTACGTATATGGATGTGTGCATGTATATATTTAATTTCTGTTGATTTCAATTACCTCTGTAATTTATTAACATTATTCTTAACTCTGAAGCCGAGAATCATTCGGTTTCCTAAATAGAATTTTAGTCTACGACTTCAGTTATACCATAAACGTGGTTTTGCTTTGCATGTAATTGTTTTCAACGCCCCAAATAATGACGTTTTATGTTAGTTTTTTCCCATTTCTTTGCCAGGGAACGTTTCCACGAACCAAAGTATAGTCTTCCTGTCTTCCTTCAGTTGCAACATTTTTCGAAATATTTACTTTTTCGTTCCGGGATTGAATTTTATAGTTTCAGAAGATCCCGTTAAGGGTGAAAGCTGCGATTCTTTGCTTAAACTGTAATCTGTTATTTTAATAAATATTTGGTCTACGGTTCATTTATATTTGATATATATTTATCCTTATCGAGGCCTCTTATGATTTTATTCTTCAAATGTATTATTACTATATATATATATATATATATATATATATATATATATATACATATATAAGAAAAAGAGCGGGGTATAAAATACAAGAAAAAAATGAGATGTTCTACAACTAGTATAATATATATATATATATATATGAACTTTAAACAAAATTTATTCAGCCATATAGACCGATTTTTTTTTTATATGGCAAAGCCGCCATTTATTGCTCGAATACAGGGAACTGACCAACCTGTCTGCTGATATGCAAATCTGGCTGATCAATGGATCTGCTAATATGTAGATCTGACTGATCAGCTAGTCTGCTAATATGCAAACCAGACTGATCAGTCACTGTATATTTTAGAAAATATCACGTATTTTCACTGGTTCCGACAGTTCGCAGTTGAACAGTGAAGTGTTCTGATGAAGGGTAATACCCAGAAAAATTAGTGTCTGCAGTTTTGTTTACATGCCAACAGGAGAGCAAAAATGGGGGGGGGGGGCTTATTCTATTGACATGGCTTTAAAAAAGTGGCTATTTGCATAATTGCAAAATAAGATTATTATTAATATTAGAAAAACTCAGATTACAGATATATATATATATATATATATATATATATATATATATATATATATATATATATATATATAAACGATATTTAGTAGGTAGAAGCAAATATCTTGGTTTCAGTTTTAACAATGGAAAACGAGATTGGTTGATAGGTAGACAGTTTTCAGGCGTGAAAAGATTATATATATATTATATATATATATATATATATATATATATATATATATATATATATATAATATATATATATATGTATATATCATACTCCTATTCCCTCTTTAATAACTATTGTTTACCTCCTATAATATATTCACTGCTGCTGATTATCTATGCACAAAAGCTTCGAAAATTCTGCCGTACATAATAATGTTTAATATCATATTTTTTCTACCAATTCATGTTTCAATTTAAATTTCATTAATTTAATTCTGTATATATATATATATATATATATATATATATATATATATGTATATATATATATATATATATATATATATATATATATATATGTATATATATATATATATATATATAAAATCTGTTCACGCCTAAAAACTGTCTACCTAACAACCAATCTGGTTTTCCATTGTTAAAACTGAAACCAAGATATTTGCTTCTACCTACTAAATATCGTTTCAGATATCACCTAATTATTTGCTTGCATGATTCATTATATAAACTTCCTCCCAATTACAGGTAAACATCTTCAATTTCTTTCTCACTTGCCTTTTCTCACTTTTACATATATAAAGCCATTCGCAAGCATTTTTTAAATGAACTCTTTCCGTCCTAGAAAAGTTTGCATCAGAATTATCATCGTTAAATTACCACAAATTTTTAACATCCAATTAGTTTTGTTATTTACTTTTCAGATTTTTGTTGCAGAAACTATTCTATTAGTTACTATTCAAATATACAACACTGTCGATTTTTTTTATTAACACTTCACTCCTTCGATTATTCTATACTTATCATTTATCTTCTGCGTTTCTTTCTCCTCCTATACATAAGAAAATGTATGGTGTTTAAATTATTCTGTATCAACAATTTGTATATGGGAACGAAATAGAAAGCATAGTTGTCAACATCTTTTAACAGAGAGAGATAGAGAGGGGGTGAGACATGCACCCACCCATGCACGCAGTTTGACATCCAAATGCATACAGACAGAGAGACAGTGAGTCACACAAGCACGAACACACACGTATATATATATATATATATATATATATATATACATATGTGTATTCGTGTTAATTAATATGCACGTTTTAAGTTTTAAATTTACAATCGTACATACACATACACACCAAATCCCATGTGCTTGCACGCACATGAGGGCCTTTCTATTTTGACTGTTTTATAAAAACACACAAAAATATGCACGCATACATTCCTTCTACCTCAAATGAATCGTTAAAACACTAACCTCATTTTGAATGACCCTGAATACCAACAAATCATGGCTTATCTTCTCTATGCTTTTTCCTCATTTTACCTTGTACGCCCCTCTAAGTTCCCTTCTTCTTCTTCTCACTCTATCTTTCCCAAAGATACAATTGTCTTTTATTGTCTATAACCCGATGAAGAACTATCCTCGGATACGTCCAGACAATTTGCCAACATCATTACCTTCCATTATCTTCTTGTGTAATTTTTACTTGTTGGTTTTACTTACATATATTTTTGTAGCTAACTCAGAAAACGAGGCTATATATGAAGAATAGTTGTGGACTTCCTAAAATATTGAAGTTCTTCTCCAATCTAAGGGCTTCCTTATTCTGTTGTTCATAACTGTTATGTGTTTGGTAGAATGTGTAGATCAGACCACTCTTAAAATTAATTTAATCCATATACCGGCCCCATACAGTGGAAAGGTGGTGAACGGTCAGTGTCATTACAACAGCGGATAAAACTGTTCACGATATTGGCTTCAGCTCTCTACACTCGGTTTCCAAATCCTGCCAACTTTTTATATCATCTTTTTCTGGACGACGCATAACGTAACAGTTCAAACCTGGGGTCAATTCTCCCTCCTCCTTTGCAGCCCTCCCCCATATATATATATATATATATATATATATATATGAAAGACGTAAAATAAGAAAATTTAAAAAATTAAAAATTAACTTACTTACTAAAATTTTCACTCCAACTAATTAGTTTCTGTAAGGGAGTAAATATAGTTACATAATGTAACTACAGAGAATTCCTTACGTCATCAGGGAGTCTATTCTCAGTTAAGTTCCCAGGCAATGCGCGGACACTAGGAACCCATATAAAAATAATAATTCAGTGGATGGAATAAAGCTAGCGGGGAGTAAATTCCAGAGCACTGAAAAAAATTCACTGCCTACTGGGTCAGTGGAAAATTCTAAAGAATCAATCACGTGACACTGAGGTCAATCAGTGAGGAGTGGGGTGGTATTATGACAAGTGCCTACTACTACTACCATGAACCATGGCTTTAAATTTTGGCAAGTTTTTCTCAACAAATACTTTGGAGATAAATATAGAGAATTAGTATATCTACCAACATATGTATACAGATGTATACCCATGCTAGCAAATATATATGGTATGTCTTAGTACCTTTGTGGTTCTATGCAGGGGGATACAGAACAATTATATGAAAGACGTAAAATAAGAAAATTTTAAAAATTAGGCAGTGAATTTTTTCAGTGCTCTGGAATTTAGTCCCCGCTAGCTTTATTCCATCCACTGAATTATTATTTTTATATGGGTTCCTATTGTCCGTGCATTGCCTGGGAACTTATCTGAGAATAGACTCCCTGATGACGTACGGAATTCTCTGTAGTTACATTACGTAACTATATTTACTCCCTTACAGAAACTAATTAGTTGGAGTGAAAATTTTAGTAAGTAAGTTAATTTTTAATTTTTTAAATGTTCTTAATTTACGCCTTTCATATAATTGTTCTGCATCCCACTGCATAGAACCACAAAGGTACTAAGACATAACATATATATTTGCTAGCATGGGTATACATCTGTATACATATGTTGGTAGATATACTAATTCTCTATATTTATCTCCAAATTATTTGTTGAGTAAAACTTGCCAAAATTGACTGCCATAGTTCATGGTAGTAGTAGTAGGCACTTGTCATAAAACCATCCCACTCCTCATTGTTTGACCTCAGTGTCACGTGATTGATTCTTTATAATTTGCCACTGACCCAGTAGGCAGTGAATTTTTTCAGTGCTCTGGAATTTAGTCCTTGCTAGCTTTATTCCATCCACTGAATTATTATTTTTATATGGGTTCCTAGTGTTCGCGCATTGCCTGGGAACTTAGCTGAGAATATACTCCCTGATGACGTAAGGAATTCTCTGTAGTTACATTACGTAACTATATTTACTCCCTTACAGAAACTAATTAGTTGGAGTGAAAATTTTAGTAAGTTAATTTTTAATTTTTTTAATTTTCTTATTTTACGTCTTTCATATAATGTTTCTGCATCCCCTGCATAGAACCACAAAGGTACTAAGACATAATATACATATTTGCTAGCATGGGTATACATCTGTATACATATGTTGGTAGATATACTAATTCTCTATATTTATCTCCAAATTATTTGTTGAGTAAAACTTGCCAAAATTGACTGCCATGGTTCATGGTAGTAGTAGTAGGTACTTGTCATAATACCATCCAACTCCTCACTGTTTGACCTCAGTGTCACGTGATTGATTCTTTATAATTTGCCACTGACCCAGTAGGCAGTGAATTTTTTCAGTGCTCTGGAATTTAGTCCTTGCTAGCTTTATTCCATCCACTGAATTATTATTTTTATATGGGTTCCTAGTGTTCGCGCATTGTCTGGGAACTTAGCTGAGAATATACTCCCGATGACGTAAGGAATTCTCTGTAGTTACATTACGTAACTATATTTACTCCCTTACAGAAACTAATTAGTTGGAGTGAAAATTTTAGTAAGTAAGTTAATTTTTAATTTTTTTAATTTTCTTATTTTACGTCTTTCATATAATGTTTCTGCATCCCCCTGCATAGAACCACAAAGGTACTAAGACATAACATATATATTTGCTAGCATAGGTATACATCTGTATACACATGTTGGTAGATATACTAATTCTATATATATATATATATATATATATACATTTGCATATATACATATATATGTATGTGTGTGTGCGTATTGCTATTTATAAGCAGCATACTTTCTGTTAAACATATATTGACGGTAGGAATTTAACCTTTGTCAATGATGATTTACTATCTTTCATGATACATCCCAATATTTAAGTTGTGTTAGAGGTGAATTGTTGCTGCACTTTTTCAAGAGGCAGCAGGCGATGATTCTAATTTTGCAATTGATAGAATCACCAAATATTTTCATTTATTCATTCTTGATAGATTAATTAAGTATCAGTTTTATATAAACCAATTTTACCTTTCATAATACCACACTTCGCAGTCGATATTTAAATGATGAAATTTACATGTTGGTTGAATGCATAAAATATAGCTCATATACACCAGAGTGTAATTCCATATATTTTTGTTATTCTGTTCCATTTTCTTCATGTTTAATGTTGCCATTCATCACTTAAATGTAATAATATAACTTCTATACAGTGGGTCAGATTTAATAGACCTCACATTTATATAATTGAACATGGTGTCTTGTCTTGTAAAAATTATCGGAGAACAGAATTACAGAAATCATCTTTACTTCGAAGCACTAGAATGCTTTCTATGTCAATGGTATGTTCGGCATACATTTATATATTACTGGTATCGAGGTAACGAGTGAAACTTTATCCGATTGTTCGATATACTAAGAGTACATGGTCAAATCTGTCTTAAGTCATGTCACCTCTACTGGCTGAAAAAATGGAGGGCCACTTTAGTTAATACGTTTACTGAGAAAGGTGGGCACTGCGTAGTCATAGTTTGAATATTTTAAAGATCCATCTACTTACACAAAGATAAGCCAAGGAAACAGCAACAAAAAAACAACATAATAACAAGAATAGCATTTGACACTTTTGTATGAACGATAAAAGTGATGAAATATGAAAGAGAATACCAGCGGAATTCGATCTTCAAACCTAGGCGGAAAACACAATTTTCTATAAGCCATGTAATCTGGCTTCCTACTGTTTCTGTTTGTATGTTAAATAAATCTTCATTATTCATCTAGTTAGCTCATTCCGACAGTAACCTTCTACTTCCGGTCGTTAGTCGAGAGATGATAAATTGTTTCTCAGCTAATGTGGTTGTTCGACATTGAATATTTTGTGACAGCTGATATAAATGTTTTATATATCTACTCACTCTATAGCGATTGTTCCTTGCATAAAATTCTGAAACTCCAGTATTTTCTAAGACAAGAGAAACTACAAAATATTATATTCATCAATTTTGAAAAAAATTTCTTCGTTAAATACAAGAGGAGAATGCATGTACAGTAATATTGAAAGAATATATGATTTACGCTATGCAAAATTTTAGCCGTAGCAATATTTTCTGTGACAGTAGAGAATGTTAGTTTGTCTTGTTGTTTAGTCCTTGGTAAGCTCTACTTAATGTTGTTCGAGTCGTGGCTATTGCATACATTACTATAATCGGGCTTTACAGTATGGAAAATGGTACTCAATAAATTTTAGTGGAGTTTATAATCAATCCTTTGAATGTGATCTGGTGGAACAAATTACATATAAGTAACAATATATATATATATATATATATATATATATATATATAGGAACAAGTATGACCCCGACGGCAGAGCTCAAGCCGTTTCGACAGCTAATTTAGCCGTCGAAACGGCTTGAGCTCTGCCGTCGCGGTCATACTTGTTCCTATTACCCACTCTACTATCCTAAGTATTGAGTACTTTGGAGCGTTATGGTCCATCTGGTTCCTTACCACATTTCCTTCGTGTTATATATATATAAACACGAAATAGATAGATAGATAGTTTGATATAAAGGCTGATAAATATAAGTTTCACGTGATATTCCGCCTCCTCGAAATTATTACAAGAAATCTCCGCATTGTAAAAGATTAGGATATAAATGAGAAAGACATGGGATATTAAAACAACATACATTTCAGAAATTCTCAAAGAAAACATTGTTGATGGTGTATAATATATATTAATGTATTAACTACTGTCTACCTTTACCGTTAATTTGACTGGCTATCAACTGAAGTGTTAATTTGAATATTACTCATATTTATTAATATTTTTTCTCGCAAGATTTGGGCTTTGAGAGAAGGTAGGAGTAAGAGAGAGAAAGAGAGATATAAATCAAGGGAGAAAGAAAAGTGCAGATAATGAAAGACAGAGTGATAAAATAGAGCACAAGAGAAAAACATATTCTAAGAGTGAGAAAGAGATACGTAGATCTATCTGATAAATGTAACAGGCAGGGATGAAAGTTATTTCTTGCTTGTTGCAGTGAGGCTTTGTGTTGTTGTAGTTGTTGGTTACTACAGGTCCAACTTTGATTAGAATGATTTATGTTCAAATGGTTTCCAGCAGCCAACAACAAATCTTATCGTCTTCAAACTTAGCATCTAATGGTCCAACGAAGCAATCCTAATATCAATCCCTAATATGGATATAAGATCACTGTTAAGACAACCGGAATGTCTTGGTCATCTTAATACCTAGCAGATCCTATCAATATTCAAATCTGAACAGAGCTGATTTATTCCAGAAATAAAAAAAACAGAGCAATACTGAGAGATAGAAAGATCTTGAGGAAGAAACGTACCATGTTTGTGAAGGGTGCTTTACCATGAATAAATGGAGGGTAAATTTGACCTCGGTGGTATTTAAGCGTAGAGAGCCCTACCGAATTAAGCAAAGCATGTTACCGCCTTTTATTATCTTATCTGCCATATGTTTCAAAGTCATTTGTAAATGGGGTGATTTGAAGGAATATTTTAGCTTGTTTTTCTAGCAGGTCGAGTGAATATACAAGGAACTGACTTCGTTATTTTGCATATAGTCTGTAGTATCTATATGAGGTAGTAACTCGAATTAAAGGAAAATTACACAGGTGAAATTAAACAAATTGTTGCTAGGAAAGCGACAGACTGGATTACGAAATATCAAATTTTGGGGACGAGACAAGTGTAATAATAAATCATTTGTGTCTATTTTATTATTTCAATAATAATGATTTTAACATTTGAGCAAGGCTGGCAAATTGCGAGAAGGGCTATACCGATTCTATCAACCCCCAGCTTAACTGCTATTTTATTTTGTGACCCCCAGAAGGAAGAGCAAAATTAACCACGGCTGGATTTGAACTGAGAAATTAAGATTCGAAACATATATTGGTTAGCATTCTCGCGGCTCTCTAACGATTCTGTCAATCCACCGACAATGATTCCTTGGTTAGTTGAACCTATCTTGATTTCGACGATAAGTGTTCCAATTGTTTTATAAGCGTTTAGGCAGCTCGTGAAATTTAGCGTGCAAGCGGCTGAACATTTCACTTAACATAACTCTCATGAACATTGCACCTCAAACAATGATTGTTTGTAGCTGAGTGATCTGGAGCGACCAGAAATATTATGATTTTCAGAATGACACAACTCACCGCCTTGACTCGAACTCAACAATTGCAATCTGCAAATCATAACCCCTATGATTATGCACAGTGCACTACACAATACTCACCATTACAGGAGTAATTGTTTCTTTTCGTACAAGACCAGGAATTTGAAGGGAAGGGGGAAACTATTAAATCGGCCCCTGTGCATTATTGGTTCTTTATTTTATCGAGCACATAAGGATAAAAGGTAAAGTTAATCTTCGTAGGATTTGAACTCATAATATAAAGGGTGGTAATTGTGTGATGCAAAGCATGTTGTCCAACGTTTTTACAATACTGCCAATCCCCCACATTAAAGTAAATTTAATTATTGTCTGAGTGCTTAGTGGTATATTTTAACGGCTCATAGTGTTCAGAGTTCAAATCCTATCTAAATCAAGATAACGACCAATAAATTAAAACATTAGACAAGTACTGGCATTGAGCCAATGTTAAGAATTATTAATTGTCAGAGTGCTGTTGGTTCGATAGTTACGTAATACATTTCCAGCAAATGTACTTCTATACTTGAGTTTAAATCCTACTTTCCGATAAAAGAATTCATTCAAAAACTCACTGCCTACACAACCTTCATGTTGTCCACGTTGAAACTAAAACACACATTTTTATAGAACGGTTACGGTATGCCGAAGGGAGAAATTAAATAAGTCTGGGTTAAATTACGCATAACACTGAAATTACCCTTTTGATTGCCGAAAACAATTTCTAAGGAGAGATTTTGTGGGCCAAACAAAGCAACAGGGGGCCAAGGAAGAAAGCCCGTATGGGATTGTTGGATGACAACCATGTGCTTGGCTAGTCACACTTGGGGATACAGCCAGAACAATTTGAGACAGTTGTTTATGAGAGAATCCTATGGTAGCTGTATTCATGGATTCTGCCCCACGAACATCACAGGAATAAGTCAACGAAGAAGAAGTAATACCACTTTTATTTCTACATAACATATATATATATGTATATATATATATATTCAGAGGCAAAGTGTATTGAACATATATTTAAATAACATTAACATTTGATGTAACGTTTAAATGTATATATCAACTTCAGTAAACAATTTAGTTATTCATAATGCAAAATTTTATATCCGGTCCATTACCAAATACAACAAAACTAATGAGAAATCCATTGCGCAATATGTACATCACGAGAATATTCAGGCCTATAATCGAGCCAACGAAAAAGATTTATGTCGTCAGTTTATATGCTAAGAATAGCTATTAAATACCCTCCCCCTCATCCTCACTCTCCTCTTCCCCCTCCCCCTCATTTTCCCTACTCTTCCTTCTTCATCATCATCATCATCGCCATCATCATCATCTATTGCTCCTTCTCCGCCTCCACATCTTTGCCCTCCTCCTTCTTTCTCATCATCTTTCTTCTTCTTCCATTTATTCCTGTGATGGCCGTGAGGCATATACTTCAAACACGTAAGGGTCTTATCAGAAACAGCCCTCTTCACATGATTTGGCGGGATCTTCACGCGTGACTGGTCGTATATATGGAGGTTATAAAGCCACCTTGATCTTTGTTTACCTCTGGCTCTCACGCAGGTTGTGTGGCCCGTAAACTCTGTCCAGTAGTTCTTTTCGGTAGACATTTTAACCACTTGTCCATAGTATAGCATCTGTTTCCAGAAGTAGTGATCTTACCTGGAGCAGCTCCCAGATCTACGAGTTACGAATCCTATCGAGCAACGTTACTCCAAAGACCAAATCTCCTTTCGTAAATCACTCTCTCACTTGAAACCCCACCCCAGAACACTACACATTGGACAAGGAATCTAGTCCTTCATATCATTATAAAGACGAGATAAGTCAGATCTCTCATGGTTGACCTCGACCTAAATAATAAAAAAGTCAACAAGTTTACAGAAATAAGAGTGACGATTTTATCGTTTTGTGTTGTTACTCAACAGACCATGCAATCTGCTACAGCATATCGAATGGCAGTGTATGGTATTTCTAAGCAGATCTATGGTATGTTTTTAAATATAGTAGCCTGGACTGCGACTAGATCTTTGACGAACTACCTTCGTGACCATTGTCTAAGCGATAATATCTAACCAGAATGTACATGAAAATATCAACAACAACTACAGGCAACAACGCATTTAAAACATAATAGAAATTTAAAATATAAATTCATGTGCGTAACAATTTATTTTTCTTTTTAAAAATCACAAATCACATTGATTTAAACTCAGAGGCAACGCCAATGGCTGAACACAAACAAATTATGTACGTAACAAGATAGGAAATCACACGAACAACAATGACAACACGACTAGCAACAACAATAACAGAACAATCAGCCACCACACAAACAACGACGACAACACAAGGTTAAGTGCAATAATGCAGCCACTACCACCACCACAACCACCACATCACCACCGCCACCACCACCTCCACCTCCATGACCACAACCAACAACAATAACAACAACATTCTCAACACCAGATAGAAAAACAAATTAAATGAAATATAAATGAGATATATTTTTTTGTTTTTAAATATTGATAATTAAATACAATAGAGAAAAAATTAACAATAGAGAAAAAATTATCGTCACCCTTTACAATTACTTTAATTAAATTATTTCTTTGTGTTTATTAGAAGCTAATTTTATTTCATTTAAATTATAATGTATACATTTTTTTTTCTTTATATGTTGAATTTTAATATCGTTAATAAAAATAAAATGTCGCATTTTTTCTTAGAGCTTTATAACTAACGAAATCCAAACATTTTGTAAGGAAGAAGTAAAAGAAGATTAACACGCACAAAATTGATACGACAAAATATGTAAATAAGTAGTCGTTTGCCGTTATTTAAAAGTGAATATATTAATAATTAAATCTATAAAAGAAGAAAGTATGAAAGGAATCGGGCTGAAAGTCAAACAAGATAAAAAAAAAAGTTAAGACAGGATAAGAATAAATGAAACGTACAAAAAACAACTAAAAAGAAGTAAAAATAAAAAAATTATGACAGATGTTTGAAAAATAACATAAACAAACACAAAGAGAAGCAAACCAAGAACGGAACAGAGCAAACAAAGAAAAAGGAATTATAAAATGAAAATAATACATAGCAAATTAAAAGATTAATGGTTGCAATACCAAGCATCAAAGATTAATTGAAATAATAACTACATATAAAGAGCATAAACGAGATTATGCGTATATAAATATACATAATATATATATATATATATATATATATATATATATATATATATAAATATATATATATTATATATATATGTTATATATATATGTATATAAATATATATTATATATATATAAATATATATATTATATATATATATATAAATATATAAATATATATTATGTATATATATATATATATGTATAAATAAATATATATATTAGATTTTGAGTTTATGTTGGTTGTATACCAACACCTCAGTATTCAGGCTGGAGCACTCGACGAGGGGCGCAGGTTGGTTTGGTTACTCCGGAGTAGTGTAAAATAAAGTTAAATAAAAGTCAAATGATTAAAATTTAGCTTCGTTTATTACTGCTATATATATTTCAGTGACAGCCATCTTTCGCTGTGACCTCTTCAGGCAGTTTGAATTAGTATGGTATAGACAAGTACATATGTTGTTTAGGTGTATACTATTGTCAATACTCTGATATGCCCAGTTCCTTGTTGGATTGTTAATTCACTGAGGAACTGGAGTCATATGACTCCAGTTCCTATTATATATATATATATGCATAGATATATAAACGAAAAAAAATGAAACGAAATTTCATTTCTCACTCTTAGTACGGCTGTTACTTAAATATAAGTATGTATACGTACATACATATATGTATACAGACGTACAGTAGTATGTATATACATATATGACTTACATGCACACATATATATATATGTACGTATGGATTCACCGAACGTTTATTATAATGCTCGGTGTGTTTGTAAACAAACATCCCGAATTAAGCCGTACAGTGTCTAGGCACCGTCGTTGCTCATTTGTTCAACCCTGACAAAGGAACGCTGTACTAGTTTCAAGCTTATTAGCTATCGTCAGCAACGTATACCTTCCTGCCAGATGATTGAATGTCTGAAAGTATATATTTTCCTCATTTATATTAACGGCTGAGCAGCCTAATTTGCATATCGAGTGAGTTTAATCGACCGGGGTACATACATGCACACATATATATAAGTGTGAATGTATGTATATATATATATATATATACATACATACTACTGTAAGTTTCAAGTACATATATATATATGTGTGCATGTATGTATATATATACATTCTACTCTACGTCTGTATACATAAATGTATGTACGTATATATACTTATATTTAAGTAACAGCCGTACTAAGAGTGAGAAATGAAATTTCGTTTAATTTTTTTCCGTTTATCGTTTTCGGTACCCCGGCCAATTAACTCACTCGATATGCAAATTAGGCTGCTCAGCCGTTAATATGCATAAGGAAAGTATATACTTTCAGCCGTTCAATCATCTGGTAGAAAGGTATACATTGCTGACGATAGCTAATAAGCTTGAAACTAGTACAGCGTTCCTTTGTCAGGGTTGAACAAATGAGCAACGATGGTTGCTAGACACTGTACGGCTTAATTCGGGATGTTTGTTTACAAACACACCGAGCATTATAATAAATGTTCAGTGAATCCATACGTACATATATATATATGTGCATGTATGTATATATATATACTACTGTGCGTCTGTACACATATATGTATGTACGTATACGTACTTTATATATATATATATATATATAATATTCCATTTATCGTTTTCGGTGTGCCCGGCCGACTGAACTCACTCTATATGCAAATTAGGCTGCTCAGCCGTTAATATGCATGAGGAAAGTATATACTTTCAGAAGTTCAACCTTCTGGCAGGAAGGTATACGATGCTGACGATAGCTAATAAGCTTGAAACTAGTACATCGTTCCTGTGTAAGTGTTGAACAAAAAGGTGACGTGGTTGCCTAAACACTGTACGGTGTAATTCGGGCTGATTGTTTGTTTACAAACAAACAAACCTAGCATTATAATGAATGTTCGTTAAACCGATACGTGCATATATATATGTGTGCATGTATGTATATGTATACATACTACTGTACGTCTGTATACATATATGTATGTACGTATACATACAAACATACTTACATTTAAGTATGTGCCGTACTAAGAGTGAGAAATGAAATTTCGTTTCATTCTATTCCATATATCGTTTTCGCTGTGCCCGGCCGACTGAACTCACACAATATGCAAATTAGGCTGCTCAGCCGTTAATATGCATGAGGAAAGTATGTACTTTCAGACGGTCAAC